>JANBXA010000305.1:562500-1162500 GCA_030556225.1 Cricetiscus sungorus | reverse complement strand
GTACTCGACGCAGGTGTGGCGGCAGAGGCCAGCCTGGTCTACAGAATGAGTTCTAGGCCAGCCTGGTCTTCGAAGTGAAAGCCTGTCTCAACAATCAAACAAAACAAAGTCCCTGCTGCCCGAGAAGGAAAGACACCAGTGGTCAACCTCTGGCTTCTGTGCAGACATCTACATATGGCATGTAATTCAGTGCGCGTCTGTGCGTGTGTGACATACACTTCTCAGGAAGCAAGACTTTTAGCTGCACTGTAGGTGGAGTTTTCCTGTCCCAGGAGCCACTTCAAAATTACCACACAGGGGATTATAATAATTGTAAATGCTCGGCCAATAGCTCAGGCTTGTTTCTAGCCAACTCTTACACCTAAATTGACCCACATTTCTATTTATGCTTTCTTTGTCACATGGCAAAGAAATGTGTCTCGTTTCCTACACATTCTTCTTATTCCGTTGCTGGCTGGTGTCTCCCTTCTTTCCGCCTGCATCCTCCGTCTGATAGCCCTGCCTATACTTTTTTCCTGGCTATCAGACAATCAGCATTTTATTAACACTGAGCATAATCCACAGCATTTCCCCCTTTTAGTCTAATTAAAAAGAAAGGTTTTAACTTCAACGAAGTAAGAGTATATATAACAAAACCGGTTACTAAGTAAGAATTACAGTTAGGATGTTTTACATTGTATGGATTTTAATTTTATTGACACAAATTTAAAGTTATTTCTGTTATGCTGTATGTATGTTTTTATTCTCATTTGGAATACTGTATTTATGCAGCTAATTTTTAAATATAATGTATAATTTAAAAAGTACGGGTTAGTAGTTAGTTGCTCATTACAATCCTACATAGAGGAGAGGTTCATTTGTCCCCACATGCTGATAGATGGAAGATGGAGGATGGCACCAGAGTCCTGACAAGTCTGCCTCCCACATCTGTGACACAGTATAATGGAGAAGCAGAAGCATTTGGGGTAACCTAGACTCATAGTGAGAACCAGCTGATACAGTGACACAGGACCTGACCCACTTTGAGGGACAGCTTGAGTCCTTTCATCGGGGTGGAATGCCCATGACGTAAGCCATTTGCATCCACCCTGCCTCCTGAGATTTGCACAATCTCAGCACCACCATCCCTGGAGCATGCCTCCTGGGGCAAACAACCAGGTCCAGCCTTCAGCAGGCAAACAGCACTGCCCTCATATTGTTTAGAGGAGGAGGACGTGTCTCCACTAATGGACAGACAGGCAAAGGAAATGTCCATGCATCGGAATATTACTCAGTCTTAAAAAAAATATGATGTAAATGCCAAGTGTGGCTGTAATCACAGCACTTGGGAGGCTAAGGCAAGAGGACCACCGGTGCTGAGATCTTGTATCAAGAAACAAAATGTAAATTATGAAAATAACAAAGGGAGAGCGACACCTTTGCGTCTCACCACGGATGCCTGTCACTACATTGAGACACAGTGAGAGGGATCCTGCCAAGCCCTGTTCTTAGATTTCCCAGACTCCAGACCCACCAGCCAAAGCGACCACTGTCTGTGCCTTATAAACTACCCAGACTATGGCATTGTAATAGAAAATGAACTAAAGCACCATGGACTTGGGGGAGGGCGGTGGGAGAGAAGGGGGACTTGTCTAACGGGCCTGGGATTCCCCCTTTGCAAGACGGAACCTTCTAGGTATTGGCCGTTCAACATAAGCATCCGTACACCACTGTGCTAATTTTAAAGTTAGAAATCTGCTACGAGGAAGAAATATTGACGATCCGAGCCGAGCGTGTGAAAATAACAAAAGAAAATATTGGCGCACAATTTACAACGTGATTCGGTTTGGGATGAGGCAGCGACAAGTTGAGTCCTTGGAGAACAGTGTCGCTGTAGATAACACATGAGAACAGAGGTTGGCTGAGAGAAATGGATGCGTCACGTGGGGGCTAACTATTGAAAACTCATTACAATCTGACCACACGCTAAATTAATGCACTCATTTGAAATAGGGAATCCTAAACACTTCAATCATTGGGTCACAAAAGCTTTTCAATTAACAAGTCCCTTAAAAATCCTTGCTTGAGTCTGGAGGTGGGGGCACATGCCTTTAACCCCAGCACTTAGGAGGTAGAGGCTGGAGGATCTCTGAGCCAGCCTGGTCTACAAAGAGAGTTTCAGGACTGCCAGGGCTATATAGTAAGACCCTGTCTCAAAGAAAAAAATGCATGGGGCAGGGGTGGCTGATGAGATGGCTCAGTGGGTGATGGTGGTAGCAGCCAAATTTGATGACCAGATTCAATCCCTCGGACACATGGTGGAAAGGAAGAGTCTGCTCCCTCACAACATCCTCAGGCTCACACACACACACACACACACACACACACACACACTTAATGTTTAATATGTAAAACAAAGAAACTACATTGTTTGTTAGGCATGATGAGGAGGATGAACCAGAGAATGCCCATTTTGAGGACAGCATGGATCTACATAGTTAAGACTCAAGTCAAATCATTGCCGGGCCTAGCGAGATAGTTCAGTGGGTGAAGCCCTGAGCATGCATCTGAAATGTCAGCACTCCTGTGGTGAGATGGGAGGTGGGGACCCAAAGGCTCCCTGGGAAGTCAAAGGCCACCTCACTGGCACACCCAACAGTAAGCAACAGAAGAAAGTCTCAAAAAGTGGAAGACAAGTGTGGTTGGCCATGTGTGCACTGTGGTACCATGCTCACACACACACAGAGAGAGAGAGAGAGAGAGAGAGAGAGAGAGAGAGAGAGAGAGAGAGAGAGAGAGGGAGGGAGAGAGGGAGAGAGAGAGAGAGGGAGAGAGAGAAGAGGAGAGAGAGAGAGAGAGAGAGGGAGAGAAGAGAAAGGAGAGAGAGAGAGGAGGAGGAGAGGAGAGAGAGAGAGAGGAGAGGAGAGAGAGAGAGAGAGGAGAGAAAGGAGAGAGAGAGAGGAGAGAGAAGAGGAGAGGAGAGAGAGAGGAGAGAGGAGAGAGAGAGAGAGGAGAGAGAGAGGAGAGAGAGAGGAGAGAGAGAGAGAGAGAGAGGGGGGAGAGAGAGAGGAGAGAGAGAGAGAGAGGAGAGAGAGAGAGAGAGAGAGAGAGAGAGAGAGAGAGAGAGAGAGAGAGAGAGCGAGCTTGTTTTAATTGCTAGATTTCTAAGATGTGCCTCTTTCTATGCATCAACACTTGTGTGGGATTCTGGCTGGAGAACAGCAAAGCTGGAACCAGATGGTAAATATTACAGATAATGGGTAAACTGCTTACAACAAATTAAATCTGAGAGAATCAGCCTGGAGAACAGACATTTGGAAATGTGCATGGCGCATGATTGACTTCCCAGGGGTGACATCATTAAAGAAAACTGTCTCTCCCCCTCTCCCAGAAGCTATCAACTGCCAGTCGCTCCTCAGCGAGGACTTGGGGGTTCGTGCCCCCTCTTTTCCATGCTGGGAATTTTTGGGGTGGGGGGGCTGGCTTGAGCTGGCTGTCACACCACTGTGAGGTCGAATTTGTCCTGCTGGAACCACTGCTTCCTTGGTGTTATCCCCTCTCTCTGACTCCCACCATCTTCGGTTCCCTTCTGCTGACCCTCTGGGGGAGAGATGTTGTCGCGCGCAACCTTTGCCGATAAGGAAGACGCAGCAACCGAAGATGTGTCCAGCAGAATCTTTATTGTAGCGCTCTTTACATGCTGATGGAGAAGGACCCCAAGCCTCGAATGCGCACGGCTTAAATAGCCTGCAGGGCGACGTATTCGTCTGTGATTGGTGCTCCGCAAAAACGCTCGAATGATATAGCTTCTCTGATAGGGAGAGCTACCATATAGAAATTACCATACAGTGGCGCATGTGCAGTCAGCATAGCTAATGCTGTAAACAAGAACCAGGAAACAGGAAGCCAGCGCCATCTTGTAATGGCGAATGCGGCTCCCGACATCTCCCCCTTTCTTTAAAATTACAAGCGAAGCCAAGGTAATACTATGAGATTTCCGATCAGCTCACTGATTCAACAGCATAAGCTGTCAAGGAGGTTACATAGTAAAAGAGACCCTCTGCACCTTAAACCCCGTGCAATGGGAACCTGAGCCCTGGGAGATGCAAAGGTCTGTGCAGAACAGCATCCTGGTGCAATGGGAACCTGTGCCCGTCAGGAGTGCCAAAAGTTCTGACAGTGTCTCAACAGCTTAGCATGTTTAATCAAACTTGAGGGGATGTTTCCTGTTCGACAGCCAGCATAGCCTGAATCATGGCCACATTCTTAGCGTGTTGTTGTTGTTTAAATTTGCAAAGCAAACAAAAACAGAGGAGCAGCCCTGCTAATAACATCACCCCAAACATCCCTATACCAACCCATTCCTTAAAGAAAGAAAAGGCAAAAGACATCCAGGAAAACAACCCTTGTTTAACAGAGACATCCAAACGAGTGGAATTAATTTGAACTATTGCAAGATGTAATTTGCTCAGGGTTGCATCAAAATTTGCATTCCAATTGAACTGCAACATTTTGGACAATTCTTTAGAAAGATTTGCTGCTTTGGTAAAATTATATTGAACAGAGGTTAATTTTACATAGGTTACCACAAATAATAATATATAACAATGTAAGCTGTAATACTAATGTCTCACTCTTACTAAATAATTCACAAGAAAATAGGCTAATCTACCTATATCCATTCTGAACCATACCTTTCCCAACCATACCCTATTCCTGTCTAAAAGATATAACCAAGTCTAAGTATCACCTTCCAAACCAACCCCAAGTAACTATGACCAACCCTATGAAGATGAATATTATCCCTAAATTCCAAGAGTGGGGAAAGGGGGTGTCGTTGTCTTAAGATTACTTCCTGCTGAAATGGGACGATGATTTCTCCATGGGATCCTGTTGGAAGAAAATTTTAAGCAACCAAATTTGTCAACAGAACTGGCTGTAACATATGTAGGTAGTCATTGTGTGGCAGAAAATGCTTGACTGGAATTCTACTTGAAACTCTGGCCAGGTTGTAATAAGAAGGTGCACCAATACAGCTAGCTAGTCATGAGTTGTCTCGAGCAAAGCAGTCTCAGACCGGTTTAGGGTAAAGTTTGTAGTCCAGATGCATCGGGCTGAGTCAAGTGGAAGTGTCCAATTGGGGCCCCCTCTTCTTTCCAGAGTGTTCAAAGATTGTTGTTGAGAACTGTTATATTCCTTGTGGAAAACTTAAATATCAAAATCAAGGTAAAATTTTTAATTTTTACGGTATGCATTAGGGAAAAGCAACAATAAGCATTAAAAGGTATATGAGGAAAATTAAGATTTCAGAGAGAAAAACTGACTGTAGGTAAATGACAGTGCCCAGATTTTGTTTTCTTCTGCCTTACACCAATTGGCTTCTTGATATAAGGCAGACACTGTGAATTTAATCTTAACAACATGCTTGAATTTAGAGAAGGAAAGCCAAATCCAACTCCAAAGCCAGCATTGGTTTAGATAAATTGGGACTAGAGGAATTCTAGATAGGAAAGAGAAATAGATTTCTATATAGAAATAACTCATTAGAATTAAATATTTTTTTTTACCATATATCAGATTCCTCTTCATTAAATGGTTCTTTCTGGAGAGCTGTATTCTCTTCTGTAGGTACCTACACGTTCAGTGTCTTTTGGCAGTTTGAAGATGGGTGCTTTCTGTTTTCCTGTAAAGACAAGAACAGAACACCTCCCCTACCTTTGAGAAGTCTCCGCACAACTCATGGGAACTACATTGGTGGATGACTTGTCATTTCTCTTCATTAAGATGTTTCTCTTGTTCAACTCGGATCTTGATGAACTTAGGTAGTTATAATACTCAAAAAACGGTTTCAATTTGCTGGAGATATATGCTGGAACGTTGTCAGTTTTTATTTGTGCAGGTATGCTGAGAATTATTGCAACTAGGTACTGTGAAGGGACATTTTTATCTTTTACTTGTAAACGTATAGTGAAAAATTAAGTATAAGATAAATTGCTTTAGTGGCTTTATCGGCCAGATCATTAGCTCTTGCCATGGGTCCTGGTAATAGCGTATGTGCTCTCATATGTTGTATAAAAAAAAGGATGCAATCTTGTCCTGATTGATTGCTGAATATCAGCAAAGACTTGTGCAACAGCACTTTTTGAGGAAATTAATCCCACTGTTTCCAAAATCTGTACTGCTCCTACCACATAATGTGAGTCAGAAATAATATTCAGAGGTTGAGGGAAAACTCGTAAAACCTCAGCTACAATAGCACATTCAACCAATTGTGGGGATGAAAACTTAAAACATTTTTTGAAACACCTGATTATTAACAACATAACTGCCAATGCCTGTTTTGGACCCATCAGTAAAAACATCAATAGCTCCTATTATCGGTTGACTTCTAGTAATTTTTGGAAAAATAATGGCATTAGTAAGAACAAATTGTAACAACGGATGCTTAGGGTAATGATTATCAATATGCCCCCGAAAAGGTGCAACGAAGAATCGCCCAAACATCCAAGGTGGCACATAACACATTGACTTGATAAACAGTATAAGGCACAATAATAGATTCTGGCTCACAGCCGAAATGAGTTAGAGCTAATTGTAGACCTTTTAAGGCCATTTCTCCTATTTGAGTGGGATAATGGCTCAAAACTTTACCAGGAGAGGTTTGAGGATGGACCCATAATAGCGGTCCCCTTTGCCATAGCACAGCTGTAGGCTGTTGAGGTGAGGAGACAATGCATAGCTGGAATGGGCTAGATGGATCTAGCCGAGTTAGAGAAGCTTCACCCAATTTCTTTTCCACTTTATCCAACACTTGGGCAGCTTCAGCGGTAAGTTGTCTACTAGATGTGATGGCTGGGTCTCCTTCCAGAATGGCAAATAAAGGTTTAAGTTCTGCCGTAGTTAGATCTAAATATGATCTTACCCAATTAATATCACCTAAAAGCTTTTGAAAATCATTAAGTGTTTTAAGAACATCTCTTCTGATAACAATCTTTTGCGGCTTTACCTGCGATCGGATAAATGGTAGAGCCAAGAAAATTTCCAATATCTCCTTCTTGTACCTTCTCAGGAGCTATAAATAAACCCTTATTATTCAACTCTTTAGATAGAACGCCAAAAGCTTGCTGCAGAAGGGCTTGATCAGAATGGCATAACAAAATATCATCCATATAATGACATATCTTAATGGCGGGAAATTGAGATCTAACTGGCTGAATAGCTTTTGCTACATAAAGTTGACACATAGTAGGACTATTCGCCATGCCCTGTGGTAAAACTTTCCATTGGTATCTCTCATCAGGTTGTTCATGATTAATGCTAGGCAAGGTAAAGGCAAATCTAACTTTATCTTGCTCATGTAAGGGTATAGAGAAAAAGCAATCTTTAATATCCACTATTAAAATTCTCCAGCGAACTGGTAAGGTGGATAACAAAGGCAAACCCCTTTGAATGGGGCCCATGACCTGCATTTGTTTATTTATGGCTCGCAGATCATGTAATAATCTCCATTTACCAGATTTTTTTTTTTTTAATTACAAAAATAGGGGTATTCCAAGGAGATTGAGACGTTTCTATGTGTCCCTGATTTAATTGTTCCTGGACTAATTGATTGGCGGCTTCCAGTTTTTCAGAGGTAAGGGGCCACTGAGGAACCCATACCGGGTCCTCTGTTTTCCAAGGAATGGGGATTGCCTCCCCCAGCGGCCCCTAGGAAAAACCCAGTCCTGTTCTGTCTTGCTTCCCATTAGAGGGCAGGGGACTTGTACGTCCCTGCAAGTGTTTTCCAAGGCCTCGACCAGGGACGCAGCCCATATTTTTCATTATCTGCTGGCTCTGAGGTGAATAGTCATTTGTGAGCACAAAATCTAGTTGTTGTAATACATCTCTTCCCCATAGATTTATAGGGAGGGTTAGCACATATGGGGTAATAGTTCCTCTTTTCCCTTCCTCATTTTGCCAATGTAATTCTTTTGCGCTCTTGGCTGGAGCCTCTTCAGCGTCCTCGAATATCCTTCCTGCTGCTTCCATCATTCTAGCCACAAAATCTGAAAATGGTTCAGTTGTTCCTTGAATAATCTTTGTAAGATTTCCTGTCACTTGCCCTTTATTAGGTAGACTTTTCCATGCTCTGATGGCAGCCTTATTTATTTGTTCATAAACCTCTAGTGGGTAGGCTGTCTGATTTACAGCCCATTGACCTTGACCTGTGAGCATATCAAAGCTCCATTGAGGTCGTTGACCGGCTATATTCATCTTTGCCTGGGCCGCACACAATTCCTGATAAATGGACTTCCAATCTAAATAATGACCCATAGATAAGCATGCTTTAACTGTATTGTTCCAATCATCTGGGGTCATTGCATTCAAGGCCAGCCTTTCAATAAGGGCTGTGGTAAAGGAAGCGCTAACTCCGTATGTCTGCACTGCTTCCACTAAGGCCTTCAATTGTTTCAGATCCAATGGCGTATGTTGTCTCTGAGTCTGGGCATCCTCCCATACGGGGAACGCTGCCCGTATTCTCCTTGTCTCCTTATCTGATATCATAGAATTTCTTCCTTTTTTGGCCATTTTTTGCTGCTGTACAACATCATAGGGTGGTGCCGTTGGCTCATAGCCTGGAGCATAAGGTGGGGCACGCCCATATCTCCCAGCCTCATAATTTTCAGCTTCCTCATCTAATTCTGTCTGCTCGGCAGGGTTCAGCTCTGGATCCCCTTCTGACCCAGATAGGTCAGACTCATCCTCCTCTCCGGGGGACGTCTCCTCCTCGGAGGAAGAATCTATAGTATAATGTTTAAACTCAGTGAGGAGAGGGTATAATTTTGGATCCTCACATTCACAATCCTTACATGCTCCTCCTTTTGGAGCAGGCACAAGCTTTAAATCTTTAGCTCGTCGGTTAAGTTCCTTTTCCTTTTCGGCGAGCTGCTTTGCTTTCTTTCCTAGCTTTGCTAGTTTACTGTGCACATTTTCATTCTTATTTGATTTCTTTCTGGAGAACCTTTTCTTTTGTTCTCCCTTTCCCTTTTCAGCTTCTGATAGACTATCCTGATGGTCTGAAAGCACTCTCTGTCCCTCTTTGACCTGTTCCTTACATCTCTCATCTTCAATACAAGACTTTAACAATTTATATAACGGCCATACACCAGTCCTTAAAGTTCCTTGTTCCTTCTCCCGCATAAGATCTCCTCCTAATTTATCCCATGTTCCTTTGGAGAGGGTCCCAGAGACCACAAACCAGGGAGCAACACGGTCAACTTCCTTAAGGAAGTTCCGCAAAACTCTATCTGGAATCTTTAGCTCCTTTTGCTTCAGCAGCACCTGCGCTGCATCTGCAATAGGCTTGGTCGGCTGGTTCCCCATAACTCCTTTATCTACAGGAGAGGGTGTGACGGCTCAGTTATTTACCTGAGACTTAAGGCCACTTATGCTAGGTCACAAAAGAGTGAGCAGCGAGTATTCTCCCGTTTATGACAATTAAAACACAGACAGCACAATAAAACGAAAAATGAAACAAACAACAAGAAACGGGATCACCCAGACCACAGGGGTCATACCTTGCTGAAAAGTGCTGCAGCTTCTCGCTCCGCTGGCTTGAATCTTCCTTCGACGAGCAGTCGAGGGTCCTTCGAGTCGTTCCTCCGCCCAGGGTCGGCAGGCTCCCGGGTTTCGGCACCACTTGTCGCGCGCAACCTTTGCCGATAAGGAAGACGCAGCAACCGAAGATGTGTCCAGCAGAGTCTTTATTGTAGCGCTCTTTACATGCTGATGGAGAAGGACCCCAAGCCTCGAATGCGCACGGCTTAAATAGCCTGCAGGGCGACGTATTCGTCTGTGATTGGTGCTCCGCAAAACGCTCGAATGATATAGCTTCTCTGATAGGGAGAGCTACCATATAGAAATTACCATACAGTGGCGCATGTGCAGTCAGCATAGCTAATGCTGTAAACAAGAACCAGGAAACAGGAAGCCAGCACCATCTTGTAATGGCGAATGCGGCTCCCGACAGATGTGACATAGATTCCTATTTAGGAATGAGCATGCAAGGAAGGGTTCATTCTCTCTGCATTGACCCATTAGGTGCGTGTTGGGGGTCAGAGTCAACCCCGCCATCTTCTTCAAGTTCCCTGACGCAGCTTTAATTCCTCTTAACATACACTCTGGTTTCTCTTCAGATCATATAAATCTTTTGCCTGTTAGTACCTCTTAACATGTATTCATTCACTTATTTCTGTGGCCAAGTGCGCATGTTGGTGTCAGAAGGTCAGAGGCCGTTCGTGGGAGTTGGTTCCCTCTTTCTGCCACGTGCACTGCAGGGGTCAGGGTCAACTGAATTTTGTCGTAATTCTTGTCTTGTGACATGAGCCCCATCATTACATTTATTTTGGTTGGACTGACAGCTTCCTAAACATTTCATTTGATGCTAGGGATGTGGGTGGGGCTCTTTCACACCTTCAGAGGACGACAGGGAGGATGGGGAACTCCCCAGGAACCCCAAGAGGATGCCTCAGAATCATCGCCCTCTGTAATCATTGGCTCCCATAATGGGGAGCTCCCATGTGAACCCTCGACATCTTCACAAGTACTTGGAGGTTATCAGCCAAGATCTCTCTCACACGCACACCACATCCGTCTCCTGCCTACTCTTTAGACCTCCATCCTTTAGTTCTGCCACCTTCTACAGTAGCTGCAGGAACCCAGCACCCTTCCTGGCTAGACTCCATTCCTTAGAGGGCCCAAGCCCCACCCTGCCCAGTGGGGACCGTCCCCCAGCAGAAAGCCTGTGCTCTGGGAACCAGAGAAGCAGGATGAACAACGTGGATGCCAAACAGGTTCTGGGAAGTGAGGCCTGATGGGAGGAGCAGAGGTCAGGCAAGAGGAGAGCAGGGGAGCCCTGGTCTGTGACTGTCCACCCGGACTCGGCGTCTCCTTCAAAGCAAATGCACCAGCTGTGTGTCTGGTGGGTGCAGGCCTGTGGACCCAGCACCTGAGATGTGGAGGCAGAAGTTCAAAGCCATCCTTGGCTCCAATGGGAGTTTGAGGCCAGCTTGGATGTCATGAGATCATCATAACTCAGGGCTGGGGAGGTAGCCTGTAGGTAAAGTGCTTGCCACACCAGCTGGAGGACCGGAGTTCAACCTTCAGAACCCATGGAAAAAGGGGCTGGGTGTGATGTGTGCTGGCTTGTGATCTCAGCACTGGGAAGGCAGAGAGAGACAGGTGGATGCTGAGACTCCCCTGGCCAGCCAGCCTAGACTAGCTGGTGAATTCTAGAAGGAATAAGGGAGACAACCCCTGATCTCCACAAACGTGAGCATATGGGTGTATGTGCACTTCCTCTGAGCTCATGTGCATGAATACACACACACACACACACACACACACACACACACACACACACACACACACGTATGCTTGTGTGTACACACGCAATAAGTAGATGTAATAAAAATGTCTAGCCAGTATCTTTGTGCACACCTTTAATCCCAGCACTCTAGAAACAGTGGCAAGTGGATCTCTGTGAGTTCAAGGCCAGGCTGGTCTGCGAATTGAGGTTCCAGGCCACCCAGAGCTACACAGTGAGTCCCTGTTTTAAAAAAAAAAAATTAATATTATTGTCCTAAATTAGGATTAAATTAAGCTCCCTCGAAATGAAAGTTGGGAGGCTTCCAGCACTGGAAGCTGTCGGGAGATGCCAAAGGGACGTCGCTCCAGGAGATCTGCTGAGCACATGGAGTTTTTCCCGAGACTGCAAAAAGTTCTCCCTCTCATTAGGCCAGCTGTGCAGGCTCGCTGTGGTTTATCAGTGTCAGGATCCCGCCCTGCAGCAGAGACTGGCCGATAAGGGCGCTGTCTCCCCGATGGCTGCATTTCTAAGACATGGCTCCCAGGTTCCTGGAAAAGAGATTCTTAGTCAGAGACCCATGGAAGACTCACCTTCCCTTCAAAGGCGCTGGTACAGAAGTTGAAATTACAAGGCTTTTGTGGGGTTGGAGAGGTGACTCAGTGATTAAGGGCTCGCACTTTGGCCAGGAGTGGCGGCGGTGGCGCACACCTGTAACCCCAGCGCTCGGGAGGCAGAGGCAGAGGCAGGCGCGAATCTGATTTTGAGTCTACAAAGTGAGTTCCATGTCAGCCAGGACTACACAGAAAAACTCTGTCTCAAAAAACAGAGAGAGAGAGAGAGAGAGAGAGAGAGAGAGAGAGAGAGAGAGAGGGAGGGAGGGAGGGAGGGAGGGAGGGAGGGAGGGAGGGAGGGAGGGAGGGAGGGAGGAGAGAGAGGGAGAGAGAGAGAGAGAGAGGGAGGGAGAGAGAGAGAGGGAGGGAGGGAGGGAGGGAGGGAGGGAGGGAGGGAGAGAGAGGAGGGAGAGAGAGAGAGAGAGAGAGAGAGAGAGAGGGAGGGAGGGAGGGAGGGAGGGGGAGGGAGGGAGAGAGGGAGAGAGAGAGGGAGGGAGGGAGGGAGGGAGGGAGGGAGGGGGAAGGAGGGAGGGAGAGAGAGGGAGAGAGAGAGAGAGAGAGAGAGGGAGGGAGGGAGGGAGGGAGGGAGGGAGGAGAGAGAGAGAGAGAGAGCGCTCATATTGCTCTTGGAGAGAACCTAAGCCCAGTTTCCAGCTCCCACAAATGCCTGTAACTCCAGCCTCAGGGGATACAGCGCCCTCTTTCGGCCTCCTTCAGTATCTCTACACATGTGGCTTATGTTCACATATACAAATAAAAATAAATCTTAAGAAATACACGGTCAAGGGGGCTGGAGAGATGGCTTGGTGGTTAAGAGGACCTGGGTTCAAATCCCAGCACCCACATGACCGTTTAAAAAACTATCTGCAACTCTGGTTCCAGGGGATCTGACACATTCATATCAATGCACATAAAATAATAAGTTATTTTAAAAAACAAAACAAGGTCAGGCCTGGAGAGATGGCTCGGCGGTTAAGAACACTGACTTCTCTTCCAGAGGACCAGGGTCCGATTCCCAGCATCCACATGGCAGCTCACAACTGTTTCTAACACCACTTCTGGTCTCCGTGCACACTGCCATGTACACAGGGCAAGCAAACACCCATCCAGATTGAATAAATGAATGAAATAATGAAATGAAACAAGCAAGCAAAAAAAAAAAAAAACCACAAAGTCTTATATGCATATGTGTGTGAGGGAGTGGAGGAGAGGGGTATGGTGTGTGTGTGTGTGTGTGTGTGTGTGTGTGTGTGTGTGTGTGTGTGTGTAGGGAAGTGTTTGGAGGAAGTGGGCATCTTATGTATTACGTCCAGGTCTCTCACTGGACCTGGATCTCACACATTCAGCTGGTCAGCCGCTCTGGGAGCCTCGGAGCTCCCCCTGCCTCTGGCTGTCTGGTGCTGGGTTACCGACATGAGCTGCTGCGTCTTCTTAAGCAAGTGCATGGGTGCTGGAGTTGTTCAGACTAGCATGGCAGGCACTTCACAGACTGGCCCATCTCCCCAGCTCGTGCTTTTTGTTTCTGTTTTGTGACAGAGCCCCCGTAGCACAGGCTGGCTTTGAACTCCTTGTGTAGCCATGCACGAGCGTAGGTTCTGATCCTCCACCTGAGTGCTGGGATGATGGGCTGTGGCACTGTGCCCACCCCTCCCATAGCTCCATCTTCATCATCCCTGAAAGGGACAAAAGTGTCAGAGCTGTCTGCTTTGTCAGTCCCACCCCTCCCCCTTCCCCCTCCCCCTCCCCCCACACCTCAGCCACCACATCAGGAACTTTCTCAAACAGCCTTGCGCTATCACACCCCTATCGGTTTTAAGTATAGGTATTGTAGCAGGCAGTACTCCATTTATGTAATTAGCATCTACCAACTCCTTCTGTGGGCACATCCTGTCTATTAGTGTGTCTCTCTTCACCTCTGAGTTTGTCTGTGTGTCTACATTGACATCTGTCCACACCGGATTGTCTTCTTGTATCTCTCTTTAACTTAAAAACTCTCATTCGTTTTCTGTGCGTGCGTGGTGGGAGAGTGTGTGCCATGAGGGTCTGTAAGGAACTCAGAGCACAACTTGTGGGCATTCTCAGCTTCCACCATGTGGGTGGCCAGGCTTGGCAGCAAGCACCTTTACCCACTGAGCCATCTGGACAGGCCTCCTGCGTCTATTTATTCTCTGCTCTTTCTCTTTTTGCTGTTGTTTTTTGTTTGCTCTTTGAGACAGGGTTTCTCTGTGTAGCTCTGGCTGTCCTTGAACTTGCTTTGTAGACCAGGCTGGCCCCGAACTCACAGAGATCTGCCTGCCTCTGCCTCCCCAGTGCTGGGACTAAAGGCGTGCACCATCGCCGCCCAGATTACTTATTATTTTGTTAAGACAAGAGGTCATGTGTCCTAGACTGCCTTTGTGGCCTTTGCGTCCAGTTTTTTTTTTTTTTTTTTTTTTTTTTTGCAGTGCTGGGGTTCGAACCTGGGACTTCCTGGATGGGAGACAAGTGCTCTACCAACTGAGCCACAGCCTTAATCTGTCATTCTGCATCTCATATGTGATCATGTTTAATTCTCCCCCTCTCTTAATGCTCATTCATTCATCCCCCCACCCACCCATCCATCCACCCATCCATTGTCACAAACATCCCTAGAGGCTGCAGAGGCATCTCCAGACTAATGTGAAAGAGAAATAGCAGCCTATTCTATATGATCAGAAGCAGCAGCGGGAGGGCAGCAGGGAGATGCTGGAGACTGAAGAGTCAGGAAATGGGGTCAGGGAAGACTCAGGGGACAGAGGATGGCTGGGTGCCTCCCGTGGAGATCCGGTCCCGGAGTTCCAAGCCTGTGTCTGTGTGGTGGGTGCTGAGGATTGGAGTGAAGGAGAGGGGAAAAGAGCAGGAATTGGGGGACCAGCTGCAAACCAGCGCAGAACGTGGAGAAGGGTACAAACAGACCGGCGAAATTCAGCTCGCCCCCAAAGTCGAGGCTGCAGGCCCCTAATGCCTTCCACAGCACCCAGGAGCCCGAGTCCCCACCCTTTATTCCAGAAGCCCCACCGCGATTGCCTAGAAGGAGACAGCCCACGTGAAGGATGGCGGAAGGGCGGGGTGGAGGAATCTGGAATCCTGGCCAGGCTGGGTGGCCGGGATGCCTGGGGATCAACAGGGAAAACCCGCCTGACAGCAAACCAGAGTGCCAGGAGTAGTCCTCGCTGTCACATCTCTCAGCTCAGCAGGCTGCCATGGGAATCTCCAAGACCTTCCTGCTCGGCCTCCTTGGGGTTGGACTCTGCCTCACAGGTACCCACCGGCCCTGGGTCCAGTGGGAAGAAGGGCCTGACCCTGGAACCCGCGGGTGTGAGGGGAGGGCTGGGCCTGGACCCGCGTCTGAGAGAGGAGGGCTAGAGATTTGTTCTCTTGAAACTTGAGATGTGTGCACCCCTTCTCATCCCCTGTGCACCCCCACATTGCCACTTCCTCTGACAGGGTCGTCCTTCCCCTCCCCCGCCCCCTCATTGACGGAATTTCTGGGGAGCAATTGGGGCTCTCCCTGGAGCTGGCAAGGACCTCAGCTCCATCTTCGGACTCTTCTATAGGGACACTTGAGCATTAATGGGTCACGAGGGGAGAATCGGAACAATATCAAGCAAACCCTTCTTGCGGGTGGCTTCGTGGGTGTGCGTCTGCTCACCATGGTACACAGTTTGGTATCTGTTTGTGTCCCTGTGACCTCCTATGCTTCTCTGTACCAGATTTCAATATCTAAGTATTGGGGGTGGGGGGATGAGTGCGAACACGCATGTGTAGGTGCTTGCACTCTGTGGCTGGCAAGATGGCTCAGCAAGAGAGGGTGCTTGATTGACACCAAGCCTGACAATCCCTAAGACTAACACGGTGGAAAAAAGAGAATTGATTCTTCAAACTCTTCCTCCTCCGACCCCCACGTATGCCCTGGGTGGGGCATACTCATTTCCCTTATTCCTTTTGTCCTGTGTGTGTGTGTGTGTGTGTAGTGTGGATGCACATGTGTGTGAGAGCCTGAGGCTGACACCAGACATCTTCCTCCATCACTTTCTGCAAGTCAAGGAAGGGTGTCATTTGAACCCAGACCCCACTGTTGGCCTAGTCCAGACGGCTTGCTTGTTCTGGGACTCTCCTCTCTCTGCCTCTCTTCTGCTAGGGTGGGATGGGGTCTAACCCTAGCTCTCACACTAGATGACAAGCTTTACCACCTCCCCCAGCCAGCTTCCAAGTTGATGATGCTAATTCTTTCGTGTGTGTGTGTGTGTGTGTGTGTGTGTGTGTGTGTGTGTGTGTGATGTTTGAGACAGGGTTTCTCTGTTTAGCCCTGGCTGTCCTGGAAATCATGCTGTAGACCAGGTTGGCCTCGAAATCACAAAATCCGCCTGCCTCTGCCTCCAGCTGGTGCCATTTCTAATGGCATAATTGTGCTCCCCATTTTATGCATGTGATTTTCTCTCCTACAACCTTCAACTCCTTTAAAAACAAATGGTGTGTGTGTGTGTGTGTGTGTGTGTGTGTGTGTGTGTGTGTGTGTGTTGGCACATGCCACAGCTCACATATGGAAGTCAGAGGATGACTTGCAGGAGTTGATGCTCGCCTTACATTATGCCGGTCCTGGGGATCGAACTCAGACGGTCAGGTTTGACAGCAATCACTTTTATCCACTGAGCCATCCTGTTGGCCCTCTCTCAGCTTCTGTGTCCCTTGGTCCTCTGCCATGTTAGGACACATGCAAAATATGCAGACACCAGAGCTTGTGAGTGAGGTGGTTCCCCCCCTCTAAGTGGCTTTGTTGGGCCTACGTGTGGCGTGTCTATCCTTGTGGGATCTTGGGGAACACTGGGACTGCATCCAGGATGTTCTGCATGAATTTGTAGGAGGTTTGCACAAACCTGTGTCAGCACTTAGGCCAGAGTTCACTGGTGTTGCTGAGCTGGCTGTGTCTGGATGAGACTGTACTCTTCCTACCATGGGGTACAGACAGTTTGGGGAGTCTGCTGGGAGATGGGCAGAGCAGGGGGAAATCATTCATCCCTCATGCAAATGACTGAGGCCTTTGAGGGCCATGGTGGCACTTGGTAATGACACTACTCTCTCAAGCTGACACGAGGCACAGCAGCCTGGTATGTATCTGGCTGTCCTATGAGGCAAGTCCCCCGGCCTGCTAACACACCCCGTCCTCTCCTAGGCTCCCAAGCCCTACAGTGCTACAGCTTCGAGCACACCTACTTCGGGCCCTTCGACCTCAGCGCCATGACATTCCCCAGTGTCTCCTGTCCTCAGGGGTGCTCTGAGGCGATGCTGTTGCTGGATACTGGTGAGGACCCGAGGGCAACAAGGGAATGTGGCGCCTGAGAGGCAAGGAGAGAATGGAGGGAGGCAGAGAGAGCGGATGAGAAATGGGTTCGGTGGAGGAGGAGGAGAGAAATGGGGAAAAGTGGGGTTGGAGGAGGAGGAAGCCATGGCTGGGCATGGAGGTTCATGCCTGAGAGCCGGCGCTCTGGAGGTAGATGCAGGAGCGCTGTGTTTGTGGCCAGCCTGGGCTACATGGCAAGACGTGGTCAGAGGGAAAGAGAGAAACAGGCACGGAGGCACAAGCCTCTAACCCAAGCACTCCAAATCCTTGGAGGGGGGAAGCAGGAGGATCACAGGTTCAGGGTCACCCTTGGCCACACAGCAAGCCTGAGGGTAGCCCAGGGCTATACGGAACCCTGTCTCAGAAAAACAGTCAGAGCTGGAGAGATGGCTCAGTGGTTAAGAGCTCTGGCTGCTCTTCTAGGGGACCAGGTTTGGGTCCAGCTCTTAGGTTGCGGCTCACAACCCACTCTAACTCCAGTTCCAGGTGAACTCACGCCCTCTTCTGGCCTCTGTGCTCACTGCATATGTGCTACATATACATTAAAATTAATTTTAAAAATCTTTTTAAAAAACAGAAGAGGGGAGAGAGCTGAGGGAAGAGAAGGGAAGGAGGGGGAGGGGAGAGGGAAAGGGGGAGAAGGGAAGAGAGAGGGTTAATGAGGAGCATTAAATGAAGGAGGATAAGAGGTGAGGGAAGGACGGAGAAGAGGGAAATATGAAATGGACACGGGACAGAAAGAAAAGTAAAAGAAAAAACAAGATAGCAGAAGTCAGAAGGGAGGAGGCAAAATTAAGTGAGAGAAGATAAGCAGGAGGGTGGAGGGCGAGTTCACTCCAGGCTTGGTGCTTTCCCCAGGGTACCGCTCCCTGGTGACAATTGTCCGGAAGGGATGCTGGACCGGACCCACCACCGGCCCCATGCAGACCAACCAGGACGCGCTGCCGCCCGACTACGCGGTGGTCCGCGGCTGCGCAACGGACTTCTGTAACACCCAACTCAAGAACCACGATACCCTCCCCAACCTGAGCCAAGGTGTGCAGGGGGCGGGGCTGGAAAGATCTGGGCGGGGCTGGAGAGTGAGGGCGGGGCTGGAGAGTGAGGGCGGGGCTGGAAAGGTCGGGGGCGGGGCTGGAGAGCGGGGGGGGGGCTGGAGAGTGAGGGCGGGGCTGAAGAGGTCGGGGCGGGGCTGGAGAGTGAGGGTGGGGCTGGAGAGATGAGGGCGGGGCTGGAGAGGTGAGGGCGGGGCTGGAGAGCGGGGAGGGGGTCATGCTGGAGAGATGGGGACAAGACTGAAGAGGTGGGGGCGGGGCTAGAGGGTCTGGGGCGGGGCCTCCGCTGAGCGTGGCTCAGGCTGTGGGGTGCCAGGCTCCTCTTTGGCAAGAGCAGACGCAGTGCGCAGCTGGCACTGCCAGCCCGAAGCAACCTCTCTATCTATTGGCCTAACCTACCTATTGTCTTGTACAAGCTCCTGACCCACCGACGCTCAGTGGCACCGAGTGCTATGCGTGCTTGGGGACCCGCCCCGAAGACTGCTCCCCTGAGAGGTCCCGACGGGTCCAGTGCCACCAGGACCAGAGCGTCTGTTTCCAGGGCAATGGCCAGATGAACATTGGTGAGAGGCTGGAATGTGGGGTGGCCTAGGATAGGGGGGTGGAGGCGCTGATCTGAGCGCAGAGGCTCTGGAGGGCATAGTTCTCTCTGTAGCCTTGGTCTGAGGGAGGAGGCCTGACTCTGATCTAAGGGGAAAGACCAGTATGCTGAGGGGGACGCCTGTCACGTCTGGGGGAGGAGGCCCGTCTGCACTGAGAGGAGATGTGGCCCCGGTCTACAGAGACGTGAGATGTGTCAGAGGACCCAGGCCTGCCCCTGCCTGCTAAGGCGGAGCTGACAGGGAGGCCCCTCCTCACCTGACCCCTCCTCACTGTCCACCCAGGCAACTTCTCGGTGCCCGTGTACATCCGGACCTGCCACCGGCCCTCCTGCACCACCATGGGCACCACCAGCCCCTGGACGTCCATCGACCTGCAGGGCTACTGCTGCGAGGGTCACCTCTGCAACAGGCACTCGGTGACACAGACCCTCCCCGGCGTCGCGTCCCCAGCCCCTCCCCGGGCTCCCCGAATCCTGCTGCTGCTGCTTGTTGCTCCACTGCTGGCCATCGCTCTGGGAGGGTCCTTTGGGATCCAGGACCGCTTCGCGTCTCACCACTCGGGCCCCTAGCGTGTGCTCCCTTAAAAACGGCATCAAAATAAGAACCTCACTCCTGTCGCTCTAGCCACAGCCTTCCACGCCTCTATCTGTCCTTCCTTACTGCCACGCCCCCACCCCCTGAAGGGAACTAATCGATGCATTGATTGAGTGAGGCTCCCTCAAGATCCAATCAGCTTTCAGCTGAGCCACCCGGCTCATCAAGCCGCCAACACGTGAGCCTTTTGTGACACCTCACAGCCAAGCCGTGCCCCTCACCTTAAAAACCATTTCCCTCAAGGGTGATGGTAATCCCAGCACCCAAGAGGCTGAGGCAGGAGGATCACTACTTCAAGGCCAAGCTGGACTACACTGCGAGTTTAGGTCCAGCCTTGAGCTATGCTGTGAGACCCTCCAGGTAGAGGTAGCACACACCTTTAATCTCAGCACGCTGCAGGCAGATGTAGATGGATCTTGGAGTTTGAAGTCAACCTGGTCTACATAGTGAGTTTCAGGACAGTCAAGACTACAGAGTGAGACCCCGTCTCAAGAGAAAGAAAAAGGGGAGAGAGGGGGGAGGGAGGGAGGGAGGACAACACCCCTGCTTTTCGGTCTTTCTATAGTGGAACTGACATCCGTGCTACAACCCAGCAACCCCACTCCTGGCTCTACCACCCCAACAGAAATTGGTTCATATGTTCCCCCAAACTATGTAGACTAGCAGGACAGTTCATACTAGCCACAAACTGAAAACAGCACTGGTAAATACCAACAGCCAGATGGGATGAGGAGGTTATGATCTACTCACACAGGAGCCTAGCATGACCCTGAATTCCTGATCCTGCCATCTTTACCTGCCAGACACCGGAATGACAGATTCAAACATCACACCTGTCTTTTCTCATCTTTCCATGTATGTATTGTTTGCAATAAAAGGTTTATAAATGTGAAAATTGTATGGCAGATGGAGGAGATGCAGGGGGACAACCAAGCCATCCCCTTTCTTAGCAGTACCTTTGTAGGGACAAGTACCTGAACAGAGAAAAGGGTTGAAGCTTTGCCTCCTCACACCAGCTCTTGAATTTTAGACAGCACATTAAACGGCCAGGGTTGAGCCAGATGAGGTGACATGAACCTATAGTCCCAGCCACTGGGAAACTGGCATAAAGGGTTCTTGAGTTCAAGGCCAGCACAAGTAACTTAGTGGGACTCTGTCTCACATTTTAAAAATAAGCCAGGTGGCAGTGGTGGCCGCCTTTGATCCCAGCACTCTGGAGGTAAAGGCAGGTGGATCTCTTGAGTTCTCGGACAGCTTGGTCTATAGAGTGGGTTCTAGAATGGCTAGGGTTATGCAGAGAAACTCTGTCTCAAAAAAAAAAAGAAAAGAAAAAAAGAAAAAAGTTGGGTCGTGGTGGCACTCGCCTTTAGTGCCAGCACTTGGGAGGCAGAGGTAAGTGGATCTCAGTGAATTCAAGGCCAGCCCGGTTTACAAAGGGAGTCCCAGGACAGCCAGGACTCTTACACAGAGAGACCACGTCTTGAAAAACCAAAAACCAAAAAAAAAAAAAAAAAAACAAAAAAAAAAGAGTGACTTTGGAACAGGAGTTTATTTCATCTCACAGCCATTCCATCAGCCCAAGGAACCATCCATCACAGTGGAGAAGTACGGTGACAGGATCAGGAGGTGGCAGTTCACTTTGTGTCCATGGTCAGAACCAGAGCAGTGGATGCTGGCGCTGGGCTCACTTCCTCCCTACTGTTCTGTGCACTGTGTCACCCGCAGTTAAGGTAGACCTCCTCTCAATTAACTCAACGTGGAACCTCCCTCACAGATGTCTGTCTCCTAGGTGGCTCCTGTAAAGTTGATAGTCAGGGCATGGGAGGTGCCTGTGGCCAGGATGCAGCCGCAGCCAGGTTCTGAGGGATGAGTAGGAGCTTGCACAGGGGGAGAAGCATTGCAGGCAAAGGGACTGGTCTATGCTAAGGACTCACAAGCATGCATTGGATGACAAGAACACAGGGCAGGAGCAGGAATAAAAAGTGAGGGGCAGGAAGAGGCATCCAGCAGTCATTTGGAACCTGTTCTTCTGGGCTGGTGTGTCCCCAGCCCCAGCAATTAGTCAGAGCCAGCCTGCCCTCCTGATCTGGAAAGATAGAGTCACAACCTGGAGGCTCATAGTGGGTGAAACTGGATGTGAGTCAGATATGGGAGAGGGCACAACCCTCAGCCCAGCTCTCCCAGGTGGAGGAAGGGGATCTGGAGTTCACTGTCTGTCTCTGACACATAATGTCTAGCCTGAGCTACATCCCCTGATACATAATGTCTAACCTGAGCTGCATCCCCTGATACATAATGTCTAGCCTGAGCAACATCCCCTGATACATAATGTCTATCCTGACCTGCATCCCCTGATATATAATGTCTAACCTGAGCTACATCCCCTGATACATAATGTCTAACCTGAGCTGCATCCCCTGATACATAATGTCTAACCTGAGCTACATCCCCTGATACATAATGCCTAGCCTGGGCTACATAAGATCTTATCCCAAAACAAACAAACAAAATCAAGCAAAAGGAGTATGATCCAGTAAAGGGAGTCCAAAAAGAAACGCGAGGGACAACTTCGATGGGCATGGATGAATGAGAAGAAGCCCGTTTGACAAAGCAGTAAGAGAGGAGGTTTTAGGACCACTTGCATAGAGTTGGGATAGAGCCTGTGAGTGAATAAATGTACTCACCACACAAGTCTGATGACCTGAATTCGATCCCTGGATCCCACACAGTGGAAGGAGAGAATGCACTGCCCAAAGTTGTCCTCTGACCTCCACACACGTGCCATGTCACATATGGGCATACACACCTAACAAGAAAAATCAATAACATTTAGAAAGTGAATTTAAAGAGTTGGGATGTACTAATATATGTAGGTGAAGAAGATGAGCAAGGAAAGGAAGACTTGGCCAGAAATATCGCATGCCGGAGAGCCATCTCAGTTTCCTCCTACAGCCAGCGGGAGCCATGGCAGGATCATGGTGAAAGCCAAGATAAATGACAGACAAGGGGCACAGGGAGAAGGCCAGCAAGGACAACTCTCTTCCAAGTCTCCAAGGCTAGGGGAAGAAGGAAAGGGGGCAGGGATATGTGAGGGCTCTGGGACACCCTTCTCCTGCACCCTCCCAGAGTGGCAGAGGCTGGGAGATCCACTGACCACTCGTATTCTAAAGTGAACCTTTGTGTCTTTTTTCAATCGCTGGTGGCCCACGGAGGCAAGCAAATGATCTCTGTGAGTTCGAGACCAGACTGGTCCACAGAGCCAGTTCCAGGACGGTCTCCAAAGCTACAGAGAAACCCTGTCTTGAAAAAAAAAGTTACATCATTCCCTTTCCTCCTCCTAGTCCCTCTCACCCCTCCCATGTTTTCCCAAGACCACAGTGCCTCCTCATCATCCACCATGGCTACTGCACATACATGTTATCGAACACACATATAATCCCTTCAGTGTTGCTGCATGCATATGCTTCCAGGGCTGACCACTTGGTGTTGAGTAACTAGTCAGGGGCATTGCCCCGGAAAGGCTAAGTCTCCTTCTCTGAGCACTTATTAGTCTCCTGTAGCTTTTCGTCTGGGAGTGGGGACCTGTGAGGCTCTCCTGCCCACGTTAGAAGGTCATCTGCTGTTGGAAGTGTTTGGGTCTTATTTAGATAGCCATGACTCTGAGCTTTGTATCCCTTTTGAGACAATGTTTCATGTAGCCCAGGCTGACCCTGAACTCCACATGTAGCTGAGGATGGCCCTGAACTCCTAATCCTCCTGCTTCCAGCTCCTGAGTGTGAGTCTCTACATGTTTTAGTGTGATTCTCTACATGTTATGTGTTTTCTGCATATATGGCACAAGACATTAAAAATAATGCTGCCAAAATAATAGCAGGGGCTGGAGAGATGGCTCGACAATTGACAGTGCTTGCTTTGCTCAGAGAACATAAGTTTGGTTCCCAGCAGTCATGTCAGCTTGTAACTTCACCTCCAGGGGATCTAATGCCCCCTTATGGCCTCTATAGGTACACATAAAAGTAAGTCTTAAATAATAGCTTTGTTAATTATGTCAGAGCCTAGTGTGGTGTCAGATACCTCTAACCTGGAAGTCAGGGGATAAAGCAAGATCACTCATGAGTCTAAGGCATGTCTAGGCTACATGACAGGATGCTGTCTCAAAAAAACAAGGAGTATCATGAGTCTGAGTCCAGCCTAAATGACTTATCTATTTCATTTTTAATCTTACGCTGATCTATTCCTTTACACTGTGTGATAATGTGCCATTGTGGTTGGTTTAATAAAAAGGCTAAATGGCCAATATCTAGGCAGGATTTTTGAGACAGAGAGAATGCTGGGAAGAAGAAGGTGAAGTTGACATACAGACACAGAGCAAGCAGGATGGGTAATGTGGAGATGAGGTAATAAAGCCACGAGGCAGAAAGTAAATTGTAGCGTGCATGTTTTCCTCCAGCCTGCCCACCGCCGGTCTGGCGTGCCAGCCCCAAATAACACTCTGAGACTCTGTATTTGATACAATCCTGTTGGCCAGTTACCATTATTGTTTATGGGCTAGCTCTGTCTTAATTATTAACCCATTTCTACTTATCTAAGTATTTCCACGTGGTCATCTTATCGGGGAGCCCCTGCTGGCATCTTCTTTCTCCATGCTCTACATCATGACTCCTCCTTACTACTTCCTCTTTCCTCCTTGTCTCCTAGCCCCGCCTATCTTGCTTTCTCATTGGCCCAACGGTGCTTTATTAATTAACCAGTATGAGAAACATATTTACAGAATAACATCTCCCATCAGTAAATTAATAGGAATGGGTAAATTTAAGTTTCAAGAGCTAATTAGAAACAAACCTAAGCTATCAATTGAGCACTCATAATGAATAATAAGTCTCCATGTTGTTATTTGAGAGCTGACTGACAGGACAGAGAAACACTCACTACAGAGGGATATGTGCAAGCCATGGTCAAAGGTTGGGGTGATAGGAGGGAGCTAGTTGGCTTCCTCCTTACAATATGTGAGTCCCAGGGGTTAAACACAGGTCATCAGGCTTGATGGCAAGTGCTTTCACCTGCAGAAATAGCTTACCCACTCCAGGATACATATCTTTAAACTGAATTAATGAGGGCCAGAGCAATCGCTCAGTTGGTAAAGTGTTTTCTTTGCAAGCACAAGGACCTTCTTCAATCAAGAAGAGTAGGAGGATAAGGGCAATGAGGAGGAGGAGGAGGAGGAGGAGGAGGAGGAGGAGGAGGAAGGAGAAGAAGAAGAAGAAGAAGAAGAAGAAGAAGAAGAAGAAGAAGAAGAAGAAGAAGAAGAAGAAGAAGAAAGTCAACGTGAAGGTACACATTTGCAATCCCAGTGCTTTGGAGATAGAAACAGGCAGATCCAGGGGACTGAATGGATACTGAATGGATATGTGTACCACCCTACTTGAATGGATACTGAATGGATACTGAAGAATGGATACTGAATGGATATGTGTACCACCCTACTTGGTGAGCCATGGGCCGTTCAAGACTCAAAACATAAAGATTGGATTGGTGACATGACTCCATGAGTAAATGTGACTGCCAGCAAGCCGTAGGACCTACAAAAGAGAACCAACTCCTGCAAGGTGTCCTGTGACCTCTACATGTACACACACACACACACACACACACACACACACACACACACACACAGGACAACTAAAATAGATGGCCCCTAAGGAATGACAGACAAGTTTGATCTTTAGTCCCCACACACAATTACACATGTGAACACACAATCACATATCTGCACACAGGCTAACACATGTGCACATTTACACAAAAAAATGAATGGATGGAGGAATGAGAAGATAAAGAATGGCAATGGTGCTCATAGATTAAATGTTAGCACTAACATGTTACATATGAAACATGAGAACCCATGGATCTCAATGTCCTAGGGTGTGGTGGCACAAAGCCCTTCTGGATGCTGAGGGAGATCCAAGTCCCAGGTAGATCAACACACACACACACACACACACACACACACACACACACACACTAACGTGTACATAAAGACCCTACCCTTCACACTCATATGTCTGCCTTCCCACAGAGACATAAGTTATTCAGTGTTTGCATCTAGCACAGGACCTTGTCCCTCCCCCAAGATGTTCCCACCCTCCCTGGTGTGACAGAAATTAAGTCCCCGAGTCAGCACCAAGGACAGAGACATCATATCAGCACCACAGACAGCAACTCATGTGATTGAGGGGTCGGGGCAAACACCAGGGAAATGAAGAAATAGCATCTCCCACCCCCACGCCAGCAGGACGGTGTGGAGCAGGCTAGACCAGGAGAAGAGCATTGGCTCAATTGCTGCAGTAAAGATGGACCCCATCCCCAGCAGCACATGAACTGGGTGCAATGGTGCATGTCTGACATCTCAGCACTCAGGGAGGTGAAGAATCAAAACTTTAAGGTTATCCTTGGCTACATAGTGAGTTCAAAGCCAGCCTGGGACACATAAGACCATATCTAAAAAAAAAATATTTATCAAATGTCTTTCTAGTATATCAGACATTTTTCTGTTACATTTGGATAGCAAGGCCTGTATCCCTAACAATTAGACAAATAAGAAAGGAAGTTCATGGGAGCTGGAGAGATGGTTCAGTGGTTAAGAGCATTGGCTATTCTTCCAGAGGACCCAGGTTCAATTCCTAGCAACCACATGGCAACCCACAACCATCTATAACTCCAGTGTCAGGAAATTTGATGCCCTCTTCTGACCTGCATGGACACCAGGCACATTCACAGCACACAGACATATAAGAATGCAAAACACCCACACACACAAAACAAAAATAAGTTTAAAAAGGGAGATAAGATCCTTTTACTATAGCATTGACAGCATAGCAATGACAAGGCACCAGTCTGGGGAACAGGATGACCAGAGTTGATGCTGCCTTAGCACCATGTCCTGTTTCCTTGTGACAGAACACTTGACAAGAAAGCACCTTAGGGGAGGAAGACCAACTGTGCCTCGTGGGTTGTATTGGCACCCGTCATCATGGAGTGGGAAAGCATGATGGGAGCATGGGGGCTGCCTGTTAACTTCTTGGTGGGTCCACAGCAGAGAGAGAGAGAGAGAGAGAGAGAGAGAGAGAGAGAGAGAGAGAGAGAGAGAGAGAGATATGCTGGCACTCTAGTGGCTCCTCCTTCCCTCCAACTTATTCATTTCAGGATCCCAACAGGAGGTATCACTGTCCACACTAGGGTGTGTCTGTAGCCTTTTCAGTCTGTCCTTTTTGGAAACATCATCACAGATAACATCCAAGGGTTTCAATTGAAATGGGTCACCATGGGCCAGCCAGATGGCTCAGGGGATCCAGGCAAATGCTACAAGAAGACCTGAGTGACTCCAAGGACTCATGAGGTGGGAGAGCAGAATCAAATTCAGGCATTACGCTGGCCTGCCCCTGTCACCTGGCAGAATGCACTCAGGCAGTGCCTTGGTCAGCCCAGGGCTGAATGATCGTGTGGTCTGCACGCAGGTACAAAGGACCCCTTTAAAAGACAGACCCCCGCTCACTAAGCCTCTCTTTGCTCTCTTTCTGCTCTCTCTGCTCTTTCCTGCTGTTCCCCTGGGGCAGACAGGACTTTTCCTGTCTCCCTCTTCCCTTCTGTCCTCTCTCTGTCTCTGTGTCTCTTTACCTCTTTTCTCTTTCCTCCCCTCCCTCCCCTTTCTAATAACACTTCTCACTTCAGTTCTGTCTGCTTGGCGTGTTTGTCCCCCACCTCCATCGCCCTCCTCAGCCATGAAATCTGCCTTGAGTGAGGTCCCTCACTAAAGGCTCCCTTTATTATAATACCAGTATCTGCAAGTTGACCTTGACAGTGCAGATGCTGTTTGAAGAGGTGATGAGATCTTATCAAGGAGCATAGGTTAATTCTATCTGTGGATGAGAGAGGCAAGTCAGGGCCGGGTGGGGGGATTATACACCTGAGCAGAAAACCAAACATAATACAGAAATGAGTGAATGACAGCTGAAGAGATTGGAGGAGACTGGACCAGTCCACGAGGACAGACAAATGTCAGTTACCTGAGACCTTTGTCATTGTTTGTAGATCAGAAAAGAGAAGTGAAAGACAGTCAGTGGTGAGAGGAGCATTGACAAGAGTCAGCACACGGAGACAGAGATACAAGACAGAGAAGCCTAAAGGAAAAGCAGAGGTTGACCAAAGAAGACCGGTGAAATAGTATTGGCTGGGGCTGGAGAAATGGCCAAGAGCTCATACTGCTCTTGTAGAGGACCAGAGTCCCCTTCCCCGCACCCACATCCAGTAGCTTCAAACTGTCTGTAACTATAACTCCAGTTCCAGGTGGCCTGACGCCCTCTTCTGGCTTCTGCTGGCACCTACATCCATGTGCACATACTCCCACACAAACAAATATACACAGTTTTTAAAGCTCTTTTATTTATTTGTTTATATTTATTGATTTAGTGAAGTGGGGTTTAAATTAGTCCACAAGACCCAAGATAAATGATAAACAGGTATTTATTAGGGAAGCATTTACACAAATAATAGTAAGTAACCACCATGGTCTTCCTGCTCCTGAAGATAAAGTCTCTCCCCTTCCCATGCTCTGACCACAACCCAAGAGAGGGAGCCAGCCCCTCCTCTTTCTTATAAGGGGTCACTTCTGAACACCTGAAGCCACGATCATAGGATGTGACCACCACCACAAGATGCCTCTGCATTTCTCCTTTTTGTCTAAATAAGAGAATGTTAAGCCGGGTACAAAAACTATGTACAATGATAACAAATATCAAGTATAGGTTGGGAGAATGAAAGTTAAAAAACATACACAAATGTAGACCTACAACCAGCAAGAGCTACATTAAGCAAGAAACACATACTAAATGTCCAGTCCCAGGGTAATGGCACAGGACAGAGATTATTCTGATAGCTGTCCTATTCTGGAAAGTCTAAGTCTTGTACCTACTATGCTCTAGCTAAGATAAGAGAGCGTATTAGCTGTAACAATCTAGTTGTCAACCTCATCAAAGACCTGAGATGGAAAATAATGCTACTAGGGTAAGCAGGAAGTGCAAGCAGGCAACTTCCTAAAGGCACAAGAAATGACAAAAACATCAGGCTACCTGGATAGTCACCCAAGGTCTCACAGTAACATTGGGGCAATCAACTTTGGCTAAGGCCTAGAGTATCTGACAGGACACCTCAGAAGCAGGAAAAATTAGTTAGTTTAGTTAGTTTTTCAAGACAGGTTTTCTCTGTGCAGCTCCGGCTTTCTTGGAACTCACTGTGTAGACCAGGTTGGCCTCAAACTCACAGAGATCCACCTGCCTCTGTCTCCTGAGTGCTGAGAATAAAGGTGTGTACCACCACTACCCAGCATCTGTGCCAAGTTTTTTCTTATATTGGATACAATTTATAGAGTAAAATATCCATTATAGTTTCATATATAAAAAATATTCTAATAGTAGAAGGTTTCAAATGTGTGTAAATGAGCAGAAAAATTTAACTGCTTTTTGCTATTATAATATCTCTGTGCCAAGTTACCTGGCTTACTTCTGCTCACGGTTTTGGTGGGGACAGTCCCATCCTGGTGGGGAAAGATGTGGAAACTGCTTGACACACCTTGATGGATCAGGAAGCCGAGTGCCCCTGTTGGCACCAGAAGTGGATATCAGATGTTGCCTTAAAAGCCCACCACCAGTGAACCACTCCAGCCAGCTAGGACACTCCAGCCCGCCAGCTGGGGACCAATTGTGCAAACACTGAAAGACCTGCAGAGTGTGGACCCTCACGCTCCCACTCAGGAAAGGTGACACCCCAAATCACTCCCGAGAAGTTGTCTTGATGCAAATAGCGTGAGAAATTTTTATTCCAAGTGCACTGGGGTCCACAGTCGTACACCACGCAGGGGTAGAGGACTGAGGACCTGTACTACAGAATTGAGATAGCTTTTATAGGATTTACATTTTCACTAGGCCTAAAAGCAAGGTCATGGGATAGTTCAAAACTTGGAGTGGTTAGTAAGTTTTCCTAGGTTACAGATTCAGCACACCTACAGGGTTAGGGGGTTTTCGTTCTCTAGAACCAGCGGGCTCAGTGGCCTTGTCCTTGAGCAGCTGGGAGAATGTACTTTCCAGTCAGGGAGTTATCTATATCCCATTGGCAGAAGCTCTTGTTTTCTCTGTCTTTCCCTTTTTTGCTATGAGTCCTGTCTTTAGTTATTAATTTATTACCCTTAACAGTTCCCAGACTGTTGTGGATAACAACATTCTTCAGAAACTAGGTGATTATGAATAACAATAATAATAATTTCCAGAAACCATTCATTGTGACCAAGCTATTTCATGTGTTTTTCTTTTTCCTGAGCTTTACATGCAGCTAGGGTGATTTTTAAATACATGCTGATGGACTTTTCCTAAATTTCTAACTTTTAGTGGTCATTAGAGAGTTAAGCTGTATTTTCATCCTTTCAACACATAAGCCTGTGAGGCACATTTCACCCACCAACCTTGTTAGGTAGCACATGAGAACTAACAACTCCTGGGGTTCAGACTGTATCTGGACCCTTCTGCTGGTCTCCCCTGGGGTCACATAGGTAGCTGTATTCTGCCATTCTGAATCCTCCGCTAACAGTGTCTGGACTCTCCTCCAATGTCCCTGTCTGTGGGGTGAGCTTAAACTTCCTGGCAGCACATGGCTTTGAGATCTGGAGGACAGGAACAGGAGTCCCCTGTGCTCTTAGCATGCTCCAAGATTTTTCCACCCCATTCTGTTCATTAAAACAAGTCAAAGGCAGCCAGATACTAAGAAGAGAAGCATGCATCTCTTGGCTAAAGAGCTACATGTTGGGCAGCCAGGGAGACTGAAGCAGCCCTAACAGAGGACATGATGCTGGGCTGGGGGCTCCAGATATCCTGCCTCACCTTCTGTCCCAGCCACCCTGTGACATAAGGGCCAGTCGTAGGGCTCATGGGAGCTCTCTGTTAGGGATGGTGGCTATACTGTGCTTAGATCTGCCTTCAAACCATGTTGCTTGTGTGGAAAATTCCTCACAGAAATAAATCCAACGGTACACCAAGATCAGAGCCAGGGGGCTTGGCATGGTGACGCATGCCTTTAGGCCCAGCATTTGGCAGGTAGAAGCAAGCAGATCTTCTGTGTGAGTTTGAGACCAGCCAGGGCTGCATAGTAAGTCATTCTCTCTTTCTCCCCCCCCCTCTCTCTCTCTGTGTGTGTGTGTGTGTGTGTGTGTGTGTAGTCAGATGTAATGGCACACATCTGTAGAGGAGACAGATGTGGTAGTGTGCACTAGATACCACAGCATATACGAGCCCAAGGCAGAAAGATTATAACTTTAAGGGACCAATAGGAAAGCCGTGGTTCAAACACACAAGAAAGAGGGTTGGGGTTATGATGGCTCATGGCTGTAATCTATGTGCCATTTGGATGCAGGAGGAAAAGGAGTTCAGGACTATCCTTGGCTACATGAGTTCAAGGACACCCCATGCTACATAAGAACTTATTTCCAGAACACTAGAAAAGGGCTGGAGAGACAGACCATTGGTTAAGAGATTCACTGAGCTGGACGGTGCATGCTTTTAATCCCAGCACTTAGGAGGCAGAAGCACATGGATCTTTCTCTGAGTTCAAGACCAGCCTGGTCTATGGAGTGAGTTCCAGGACAGCTGGGTCTACACAGTGAGTTTCAGTACAGTCATAGAATATGTAGAGACACTGTCTCAAAAATCAATCAATAAATAAAATAAGGTTTTTATATTCAAAAGCAGGAAGTTGGTGAGGTAGATCAAAGGGTAAAGGCCCTTGCTGCTAAGCCTGAGGAACTGAGTCTGACCCACAGGACCTGCATGGTAGAAGGAGGGATCTTGTTGTGCCCAAATTCTGAACCCCAAAATCACCAAGAGACCTGATCCGATGCAAAAGCAAAGAGTCTTTAATTAATTAACGAGTTAACTGTATTAAGTGGGGTCCTCCAGCTGTCTGACACAGCCTCAGGATTGGTGCACTTCCAGGCTTGGGTGACCTGCCCTGAGTTGATTGGTCAGCTGCAGCTGCAGGAAGGTTGCTATGGCCTAGAGGCCCTCCCAGGGCAGTTGCTACGCTCTGCTTTCCACTAATATTAGTAAAGCACACCCAGAGCCCGCCAGCTAACTTCTGTTTGGTTCCTTGCCATGGAGGGTATCTGGTGGTTCATTCCCAGTAATTAGGGAAGGTCTGGAGCTCAGCACGTGTTGCTGAGTCAGAGGCCTACATCTTACTGGGTCTTTTCTGCAGCCTGTCATGGCTGCCTAAGCAGGGTGCTGAGTGATGGTCTGGTCCCTTCAATCTGACTCCTGAGCACTCAGGAGAACTATCCTCTGACTTCCGCACGTGTGATGTGGAAGGCGTGCATGCCCGTGCACACTCCCCAATCAATCGATCAATCAATCAACATACGTTTAAAATAAAGAAAACCTACAGATATTTTGTAAATTAACGGGGACGGGAAGGGTTAAAAAAGGAAGGGACGAAGTTGAAAACTGCAATGTAGGTATACCAAACGCGTGCACTTGGAGAGTAAGAGGGAAAACAGAAGTCCAACAAGGAAGGAAAACTTGGAACTGGTAAAAATATCAGAGACTCAAATGGATGGAATCCTGAGCGCTCTCTCCCGTGGCCCAAAAGCGCCTCCAGTACAGGATTATGTTTTGTCTGTTGCAATATCTCCTGCTCCTAAAACAGTCTCAGTCATTCAGTAGGTGTTCAAAATATATGGACAGTGTTCAAAATATACCGACAAGAAATTTTTGCGATCAATCTTCAGAATGCCTGCAGTTCCCCAAGTGACCACTAGATGGGAGTCTTCCAAGCCCCGAAGCCTCCATAAACCGAGCCTCAGAGCTGGCTTTGTGCTGCCACTGGCCTAGAACGTTCAGGATGTCTTCCCAGGGGCTCAGCTTGACAGTCCCAGCACACGCCCCGGGCACCAGGTGACCTTTCCGCCTGAGACACCCTTTTCTCCACTTCCCTCCAGCTCCAGCCAGTTAAACAACCCTTTGTCCTTGGCCCCTTCCGGCTGGGCCCTGAGGCTCCTGGTTCTCTTCCAGGCCCGGAGAGGAGGTTGGGACGAAGGTGGGGCATCTGGGAAAAGGCCAGGGAAATGTCCTGGGGACTTTGAATCAGCTCTTCCTAGATAGAACTGTGGGATCCAGCCCCCTTCCAGCCTTGAACCCAGAGCCCCCCCCCAACCAGACCCCAGCCCTCCGGCTTAGACCCAGAGGTTGAGGCCCCAGCCTCCTCCCTTAGATTTAGGGTCTCGGGCGAGCACTCTGCACCCTCCTCTTAACACACCACAGGCCTCCCATTCTTTCCCCGAAGACCCCCGGCTCCCTCTACATCCCCTCAGTGTTTCACATTGAGCCCAAGGCTGAGTCACAGGAAGCCTGGGACCCTGAGTCACCTCTCCACTCAGCCCCTCCCAGGGCTAGAGAGAGCCAGAAAATGAAGGCTACTCATAGCTTCAGTACAGACTTCGGTGTCTGTCTTGCACGCCGGTCAATCAATGGTGCCCACGGGGGCGTCTCCCACATCCAGCCTTCCCAGGTATCTCTTTATTTTCAGTATATTTGGAGACAAATTTCTGTCTAATGTCCATGTCTGGATTTCAGATTTTGCTTTTTCTTTGCTCTGCATGTCTTCTCTATCTCTTTAGTTTGGTTGTGTTTTGTTTTTGTTGTGCTAAAGATAGGATTCAGATCCTAATAATGGCGCTCTCCCACTGAGCCACGCCCCAGCCCCTCACTGGGGGACTCTTGGCAGGGGCTCTACCACTGAGCCAGAGCCACAGCATTTTTTTTTTTTTTTTTTTTACCTTTGCCTCCAAAACCTCTGTTGTAGTTGAGTTTCTTTTTGTACTTTTTTCTTTCTTTTTTTTTTTCTTTTTCTTTTCTTTTCTTTTTTTCTTTTCCTTTTTTTTTGACACAGGATGTCATTATACATCCCAGATTAGAATCAACCTTTTCATCGCCATGCCTCAGGCTCCAGATTTCTGGAATTATAGCTGTTTGATACCACACCTGATTTCTGGCTCCTCTGTGGTTCTTCAACCTCAGTCTTCTTCCCTCCCTCCCTCCCTCTCTCTCTCCCTCCCTCCCTCCCTTCCCCTCCCTCCCTCTTTTCCTCCCCTCCCTCCCCCTCTGCCTCTCCCTCCCTCCCCCCCTCCCTCTCTCCCTCCCTCCCCTCCCTCCCCCTCCCCCTCCCCCCATGTTTGTCTCTGTATACATTTCTCAGAAGTCCCTGAACGGGCCCAGGAGCTGTGCAGCTGCAGTGGCTTGAGCTGTTCTTGCCTTTGACTCATGTGCGGGCCCTGCCCTGTGCTTGTCTGTCAGCTCCTCTGCCGGGCTAAGATGGAAATGGAGCTGCTGTCCACAGCTGTGCCTGTGATGCACACTGAGGGAGCGACGGGGAAAGGAGAGCTTTAGAGAGAGCTGGGGAGGCGGGGAGAGAATGAGGCAGAGAGGTGGAGAGAGACAGAGGGGATGAGCCCGAAGAAGCCCAAGACGACAAAAAAAGGATGGAGGCAAAAGACGGAGACGGTAAAACAGCCAAGCAGGGACGGCAGGCACATGCAGACATACAAGACACACACAGATGAAAAGGCTGAAAGGGGACGAGATGAGGAGACAGGATCAGAGAGAAGTGGAAGCAGAAAGGACACTGAGGCCCTGGGCACGCACAAAGAGATGGAGGCTGACAGAGAAGCCATAGGAAAGAAACACGGCGACTAGAAAGATGAGGGTATAAAGGCGGGGCTGAAGCTGTGGCTCAGTGGTAGAGCCCCTGCCTAGAATCCCCCAGTGAGGGGCTGGGGTGTGGCTCAGTGGTAGAGCCCTGCCTAGAATCCCCCCAGTGAGGGGCCCAGTATAGCCCAGTGGTGAGCACCTGCTTAGCACACAGACAATCCTGAGTTCCAATCCCCAACATCGAAAAGGAAAGAAAAACAGGAAGGCTTAGACTGAGGGAGACAGGGAGACAGGATTTGTATGCGAAGCCCAGAGAAGCTCCTGGGGGAGGAAGTGGAGATGGCTCCAGGCTCCAGGCAGCAAGCAGGCAGGGATGCTGGGCCGCAGCATGGAGAGCCTGACTGCAGCATCTTCTCCAAGTAGACACACGTGTGGTGTGTGGGTGTGCCTGGGTGCGTCCCCACCCTTCTCCAGCCATGTGTCACTGAGTGGGATCATCGTGTGTGCCATGGGGTGTGTTTTTGTCACTGGGCGTGTCTGTGTGTGTGTGGTTGGGAGTCTCTGGGTGTGTCTGTGTGGGCTGCACTGGTGTGGTGCCAGACATGTCTATCTGTGGGTATCTCATTTCCCTGTGGCTGGCGGGTCCACAGTCCTGAATGCCACAGGACACAGGGAGGCGAGGAGTTGCGTCTGAGCATTTCTCTGAGAGCAGGGGCCATGAGGTGAGTCACACTGTCACAGCAGCACTCTGTGCCCCGTCCTGGTGTCCCTGTGTGTTCTGTGTGATACCGTGCATGGGGACATTTAAGGTCCCCAGACATTGCGTGAACACCATGTGTCTGTTTTCTTCCCTGTCTGTCCCTATTAGGATCTCTGTGTCCCACACAACGTCCCATTTCCAGTGTCACGTTCACCGTGTGCCTTTGCCGCTTGTGAGGCGTGTGTGTACATGAACGAGTGTGTGTGTGTGTGTTCTGTGTTGGAGTAGAGGGTGCAGGGTGTGCCTGTGTGTGAATGTGTATGTGTGTATCTATTCTGTGTTGAAATGGAATGAGCAGAGTGCGTGAAAATGAGTTGTGTGTGTGTGTGTGTGTATTCTGCGTTGGAATGAAGGTAACTGTGGTGTGTGTGTGTGTGTGTGTGTGTTTTACCTATGACGTGTGTGCAGGTGCCAGTATAGGTCAGAAGAGGGCGCTAGATTCACGTGAGTTACAGGCTCTTGTGAGCCACCCAGTGAAGATGTTGGAATCTGAACCAGGGTCCTCTGCAAGAGCAGCGTGGGCTCTGCCCTGGTAAGCCACCTCCCCAGGCCCTGCCCTGGACATTTCACAAATGTGCTGGACTTCGACCTCAGATCCTCACGCCGGTGCTGTCTTCCCAGGCCGTGTAAGCGCATGTCTCACTCTGTGAAATGGCCTTGACTCACATCAGGATGCGTGTCCACGCTAAGGGCCTGTCTTGCCAGCTGTGCCGTGTGTGTTTGTGGACACACATGCTGGAGTATAATGTGTACAGGTGTTGTCTGTGCCTTTGGATCCATGGTGTGATAACCTGGGCGTTGGCATTCATGTGGGTCCAAACCCGGCCCCCCTCACCCCCAAAGGCATCGCCCTGGCTGTGTCTTGCGTGGCTAGAATGTTCTAGAATGCCCACTGCTTGCACACTTTCTTTGGACTGTTACCTGCCTGTGGGTTTGAGGATGTAGCACGCTGGGGCATGCGCGGAGTCGGGAGTCACGGTGAGGAGTGTGTCTGCGCATGCGCAGTGTCAGGTGCACAGTAGGTGTCAGGAGTCACGGTGAGAAGTGTGTCTGCGCATGCGCAGTGTCAGGTGCATGGTAGGTGACGTTTGTCACGGTGAGGAGTGTGTCTGCGCATGCGCAGTGTCAGGTGCACGGTAGGTGACGTTTGTCACGGTGAGGAGTGTGTCTGCGCATGCGCAGTGTCAGGTGCATGGTAGGTGACGTTTATCACGGTGAGAAGTGTGTCTGCGCATGCGCAGTGTCAGGTGCATGGTAGGTGACGTTTATCACGGTGAGGAGTGTGTCTGCGCATGCGCAGTGTCAGGTGCACGGTAGGTGACGTTTGTCACGGTGAGGAGTGTGTCTGCACCACACACACACACAACGACCCATGTGGCTGTGTGCTTCTAGTTCTCCTGGCACCAAGTGACGGCGTCTGCCACCCTCAGATGTTCACAAATACTGGGTGTCGCATCTACACCACTCAGGTTTCTGTTCACACGTGTGTGCGTGTTGTGCCCGGTGGCTTGTATGAATTGCTGTGTCCTTACCTGTTGTGTGTTCGTGTAGCTCTTGGTACATGTTCTGTGTGGTGCTTAGCTCTTTGTATCATAAAATGTGGCGGGTTTTTACTTGGCTTTGGAGACAGGGTCTTAGGGTAGCTCAGGCTGACCTTGAACTCATAGCTGAGAAGGCACGCACCACTGAGCTCTTTATGCCATGCTGGGGATTAGAACTCAGAGCCTCTGCATGTTGGATGGGCACTATGCTGACTACACTCATCCCTGGCTCCACTTTAAAATTATTATTTAAGGTATTTTTTTATACGTGTGTACATATCTATGTGAATGAATGCCACATGTGTGTGGGTGACCGTAGAAGCCCTGGAGTTGAAGCTACAGAAGGTTGCAAGCTGCCCGAGAGATGCTGGGAACAGAAGTTAGACTTTGCAGAGTGTCACCAGCTCTCTCAACTGCTGTGCTGTCTTTCCAGCCCCTCCCCCAGTCCCACTTTGAGTAGTGTGTGTGGCTATATGATTGCAACCGTTGGGTGGCCCCGTGTAAGTGCTGGTGTGTGTGTGTGTGTGTGTGTGTGTGTGTGTGTGTGTGTGTGGTGTCTGGGTGTGGCTGTGGGTTTCTGAACTTTCGGAAGTTGTGAGTCACCTCTGTGGAGGTTGTGTGGTGTGTCCTGGTGTGTTGGGCTCCATCTCCGGTCTGCCGTGGGGTGCTCTGTGGTGTCTGGGTGTGGTGGATTGTAGGTGTGTACCAGAGTGCAAACGGTTGGAGAGTCACAACCTATTGTGTGTCAGAGTGTGTCTTTGCCCACGTGGATGGATACTCCTTCCTTGCCTGGGGCCACAAGACACACCCCAACCCCTCCTTAGTCTCAGAAGGGGATGGGATGGGTAGCCTCCCCCTACCCAGGGACCTCCCCGTCCCTCCCCGCCCTGCCCTTCTGCCGTTACCACTCCCCAGAGGGCACAGGGCTAGGCTGTGCCTTCCAGCAAAAGTCCCAGAGTGAGCAGAACGGGGCTCCAGCCTGGAAGCCAAGCTGGCTGCCATTTGCGTACTGAGAGGTGGAGGACCCTGGGCAGGAAGCTGGCTGAGCCCCAAGACCTCAGGGGCCATGGGCGGGGAGCTGGTGACCGGCCTGGGGGCCCTGCGACGGAGAAAGCGGCTGCTGGAGCAAGAGAAGAGGGTGGCCGGCTGGGCGCTGGTGCTGGCGGGAACTGGCATCGGACTCATGGTGCTGCATGCTGAGATGTTATGGTTCTTGGGATGCAAGGTGAGTAGAACCCTTCCACGGAGCAGGCAAGGGGGCATGGACCCCTGGGCACCAGGGAGGAGGCTGGGGTCTGGACCCCCCAGAATCTGAGGGAGGAGGAAGCTAGGGTCTGGACCCCTGGGTATGAGGGTAGGAAGCTAGGGGCTTACGCCTCTGGCTGTGAGAATGGAGGGCTGAACTTTCAGGCCTGGGTCTAAAGGAGGAGGCTCTCAGGTCTTACACTTTTCAAGGTGTGAGGGAGGAGGGATGGCGTCTGGACCCCTCCCTCGATCTGAGGGAGGAGGGTTGGAGTCTTGCAATCCTGGTCTGTGGGAGCAGGCCTGGGGGTCTTGCAGTCCTGGGTCTGAGGGAGGAGGGCTGGGGTCTGGACCCCTGAGATCCAGCTAGTGTGATGCACCCTACTCCCTCCCCCAGCCCTCCCCATACGGAAGGGAGCCGGTTCCCAGTGTCACTGTTTAAGTGTTATCAGACTACTGGGTGGTCCAGGACTTGTTGAGGCCAGTGCAAGGCTGACCCTTGATAGCGCAGCTCTGGTGAAGGGAGGGAGGGAGAAGAAGTTATTAGGCGGTGTCTCCATGTTCCTTATCTAGCCTTTACTGTTTACCCAGTGCCCTGGGGTAACCGGCAAAGGAGAAAGTGGGAAGTGGGACCTCAACCCCACCCCACCCCACCCCACTACCTAGAAGCTTGAGTCCCCCAGAATGTACCTGTCATTCACTTGCCAGACAGTGGACTGCAGTGGTTAGAACTCCTAATTGCTAGGGAACAAGAGGCTCGGGGTTCAGACTCAAGAGCGAGAATCTCGCCAGGCATGGCGGCCGCATACCTGTGGTCCAAGCACTGAGGATATCAAGGGAAGAGGATCAGGAGGTTCAATTCAGCCTGGGCGGACAAATACTGAGTTGGAGGCCAGCCCAGGCTACACAAGACCTTATCTCAAAAAAGCAAAAAAAAAAAAAACCAAAGAGAACAAAACACCGAGAGGTCTGGACAGCAAGGGGGTGGGGAGAGCACATTGGAGAGGGCCACCAATCAATCTTTGCGGGACCAGGGGCGGCAGGTGGGGCTGGCACGGCTTTAGCAAGCCCCTGGCATAGTCAGACCTTGTCAGGCTTGTGGCGCAGGAGAGATGCAAGGGTTGAGGCTGTGGCTTGAGGAGGAAACACACTTGTTCAGCAGGAGAGTTGAGGCAGGGGTTGTTGGATGTGGTCTGCAGGTGGGAGAGCCGTGCCCAGGGCTCAGCCTGTGTTTGAGGGTTGCGGGTAGCGGGGGCAGCGGCTATAAAGTGACTGGCGGCCACATGGAGGGTCAGGGCAGGCCAGCTTCCTTCAGCCAAGTGTCCAAGGCGAGGGCAGCCACTTGGAGGGGGTGGGGAGGCCGAGAGCTATGCCAACAGGAAACATGGCTGGGGCCTGGCTGGGGCCTGCCCGGCGCTCCCACGCTCCAGCACCCCACCCAGCACCCAGCAGGGGAGGTGAGGACCTGGGAGTCCGGGCAGATGGGAAGAAACGGGATCCTTCCCTCCCCGAGACCTGTGCTCACCCTTCTCATCTCCCTTCTCCATTCACCTGCCCAGCTGTCGTACCTTGAGGGAATCAGGGTGTAACCCTCTGAGCCTCAGTTTCCCCTTCTGTTCACTAGCATCTTTCTAAAAAAAAGAATGTGCATTTTTATTTTATGTGCATCTTGGAGTTAGAGACAGTTGTGAGCTGCCATGTGGGTGCTGGGAATTGAACCCAGGTCCTCTGGAAGAGCAGAGGGCGTTCTTAGCCACTGAGCCATCTCTCCAACCATGCCCATCTGTCCAAATATGTGGCCATAGGCATCCACCCAGTTCTTTTATTTTCCTTCCACCCAGTTCTTCTTACCTCTGTTTGTTTGTGACAAGGTCTCTGGCAGCTCAGGCTGCCACTGAACCGACTAAGTAGCTGCCTTCCAATGGCCGCCTCATGACATGCATATCCCGTCCATCTCAAGCCAGCAAGCTTATTTTGACAGTGAAGACACCTGCTCCCCGGGAGCAGGCCCGGGTGCCAAGACGTGGGGAGGAAGGGACAGAGCTCCTTGGATGAGGTGGAGATGATGGGATGAACAGAGACAATGCGATCCAAGGCAGCTGGTGCTACATAGTGAAATCCTATCTGGGGGGAAAAGAAAAGAAAAGAGAGGAAGAGAGAAATGCCCAACAAACAGAGATGCCCTACCACCGGGGCAGTCACACAAACGCTTGGGTTCAATCCCATCGCTGGGCAAAGTGGGTGTGATAATGCATGCTTAGGGCTGGATCGTTTTGTAGACATCACATGTATACACAAACGAGGAACTGCCTTTCATAGGAGAGGGAAAGAATGTGAGTTTTACACACACACACACACACACACACACACACACACACACACACCCGTGGGGGAGTGAAGTAGAGGGCACAGGACTCATCTGAGACACACCTGTCTGGTTGGGGACTGGACAGGTTTCCCTTGACGCAGGGTTTTGCACCTGGGAGATGTAGAGGCAGAAGGATGAGGAGTTGGAAGTCATCCTACGCTAAAAAGCGAGTGCGACGCCAGCCAGCGTGGCTCCATTAGGCCCCGTCACAAAACAAAATAAAATATTTAATACTCGGAGGGAAGACTCCCAGTTCAGGTGTAGAAGTGGGAAGGAAGGCAAAGGTCTGAGAAGTGTCTGGCAGGGAAGTGGCTGGTGCCTGAGGGACAGGGGCCCGGACAGACTGAAAAATGGACTGGGGAGCCGGGAAAGGATGAAGGGGGAGGGGAAGGCTTGACAACAGTGCCATTGTTCAGGCAGGGGTGGGGGAAGGCCCCCAGGGGCAGGAAACTGGCCCTCTTCCCCTGCTCTGAGGCGGGTGCTGGCCCAGGCCCAGCCAGGGAAGCTGGTAGCAGGTTGGGGAGAAACAGGTGCTTGGTCAGGGGGACCAGGGAGTCCCTGCCCTGGGAGGTCTCCCCGCGGGCATCGCCCACCTTAGGTGCAGTTCTCATCCCAGCTTTTCTAAACCCTTCCTCCCTGCATTTAGATCCCTCCAAGGCACTGCCACACAAAGAGAGGAAGAAAAAAAAGCTTCTGGTGGTTTATGTAGGCCCTGAACTTCCGTCCGCCTGCCTGTGTGTGTGCCCTGGGCTCACAGCCAGGGGAAGTGGCAGGACAGGGGAAGAAGGGGTTCAAAGAGCAGGATTGGGGGCCCCTCTGGAGCTGGGGTGGAGGGGGTCTCAGGGACTCATTGCCCAGATGGCAGCGGGAAAGAGCATCACTCTGCTATAGAAGACTGAGTGGCAATCTAGCCTTTTCTGCAATTGGGGTTTGGGGTCCCAGCCCTGCTGCTTGCCGGGGGATGGGGCGAGCATTCTCTGGGGGGGCTGGGTGCCTTGTTCTAGCATTCACATGTATACACAAATGAGGAACAGCTTTCCCTAGGGAAAGGGAACAACTGTGAGTTTCACACGCACTGCGGGGGGCGGGGGAGGCCAGTGGAGAGTGGGGAGACCAACTTGAGGCATGCTGTCTGGTTGGGGACAGGTTGAGGCATGGCTGTCTGTCTGGTCGGGGACAGGTTGAGGCATGGCTGTCTGGTTGGGGACAGGTTGAGGCATGGCTGTCTGGTCGGGGACAGGTTGAGGCATGGCTGTCTGGTTGGGGACAGGTTGAGGCATGGCTGTCATCTGGTTGGGGACAGGTTGAGGCATGGCTGTCTGGTTGGGGACAGGTTGAGGCATGGCTGTCTCTGGTTGGGGACAGGTTGAGGCATGGCTGTCTGGTTGGGGACAGGTTGAGGCAGGGTTTCGCTATACAACCCAGGTACACACAAAGCTAGACCCCCTCCTGTCTCAGCCTCCCAGGGCCGGGGTTATAAGCCCGACCAGCACACTAGGCTGCGGGATGTTTTGCGAAGTCCTGTTTGGAGTGAGAACACTGGGAATGGGGCTGGGCGGGCAGGCTGGGGCACGGGCTCACCGTCTTCTGTCGTCCCCGCAGTGGGTGATGTACCTGCTCCTGGTTAAGTGTTTGATCACACTGTCCACCGTCTTCCTCCTTTGCCTTATTGTGGCCTTCCACTCCAAGGAGGTCCAGGTAAGCCAGGCCCTACCCCTCAGCTTCGCCCCCCCCAAGTGTCCACCCCTCCTCCCTCCCTGAGATGCTTATGGCTACACCCTTGCCCACTGGGAGGGGATGCAGCACAGACGGACAGGCAGGCAGGCAGATGCTGCCAGGGTATCTGATCCACGCCCCGTCTACAGTCCCCATGCTTCTTGCCCATGTAAGGATGGTGACAGTGCCTGACCTTCCAGCTCCCAACTCCCAGAACCCCTTGCTTTGTTCCCTTGATTGCTTTTGGTGCTGGGGGGTGAAGTCAGAACCCTGCACACGTTGACAAATAAGCCACACCCCAGCCCCGCACTGGGGGATCCTAGGCAGGGGCTCTACCACTGAGTTACATTCCTAACTTCTCTACAACTGTTATTAATGTGTGTAATAATAGCCTGTACTTAAATTTTTTAACTTAGATTGTTTATTCATGGGGCACACATGTGAAGGTCAGAAGATAATTTATGTGAGTCAGTTCTCTCCTACCATGTGGGTTTTGGGAATCTTAGGGTTTGGAGATAAAGGCCTTGGCTCGCCGAGCCATCACACAGGTCCAAAGCGTGTGTACTTTTAACCAAGTGCCTCCCTGGGTGTTACTGTACCTGGCTGAGAGTCGCTACTTTATCTGGGAGTGGGGAGACAGGATCTGGGGAAGTGGAAATGGGATTGCATCTCAGAGAGACCAGAGCTCAAGGATGGCTAGGAAGTCACCGAGTCTGGAGGAAGGGAAAATTGCACAGAACTGGAGACTCCAGGGGCTGACACTACATGGGATGATGTGTTAGGTGACTTGGGAGTACAATAGGTGGGGACACAGAATATAGGGCAGAGATATGGGGGCGTGGCTCAGTGGTAGAGTCCCTGCCTAGAATCCCCAGTGAGGGGCTGGGGCGTGGCTCAGAGGTAGAGCTGTTCACGCTCTGAGTCCACTGTTCCATTGCCCTGTCGTGAGACCCTGGCCTCTATTTCCAGATGTGTACATTGGAAGTGCTAGAGCATGAATCTCTCTGACTGAGCATTATTGAGTCACATGTACAGGGCACAGACTAACCCTGGGGCATCCGAAGTACTATATAAATGGAAATACACAGCACCCTCCTGTAGTCCCAGCTCTTGGGAGATGGAGGCAGGAGGATCACGATTTTGAGCCCAGCCTTGGCTATAAATTGCGAGTGTGTGTGTGTGTGTGTGTGTGTGTGTGTGTGTGTGTGTGTGCGTGTGCGCGCGCGCGCGCATGTACATGTGGAAGTTATAGCACAACTCTATGGAGTCAGCTCTCCGTTTACAACAGTGGGTCCCGATGGAACCCAGGGAGTCAGGCATGGCAGCAAGTGCCTTTACCCACTGAGCGGTCCCACTGGCCCTGATTTATTTCTGCCAGGGACATTACCCCAGTGCCATAAGTGGGAAGAGCCCCCAGGGGCTGGAACACAAGCCCTGGGAGGCTAATGGCTCGGTTTCACTCACTGCAAATCGGTGGAACATAGAACTTTTCAGTGCATACAGTAGGCACTCAATTCGTGCACGAGGAGAGGAGGAGAGCACTTTAGGAAGTGAGTGAGTCAGAACTAGCCTGGAGAGTCTGAGAGAGTGGGGCTTGCTGGGTTCCCTCCTCCCGCACCTCCCCTCCGCTCTTCCCAGCCCTACGCCCCGCGCAGTTATCTCAATCCTTTCCAGGCCCAGGGCGTCCCCGCATCTTATCTCGGGGCGCAGGCTGGGCGTGCCACCGACTGCCCTGCACCTGACCCTCTCTCCCCCTGTCTGCCCCTTCCCGGCAGCTGTTCATGACAGACAACGGGCTCCGGGACTGGCGGGTTGCGCTGACCCGGCGGCAGGTGGCGCAGATCCTGTTGGAGCTGTTGGTGTGCGGGGTGCACCCGGTGCCCCTGCGGAGCCCGCACTGCATCCGGGCGGGAGAGGCCACCGAAGCGCAGCCTTGGCCGAGCTTCCTGGGCGAGGGCGAGGCGCTGCTGTCCCTGGCCATGCTGCTGCGTCTCTACCTGGTGCCCCGCGCGGTGCTGCTGCGCAGCGGCGTCCTGCTCAACGCGTCCTACCGCAGCATCGGGGCGCTCAACCAAGTCCGCTTCCGCCACTGGTTCGTGGCCAAGCTCTACATGAACACGCACCCGGGTCGCCTGCTGCTGGGCCTCACGCTCGGCCTCTGGCTCACCACGGCTTGGGTGCTGTCTGTGGCTGAGAGGTGAGGGGCCTCGAACACAGGGAGGGGACACCGGGGCCTGCTGGGTATGGTGGTGCAGGCTGCAAGGCTTCAGGCCAGCCAACATCAGCAGGATAGGCTCAGACTTTCCGTCCTTCTTGGCTGGGAAATCCCACGCCCTCAATAGGTCGCTCCCAACCAGTCCTCTGGGCCACCTACAAAACACACACACACACACACACACACACACACACACACACACACACACACACACACACACAGCCCCTAGGCAACCCCACCCTCTGGCTCCTACACTGAGTTTAGATTAAGAATCTGGGCCAATCCTAAGTAACTACCTTGTGGAACGGGAACAGCTTTTCCAAATTAGCAGGTACAGTAAGTGCCTGCTGTGACTCCAAGGCAGACATTTGGAACCACTTTGCAGAGGAATTCCCTGCAGCCCCTAGCTGTTGCTTAGCAACTGCAAACAGATGGGGGCTGCGACTGGATCCCCACAGATCCAGATCCTCAACCGTCTCCTTTACAGAGAAATCCAGCCTGTGGCTTGAGAGCGGGGCCTTGTGGCAAAGGCAGGCTTTTTCAGCCTAACAAAGCCAAATCTTTGGAGCCCAGAATTAGGCCCAACCCTCCACCCTAGTGCCTCGACCTCCTCGTTGCTGGGGTGACAGCTGTGCACCACTGCGCCCTGCTCCAGACAAGCCTTGCCTTGCCTTTTTCTCCTCATTTTAAAGAGAGGTGGCACACTCAGGAGGCAGGGGCAGGTGATCTGAGCTCGAGGCCAGCCTGGTCTACAGAGTGAGTTCCAGGACACAGAGAAGCCCTGTCTCAGAAAAACAAGCAAGCAACAACAACAAAAGAGAGAGGCAATCGTTTTGATCCAGATCTATTACTTGAAGGCCATGTAGCCTCCTTGTGGATGTTAGATGGTCATCGCTTCCCCTGGGTGGAGCTGGCTGATGAGCCTCAGGCTAGGTCTTCATGCTTAGCCAGCCTCACACGCTGACTCAAGCAGCCCTGGTTACCTCGCTGAACTCGAACAGGAGGTTCTTGGCTTTTCTAACATTTCCACCCTTCAGTACTGTTCCTCGTGTTGTGGTGGCCCCCAGCCATAAAATTATTTTTATTGCTGTTTCGTAACTGTAGATTTGCTACTGTTAGGTGTCATAATGTAAATATCTGATATGCAGAATATCTGGTGAGGGATCCCTGTGAAAATTCGACCCTACCTACCAAGGGGCCGCGTCCCACAGGTTAAGAACCACTGCTCTAGAGCTGGATTTGGGTTGTAGATCTGGATCTCTACTTTGCAAACCAGGGCAGTTGAGCATCCGAGCCCGGTGACATGGCAGACAGGAGACCAGCTTTTCTGGCTTTCTATCCAGGTGCCTCTTTGGATTAAGAGTGGGGAGGTAGGAGGAGGAGCATTAGGGAGATAACCACACCAGGACCCCCAGGCTGGGGTCTCAGAACTAAGTTCTCTTCGCCCATAGGCAGGCTGTCAATGCCACGGGACACCTCACAGACACGCTGTGGCTGATACCCATCACTTTCCTGACCATTGGCTATGGGGACGTGGTGCCCGGCACCATATGGGGCAAGATCGTCTGCCTGTGCACTGGAGTCATGGTGAGTGACACGCCACAGACCTTCATCCTGCCCACTGCATAACCTCGTGGCCAACACAGGCCCTCCTTGACCTCCATGAGAAATGTGTCCAGGGCCAGACATCCAGCACCATTTTGTTCCCTTCTTCATCCTGCTCCTCTCCCTGCCTCTCCCTGCTCCCTGCTTCTCCCTGCTCTCCTGCCTCTCCCTGCTCCCATGCTTCTCCCTGCTCCCATGCTTCTCCTCCTCCTCCTCTAAGTTAGGGTTCGGCTAAGTTTCCTTGGCTGGCCTCAGCCTCCCTATGTACTGCTGGCTGGCCCCACACCCTCAGTGCTCCTGCTTTAGCCTTCAACAGGCTGCATACCACAAACGACCCGCTTTTCTCTTGAGACCTTTGCTTCTTTCATCCTGCCTAGAGCACAGGTTTCATTTCCTCAGACCCAGGCCCCAATTTCCCTGTCCTATTTCTTCCTGAGTCAAGGGACACCGTCTCCCGTCCTTCCCCAGGGCACAGGGTCATCATCCAGAGTGTATTCTGGGGACTGGGCTTTATAGAGTCAACCCCCACTTTGTCCCGTGCTAACTGGGGAGCTCAAGCAAACGGCATGATGTTTCTGGGCCTCAGTGTCCCTACCTGTAAAGTGGGTGGGTGGTGCCACACCCAGCGTCCTCCCTGTGGGATTGCTGGGCGGGCAAAGGTGAGCATCAAGTCAAGGGGTCAAACAGGGGAAGTGCTCTACAGATGCCACAGCAGCGGGAACAGGGGGGGAGATGGCAGTTGCTCTAACTGATCCTACACATCTGTTCTGACCCCAGCTCCTGAGCTCTCCGTGAGGAAGTGGGGGCTCGGGGAGCAGTTGCTTTAACGGATCCCCAGCATTTGGCGGCCCCCACCCTAGCTTTGGAGCAGCAGCAGAAGCTCCTAGCCCCAGGCTGTTTCCTCCTTCCTACCACAGACCCTCCCCCACCCAGCTCCTTTCTTGGGGCCAGCTCCAAGTGGCTTTTGGTGTGGGCTTTCCCACCGGGGCCTAAGCTCTGACACCGCCCCAGGATGTGTAAGCCCCTAACCCTTGAGTCTATGGGTGGTGACCTATGGTGTGGCAGGCAAGTGTGACACCAACACAATAGTGAGTCTTTGGGTCAAAGAAAAAGCCAGAAAACTATTCCCAAGGGTCTGGAGCCCCGGGGGCTGCATCTTTTGACAGAAGGAAGAGCTGAAAGTATGTGAAATGAAATGCGTACACGAGACTGTTTTAAAGTTACAGCCAATGATTTATTTGGGAGGGTTTGCCTGTCAGGGCGTTCATGTCCAGGTCAAAGGACTACTTTTGGGCAATGGGTTCTCTCAGATCATCAGGCTTAGTGGCAAGTGCCTTGTGTCCTCTGAGCCCTCTGTGTGTGTGTGTGTGTGTGTGTGTGTGTGTGTGTGTGTGTGTGTGTGTGTTCTTGTGTTGTTTTTGGTTTGTTTGGTTTTGTTTTCAGGGAGTTGGACAAAGGACTCATGTAGCCCAGGCTGGCCTCAAACCTGCCTTGAAACAGAGGCTGATTCTCCTGCCTCAGGGCAGTTCCCTCCTCCCCCTGGTACTGGGTCTACATGTGTGTGTCACAGAGCTTACCTCTATAGCAGACTGCCCCTACGCCGACAGACGCAGCTGGTCTGGTCTCCGCTCTGATACTTTGCAGGTGGTAACTGGTAGCATTTACATAGACACGAGGTGGGGGTGGGAGTATACTTGTTTCCTAAAGAGATAGTTCTCTCCTCTTCAAATTAGCCATCTAAGGAAAGAGGCAGTCAGGCTGTGGAGATCAGAGGTTGGCAGTCATCCTTGCTTACATAGTGAATTCAAGGCCAGCCGGAAAGACAGCAACTCTGATGATGGGGGAGCAGCAAGGGTTGTGCCTGCCCTCTGCAGCTGTGAGATGACCGGAGGGGCGACATGTGGCTGACCCGCAGAGTCCCACTGCCTCACATGCCTTGCTTGCTGTACTCACAGGGGGTCTGTTGCACAGCCCTGCTTGTGGCTGTGGTGGCCCGGAAGCTGGAGTTCAACAAGGCGGAGAAACACGTGCACAACTTTATGATGGACATCCATTATGCCAAAGAGGTGAGGCTGGGTACCAGGCGCCCGGACTGGGCATGCATGCAGCTCAGTGGTTAGAACACTTGACTACAGTACGTAGGACCCTGGGTTCGACTCCAAGCTCCGTGTAAATGGCATGGTGGTGTAGGCCTGTAATCCCAGCACCCAGAGGATGGAGGCAGGAGGATGAGGAGATCTAAGTCGCCCTCGGCTGCATAGTGAGTTCAAGGACTGCGGGAAGGATTAGGCAGTAAAACTGAGGCCAACATGGGCTGCCTAGCAAGACCCTACAGGGAAAAAACCAGTCTTCTCAGTCAGGGCTGGGACCCCTCCTCCCTGGCCCCTCCTCCCTGACCCTGTGTCCCCCACAATTCAGATGAAGGAGTCGGCTGCGCGGCTCCTGCAGGAAGCCTGGATGTACTACAAGCACACTCGCAGGAAGGACTCCCGAGGTGCCCGCCGGCACCAGCGCAAGCTGCTGGCCGCCATCTACACGTGAGGGCCTCTCTGTGTCCAAGCCTCCTCTCTGCATGGCTCTTGTGCGCATGCTCTGGCCTGTCCACGGGACCTGACTTCCACTCACTGTCGGTGGCCCTGGATTCCCAGATTTGCTCCTCTGTGCTCTGCTCCCCTCACCCCTACTCTCTGATGTAACCAGGGACCAGGGTTAGAACTGAACCCACCTCCCCACAGGTTCCGCCAGGTACGGCTGAAACACAGAAAGCTTCGGGAACAAGTAAATTCCATGGTGGACATCTCCAAGGTACTGACTGGCCTGGGCTTTGGGAAGAGGTCAGGGGGAGGGGCAAGGTGGGACTGAGGATGAAAGGCAAGGAAATGAAGACCCAGCCATGGTAGCATAGGCCTGTAGTCCCAACACTGTGAAGGTGGCGGCTCGCTACGTTGTGAGTTCAAGACCAGCCTGGGCTACCTCAAATAAATAAATAAATAAGCCAGGTGGTGATGGTGGTGCACGCCTTTAATTCCAACACTCGGGAGGCAGAGGCTGGCGGATCTCTGAGTTTGAGGCCAGCCTGGACTACAGAGCGAGTTCCAGGACAGCCAGATGTTGAAAAACCAAAACATAAAATAAAATAAATAAAACAGGGACTCAGTGCAGGGGGCTGGAACACACAGGTGTGCGACAAAGGTTATGGGATGAATTTAAAAAGGCTCCCTGCATACATGTATAACACCGTCCCTTTTTAGACTTAAGAAAAAAAGCACACAAAGAACGCCAATGTTTGGTTTCTAATTATCTTTATTACTTACATGTGGACGGATATAAATTTCCCTCCAGGTGCAATTCTTCTTACACAAATAAAACCAGGCAAATTTACAAAGCAGTGCAAACACTGACCCAACTTTAAAAAAATTAAATTAATTAATTAACGGACACCATGACAAGTGATGACATTGTTTTAGTGAAAGCCAGTCCCTGAACTGTGGGGAAGTGGGTGCCCCGGGGGCAGAATGGGTCCGGGCTGCAAATGCTCAGCTCCCTTGGCTTCTGCCAGCGATGGTGACCTCATACCCCTCATGCCGCTCTTTCCTTATGCAGTGGCCTTTGCCTTTTGTCATTAGCCCAGCACTACTCAAACAGACACCCTTGGCACCAAGGCCATGGTAAACATAGCTGAAGACACTGGTCCCCAAACTACCTGACACGTCGGAGAGAGGACAGGGTGGCTCGGGTCAGCCAGAAGAGCTGGGTAGAGAGCTTTGGCAGCAACCTCAGAAGGTTGGGGTTGAATGCCCGCCTGGCATGCACGATGACCTGTTTTAGTCTCCAGTCCTCCATAAGGCAGGCAGGGCAGTGTGTGCGCAATCCCAGCATTTGGGACGCACAGGCAGGAGGATCAGAAATCCACCGTAATTAGGTCTGAAGAGACGGCTCAACAGCTAACAGCACTTGCTGACCTTGCAGAGGACCCGGGTTGGGTTCCCCGCCCCGACATGACAGCTCTCATCCGTCTATTAACTCCAATAACTCGGCTAATTCAATTCCAGCCTGGGATACATGAGACTCCCCCACAACCACTGCCAAAAAAACCAAAAAGTCTCATGGACCCCAAGGATCCACTCCAGAATAGGTCCGTCTGGGTCTGGAAGCCAGGCATCACCAATTCTACAAATAATTGATGCATTTGAATACTTCATTTCTGGTGGTGCCTCCATCCATGCCGTTCCCTCTGCTGTTAATATAGGAACAGGGTTCCCATCCGAAAGTGGCCTCTCCCAAGCTTCGCATCTCCACCTGTCCACTTACTGAGTGCTGGGGGTGGGGGGGAGGGGAAGCAAACCCACAGCTTTGCTGGTGCTAGATAAGAACTCTACCAACTGAGCTACATCCTGCCCCTGGCCCTAGGGTACGTGATGCCATCAGAGCCTCTGGAACTGTAGGCAATTGTGCACCACCCAATGGGCTGCCGGGAACTGAACCCAGCTCCTCTGCACAAGCACCCAGTACCCTTAACCCCTGAGCCATCTCTCCAGCCCCTGGCCCTGTGGCTTTTAAGAGACTCTTAAGGCTAACAACAGCTCCTGCCCAAACCACTGCAGTCTGAGTGGTCCGCGGAAGATCGGGTCACGGATGGTTAGGAACAGTGCTGGGCCAGAGAGGGCTCGGCTGTGCCCGGCTGTCCCACTCTGTAGAGCAGACAGGGGCTGTCCTCCGCCCTCACCGTGTTCCCGCCCCACCCAGATGCACATGATCCTGTGCGACCTGCAGCTGGGTCTCAACACCTCGCACCGGGCGCTGGAGAAGAGAATCGACGGGCTGGCGGGAAAGCTGGATGCCCTCACTGAACTTCTGGGCACGGCCCTGCAGCAACAGCAGCTACCAGAACCCAGCCAGGACGCCACGTAGCCGGTGAGGGGCAGGGACGGGGCCAGGAATGGACCCGAGGAAGGGAGCAAGCACCTGCGGCCAGTGCCCAGGGTGCCCGCCCTTTCTCTTAAGCTGTGTCACCTCGTAGGGCTTTGAGCTGGACTGGCGAAGAGGGGAGCCGTTCCTTCTGTGCTAGTTAACCTGGTTTATCACTGCCTTTTCCGTGTGTGGAGGGGAGGGGGCAGGGAGAGGGGGCAGGGAGAGGGGGCAGGGAGATGGGACCAGGGCCTTGTGTATTCTATCTAGGCAGAGGCTCCGCCAGTGAGTCATGCTCCTAGTCCCGCACTGGGGGATTCTAGGCAGGGGCTCCACCACTGAGTCATATCCCCTAACTCGTGGCTTCTGTGCAGATCATACCCCTAGTCCTCTTTCTTCCTGTGCTGGGTCTCTGTCCCCATATCTGCCTGTTTCCTCCTCTCCTGCTCCTTTGGCGCCTTTCTCTCTTCCTACCTCCAGCCCTTGCCTGGCTCCGGCCAGCCTCCGCCTCTGGTGTCCCTGCCCCCAGCCCCGCCCCGGTGCTTTCTAACCCACTACCCACCCACCTCCCCCTCTGTCCCCAGGACCCACGGAAGAAGACTCGGGCAATGTACCCCAGGACTGAGCTCAAGGACATGCTCCCAGCCACGTCTGACCTAGCCCCGTGATGCCAGGACCGAGGTGGGCTGGACTCTCTGGTGGCGGCGGCCGTGAGGGGACACTGGCTTGGACCTCCAACCGCAATGGCATCACGGCCACCACCGCGCGCGTGCCCTCCTCGGAAGCCCTTCTGCTGTGCTGTTGTTCACGAACTCTCAAGCTGTGTCGGAGCCGGAGGTGCCGGGGATCCGGGATGCCGGGACCCTTCAGTTAACCGCGGGCCGGCCTCGCTGAAGGGTCCAGGGCCGGGAGGCGGGAGCGGTGCCCCCTGGTGGACGCCGTGGCAGACGCAGAGGTGTCAGCGGGGGAAGCGGGGTGTGGGTGCCGCTCACCTGTCCTCTGTCACTCTTTGTAATAAATGGCAAGCAGAGCCAGACTCTGCCGGTTCTTCCCAAACACCAGAGTCCCGCAGACCGTGCCCCGAAGGCACCTACCCTGTCCCCAGCTCAGTTTCTCCATCCTCGGGCAAGGCCTGAGCAGGGTATGGGGCACAGCAAGGCAGGAGAATCTTGAGTTTTGGGCCAACCTAGGCTATATTTGGGGTGTCCGGTCTCAGAAAGGAAAAAGGAAGCAAGGCAGGAAGGAAAGAAACAGAGGGAGCTGGCCACACCGATAACCCCAACACTTATGAGGTAGAGGCAGGATTAGGAGTTCAAGGCCAGCCCCAGCTACATGAGATCGTGTCTCAAAAACAACAATTATATGGGTTGGTGAGATGCTCCATAGGTAGAGGAGCTTGCTGCCAAGCCTGACAACATGAGTTCAATCCCCAGGACCAACAGAGTAGGAGAGACCTGACTCCCACAATTCTCCTCACATTTGTGCATAGTGGCACGTCCCACCCACTAGCCACAAATGAAGTGCCCACCCCCAGCTTGATGAGCCAGGCAGTTGTCATGGACACCCTGTCCCGATCCGAGGCCAGAGCAAGAAGTTCGAATTCAGGCAGATGGACATCAAGGCTGATTCTGCCTGCTGCTTGCTGTGTGACCTAGGACAAGTGGCTTCACTTCTCTGAACATTTTTTCACTACCTGTGAAATGCTGTCTCCACGGAAATGCTGTGACGGTTTAGGAAAAAAACAGTGCCTTAGAGGGCCTGGCCAGCACTTAGTATTGTCCCGAGGGGGAGGGACTGTTTTCACCACTGTTAATAATTTTCACACATGGTGTGTGGCTGCCCAGCCCTCGCTGACTTCCCCCTACCCATTCATTCATGCTGGCCTGGTCCTAGACGCCAAGTCACACACTGAGGGCTGCGCAGGGCCCCACACCTCTGTCCACAGGAGTTTCGCAACCGCAACCACTCTCGCGGCCCTGCCCGGGTCCCGGGAAAACGGGGGAGGCTGACAGAGCGCCTACTGTGGGCCCAGGTTTTGAGCCGTATTTCCTGTATTTTGTATTGTTTGGGTTTTGTGCGCCTGTGTGTGAGGGCGAGCAGGTCAAGCTTGGGCATCATCCTCGGGGTCTGGTCCTGCTTTGTCGGTTCTGAGGCAGAGTCTCACCATGCAGCCCTGGCTGTCCTGGAACGCACCGGGGTGGAGGGAGGCCAGGGTTTGTTGTTGGTAGGGAACACACCACACCGATTCATGGTTGGAGAGCGCCAGGCATCAGCCTTCCCAGCCACTGCCGTGTGGAGCTGTTGTCACGTGGGCTCTGGGATCCAAGCCTCATGCTTGTTCTGCAGACAACTGGGTCACCTGCCTAGCCCCTCTGTTTCTTTAGAGACGGGTCTTGTTATGTGGCCAGGCCAACCTGGTACTTTGTAGTTCAGGCTATCCTTAAAGTCAAACGTAGTGCCTCAGCCTCCTGAGTGCTGGGGTTACAGTCCTGGGCCTACACACACACACACACACACACACACACACACACACACACACACACACACACTCACACACACTCTCACACACACACACACACTCACACACACACACACTCACACCACACACACTCACACACACACAACACACACACACATGCACACACACACACGCGCGCACACACACATGCACACACACACGCACACACACACTCACACCACACACACACTCACACACGCGCACACACACACTCACGCACGCGCACACACACTCACGCACACATACACACACACGCGCACACACACACACGCACACACACACTCACACACACTCTCACACACACACACACCTCACACACTCACACCACACACTCACACACACACACACACACACACACACACACACACACACATGCACACACACACACGCACGCACACACTCACACCACACACACACACACGCACACACACACACACTCACACCACACACACACACTCACACACACAACACACACACGCACGCACACACACACACACGCACACATACACACACGCACACGCACATTCACACACACACACTCACACACACACACTCACACACACACGCACAGATACACACACACGCACACACACACACACTCACATACACACACACACACACACACGCACACACACGCACACACACACACGCACACACACACTCACGCACACATACACACACGCACACACACACGCACACGCACACACACACGCGTGTGTGGTGTGCGTGCATTTGTGTGCACACCATGGGGCATTGTGGAGGTCAGGGGACAACTTGCAAGAGTGAATCTTTCCTTTTACTATGCGAGTCCCGGGGACCAAACTCAGTCACCAGACTTGGAGACAGGAGCCCTCAATTCCTGAGCCCTCTTGACAGCCCAGCCGCCTTGCTCTTTGTAAATCCAAAACCTCCGTCACCGCCCAAACCTCAACTTCCCCATTACACAGATCTAGAAACTGAGTTTGCAGAGCACACAGGCCTGATCCAAGGTCCCAGCCAGGAAGCCACACATCCGGCTTCAGAGGCCAGCTTCCCAACCTCCTGTCCCCTGGCTGGTCTGCCTGCCTGCCCTGCCCCGTGTGAGTCAGAGCCCAGTGGCCTTGGGCCTGGGACCCAGGCCTGCATTCCTGCTCCCCAGGCTGATTCATCCTGGCCTGGAAGGGGGAAGCCCGGGCTACGAGTCATTCTGGCTGAGCTATCTTTGGACTTTCCTTCCAAATCCTCTGCTAGTCTCACCCCTGGGCTAAAATGGAGTGTCTGCCACCCACTGCCTCCGCTGTCCTTCCTCTGCATGCCAGCCCACCTGATGGCCAGCAAGAGGTTCCAAAAAGAGGCTGGCGGGTTCCAAAGATGTCAGTCTCCTGCAAGAGGCCCTCAGGTCTAGGGCATATCCTGTCATCGGCTTCTTTGGGACCACTGTTCCTCTTCAGATTCCCTTCAGCTGGGAACTCCTCCATTGGGCCTTGGCTCAGATGTCCCTTCCTGTAGGAAGCCCTTTCTAGCAACCTGTCCTGTCATCATAATATTGATTGGACCAAGCCCATGGTAAACTCTTTATAAAACTTCTCCTGCACAGGGAAAACATGAGTTTTCCACATGACTTAACTGAGTCACAGAAGGGTAATAAGTCTGCATAGGCTGGAGTTGTAGACCGCTTGCTTAGCATATGTCAAGCCCTGAGTTCAATCTTAACATTAGGAGAAACACACACACACACACACACCACACACACACACACACACACACACACACACACACACACACTACACACACACACAGAGAGAGAGAGAGAGAGAGAGAGAGAGAGAGAGAGAGAGAAAGCCAAAGAAACCTATCTAAAACCATAGCAAAGAGATAGGGGAAGCCCAAAGTTGGGGTGAACATGCCTCTAGACCCAGAACTTAGATGGCTGAGGAAGAACCATGAGTTCTGAGCCACAGAGTGAGATTCTGTCTCTTAGTAAATGAGGAGTTGTGGAGAGGTGGGGTGTCATCCTGTACCCCACTACCCAGCCAAGCCAGCCAAGAGGTCGCTCAGTCACCCTTTGATTATATTTTAGCGGTGTTTGCTCTCCCTGCTCTGTTCCTGGAACTCTGTAACTAGGGAGATGGGAACAAGGCACACCCCCTCTCCTCACCCCTGGGCAATGATAAACCACAGTACAAGTCCATCGAGGTCCAACTGGGAGTCAGTGAGTTTACTGGGCTTATTACAGAGCCGGAATGGGGCTTGTCGCAGGAGCATGGGTGACCCCAAAGCAGCAACGCCACTGAGGAGTCTCACCCAGCAGGTATGACAGCTTCCCCACAGCTCCACAGATGACGGCGGCCGTTATGCGTGGAGTCTAGCTAGCTCTCTACAGCATCTTCAGTGCCAAAGGTCCCAGCATATGAGGGACGTTTTATACGTCTGAGTAGCCAGCAGTGCTGTGCCTTCAGAGAAATCAGATTTGGAGGTGGGGGAGGAGAATGCAGCTCAGTGGTACAGTGCTTGCTAGCATGCACCAATCCTGGGTTCCATTCATAGAAACACAGATGCTCAGACAGACAGACAGACACACACACACGCACGCACGCACGCACGCACACACGCGCGCACACACATGCATGCACATTTTTTTCGATGGTTTGTTTCCACTGAAACAAAGGCAGAAACACAAGGAGCCCCGTGTCCTGGGGTATCTTGGCTCTGCCCCTATTCCCAGTGGGGCTCAGAGCCTGACTCCCCTCTTCCCATAGCTAAATCAACACTTTCTACAAGCCCTACTCCAGACAGGAGCTGAGCTGCAGACGTTGAGTCAGAGGGCGCTGCCCTCCAAGGGCGCAGTCTGATGAGTTGGGTCACTTCCCTCTCCTATTTCTGTTCTCCCTGCACTCCCACGAGGAGAAAGTATGATACGCGGGGGTAACAAGGCTCAGAGAGGAGTCAGAGGGGGCACAGACCAGCCTCCCTCCTTAATGTATACACACTCCTCATTGCCCTGAGGGTTTCCCTAGCATCCAGCCTGATTGCATCCTTCTATGCTCAAAATCCACAGTGGCTACTACAGCCTTTCGGGCAAGGGCTAGCTGCACTGAGCCACGCCCCAGCCCCTCACTGGGGGATGCTAGGCAGGGGCCCCTCACTTGAGATGTTTTCCTGTGTGGGGGCATACCTGTGCACGTTGAGGCTTTGCACATGCCATGGCACACGTGTGGCAGTTGGAGGGCAACTTGTGTGGGACCCAGGGAATTGAACCAGATCAAATGTCAACGCTGGTAGCAAGCACCTGCACCTGCTAAGCCGTCTCACTGGCCCCTGGGTGCGTTTTGACAGGTGCAGTCACAGCACCAGTCACCACTCAACCCAAGCAAGAAGTCCCCAGCCCTCTCAAAGCTCTGACAGCCGCCAGCACACTCCTCCACCTCAGCATGGCTGCCTTCCAGCCCTTCCTCCTGGTTGCTGTTAACCTGGGGAGTGGCCCTGGTACCCAGCTGCTGAGGGCCAGCTTCTGCAGGTCTGGGGAGGGAGTGGGATTCCCAGCTGCCCTTCTGCCCTCCAGGGTAGTGGTGTCCTGGGGTGTCAGTGTCCCCATGAGCCTTCTCCTGCAGTTTCTTCAAGGCTGGCCCTGTTGGCCTTCCCCAGCACCTCCCCTCCCTCCACCCATCGCTTAGAACAAAGGTCTCTGGTGTTGGTGCAGTAATTTATTATCGACTGTAAACGTCCTCACTGGCCGTGCAGAGACCTGCTTGGAGCCTTCGTCTTCGCCAGCATACCACAGCCAGGCGGTGCTTTCTACGGGGCAGAGGGAGTGCCAAATGGCAAAACCTTCCTTCCTCTTACCACCTGGGGTGAGCCCTCTGTCCTGGCTGCACCCTCTCATTCCCTTGTGGACGGACTCCTGAGCTGAGCACGGGGGTGGGGGGGTGTGCATGCCTGTAACCTCACAATCTCAGAACTCGGTGAGTGGAGGCAGGGGGATGAGGCAGGCAGTCGTGGTAGCCTGCAGTATGTGATGAAAGGAGACAGGGAGAGAAAGGGAAGGAAAGAAGGTGGGGAGGGGAAAGGACTAACTCCAAATCCCATCTCTTCCTGAGGTTGCTCACATTCATCTGTAACGTCTCCCGTCTTAGCAACATCTGCCTGGAACTTTCAGGCCCACCTTGCACCAAACAGCCAAACATCTGGATTTGAAACCCAGCCTTTCAGTTCGTTCATGCCTTCATGTATTGTTCGGTCAACCACGCACGCCTAGGGCCGCTCACGTGCTGGGCACGTATGTGCTCTCCCCCCCCACCCCCCACTCCCCCACCCCACCCCCCACCCCCACCCCCGGTCACACGGATCTTTGTTTTAAACACTTCTCAGGCGTGGGTGGCCAGGCCCATCTTTAATGTCAGCACTAGGAGGCAGAGGCGGGCTGATCTCTGTGGGTTTGAAGCCGGAATGGTCTACAGAGTGAGGCTGCCTCAAATCAAAGCAGTTCTTCAATTATTGGTATCTGGAAATCCTTCAAAACCAGCTGTTTTGTTTTGTTTTGTTTTTCCAGACGGGGTTTCTTTGTGTAGCTTTGTAGACCAGACTGGCCTCGAACTCACAGAGATCTGCCTGCCTCTGCCTCTGCCTCCCGAGGGCTGGGGTTAAAGGTGTGCGCCACCACTGCCCGGCCACAGCCAGCTCTTAAGGAACACAGGGCATGGGAGACTTTCACACCAAAAGCTGACAAAGCAGATGCACGGATGACAGGCTGCCTCGTGTCACTTAGATACGGTTGGAGACCGGTTTAATTGCTCCATCATGACAGGCATCAGGCCATCAGAACCTTCTAGAGTGGGAGACCTGGCCTGGGAAAATGACTCCACTGGGGAATTGAAACATTATTCCACATCATTGCCAAGATTGTGTCCTTTACGCACTTCAAATTTGTTGACCCGGGGCCTCAGGAGGTGGGCCACTGGTGACCCTCCTGCCTCAACCTTTAGAGGGCTGTGGTAACAGGCCTGTGTCCCCAAGCTGTTTATGTACACTCTCAACAAAGTTTCACTTCTCCCAGGAAAGGACAGACAAATAGGTTCTGACAAACGCCTCCTCACAGAATACGTACTTTGATTTTAAGAAGTTTTCATAATAGAGTTAGACTGAAGAGTTTAAAAGCTCTGCCTGGGCCTGGTAGCACAGGTCTGTGATCTCAGATACTTGGGAGGCCTGGAAAGTGGAAGGACTGCCTGAGCTTCAAAGTGAGTTGTAGACTAGCCTGGGCGACTTGGTGAGACACTGTTTCAAAGTAAAGACATTAAAAGAGCGGCTGGGGCGTGGCTCAGTGGTAGAGCCCCTGCCTAGAATCCCCAGTGAGGGGCTGGGGCGTGGCTCAGTGGTGGAGCCCCTGCCTACCAGTGAGGGGCTGGGGTGTGGCTCAGCAGTGGAGCCCTGCCTCGTTTGTGGGAGACCCTGGATTCAGCCCCAGGCATCACGTTCAGACACAGCAGCAGTCTGTCCCTCGATGGTCCCCAGGTTCACCTCTGTCATCGCCTTCTCTTTGGAGCACTTCGTTTCCATGGTTCTAGTCATGGCCTTCCTATGTCCCTGCTCCTCAGCCCCTCTCCAGCACGCGGCTCCTTTCCGTGTCCCCAATTCCAAGAGGCCCGGCCTCACTTGTCTTCTGCAGTCCCTCAGCCGAGATGACCTCAGCAGGTCTCAGGCCTTTAACTACCGGCTGCACGTAAACTTAGCACACCTCTGTAATTATTGGTAAGCGGGCAGAGCACCTACCTGCCTTTTGCTTGAGACAGACTAAATCTAAAATGGAAACGCATCACTTTGCTTCTCTGTTGCTCCGGTAAAACACTGACCAAGGCACTGCAGAGACGGCTCCGTGGTTAAGAGCACTGGCTGCTCCTCTACAGGACCTGGGTTCGATTCCCAGCACCCACGCGGCAGCTCGCAGCTGTCTGTAACTCCAGTTCCAACGTGTCTGATGCCCTCCTCTGGACTCAACAGGCACTGCACACATGTGGTGCACACGTGCGTGTGCCAGCAAAACATCCCTAAATAAATAAGTAAATAAATTTCAAACGCTGCTCTGCATGAGCAACCGGCTTGGGGGTTGTGTTTCATGACAGGCTTGAGGAGGGAAGTCAGGGTGGGAACTGAAGCCGAGGCCACGGAGGAGATTTGCTGGCTTGCTCAGTCTGCTGTTTTATATAACCCAGACTGCCTGCTCTGGGGTGGCGCTGCCCACACAGTACAGCACACCCTCCTCCAGCAATCAGCAGTCAAGAAAACACCGCAGGCATGCCCACAGGCCGACCTGATGGAGGAAACTCCTTACCTGAGGTTCCTCCTCCCAAGAGTGTCACACTGGCCACCAAGCTTAGTCAACAGAAAACAAGCACGCCTGTGAGTGTGCGTGTGTGTTGGGGTGGGTGGGGGGACGGGGAGCAGGGGGCCAGGAAACAACAAGGTAAAGATGTCTCCAGACTGGGCAGTGGACAGGTGGGAGTTCTTGATGCCATCATACCCATGTGCATGCTTCAACGTTATTTAGTGAAAATAAAAAAATAAATGCTGTCTTCAAACTCCAACCTCTCTCCCAAAAGCTCTTGCCAATAGAGCCCAGGCTGGCCTTGAACTCTGTCCTTTCCCCATGCCATAAGGAGCATCGTTCATCCAATTAAGCAGAGCCCAAACCCTTAGAACAGGTGTGACAGTGCATGTCTGTCATCCCAGCACTTAGGGGGCGGTCACAAGTTCGAGGCCAACCTGGACTCTTTAGTGAGTGAGAGGCCAGCGCGGGCTAGGAGACTGCCTCCAAAGATTCCCCTGCATTAAAAGAACTCTGTTTTGTTTTTTAAGATTTATTTCTTTGTCTTTATGTGTATGTGTGTGTGCTTGCCAGAGTTTATGTGTAACAGCATGCAGGCAGCTGCTGTGGAGGCCAGAGGACATCCAATCTCCCAGAGCTGGAGTTACCAGCTTCTGAGCTGTCTGGTGTGGGGACTTAACCAGGCATCCTAAAGATCGGGTGGATGTTGACCACTAAGCCATCTGTCCAGCCCCTCCAAAAGGAGCTTTTAAACATCGTGGTGTTTTTAGCATACGCATAGAAGTACAGAAGGGCTGGCTCATGCTAATTAACATATGCCCTACCTTGTCACCTACATTCTTGTCAAGAGAACCCCTGAGTTTCTCTCAGCAAAGTCCGCACATTCCCCATGTGTCTATTATCTGCAGTCATCGTGTTGCCTGATGGATCCCTGAGATAACTGTCTGTCACCCCTGAGTCATACTTCCTCTAACTCCAGCTCTACCCTCCGCTCGACTTTCCAAATACCCTCCAGCTCTCCACCCTTCATGCCTGTCAATCGTCACCCCTACCTTCCCCGGTCATCTAGGGGTCCCCTGCCCGGGCAGGTCCTGCGACTTCCGCACGCCTTGCCTGCACTTGGCAGTGCTGCAGACCTTTCTCCTCAAAGCACGCAGAGTTTTCAGCAATCCTGGTGCCTCGATACTCATCACACGGTAGAGAGCGAAGTCCTGTCCCCATTCCAGTCCGTGGCTGTGTTCATGTGTCATTCCGCCCCTGCAAGTCAGTCCTGACTCACGTGTGTCTCTCACCACTGGGAGGTTTGTTGGTTCACTAGGGGAATATTTTTATTGTTAATAATAAATAATAACACATCATAACGTGCTAGGCTTTGTACATAGCCCTCCAACCATTTCTTACTGCACCTTACCGTTACCGTGACTTAGAAAGATGGTATCTGTGGGTGTGAGGGACATCTCAGCGGGCACTTGCCGCCAAGCATGATGATGTGAGTTCTGTCCCTGGAACTCACGCGATGGGAAGGGAGAAAACGGTTCTTGGCTTTGTATCCTGTTGCCCCCTGAACTCCACACGTACACCGTGGTACACACGTTCATACCCCTACCCCTACTCCACATCCTCCACCCCATGCCTGCGTAATAAATACACAAATGTAGTGAAAAAGAAAGCCTGCACTCCATTCCTAAGTGCTCCCTTCCTCTGGTTGCTCTGTGGGCCCCTCTGGCCACCTCCATGGCTAGTGCAATCCCCAACTCTCAGGGACAGGTCAGAGGCTGAAGGCCACCTTGGCCAGCAAACAGCCCCTGAGGTCACCAGTTATGCCTATGTAACGCAGCCCCATCAGAAACAAAGGCAGAGGCTGGCACGATGGCCCTGCAGGTAAACGCCCTTGCTGCCAAGCCTGACGCCCTTAGTTCAAGCCCCAGGGTCCCACAAGTAGGAAGATGAGAACCCGAACGTTGTCCTCTGACCCCCCCACACACACACAGTAAACACAAATGTAATGAAAATACATTTAAAGGCATGGCGGCGCGCATGTGAAATCCCAGCTCTCAGGAGGCTGAGGTTGTGAGGGCCGGTCTGGGTTACACAGTGAGGCTCTGTCTCAGAAAGCCAACAAAACAAAATACTAAAGCAGATCAGAGCAACAAGCTTTCTGAGAACTTCAGGATAACTGACCACGCCCCTAGAGAGCAGGGCAGCTCCCGACCCCCTCACACCCGGCTCCCCGCCACACTCCATACTCCGTGAGAAACTGGTACCCGCCGCACTCCATCCTCCGTGAGAAACTGGTACCCGCCATTCCCTGACTGCTACAGGAACGGAACTTGTGACTGGTGCGTGGGGGCAGCCTTGACGCAGAGCCCCATCTGTGAGGTGCTCCTGCCAGCAAATGACCTTGTGGGAACCCTAGCTAGAGGATGCTCAGTTAGTTCCTGCCGCTTTGCATGCTGGGAGCCCCTCGCCCACACCTGCTGTCAGATGCAGTTGAGAGAGATGGGGGAACCCACCGAGTTTGTTTCTTCCGCCCCAGGCGCACTCCCTGTCTCAGGGTGTTTGTGAACCCTAGAAGACTCATTTCCTTACCCTGTGTTCAGGCATTACCCCCTCGTCCCTAAAGCAACTTCCTGGGGTCTGCCTGTCTCTGCCTTTTAAAGCTTTCAATCCCCTCTTTTGAGTTCTATTTTCTTTTGTAAAATTAATAAAAATTGAACATATGTGATGGGCAATGAATTCTATTACATTTGTCTATTTATGTGTGTTTATGTACATGCATGTGCACAGGCGTGTGGCATGCATTCATATGGAAGGCAGAGGACAACTTTTGGAACGTTGTTATCTCTGTCTATCCTGCTGGTCCTAAGAATCGAACTCAGGTCATCAGGTCTAGCAGTAGATAGTCGGACTATCTGGCCAGCCCACATACAATGTTTTGGTATAAAAGCATACAGGCCAGAGCTGTAGTACACGCATTCGTGAACAGTTGCAGCTGTACTGTTGCCAGGACTAAGTCTCCATCCTTGATCCTTTGAAAGCTGCCTCCTGGACAGACATGGTGGCCTATGCCTGTAGCCCTTGGGAGGTGGAGGCAAGATCAGGGTTTATGGTCATCCTTGGCTACACACAGAGTTCAAAGTCAGCCCTGGCTACACAACGCTGTACGAGCTTGTGTCCCTCACTAAGCCGTTTACAAGGCAGTTTAAATTCCTAAAAGCCACACATAAGTGACAAAGATGTCAGCCCCTAATTAGATAACCCTTCCTCGGGTTCACAGCACTCAGAAACCCTGTTGACCTTCAGATTACATCAGAGCACTTTCAGTTGAGTCCATGCACCAGCACAAAGTGTGCAAACTGTTATGCAGTTTGGCTTTAAAAAAGAAGTCATGGGACCGTTGAAAGAGAAGAGAAGGCCCAAGTCCACTTTCAGTTTCCACTAGGAAAAAGGAGACATTCTGGAGATGGGAGCCCAGCCCAACATCAGCCTTCCCGCCCTCTGTCTCCCTGAAACTCCATCCCTCTCTGAGCCTTCCCGCCCTCTGTCTCCCTGAATCTCCATCCCTCTCTGAGCCTTCCGGCCCACTGTCTCCCTGAATCTCCATCCCTCTCTGAGCCTTCCCGCTCTGCCTCCCTGAATCTCCATCCCTCTCTGAGCCTTCCCGCCCTCTGTCTCCCTGAATCTCCATCCCTCTCTGAGCCTTCCCGCTCTGTCTCCCTGAATCCATCCCTCTACAGAAAAGTGTGGGTGTGGTGGCACCTCCAGCACTCAGGAGGCAGAGGCAGAAAGATCTCTGTGAGCTGCAGGCTAGCCTGGTCTACATAGGAAGTTCCAGGCCAGCCAGGACTGCATGCTGTGACCTTGGCTCAGGGGAGAAAAGCCCCCTGTGTCCCAGAGTTCCCTGAGACAGGAGGAGTCTGGGGTCAGGACTCCCTCCAAATGCAAGACCTTGGATAAACTTGACCCCCTCCTCTATTGTATCTCCTGAATGTTTGCTTCTTCAGAGGCGAGGGGGCCTGGGTCTAGAGACTGAACGGCTGTTAACTAACTAACATCTGCCTTACCTCCACACTTAGCATTATCATTGGGTGAGAACACATAAGTCTGATTTGTTAGCAGTCTCAAGCGTAGGGTTTACTGTAGCCACAATGTTGGACACCTGATGGGTCTGTGTGTAAGGGGGTGGTGCACGAATGTGAATGTGGGTCACATACCTGTGCACACACCCGTGGAAGCCACAGGAGGGGCTTGGGTGCCTTCTATTGCTCCCAACCTTACTGCCTTGATCAGGCTCTCTCTCTGAAACAGGAGCTCAGTTGGCAGCATCTGTCTGCATCCACCCCACAATGAATGCTGTAACCCCAGTCCCAGGGGATCCAGTGCCCTCTCCTGACCTCCACGGGAGCCAGGCACGCACGCACGCACGCAGGCGCGCGCACATACACACACTCACACACACACACACACACACACACACACCTGCAGGTAAACACACACAATACTGTCACACCCGGAATTCACAGTGTATACATACACAGCATACATACAACAAGGAGAGTTCGGAGTGCTCAGAATGTACACGTCAAGCTATGGGCTAGCTTGAGGGCTCTGCGGGGCCGCTGCCAGGGCAGCCGGGATCTGATGCTCCCTAACCACTGGGCCTTCCAGTTCCTCTCTTTCGCTGTCCAGCATCTGTGTACCGAGACACAGAAGTCAGGGGGAAGCAAAGCCTGGCACACTCCCTGCACACCTGGTGGGGTGTGTACACAGATGAGCGCACTCACACGCGTGTGAGTGCACATGCAGGCCAGAGTGTGACATCAGTGTCCTCTATTTTATTTTCTTTTAATGTGTTGTGTGTGTTTTGTCTGCACGTATGTCTGTGCCCCACATTAGTGTAGTGCCTGCCTGTGGAGGCCTCGTGTGGAGTGAGTTCAAGTGCAAGACTTGCTCTCAAAAATAAAATATGGCCTGGAAAGATCTACGTGTTCTTGCTGCCTCTGCTGAGCTGGGCCCTGCCTGGGCGCCTTCAAGATCGCGCCTCGCGGCCTGATGACTCAGTCCTGCATTCGCCAGCTCAGAACACTGGAATTGCTCCCTCCCGCCGCATCCTGCCCGGTTCCGCCAACACTACTGAACACCCGGGATTCGAACTGGAAGTCTGCGGAGCTGCCCGCCTAGCCAACCAGCGGGCCCGCCCACAGGGACAATGCTCCCGCCCCCTCCGCAACCCGCACGCGCGCTGAGGCCAGGAAACTCCGTGTACGCATGCTCAGCCTAGCGCGCGCGCGCCCGCCCAGCCCGTGGCGCATGCGCAGGGGCACCAGCCCGGGCCCGACTCGCTGGACCGCGCTCCGGCCTCCTCTTCTTCCTCTTCTGGGCGCTTCCGGGACGCCGGGGCCTGTTCCGGACCAGCCGGCTCCCGCTTTCTCGGCCTCTCGCCCACCGTTTACTCGGCAGGGGGCTGCGGAAGACCCTCCCCGCCCACGCGGCACTGCCGTCACTCAGAGCGCGCGCCGCGCCCCGGCAGCCAATCAGCAGTCGCCTTAGGTAAGGGGCGCGGGGGGGGGGGGGGGAACCCGGGAGTCTGCGCGCCGGAGGGGCGGGGCTTGAGGGGTGGGGCGTGCTCAGGCCCCGCCCCCGCGCTGCCGTTATAAGCTCGCTGGGCTGCCGGCCCGCGTCAGTAGGAGCCTGCAGGTCTTGGGTTAGAGACGCCGCTAGCTGGAGGTACAAATAAATCCATGGGAACTGTAGCTCCTGTAAAGTGTCACTGCTGCTGGTGTGGCCCTCCACACTCTTTACGTACATGGTTTGGGGGCTTTTCATGTATGACTATAGGGAGGAGGCCCCATGTAAGATTGCAAATGTAAATAATTTTAAGGACTAGGGACACTGACAAAAATGGGTTCGTAGGGCTGGGCATGGCGCTGGCTCACACTGTGATCCCAGCAGCGGGGAGCCACAGGCAGGATTGCCACGGGTTTGGGGCCAGCCTGAGCTACACAAGACCCTGTTTCAGAGAGAGAGGAGAGGAGGGGGGGCTGGAGATTATTATAAAGTTCTGGAATGTGTCGTGCCTCAAGAGAAAAGGCATTAGAACAGTTAGGGATTGGGGGGATCTCTAGGAATATTTTGCAAAACAACTTGCCAATTCTGGAAGATTCTCTGGGAGAGATCCCTCGTAACTGAGGCGGTTGAGGAGTGGCGGATGGCTCATCTGTGAAGCATGAGGACCTGAGTTTGAGCCCCAACAACCACGTGGAAAGTGGGGTGTGGCGGCATGGATTTGTGATCCCGGTGCTGGGGAGGCAGAGACAGGCAGATGTGTGGGACTCTTTGGCCAGCCAGTATAGCCTGATTGATGAGCTCTGGGTTCCATGGAGATGCCCTGTCTTAAAAGCAAAGTGGGGCAGACCAGAGGACTGATTCCCATCTCTGGGACCTGCGTGGTAGAGAGGGAAAATGGTCTCTCGGAAGTTGTCACCTGACCTCCACATATGCAACAGGGCGCAGGTTGTGATAAAGCAGGTGGCAGGGGCAGGCCAGCAAGCTGCGTGAATCCTCCCAGCGGGCACGCGCCTGCCTGCACATACAGTTATTTGAAAGGAAGTAGATGGCACCTAAGAAACTGCTCCTGAGATTGACACCTGGCCTTCACATGTACACACAGACACAGGCATGCAGAGGAAATTCAGGAAGCCCCCACCCTAAGGACATGCAGACTAGACTTCATTTCTGTGGCGTCACTGTCGGAGCCCAGGGAATCAACAAGTGACATCAGCTTAGTAGTTTGTGGAGAGCTCTCCCAGAGGGCTCTGGGAGCAGCATTAGAGGTCCCAGGTTGCGGGTGGCTGTCTGCTTAGGTTCTGGACTGCGACCCACAGCAGCTGTTCACAGGGCTCAAATACTGATTCCAGAGCACTGCGCAAACGGACGCTTCCTTGCCTGAAACGGGGGCAGTCACAGGAAACAGACACTTCAGTGTGCGGACAGGACCCCTGTGGGGGCAGGGACGGACACTCAAGCACCGGGGAAGTTTTGAGAATCATAGGGGAATGGACAGCTAATTGCAGGGGAGGAAGGAGTCCCAGGCTGTGGGGAGAGGTGCAGACACGTAAACAGTCATTTAAGCCCTGCGTCATTCCCCTAGCATGTCATCAGGCCCTTCCCCTCCTCCGTCAGTCCAGTTTGCGGCTGGGGACAGGTCTCTAGGGACAAGCCCCTACTTGGCTAGCACGACTGTCCCGCAGTTCTAGAGTGTTTCACAGGAACCTCTTGATGTCATGGAGGCCTGAGGTAGATGCACATGGGAAGGGTTTTGAAGGAACACAGTGTAAGAGCCAGTCACTGTGAGTGTAGGTCCTAAGAGCCGCACTGTCCCCTGCCCACGCCTACCGTTTGTAGAAGGCAGCCATAGCCACTCCGTGAATTGGTTGAGGCCAGGTTGCAGTGAGATTGTGTGTTTGGAAATGGACCACTTGAGCTAGAGCAGGGCCATCCCATACCTGGGGGCAGTTGAGGACTCGGGCACATTCCATTGTAAAGACCCCAGGGAACCCCGCCCGCACCGCACCCCTGACCTGGAACAGATAACCCTAGTGGTGCCGAGTGGGTCACATGGCCTTAGGTTCCAGAACACCTGGAAGATGAGACACTGGAAAAACCTGTGAAGTTGAGAGTGAGGGAGGTTCAGACCAGCAGGAAGTAAGTACACGGGGACCTAGTGAGACCTGTGGGAGCCCCCACCCCCGCCACCATCGCCACACACACACACACACACACACACACACACACACACACACACACACACACACACACACGAGTCCTTCGACTTGGGATTCTTTTCCTGTTGGTAAGAAAATGACTTGCTGCATGTGGGGACCGTTTTTGTGAGACCCTGCTCCTGCAGGCTGTGCTTGTGTTGTGACATCTCAGTAGCTGCGGACACATTTGTTTCTCACTACCTTCATGGGAGACAGGGTTAGGTCGCTGTGGGATCGCCAGACACGGTTAGGTCGCTGTGGGATCGCCATCACTCGTCTCTTATTTTACCGTGCTTGCCATTAAGTTGCCTTGGAGGTGAGGCTGGCTGAGCCCCAGCCTGCGCACTCACATTCTTTTCAGCCAAGGGGAAGAAGAGGCAAAAGACATGTGTCTGTCTGTCTGTCTGTCTTTGTTTTTCGAGACAGGCTTTCTCTGTGTAGCCCTTGCTGTCCTGGAACTCCCTGTGTAGACCAGGCTGGCCTCAGACTCACAGAGATCCGCCTGCCTCTGTCTCCCGAGTGCTGGAATTAAAGGCGTGCGCCACCAGTGCCCCTTGTACCTGTTTCTAGAAAGGGGAGTTTCTGAAAGTTCCCAAACCATGCTCTGCTACCACAGCATTTGCCACACCTAATTGTGGGAAAAAAGGGAATCTGAGGAGTCTGGCCTGCATTGTTGTGTGCTAACCTCACCAAACGGAAGAGGTCAGGACAGATAAGGGCCACTGGCAGCAGCCGCTGCCTCAGCCCCCGAGCTCCCTTTGGTGGTTCTGAGGGTGTCTGTGTGTGGTTTTGTGCACGTGAGTGCAGTACCCAAGGGAGCCAGAAGAGGGCGTGGGCCCCGGAGCTGGAGTTGGGTGATTGTGAGCTGAGCTGTGAGTGCTGGGAATAGGACTTGGGTCCTCTGAAAGAGCGGCGTGCACCCTTAACTGCTGAGCCGCCTCCCCAGCCTCGTCTGTTTGTGGGTTTCCGTTTTGCTTTGTCTGTTAGGGTTTATTTCTAAGAGTGGGTGGGTGAGTGGTTCCAGAGAAAGACGCCATTGGACTGAGCTTGGGTGGAGGGGTGTTCTATTGGGGGAAAGTGAATGGGAAAAGGGGGAGGGGAGACCAGCCTCCGGGGACTGGAGCAGCAGAAGAGAGGGGCAGAGAGAGGCAGAGACAGAGAGAAGGAGAGACAGAGAGACAGGCAGAGAAGAGGGAGGGGCAGGCGGGCAGGGCCCTTTAAAAGGCAACGTAGTGAATGTGCACAGGTGATGCTGCTGCTCTTAGCGGCTGCAGCTGAGGGCGCATCCTGTCTGGCCCCCAAGGACAGGCCAGCACAGAGGTGACCGTGAGAGCGTTGCTAAATGGGTGTGTGGAATCAGTCGGTTCTCTCCCACCCCGTGGGTCCTGGGGATTGAACTCAGGTCGTCAGTGTTGGTGGCAAGCGCCTTTACCCACTGAGCCATCTCGCCGGTCCCAGAGCTCCCTTTACAAGGAAAAGCCTTCATGCAGTCAGCTGTGCCCCACGGAGAGAGGGGACCCCTTTGTGCTAAAGTCTCCTTGTCCCTCCAGGTGACCATGTCAGAGTCTGGACACAGTCAGCCTGGGCTCTACGGGATAGAGCGGCGGCGGCGGTGGAAGGAGCCGGGCTCCAGTGGCCCCCAGAACCTCTCTGGGCCCGGAGGCCGGGAGAGAGACTACATTGCACCCTGGGAAAGAGAGCGACGGGTGAGTGGAAGCAAAGACAGCACGCAGGCATCCAGTGGTTCTAGTTTGGTTGAATTCCTGCCACAAGCCAGGGGCGGTGTCCAGATCTGCCCTTGGGGAGAAGACCGTTGACGAGGTCACTCTGGTTTTGCTTCGTTTTCTTGGTTTTGTATTTTTTTTAAGCTTGTTTTATCTTTAAACAGGGGTGTGTTCGCAGTTGTGCAGGTACCCTGGGGGCATCAGATCCTCAGGAGGGGAGGTGATGTCTGACCATAGCACCTTCCTGCCATTCGGCTCTGTCCCCCTGGAGTGCCTCTCAGAGCTGTCCTTGCCAAAGCACTCTGGGTCATCCTGGGCTTCCAGTGAGCCTGTGAGCCAGCAGCATTGGGCCCAGGGAGGGTCCAGAGAGACCTCGGGCAGGAGCAGGCCTGAAGTTCCGACCTTGCCTCTCTAGACTAGGGGTGCTCAGGAGGCAGAAGAGGGTGGTGCACGGGAAGGGATCCGTTCGCCTCTGAGAGCAGGGGCAGGGCCAAGGGCTTGGCAGTCAGGGTAGTAAGGATCCCAGTGGCTCTCACAGAGCGGGCACCTGCCATGTATCAGGGGTGTCCCTGTCCTGTCCTAGCCCTGTGTGGGTGGAGCGCCCGCCCACTCCCACAGTTGAGCAGGTCGGAGTGTGTGTGGGCCTTCCTCGGATCCCCACCGCACTGCAGAGCTGCAGGCCTGCCCTCCTTCCCATGGGCTGCTCCAGCAGAGCAAGCTGTTGGGAATGGTGAGGGTGTCACTCTGGAGACAGGTGACCGGGTTCAGAGCTGGTTCCCTTGTCCAGCCCTGTCTCACGGGAGTGGCTCCGGTACCTGGGGGGGGTGGGTGGCATCATGGAGGCTGTCTGGGGGTCAGCTGCATTCCCTGTCCTCAGGATGGCAGCGAAGACCCCAGCACTAACGTCATGCAGAAGACCCCCATCATCCTCGCAAAGCCCCCGGCAGAGCGGGTGAGCATGGGGCCTGGGGGCAGCAACAGGGTGGGAGGCTTCCCCAGTGGCCTGCAACCTTGTCACTCCCACAGTCAAAGCAGCCGCCACCAACCACAGCCCCCGCTGCACCACCAGCCCCAGCCCCACTGGAGAAACCCATTGTGCTTATGAAGCCACGAGAGGAGGGGAAGGGGCCTGTGGCCGGAACAGGGGCTGCCACCCCTGAGGGAACTGCTCCCCCGCCCCCCACAGCCCCCGCGCCACCCAAAGGAGAGAAGGAGGGGCAGAGACCCACGCAGCCCGTGTACCAGATCCAGAACCGCGGCATGGGCACCGCTGCCCCAACTGCCATGGACCGTGAGTGAGCCCTCAGACGGGCGGGGCCAGCTGCAGGCCCGGCAGGCCCTCACTGCCCTCTCCTCTCCCTGCAGCTGTGGTGGGCCAGGCCAAGCTCCTGCCTCCCGAGCGCATGAAGCACAGCATCAAGCTGGTGGACGACCAGATGAATTGGTGTGACAGTGCCATTGAGGTATGGCCGCCCTGGGTCCCACCCTGTCCCCACCCTGCAGAGCAGCCCTCAGGACCTTCGAGGAGTTCCCATCCGTCAGACCCGAATTTCATCCAGCTTGGGGGCCACGGTTGAAAGCCTGGGTCTGCGGGGGTTTGGGGACGGCCGGTAGGGATTGGAGCCAGGGCCTCCTGCTCGCTAGCAAGTTCTCTGTTCCCGGGCCGCAGCCCCAGCCTGCTTTTCACTCTATTGGTTGCCCAGGCTACTCTAGGACTGTCTGTTTCCCTGCCTCGGCCTCTTACGTAGCTCGGATGGCAGGCCTGTGACACCAGGGCAGCTGGAAACCCTGACGTGGCCTGATGTCTCTTGCTAGTCACCTGCTGCCCTGATACCAGAGCCCTCAGCCATGGCGCAGCAGAACAAGGTCCTGATCAGCTCCCACCCTCCTCCAGGGTCCGCCCGTGCCCCTTCCCAGCAGCCCCTGCTCTGGCTAGGGCCTCATTGCAGGGCCCAGGCGCCCGTGCCTCAGCCCTGGTGGTGCTTACACCATTCGGCAGACTCTGGAAGGGCTGCCCTTCCCACCCTTTAGCCTGAGCCTGTTAGTGCAGCATGCAGGGTTGGGTATGAGCCTGCCCTGCCCACTGGCCCTTCTGCGGTGATAAAGCTGCGCCACCTGTGCTGGGCTACTGAGCCCTTGACACTGTGACCCTCTTAGATGAGTTACAGCAGCCACTGTGACCCCACCACCGCAGCCAGCACCCAGTCCTGGGCAGTTTGGCTAAATTAGGTGCTAAACTCTGGTTGGGTTTCTAAGTCCCGCTGGTGATCCTGGGGAAGTGGCGGCAGGGCATTTGGTCTTTGGAAGAGTTTCTTCCGCCCCCTGGTGGTAGACATGAGCAAAGCTGGTGGCCTGGAGACACAGGTCTCAGGTGTTGACAGCCCCCTGCTCTGATCTGGGCAGACACCCCCTCTGCAGGCAGGCAGGGCCCCACCTGACTTAGGTGGCCCTGTCTTCCCGCCCCTCCACTCCTCCGGTGAAGTACACTGGCCTTCCCCACTGCTTCTCGGCCTCGCCCACTCTTGCGTTTTCTGTCTAGAGGTTCTCGGATCTGAATCTGACCAGGTTTTTTTGGGGGTGGGGTGGGGTGGGACAATGAGCTCACAGAGGGGCCTGGCTGCCCCTGCCTAAGGCTCATGTTCCCCATTGTTCCCCAGTACCTGCTGGATCAGACTGATGTGTTAGTGGTCGGTGTCCTAGGCCTCCAAGGGACAGGCAAGTCCATGGTCATGTCCTTGCTGTCAGCGAACAGTCCAGAGGAGGACCAGAGGTGAGGGTGCTGGGCAGTTCTGGGGGAGGCCCAGGAAAGGAGGCCATCCATGGGGGAGGCCCGGGAAAGGAGGCCATCCATGGGGGAGGGGCTGGGATTGTAGCTGAAAGGCTTCAAGCTGGCTTCCTCTCCCCAGCTCATCTTCCCAGAAGAGGGTGAGTGGGGCCAGCTGTGGATGAGGCAGTCACCAAGGCTTTCGAAAGGTGGTGGCTGCCTTAGGCTCTCCTCTTACTCAAGTGGATTTTTTATTTTATTTTTGTGTGTTTGAGTGTTGTGCCTGCACATATGTCTATGTGCTGCTAGCCTGTTGGTGTCCACCGGAGGCCAGGAAAAGGCTTCAGATCTCCAGGAAAAGTGCTTACAGACAGTTGTGAGCTGCCATGTGGGTGCTGGGAATTGAACCTGGGTCCTCTGGAAGAGCAACCAGTGTTCTCAACTGCTGAGCTGGCTCAGAGCCCAAGGGTGCCCACTGATCTGTGAGATAGGACAGGGAAAAGCGGGCTCTGTGCTAGCCTTGGTCCTCCTGTGCCATGCTCCTCTGCACAGGGATGAGTCAGGCACGAGGGCTCCCTGGCCTGCGCGTGGCTCTTCGGTGAGGGGACGTGAGAGGAAGATAAATGGCATTTGGGAAGGGGGAGCCTTAGGAATGGCATCTGACACTAGGGTAGGAAAGCCAGCCCAGGGCTGTCACCAGCCACCGTGGTCTGGGCCCAATCACTCATTAAAAGCGCTACGGGCTTGCCTACAGCCACGTCTTATAGAAGCATTTTCTCAACTGAGGTCCCCTCCTCGCAGATGACTGCAGCCTGTGTCAAGTTGACATAAGATGGTCTAGCACTGTCTTGTCTCCGCACCTCACACAGTAAGGGACAGAGACCAGGTTGTCCCCGAAACTAGGTCTGGGCTTGCGTACAGAGTGTGTCTTAGCAGCTGCGACTTGCTCAGTCTCGCGTGTGCAACGCGGTTTCGTTGCTGCTGTTGGCTCTTGTTTAGGATTGGGGGTTGTGCTTTGTTTCTTTAGGCCAGGGCCTCCCTATGTCACCCAGGCTGGCCTCCATCCCACAGTCCCTGCCTCAGTGTCAGCTTTCTCTTCTAGGGAGAGGGCCCACAGTCCCACCAGGTATCGACCTGCTGGGAGCCCAGAAAGGTCGGGGCGCATCGCTGCCTGAGCCTGGAGCTAAAGACCCTCTGCTCAGTTGCATGCAGCTGTCCTGTGCCCTCGTGCTGCTCACTGTGGCGTGGCGCCTTTGCACACCCCTCTCAGCAGCAGGCACAGACAGGCCCCTGTGCTCCCATCCAAACTCCCGACCTGAGAAAACCGGCCGCGGCTCAGTTTGCGTCTTAGATGCTGCCCCATGGCATGTGGTAGACTTTGCCCTCTTCGTCAGCTTCTAGAGAATCCACCTCGCCTACAACCTGTCTCCCTCCTTCCTGCCCAGCCCCTGCTCCCAGCCAGTCTCCGTGCCTTCGCTCAGCTCAGCAAATGTGTGCCAAACGCTCCCTGCATTGCCAGCCACTGTTCTTGGTGCTGTGTCCTACAGTGTGCACGACTGTCACAGCCTGCCATGTGGGCTTGTTTCTGGGGAGTTTGTAAAGAGAATCCATCTGGCATGTTAGAGCCATTTGGCATGTTGGAGGATGATAGCGGCCAGACATGTGGTACATGCCTGTGGTCCCAGCTTTCAGGAGGAGGAGGCTTCAGGAGGCGGAGGCAGGAGGGTCAGGCATTGCAGGTCACCCTCAGCCTCATCTTTGTTCAAGGTCAGCAAAACCAGCTGTGACGATAGGCCAGATTACAGTTTTAAACCCAGCACTGAAGGAAGAATGGGCCCTGGAGAGAGTGTCCTGGTGGGGGTGGGGGTGCAGACACAGCCTGAGGCTTGGGGCTCGGGGCAGAGTCAACAGGAAGGGTCCGTAGCTCAGGGACACTTGCCAAGTGGGGGCCATGGGTCTCAGTCACACTGCAGAGAAAAGGTGGGCAGAGGGCTACAGGAGAGGTGTGAGAGGCCACGGGGCCATGACCTCTGTCCCTGAGCTTACAGGAGAGGTGTGAGAGGCCACGGGGCCATGACCTCTGTCCCTGAGCTCCCTCCATCCCTTCCCCCCTTCGACCTTGCTCACAGTGGCATGCAAGCTTTCCAGACCAGAATCTACCCCCCCCCCCCGCTCCCGCTTCAGGGCCTCGTGGGCTCATCCTCCCCAACCCCAGCTCCACCTGTGCCCCATGAAGAAAGGCCTGCGCGTCTCTGCCTGTGGATGCTCCTGCCTCGGCCTGGCTTGGCCTGGCCCCTCTCCACAGTCTTGCCCCTTGTGCTGTCCCTGGTCAGCATCCGTCCGTCCTCACACACATGTCCTGCCTGTCCCCTCTTTACTGGCTCCCCAGAGCACGGCCCTCTAGGAGAGCAGTGCACACTCCCAGCCACTGTCTGAGAGCAGTGCACACTCCCAGCCACTGTCTGAGAGCCGTGCACACTCCCAGCCGCTGTCTGAGAGCCGTGCACACTCCCAGCCGCTGTCTGAGAGCCCCCCGCCGTGCACACTCCCAGCCGCTGTCTGAGAGCAGTGCACACTCCCAGCCGCTGTCTGAGAGCAGTGCACACTCCCAGCCGCTGTCTGAGAGCAGTGCACACTCCCAGCCGCTGTCTGAGAGCAGTGCACACTCCCAGCCGCTGTCTGAGAGCAGTGCACACTCCCAGCCACTGTCTGAGAGCCGTGCACACTCCTAACCACTGGTCTGAGAGCAGTGCACACTCCCAGCCGCTGTCTGAGAGCCGTGCACACTCCCAGCCGCTGTCTGAGAGCCGTGCACACTCCCAGCCGCTGTCTGAGAGCAGTGCACACTCCCAGCCGCTGTCTGAGAGCAGTGCGCACTCCCAGCCACTGTCTGAGAGCCGTGCACACTCCTAACCACTGTCTGAGAGCCGTGCACACTCCTAACCGCTGGTCTGAGAGCCGTGTGCACTCCCAGCCGCTGTCTGAGAGCAGTGCACACTCCTAACCGCTGGTCTGAGAGCCATGCACACTCCCAGCCACTGTCTGAGAGCCGTGCACACTCCCAGCCACTGTCTGAGAGCAGTGCACACTCCTAGCCACTGTCTGATTGCACAGCTCTTGAGTGTGAACTTTGTAGGTGGCCATGTTTGCACGACAAATACCAAGAGTTAGGCATAGTTGGTTGGGTAGTGGTATTGTTTCCATGTAAGAAATTTAAAACAGGGTCTTCACTGTGTAGACCGGGCTGGCTCATAGAGACTCGCCTGCCCTGCCTCGTGAGTGCTGGGATTAGCATCCACACCACAGGTTTTTGGGACATCGCCTCACTGTGTAGCCTGGCTAGCCTGGAACTCACAGAACTCTGCTTGCCGTGGCCTTCCAGTGCTGGCATTAAAGATGTGCACCATGACGCTCTGCCCTCATCATCCGCATTTTACAGATAAGGAAACTGAGGAAGAGGGCTTCAGGGCCAGGAAGACAGTCGAGATCTGCAGCCTCAAAGTCTGGCAGCGTCTGCCAGTAAACCCTGAGTCTGCTGGCTCCCTTAGCTGCCTGTGGGTAGGAGTGAAGCCACGTGGGGAAAATCTTGTCGTCACTCCCAGCCGAGGCACAGGTGGAAGTGATGGAAGGCCTGGGGGCCTGGCAGAGGTCCTCAGCTCCAGTGTGCTCTTGTCAGGGTTGTTCTCTGCAAGACAGGTGCAGAGCCTGACGCCCCTGCACCCACGTGTTCCTCCTGACAGGGCGTATGTCTTCCGGGCCCAGAGTGCTGAGATGAAGGAACGAGGGGGCAACCAGACCAGCGGCATCGACTTCTTCATCACCCAGGAGCGGATTGTCTTCCTAGACACACAGGTGCCAGCCCAGCCCAGCCCCTCCCCTCTCCCGGCCCTTAGTGTCCTCCTATGAGAGTGTGGCCTGGGGTCTGTCAGTCCAGATCCTGAACTTGAACCTTATCAGCGATGTGATTTGAAGTTGAACTCTGCCCGAGCCTGTCCTTCGCCTCAGAGGACTCTGTGGAATGGTCCAGGCAAAGTGCTCGGCCAACCTGAGGCCGGGTTCTCGTGGCTTGTCACTGTCTGGGACTGACCTGCCATGGACATCGGGCAGTAGCCCCCAGCCCCTCCTCCTCCAGGTGCCTCCCGGGGAGGCCTTCTGGCTGCCTCCCTCACCCCCAGGCTCTCCTTGGGTCCTTTCTGTTTCTGCCCCCTCCCCCAGATTGAGAAAGCGGGAGTCATGCTGCCCGTCTGCCTGGGGGTTCCCCGTGGGTTAGACGGTCAGGTTTTAGGGTAGCACCGACTCCGGTAGACCTGAGCTCAACTCTCAGCATTGGGGAAGCTAGAACAGTCTAAGCTTTTGCCTGTTTGCCTGGCCAGTGCCGCCCTTCCTAAGACTCCCATGGGACATGCTCTTGGACATTTGCAGCCTCTGGTGCCACCGCTGTCCTCGCCACCCTCACTGTGGTGTGGATTGCTGCTGCCCAGTCCAGTCCCACCAGTCTGGAGCTCTTTGGGCACTGGGCCTGGCCCAGTTGGTTTTTCCTCTTGGAGAGGTTCTGTTGTCCAGGAAGTGATGACACGGAGCAGGGACCCTGCTGTCTAACAGTTTCCAGGAAAACGTGGGCCCTGGTGCCAGGCCTGCTGGGACCTGGACACAAGCAGGCCCGGCTTTGGGCTACATCAGGGGCTGGAATGACAAGAAAGTTTGACAAAACCAGGCCAGGCTGAGCGCTGCTTCCAGCACAGCCCGCACACTGCTGAGCGGCAGTGCCACTGACGGTCGGACTGATTTCACAACGTGAAAAGTTCAGTGTGCAAACTAACCCTGAACCTTTACACACGCATCTGCACCAAGTTTCACACCCTTTTCTGACTGAAGCAATTATCCCAGCAAAGCTGTGGAAGCACATGAAACAGCCACCAACAAAGAGGGCCTTTAAGAGGTCGGGGCTGTTTAAGCTGTGAAATTTGTGGGCACCGGGACCTGGGGAGCAGCAAGGCTCGGCACGCCTGGGGAGGCCGGGTCTGCTTTGGAATTTGTGCTGGCCCTGGTTCGCTAGTTAGACACAGTTAGACACAGCTGCCGCACGTCTGGCCTCTCTTTGCCCTTGGGCAGGGTTCGCCTGCCCTCTCAGAACTCGCCCCAGGTCCCTCTGCCCTCAACCCCCTGGGTCCATTTCTTGCAGCCCATCCTGAGCCCGTCCATCTTGGACCACCTCATCAATAACGACCGCAAATTGCCTCCAGAGTACAACCTCCCTCACACCTATGTGGAAATGCAGGTGAGTGGGCCTGCGGGGCTGAGGGCCAGACCGGGCCTCGCGCAGTCACTGCCCTGCCTCAGTGTGATGCCCCTCTGGGTAAGGAGGGCGCTGCTTCCTGTCTGGCCACGTTAGGGCTGGCCTGTAAGCACAGGTCACACAGAAAGTGGCTAAATGTACTGAGCCCTTCCTGCTGCCCCCTGAGCTGCGCCCTGGGCAGAAGAACCTGTGTGTGAGTCTGCCCCTCCCTCCCCCTCCCCACAGTCACTGCAGATAGCTGCCTTCCTCTTCACCGTCTGCCACGTGGTGATTGTCGTGCAGGACTGGTTCACGGACCTCAGTCTGTACAGGTAAGTGCTGGCACAGGCAGACAGAGGACAGCCCCATTGGCAGCCCGGGGCGTGTTTGTAGTCAGTCATTCCCACAGGTCTAAAGTCCCCTGCTGACTTCTCCAGGCGGGCTCCAGGTAATGCCTGTCTCCTCTCCTCCTAAGGCAGAGTGACAAGCCTTCACCAGGTTCAGTCAGGGGAGCCCGTCACTCGTTAGGCTGCTACAGGGCAGTGTTTACAGCAGGAGCACAGGTGGCCTGAAAGCCACTCCAGGGGATGGATGCTCTGCACGCCGAGGGATGATGGCTTCCCGTCTCTACGGGCCTCCTCCCTAGTCTTTTCCAGCCTTCATGCTTGTACCCTCTCACAGGTTCAGTTAGGTCAGAGCTGCAAACAGCTGCTTGTGGGGAGTAGCACAGTACTTGACTGAGGGCCTCGTGACCCTCCAACCCTCCTGTGAGGGAAGTCAGTGGTCAACAAGCCTGGCCATGGTGGTCTTTAGCCAGCAGGTGCAACTGAACTCATGAACATGGCTAGGCCCATGCGACACCCCGGTAAAGCATGTGCTCACCATAGACCTCACCTCGCTCAGCGTGATGTACCCCTCCACAGACCTCACCTCACCCCGCTCAGCGTGGTGCACACAGCTCTTTCTGTGCTGCCTAGGCCCCGCTCCATCAGGGGGACACCCAGGCATCCGTCCCTCCTGCAGCTCACGCCCAGGTTCCCTCCTGCAGCTCACGGCCCAGGTTCTCCTGTCGCACCCCTGTTCCTGGTTAGCTCAGGCCCAGGTTCTCCTGTCGTGCCCCTGTTCCTGGTTAGCTCATGCCCAGGCTCTCCTGCCGCGCCCCGCCCCTGTCTCTGGTTAGAAGCACTTGGCCTGCAGAGCTTCTCTGATGCCTTCCTGGTGTGAGGCCAGCCTCGGTCCTCCCTTCCCTTTCCCCAAGCCCCACCGAGGCGCCTGCCACTCTGGAGGGACAGGCAGCTCTGGTGGCTCCCGTGTACAGGTTCCCAGCACTTCATGCGGAGTGCACAGGGCTGGGCTTGCTCAGACCGTGGAGTTGTGTGGAGTTGTGTTTTCCAGCAGACATGCATACTGTCTGTCGGCTCGCTCCCTTGGGCATCAGGAAAAAAGTGGGCCACGGGGAGGAGAGTCGTGCCTGAGCATCTTTGGGCCCAGGCAGAGCAGGGGAGAACTGGGCTCCCCAAAATTAGGTGTCTCCGAGGTGTGAATCCCAGCTGTGTTGCGTGTGTACCTCCTCAGTTCCCATTCTGTGCGGCTGAGTAAGTGGCTCAGCACCTGGAATGACACGGTAGCAGGTACAGCACAGCGCTGGGTAGAGGAGGCACTTGGTCAGTGGGGGCTGCCCTTGGCTTTCTAGAGATGGGGCTGAGTGGTGGCTCTCCCAACAGTACAAGTCTTTTGAGGAAGCATGGGGGTGTGGTCACACCTGAGTGACATCATCCTGGAGCAACCCCTCCTGCCACCCTCCTCCAGGGTTCATTCATACACGTGGACTAAGGAGCCCTGTGCCAGGCTCTGGCAGGGAGATGTGCCGAGCCTGGACCAGGCGGCTCCTGTGGGGTCAGTTCCTGCCGGGACCTCGGCAGAGCCTTGTTGTGGAGCCCGGGTCTGCAGGAGGGTAAACATGCAGGAAAATGCCCATGTGTTTAACAGGTCTCATTTCCCCATTAGATAATGGGTTTGTTTTATTTACTGCTCCACACTTGGAAAATGTGTTAGAAAAACAGCCCAAAGTGAAAACATCCACATAAAGACCTGCGCACAGATATTTATAGCTCCTCTGTTCATAATGGCCGCTCAGAAGCAGCCAGCGTGCCTTTGAGTAGGTGAATGGATGAAGAAGTGGGTCCATCCAGACAATGGGGTGTTATTCAGTGCTGGAAAGAAACGAGCTGTCAAGCTATGAAAGGAACGAGGAACCTTAAATGCATCTTGTTAGGAAGCCAGTGTGGGAAGACTGCAAGAGGGTGCGGCTCCAGCCGTGTGCCAGCCCAGAGGAGGCAAAGCCTGGGGACCCGACAGGCATGGTGTTGGCGGGGCGGGGGATGAGGTGGCTGTGCACAGAGGGGCATGGACACTCTACTTCCTGTGGACCTAGAACTATCCAGAAACTGTTTTTTTGGGGGGAGGAGGGGGTTGGTTGGTTTTTTTGTTGGGTTGTGGGGTTTTGTTTTTGTTTTTTGAGGGGTAGTGGACTCAGTAACTGTGTAGCCCGTACTTAAACCCCAAGTGGCTGGGACTATAGACACATGCTGATAACCCAATGTTTTATAAATAGTAGAGGGAGTTCAGACCGGCACAGTTGACCCCGTCAGCACTCATGGGCTGGGGTTATTACTCTGGAGTTGCATGAGGAACGTGGCTGCGGCTCCCATCACAGTCTCAAGGGGCACCCTCTCCAGGATGCGGGAAGGGGTGCACATGCATGGCTGTCAGCCCCTCGCTCCAAACCTGCAGGTTCCTGCAAACGGCAGAGATGGTGAAGCCGTCCACCCCCTCCCCCAGCCACGAGTCCAGCAGCTCTGCAGGCTCGGATGAGGGCACTGAGTACTACCCACACCTTGGTGAGAGCTGCTCTGGGGCCAGAGGGGTGGCCAGGCAGAGAACCTGGGGAGCACTGCTGGGGGAAAGAGAGCGGAGTCTCTGGGGAGCACTGTTGGGGGGAGAGCGGGGTCTCTGGGGAGCACTGTTGGGGGGAGAGCGGGGTCTCTGGGGAGCACTGTTGGGGGGAGAGCGGGGTCTCTGGGGAGCACTGTTGGGGGGAGAGCGGGGTCTCTGGGGAGCACTGTTGGGGGGAGAGTGGGGTCTCTGGGGGTGTGGGGGGAGAGCGGGGTCTCTGGGGCTCCCTCTTGGATCCTCACACTCTCAGTGTAACCCCGGAGGCCAAGCCCGGTCTAGCTCGCGTCAGAGCGGGCACATGGGGCGAGGCCAAGCGTCTGCCTCACAGTTGTCCCCCCCCCCCCCCCAGTCTTCCTGCAGAACAAGGCGCGCAGGGAGGACTTCTGTCCCCGGAAGTTGCGGCAGATGCACCTGATGATCGACCAGCTCATGGCGCACTCCCACCTGCGCTACAAGGGTGAGCATCCCCAGCCCCGACCAGCCGGGCCAGTGACCGCCCCCACCACAAACCACAGCCCAGGCTGCAGGCTCAAGTGTCTGCTCCCCAGGGACGCTGTCCATGCTGCAGTGCAACATCTTCCCGGGGCTGCCACCCGACTTTCTGGACTCAGAGGTCAACTTGTTCCTGGTGCCCTTCATGGACAGTGAAGCTGAGAGCGAGAACCCGCCTAGAGCAGGTACCGCCACCCTTGACTTCTGGGCCTGGGGAAACGACCGACCAGCCTGGGGTTGGGGGTTGGGCGGGCCGCCGCTCTGGGCAGAACCTGAAGCTCCCAGCCCATGTTCCAGGGCCTGGCTCCAGCCCCCTCTTCTCCCTGCTGCCTGGGTACCGAGGCCACCCCAGCTTCCAGTCCTTGGTTAGCAAGCTCCGCAGCCAGGTGATGTCCATGGCTCGGCCCCAGCTGTCACACACCATCCTCACGGAGAAGAACTGGTAAGCCTTGTTGGGTGCAAGCCCTGCCCTCCGGGCCTTACTCATCTTTCCCAGGGCCAGCAGTTCTGTGTGGCTAGCCCATGGCCTCAGGCTTGGAACAGGGTGTTTTTCAGGAAAAAGCCGATACCTGTAATCCCAGCTCATGAGACTGAGGCAGGAGGATCATTGTGAGTTCAAGGCCAGCTTAAGCTACATAGTGAGTTCTAGACCAGCCTGGTCTATAAAGTGAGACCCTATCTTAAAAACAGAAATGTAGGCTGAAAGTGTCACAAAGTGAAGCCACACTCTTACAGTATGATGCCACTTACAAGCTGGGTGGGTGAAGGCGTGGAGGTCTATTCAAGGTCATGAGAGCCCAGCCTCTCAGGGACTGTGCTTGGCTCCCGTTGGGCCACTCTCTGTCTCCCTCGTTCTTCCCCTGCCCGCTAGCTAGCACTCTGCCTCACCCTCCTCCCTGGCCCCTCCTCCCAGGAGGGAGTTGGATCTGAGAGGAGTAGGCCTGGCAGCCTCCCTAAGTCACTGAAGAGTTGCGAGCCTGTGCCTCAAGCGCCTCTCACTGTGCACTTAGTGCAGAGCTCAGGTCCTGTCGCTGGGTAAACCAGGGCCTGAGGGGAGGCGAGGGCCTGGGCTGTGCAGCTGCTGTTGGAATGTTTTTGTCCATCGCAGCGCTGGAAGGGATTGGAGACCTTTCCCCACAGTCCAGCCCTGAGTGGAGACTTGGACTTCCAGCCCAGCCCAGCCCCTCAGCCTCCCCAGAAGAGGGCATGGGAGCAGGGCCACTCAGTCAGGGTGGCGCCGTCACTGCAGGCTCTGAGACTCCTTTGCATCCGGAACTTACTGGGCCTCGGCTTCCAACCCTGACTGAGCCCTCCACCCACAGGTTCCACTATGCAGCCCGCATCTGGGACGGGGTGAAGAAGTCCTCAGCCCTGGCAGAGTACAGCCGCCTTCTGGCTTGAGGCTGAGGAGGGAGCTCGCACGAACCCTGTCTTGTCGACAGAAATGGTTAACAGCCTTCCCCCAGCAGGGGAGGAAAGCCAAGCAACAGAGGCCTGGCCGAGGGATCAGGGAGCATGGCTTCCCGCCCAGAAGAGATGTGAGGTGTCTGAGGCCAGCCCCTCCTCAAATGGGGACCTGCCCAGGGGGTGACCAGGAGATCCCACTCCCAGCCTGGGATGAGCAGCCCTTCCCAGATCCCCATAGAAACCGCAGGAGGAGACAGAGCAGTCCCGAAGCCCTCCCTGGGGATGGGGATGGGGATGGGGATGGGGATGGGGTGGGGATGGGGATGGGGATGGGGTGGGGATGGAGAGCTCTTTGTGGGGATGACCTGATGGTTGAAATAAACATGGTTGTTAGGAACCTGCTGTGGGCGCATTCCTTCCCTGGCCCATCACCCACTCCAGGAACAGGGAAGCTGATCTTGTCAGTAGCCACACAGTGTCTGTCTGAGGTTGAAAAGGTGGAATTGTTGAGTGTGGTGGCCTGTCCTGTCATCCCATCAGGAGATGGGAACAGGAGGATCAAGCTTTCAAGGCCAATCACAGCTGTTTAAGCAGTCTGAGAGCAGCTTGTACATGAGACCCTGTATCAAAATCAAACAATCAAAGGCAGGTGTGGTGGCAGAGGCCTCTGATGCCAGCCTGGGTGGGGTGGGGTGGGGGTGGGGTGGATCTCTGAGTTTGAGGCCTTCCTGGCCTACAGAGAGACTTCCAGGACAGCTAGGGCTGTTACACAGAGAAACCCTGTCTCAAAAAAAATCAACAAAACAAAATAAAATTTTAAAAAGGAATAATAGGACCATCCTGTAACATGCTGTGTTTGCCCTTAGCTAGCTTCTCTTGCCCTGTGGGCCCACTGACTCGTGGTGAGGGCTGAGGCCCCACCAGGCCTTCAGCACTGTGGGTACCCCCTCTGCTGGCACATTGCAGAGCTTACGGTTTGGGAGGTCCCAGACTCCCCTCTGGGGTTGTGGCCCCATGCTGGGTTTGTTTGTTTGTTTTGAGCAAACACCTTCTAATGAATGTTTTCTAGAAAGACACTGGGGAATTGTGCCTGTATTGGATGCAACCCTGGGCACAAGCCTGCACACTCCTTTGCAGGCCCTGTGATAGAATCTTTTATCCCACCTTTATTGTTTACTGTGACCCCTGCATTGTCTTCAGAATATAGGAAGTTCATATCCTTTCTTTGATCTGACTTTTTTTGTGGAATTACCACTGCTGCTGGGCCTTTAAAAAAAAAAAATTATTATGTATACAGAGTTATGTCTACATGAATCCCTGCAGACCAGAAGAGGGCACCAGATCTCGTTACAGATGGTTGTGAGCCATCATGTAGTTGCTGGGAATTGAACTCAGGCCATCTCTACAGCCCCCAACATACAGAATTTTGCACCCTGTATTATCAGCAAAATTGACCACAATTCCTACAGGAAGACCCAGGGAAGTCTAGAATTTTGCTCTGGAGGACGCACCACGTTCTCGCTTTGATCTTGATCACCCAGAAAGACAGGAAGGAAGTACAAGGACACTGGGCTACACTTCGGGTGATCGTTAGGCTCTTCGGGGCTGTGACCTCACACAGCGCTTCCAAATCCTATGCCATGTCCCAACTACAGAAACCCTCCTGCTGACCTCTCCACCTAAGTAACACAGCCCTTCCCTGTCAAAACTTGTGTCTCAAGAGAGACGAGATGGCCCACATCTGTAGTCCCTGCTCTGAAAAGGCAGCAGGGTCACAAATGCCAGGCCAGCTGCGGCTGTATAGAGATTAGACCCTGTCTCACGGACCCATGAACAGATGAACCTTCTGCTCAGGCTTCGGGAAGGCATCCTCTGGCCCGGAGTTTGCCCTGGAGTAGGGCGGGAGAAACAGGCCAGCAACCAAGCATCACCCTGCAGAGAAGGAGTCTAAGATCCAGTCCCAAACACTGGCCAGCCTGGAACTGACAGACCTGTGCAGGGACTGTCCTGTGGCTGGGTCAGCTCCCAGCACAGCCAGAGCATCTGAGGATGGTGCAGAAGGCACTCACGACGGCGACAGCAGACACACGTTGAGTGGATTTCATCAACTATGTCCTGAGTCTGTGGTGGGACTGGCTGAGTTGCTCAACTTGTCTGACAAGGAGTCCGGCGATGGTGATTACTGCAGGGCAGGCAAGCAAGTCCACCTCTTTCGGCACCTGAGCACCCTCTCTGTCCAGCGTGGGACTCGGGTCATAGAGTTGCCTTGGCCAGATGAGCTGTGGAGAGCTCTTCTCTAAGGAGACAGTGAGATGGGCCAGCAGGGCCAGCAGAAACGCCACCCAGGCCTCTGCGACTCATTGCTCTCAGCCCGAGAAGGCAGATTTAACCACAGCCAGCAGCGAAACCTTGGTACCCACGGCAGGAGCTCCCCTCCATCCCTTCCCACTGCTGCTGCCTAGCTTATACTCACCTAACGGAGCCCAGCATGTGGCTTAGGGGTGTCAGCCCTAAGGCCAGGCAGCCTCTCTTAGATCCCAGCCCTCCCAACTGCCTGTGGCCTAGGGCCAGTGACCAAACCTCTCTGGGGGTCTGCACTCCCACTGTGGAGGATTTTGACTGGTGGATCTGTGATGGGAGATGTTATTCTGTATATATGTTTCTCATACTGGTTAATAAAGCCCTGTGGCCAATAGAAAACTAGATAGGCGGGGCTAGGAGACCAGGGGGAGGAAAGAGGAAGTAGTAGGGAGGAGTCGAGATGTAGCCCGGGAAGAAGCAGGACGCCTGCCTTGGCTCCCTGATAAGACGACCACGTGGAAATACTTAGATAAGTAGAAATGGGTTAATAATTAAGGCAGAGCTAGCCCATAAACAGTAATGGTAACTGGCCAACAGGATTGTATCAAATACAGAGTCTCAGAGTGTTATTTGGGGCTGGCGCGGCTGTGGGCCCAGACTGGCAGGCTGGCGGAAACATACACGCTACAGATCTGAGCTGAGAATGCAAACTTTCCAGATGAACAGGAGCAGGTCTCTGCCCCTGTTCCTGGACACACGTGGCTGTCCTCTGTCACCACTGCAAGAAGAGCCAGCTGTTGGAAAGTGAGCGCTCCTTCACTCTGGGGTTTGGTCCAGTCACACGATGAGACCTTGCACAACCTTTTTTGCCCACTTGGGATGCCACTGGAAGGTGGAAGTATTTCACCCAGCCCACACTGCCAATACCATCTGAAGAAGGGGATTCCTGTCCCGCCAGGCCCCACCCCTCAGCCCCAAATAAACACACGGAGACATTAATTGTAAAACGGTTGGCCGATGGCTAGAGCTTCTTACTGGCTAGCTCTGCCTTAATTATTAGCCCGTTTCTATTAATCTTAAGTATTTCCATGCGGTCTTACCTTACTAGCGAAGGGCCCGGACTTGGTGCTCCCTCCATGACATGGCTTCTCCACAGCCTCCCTCTCTCGCCTCCTCCTTCCTCTCATAGCCCTGACTGTCCTTCCTGCCTGGCTATTGGCCAAACTGTTTTATTCATCAACCAATAAGAGAATCATATACAGAAGGACAACCCCCATCAGCCATCCCAGAGCTGAGAGGCTGCCAGGCTTCCGGACGCAAAGGAGTCTGTGCTTGTGTTAGGGTAGATGAGATAGAAGATGCCCTGGGAGGCATCAGGGTGTACTTCAGTACCTGGCAGGCCAAAGCAGGAGGATTGCCGTGAGTTCTGAGCCAGCCTGGGCTACAGAGTCAGGCTGTATCTTGAAAAGTGGGGCCAGGGGGCCAGGGCGGAGCTGAGAAATTAGTAAATGCTTGCTGACAACCTGAGTTCAATCCCCGGCCTCCAGATGCACACCGTGACACACATGCACACCATGACACACATGCACACACACAAATATACCAGATGCACACCGTGACACACATGCACACACACAAATATACCGACAAAAATGCCACAAAAGAAAGCTCAGTGCACCTGACTCTAGCCAGTGAAGTATAGCCCACACCTGGACAGCCACCACACCTGGACAGCCACCACACCTGGACAGCCACCACACCTGGACAGCCACCACACCTGGACAGCCACCACACCTGGACAGCCACCACACCTGGACAGCCACCACACCTGGACAGCCACCACACCTGGACAGCCACCACACCTGGACAGCCACCACACCTGGACAGCCACCACACCTGGACAGCCACCACACCTGGACAGCCACCACACCTGGACAGCCACCACACCTGGACAGCCACTGTTGGCAGGTGTCCTGCCCTGATGGCCCCTGCCACAGCCCTGGGCCCCAGCAGCAATGGGAACTAGTCAGCTTGAGTGCTGCCAGGGCTGCCAGAGCCCATGTTCTCAGCTGACCACAGTAAATCAGTGTCAACTTCACAATATCATAAACAGGTTCCAGGGGATAATGCCACAGGAACTTAAAAAAAAATACCCCCACGTGTGTCTGTCCCCACCTCTCCCTTCTCCCTGTCACCTCTTCCAAATAGGAAGAAATCAGAAGTGTGCTTGATGCCCATACCTGTAATTCTAGCTGCCATAGTGCCTAAAGAAAGGAGATTGCAAGTTCAAGGCCTGTCTGGGCCACAGAGTGAACTTGAGATAGTGAGACAAGACCCTGTCTTAGAAAAGAAAATAAAAACTGGAGATACAGTTTATCTATAGAGAATGTGCCTAGAACCCTCCAGTGAGGGCTGGGGCGTGGCTCAGTGGTGGAGCCCCTGCCTAGAATCCCCAGTGAGGGGCTGGGGCGTGGCTGTGTAAAGGGGCGTGGCCAGGGAAAGGGGCGTGGCTGGGTAAAGCACTTACCATCTGAGAGGCACTTGGTTTACTTTCTCTTTTCAAAAAAAAATCATAAAAGCTGATGTGACAATGCCACAGTACTTGAGGTTTTACCGAGAACAGTATGGCTGACAAACTTATTGGCCTGTGTTTGCTGATAGTCCTGCCTCATACAACTGGGAAGAGATTGTTTGCATACTCACACTGGCTCTGAGGGGAGGAAGAAGGTGCTGAGGGCCGCTGGCTGGTATACAGGGTGTTAGGGATGGAGCCGGAAGCCCTGCCTCTACCTCCCCGGTGCTGATATCACAGGCATGTACCACGACATCCAGCCACGTGCTCATTCTGTCACCCTCTCAGAGAGCAGGAGCCTGAGGCCTCGGAAGTCACTTCCTTCAGACCTCTGGCCTGCTTCAGAGCCAGGACACGGTCTAGCACCCACAGGTGTTTCTCAGCATAGAGTCCCTCGATGGCGTCACAGGGCCTGAAGGAAGAGGCCTGACAGGGCTAGTGTGGGGACAGTGGCCACCCTGGCCTCCCGCCTTCCAAGTACCTGTGTCTGTGTCTGCTCATGGTGACAGATCAGAAAATCCCATCCTGCCTCCAGGCTTTGCTGTCCTGGAGTATGGTGGCCAGGGACAGCTGGTGAAGCCCTTCTGTCATTGTCCGACCATGTGTATCCCCAGCCATGACACGGGGCAGGTCACGTCCTCAATGCACTGTGTGCTCTTGTGAGTACATCAGTGTCTGCCAGGGCTCACCAGCACAGCCCTGCTGTGGGGAGGTCAGAGGGCAACCTCGGGGTCACGTCTCAGGGGCCTCCTGTCAGCCATTTGAGACAGGGCTCCCCATTGGCCAGGAACTTTGCCGCATAGTCCAGGCTAGCTGGCCCCCATACCCCAGGGACTGCCCTACCTCCGGCTCCCACCTCATCACTGGGATTACAGAGCCTCTGCTCCATCCTGGTTTTGCGTCTGTGTGGCCAAGCTTCTGACCTGCCTGTCTCCGCCTGCTGAGTGCTGGGCAAACGCCACCATTCAGTTTGTGGGGTGCTGCGATGGATGGAACTCCGAGCTTTGTGGGTGCCAGGCAAACACTCTTCCCTCTGCCACCCCCGCCCTCAACCTCAGCGTTCATTTTTGGTGTTGGAATTTAAACCGATGGCTTTGCACGCAGTAGGCAAGTGATTTTACAACTGGGCTACATCCCCGCCCACCCCTCATAGCCTTTGCTTCCACTTTTCTACAAGGGGCCAGATAGGAGGGAGGGGCCTCTTCTCTTACTTGTTCAGCAGAGGGAGTTCCCATGAGCCTCAGCTGTGCTGTGGGCCTGGAACAACAGGCAGGCTGGAAAGCCACGGAAAAGTTGGGGCAACGCGCGTGAATGCACATGCACATGCACACGCACACACACACACTCATGCACACATATACACACCCCCATACACACACACATGCACACACATACGCACACATGCAGGCATGCACACACACACACATACACACACACACCCTCATGCACACATATACACACTCCCATACACACACACGCATGCACACACATACACCCCCATACACACACACTCATGCACACACACGCCCATGCACACACACAGGCATGTACACACGCACTCATGCACGCACACACACATGCACATTTGCACACATGCACACACACACATGCACACACACACATGCACACACACGCACGCACGTATGCACACACACACATGCACACACACATGCACACACACGCACGCACGCACGCATGCACACACACACACACACACACTTACTTCTGTGACATTCCTATGGGGAATGAGGCTTGGGCCTGACCAGCAAAGCAGGTATCTGGGGATGGAGCTACAGACACAGAGCAAGGTCTTAACTCTAAGAAACGGGTGCAGTAGAGAAGGGAGGCATGGGGAACAGAGACAGGAAGTGGGGACCCATTGGCTGAGGGAGTGGAAGGAAGGTGATAAAGGAAAAACCCAGTGTCCCTCCCTGTCCACCTTAGGACCTGTGGGGAGACTGGCCGGCTCTCGGTTCCTAACCCTTCAGTTGCAGCCTCACACAGAGGCAGGAGGCCCTGAGTTTGGGATGTCAGCAGTCCATAGGGTACAGGGCTGTGGGCTAATTTACAGCCGAGATTTAGAAGGGACCACATGAAGTTCTGTGCTTTTTAAATATGTGTGAGGGTCTGCATGTTTATCTGCAAAAGTTACAGATGGTTGCAAGCCACCACATAGGTGCTGGGAATTGAACCCAGGTCTTCTGCAAGAGCAGCCTGTGCTCTTAACCACTGAGCCGTCTCTCCAGCCCTGAGTTGGAGCTTTTATTTTAGGAGGTGGTTTTGCCTGTTTTCTTGAGGCGTTTTTTGAGCCATCTGGGTTGGCCCCAAAGGTTTCTTTCTAGTTCTAGGTATTAAACCCAGGGCCTGAAGAATGCAAAGCAAGTACTACCCCCTTATCACAGCCCCCCATCCAGATTCTGTGCATAGCTGAGGATGGCCTTGAGCCCTCGAATCTCCTGCCTTCACCTCCCAACTGCCATGATTACAGGCGTGCCAGGTCTGGGTGTTTTCTACCCCTGCAGCCCCTTTGGTGCAGATAGGGCTATGAGTGCCCCTAAGTAATTCTGATAGAGACAGCAAGGGAGAGAGGCCTCCTGGGGAAGAGGGGAGTTCTGGGTAAGGGTACTTGCACAAAAGCCTGGTGCCCTGAGTTCAGTCCCCAGAACCGATACAAAGATGGGAGGAATTAATTCATCAAGTTGTCCTGTGATCTCCTTGTGCGCTCTGTGACATGCATACTCACACACAAGCACACACAGGCGCGCACACACACACACACACACACACACACACACTCACTCACACACAAGAGGGAAGAGAGAATCCTTTTACAAACCAAAGAGAATCTGCACCCCATTATCTCTTCAGGGAAGGGCAGTGCTTGCTAAGGCCAGGTCACCCAGGGTTAGACAAGGTTAGAGCTGTCCTCAGATCTGGGATCCCCAGGGAGCAGATGGTCCCACTTGGGTGAGCCCAGCTCCCGTGTCTCACATCCTTGTCTGCCACCGGCTTCGTGCAGGCTCCAGAACCTTCTTGGGAGCTTTATGAAGCTTGGAAGATTTCCCACGATGTAACTGCCAGGCAGGATCTCAGCCCAGCCTCCCTCCCTCTGCTTGGTACAGGAGGCAGAACCCAGAGGCTTCTCCATTTTCTGCCCCCCTCCTCGCGACTCTCCAGGAGGAGGCCAGACTTTATAGTGAGGCTTCTGCCTCCCAGCAACTCTTACTATGACTTTTTGAGACAAGCTATACTCTGTATAGCCTGGATGTCATGCAACTCGTCTGTAGACCAGGCTGGCCTCGAACTCATGGAGATCAGCCAGCCTCTGCCTCCTGAGTGCTGGAAGTAAAGACGTTCACCACCGCGCCTGGCTTTCTGGTAGGTTAAACACTTCTGACCCTTAATGAGGATTCCAGAACAGAGTCCAGATCACTTTTGCACACCACCATCCGTGGGGCCACCACCAAGAAGGACGCACAGACGAAGACCCTAGTAAGCGCCCAGGAGACTAATCTCACTGGGACAGTTAAGCCCAGCAGTCTCGCCCCTCCTGCCACACATACCAGGCACAGCCATGTGTTATCAAATACGTCCGCTCCCACCTGACACCAGACATGTCCTCAGCTCTCCAGCCTTCCAGCCTAATCCCGGGGACCACACTCAACCGTGCTGAAGGCATGGGTCCTCCATGCGGTGTTCAGAGGCGCGGGGAGCTGGGGTGCAGCTCATCTAGCAGGATGCTCACCCAGCATTTGGGAGGCCTGGCCTCCATCCCCAGCTGCTGATAAGCCCAGTGTGGCTGTGTACATCTGTTACCTCATCACTCGGGAGGAGGGCAGAAGGATCGGGAGAGCGAGACTCTTTAAGATGAGTTCAATGTCTAGATGGCTTTAGAGGCCGTGTCTCTAGGGAAAGTCATCAGTGGATTACTCCACGAATGGATTCACAATAAGGTATAGGGGTGGGAGTGGAACCGAACTCACAGAGCCTGGTTGGAGGCAGTGGGTAGCTGGGGATGTGTGCGCTGACAGCTTATCCCTGGCCTCTTCCTGAGGGTGTGCGCTCACGTGTGTATACCTGTGCTCAGTCAGTGTGTCTGCTTCCTGGGGGTCATGAGGTAAGCAGCCTCACCTGAAGTCTGTCTCGCCACAGCTGTGAGGCCAAGCGCCATGGGTGGAAGCCTTTGGAACTGCTGGCTCAAAGGAATCCTCTTAAGTCTTTAAGTTGATTTGCTTAGGAATTTTGGGTAGATCCGAAACCTCAAAAGCTTGGAGGCTTACAGGGTTCTAGATGGGGATGTAGGTCAGCGGTAGAGCCCCTGCCTAGAATCCCCCAGTGAGGGGCTGGGGTGTGGCTCAGTGGTAGAGCCCCTGCCTAGAATCCCCAGTGAGGGGCTGGGGCGTGGCTCAGTGGGTAGAGAACTCGTCTAGCACAAAGCTCTAGATTTAGTCCCTGGGGAGTAATAATAGCCCTCCCACTCAGATACCTGAGACGGCTGAAGTCTGAGAGGCTCCGTCTAGGCTGTGAGGGGTCCATCTGCCTATGTCTCACACTGTCCACGGTGAGCATTGCATGGCCCGGAGCCCAGCAGTCTCTCATGACTCGCACGGAGGGAAGCCCTCTGCCCCTCTTCCTTGCTGTCTTTGCCCACCATTGTTCCCTGCTTTCAGGGCAGGCTCAAGATGCCCTGTGTGTCCTTTCCTGTCTCCGTGTCAGTCCCAGGTGCTGTTAACTCTCTCCAGAAATAGCCTTTGGGTGTGTGACTCTGGAGCTATCAGAATGGGCCAAGACAATGAGAGCTTAGGACAAGGAGTGGGGTGCAATTCTTAGAATGGAGGCCCAGTTCCATGCCCAACACCAAATCATAATAGAGTTCCTCAGAAGGTCCTCTCCCTCCCTCTCCCCTCCCCCTCTCTCTCTCTCTGTCCTCTCCCTCCTTCTCCCCTCCCTCCTCTCTCTGTCCTCTCCCTCCCTCTCCCCTCCCTCCTCTCGCTGTCCTCTCCCTCCCTCTCCCCTCCCTCTTCTCGCTGTCCTCTCCCTCCCTCTCCCCTCCCTCCTCTCTCTCTGTTCTCTCTCCCTCTCCCTCCCTCTCTCTCTCTCCCTCTCTCTCTCTCTCTCTCTCTCTCTCTCTCTCTCTCTCTCTCTCACACACACACACACACACACAGATGAATACACACAGCCTCCCAGGTAATTGACAGCTCCCACCCTGGCCTCATGGGGAGTAGGGGGAGAGACCCCTGAGGAGCCGGGGGCCCCCTCCACCCCTCAACCTCCCTGTCCTTAGGGTCAAGGGTTACCCCCATTCAGTATTTACCCCCTAGATCCAGGCCTGTCTGTGCCTCCCATGACACCCCTCACACCCACCCTGCAGACTCCTGCCACCCACCCACCTCATGCCCAGCACGATCACAGTAGCCGTGTTTGGTTGATGTTGGTTATGTTTAAGGGCTTGGCTCGCAAATGAGGCTGAGGCGGGGCAGGGTGGGAGATGGGGAGGGGCTGCGTTTTTATTTGTCTTCGGACAAATCACGCCTCTTCCAGCTGTCGAGCATGTACTTGAGGAGGAGGCCGAGCTTCCTGCGGGTGGACAGCGGGGCTTCCTCGCTGGTTCCCTCCCCGGAGACCCGCTTTTCCACACCACTGTCACCAGCCGCCTCCAAGCTCACCTCGGCCTGGGGCTCCTCTTCCTCCAGGGCCTTGATGCGGACGCGTTGAGCATCCTCAGCCATCTCATTGAGACAGCCCTGGAGCATGGTGTAGACTGTGCCAAAGCTGATGCCCCCCGCCACCAGCGTGCCGAACACAGGGATGCCCCTCTCGAAGGCACGGGCCACCCGCATGGCACCATCCGAGGACTGCGAGTAGAGTCGCAGGACAGTCTCCGGGGAGACCTCGTTGGCTAGAGGGGAGCGGATGACGGAGCGCAGGTCGCCCGCCTGCTTGCCCACTTGCTCGGCCAGCTTGGCCAGCGAGTCATCGTCTAGGCCGAAGCTGCGGTGGTAGCCACGCAGAGATCGGATGAGCAGGGCGTCGTCGTAGGCGGCCGCCAGTCCGGGGACGGGCAGGGCCTGGATGACCCCGGACACCAAGGCAGTCTTGAGCACCTGCTCTTGGAGCATGTCCTTCTTCTTTTGCAGAGCCTCCAGGGAGATGTCAGGCAGGGACAGCAGACCAGCGTGGCGACGGTGGGCGGGCAGGTCGTGCTCCCAGGTGGACACGAGCATCGGGAAGTCATAGCGGGCTGGCGACAGGTTGGACACCAGGAAGATGCGGGGGTCGTTCAGGCCGGCTGCCCGCAGCCGCTCCGCGCAGTGATCCCGGATCTCCTGGAGGACGGCGGCCTCGCTGAAGCCCGAGGGCCGCTGGCTGCGGGTGGCTGCCAGATCCTCGTCTACCTTGGTGCGCACGAAGTAGAACTTCTTCCCCTGTCGCAGGATCTCGGCGGCCAGGCGGGTCTCCACGGCGCCGCAGCGGCGCGGGGACACGAGCAGGAAGAAGTCATAGCGGCCGAAGTCCACCTGCTTCAGGTACTTGTCTGCTGAGCAGCCCGGAGAACCCGCCCCCGGCAGGTCCCACAGGGTCACGTCGGGAAACTGTGGGTGCGGGTAAGGCGAAGGCTGCATGGTGGTCTCCACCACCCCGGTGAGAGCTGCGCCGGGATCCTCGGCCCCCAGGCCACGCAGGGCATTGATGAGGGAGGACTTGCCGGCTCCCGACTCGCCCGTGACTCCCACCTCTAGCCTGGTGCTCTCCGAGCTGGCCAGCAGCTCCCGGAGGCGAGAGGCGGCCTGAGGGATGTCGCCAGACTCAAAGGCCGAGCGCAGGGCCTCAAGCTCTTCCTTGGCCATGAGGATGGTGGTCTCCTCCTCGGGCACCGCGGGCAACCTGGAAGTCGCCATGTTTCAGAGCTGGACGGGAAGATGGGGGGACAGTCACGGGCTGTGTGACCACTCGGCGTCTGCAGGGGAGAAGGAAGCCGTTGGTATGCCATGCCCTCGTGCAGGTGTGGAAGAGGTCCAAGGACGCTCTTTACTACCCGGTCTCTCTTCCTCAACAACTGGGGCACCCTGGCTCTCACCTGTAATCTTACACTGGGGAGTTTGAGGCAGGAGGATCGCCATGAGTTCCAGGACACCTTGGGCTACACAGTCTCTAAACAACAATGCCCCGGGTGTGGTGGCACACACCTCGTTTTAATCCTGGGAGGTTGAGGCAGACAGATCTACATGAGTTTGAGGCCAGCCTGTTCTACACACAGAGTTCCAGGCCAGCTGCGGCTTCATAGTGAAACGGTGTCAAAATGAATAAATAAATAAAATAATAATAATAATAACAACAATAATAATAAGCCAAGTGCGATCACTCATACCTGTGTTCCCAGCATTTGGGAACTGGAGGTAGGAGGGATGGTTTGAAGGACACCCTCAGCTACATAGGGAGAGTTGAAGGCTAGCCCAGGCTGCATGTAACCCTGCCTCAAAAGAAGAGCCCACACCCCCAGACCCATTTAGCAGGAGTTATTAAAGGGCTCTGGAGTGTCAAAGGCCCAGGCCACTTTCCACCTGGGCCACCCACTTCCATGTGACCTGAACATGACAAAACGGACATCACTCGGGGCCTGTTTGTGCAGAGTTCTATAGTCAACGGGCATAATTAACAACCTCGCTGCAGAGACACTGTCAGGGGTCTGTGAGTAGCCCAGGAAGGACACAGCCCTGCCTTGTGCCTGTGCCCAGAGTGAGGCTGGATGGCCCGCTGAGGCCAAAACCTTACAATATCTGGGTTGAGACAGGGTCTCACTGTGTAGCCCAGGCTGTCCTGGAGTCACAGCAGTTCTCCTGAATGCTGGCATTACAGGCATGAGCTACAACGCCCGGCTGACAAGCTGTCCAGCCTCACTGTGGCCAGACCTCCCATCCTGGGCAGCAGGACCTGGCCTTCGGCTCTGGCCAAGCTGGAGAGCCAGCGTGGGGGGACAGGGTCACCTCTCACCACACATTGGCCCAGCAGTGCCTCGATGTCTTCATCTGTGACATGCGGCTGTGGCCGTCCTCACCACAGTGTCTCCTGAGAGTGGGAGGCCCCAGTGGGCTGTGGTCTTAGCAAAACCACTGGGGCACACGCCAGGCACCACCAGCAGCACAGTGTTGTGACTGACATCTGTGGCCTACAGCTTCCTCTTTTAAAGATGGGAGCTGGCTGTGTAGCCCAGGCTAACTCACAGCAGCTGTCTCACCTTAGCCTCCAAGTACCGGGCACGCAAGAATGCCCTCCCCCACGCCCCGCTTGGCTTGTGACGCGGAGCCTCTGTCCTCCTGAGCCCTGACTTCCTGCCTGCTCGGAGACACCCTTGAAGGCCTCTCGGGCTCCTGTAGGCCCCTGTAGGCTCTCATTCAACCACCACCCCCTCCAGCCATGGTGGCCTTGCCAGGCTCACCCTCTCTCTCTCTCCTCAGATCTCCTGACGCCTTGCTGATGGCGTCTCTCCCACTGTCACCCAGCTCTTTCTCTTTTGCTTTGTGAACCAAGTGGCCCACAACCTCGAAAGTCCAGCCACTCACCCAGATGTGGTGGCAAACTCCTGTAATCCTAGCATTTAGGAAGCTGAGCCAGGGAAATGACCATGAGTTCAAGGCCAGCCTGGGCTACAGACTGAAGCCCTGTGTCAAACGAACAAGCAATCTCCCCCTGTTCCCCCAAAACCCCTCCAAATAAATAATAAAATCTCTTGCTTACAGAGAGGTACCCTTGGCATCAGGGGCCCGTTTCATCTGGAAGGGAAGGGACTTAGGCTCAGGTAGCACAAGGTATACCTCCCACTCAGAGGCACAGTCGGGTTCTAGTCCAGGTGCATGGGCTCCTTTGCCCCCTCCCCCTCGGCCACATTCCCCTTCCCCTTGCCCCTCTTGTACCCTACCCCCTCCTCTGCTGCCCTCCCCGCCCTCCGACCCTCCTTCCCCAGCTTCAGACACCCCTTTCCTGGCCCCCTCCCTCACCTACCTCAGGTGTGACCTGGGACAGGTCCCAGCAGCCAGAGGCAGAAGAGTCAGGTCAGCAGTGATGGGGTCCGATGGGGACTTTGGGAAGCTCTAGTTTCTGTGCACTGACCCGCAGGGCCCAGCGGGAGAGCCCGGCCCCTCAGGGACTCACCTGACCTGCAGGCTCTCCCTTCCCCTCACACTCTCCCCGCTGGTGCGGTCTCCTCCCGTAAGCCCAAGATCACAACCTGTTGCTAGGGCCCATTATAACAGTGAGCCTCAGTCCATTGGTCAGCCGGGTGCCGTGCAATAATGAGGCGATGACATCAAAGGGCAGGGCCCCAGGGAGCAGAGGCTCCAGCCCCAGGAGCCCTAGAGCCACCATATGGGATCACTTTGGGCCCTGAGAGGGACCTTCTCTAACAGACTTGTTCAGAGGCCCCTGTGGAATGAGGGTGGAGCTTAGTGGATGGAGGGTTTGGCTAACATGATGAAGTCCTGGGGTCCTTCCTCAGCACCAGACACACCCAGCATGGGGGCACACAGACAGTAAACCAGAACTCGGTAGTTAAGAGTTAGAAGGATCGGAGGTCAAGGTCATCCTTGGCTACATAGCAAGTTTTAAGGCCAGCCTGGGTTTCATGAAAACCTATAAAAATAAAGATAGATAGATAGATAGATAGATAGATAGATAGATAGATAGATAGATATAGACAAATAAGCCACCCCCCTGAAAAAAAAAAAAAGAAGTCTCTGTGGCTCCCATCACTCCCGGGACAAAGTCCTAAATGAATGTGTCACCACTCTGCAACCCAGGGGACTCTCCAGCCGGCTGCTTGCCAGCCTGTCGTCATCCACTCGTCCCTGTAGCTCTCAGGTGTCACATGTGCTCTGGGGCACAAGGGTGGGGGTGGGAGAGGGTTAGCTTGGCTAGCACTGGCTGGGGAAGGGGGAAATGAGCAATGGGAGGACCCGATTTCCATCGTGGCTCATGCCCCAGCGCTGGGGCAGGAGATCCCATGTTCAGGGACAGCCTCCCCCTACATGTAGGGCAATCTGGACTACATGAGACCTTGCCTCAAAACACACACACCGCACATACACCCACTACAGACACACAGCACTTATAACACACACACACACACACACACACACACACACAGCACTTATAACACACACACACACACACACACACAGCACTTATAACACACACACACACACCACACACGCATACACTGCACACCACACACACCACACACACATACACTACAGACACACACATACACACAACACACACATACACTGTACACCACACACATACCACATACACCACACACACAACACATACACACAGCACTTATAACACACACACCACACACACGCATTAGGCAATCGGGAGGTGGAGGCAGAGGGACAACAGCTCGGTCTGTAGTGTTTGTCTTGTACGTGCCAGGATCCAAGTTCAGTCCTCAGAACCGTGTACAAATGCTGGGTGTGTTTGGTGGTGGGTGCGGGGACCCAGGCACTGGAGGCACGGACACAGAGTCGCCGGGGTTGCCAGACAGCAAGTCTCACCTAACGAGTGTGCTGGGGACCCATGGGTGGTCCTTGTCTCAAAGGAGGCAGGCGGAGGACACCTGAAGTTGTTCTGGCGTACACACACACCACACAGAAAGCTCCACACCTGGGCCTAGCTGGGTCACCTACAGACCTCGGTGGCTCCAGGCGGAGGCCACCAGACAGGGCCCGAGCCTGCCTTCCACCCCGCCTGTCAGTCTTCACCCAGGGGCCACATGTCTGTCACACCATTCTTCTCTCTGTCCCCTCTGCTTCCTCCTTGACCTGGGGCATGGTATTTGGGTTACAAAGCGGTGAAATGAAAGTAGACATGAGTTGTCTATGGCTGTGCTCGCCTGTGACCCCAGCACTTGAGAGGTGGAGGCAGGAGGGTCAGGAGTTCAAAAGCATCCTTGGCTACTTAGCAAGTTCGAGGCCAGCCTGGGCCCCAGGGGACCCTGTCTCGAAACAAGCTAAGAGGAAGTAGGGAGCCCTGATAGCTGAGGCAAGCACTGTTTCTGTGGGGGCCTTGCGGGGTTGAAGGCTGCAAGAAAGAAACGTGGAGGAAAACAGAATGGACATGGGCGCTCGGGGGCACCAGGCACAGAGAACGAGCAGGCTCAGAGCTAGAGGCCTGAGACTCAACGGGAGATGCTGAAAGGCAGCTGGAGGGGGCTGGTGGCACAGCGCTCGCCTGTCTGCTGTACGCAGAACCTGGTTGAAGAGAAGAGGGGAGAGAAAGGTCTAATCCAGGTGGCACGTGTCTGCCACTCAGGCCACTGGAAAGCTGAGGCAGGAGGATCACCATTTCCAAGCCTGCAGCTGAGGGAATTCAAGGTCAGCCTGGGTGGCTGACTGACACGGTGGCTCAGAGCTGTGGTGCCAGCACCGGGCAGGTGAGGTTAAGCGGATAGCCACGAATCCAAAGCCAGCCTCGGCCACAGCGTGAGTTCCAAGTCAGGCCCGGCTAACATGAGACCCTACTCAAAGAAAAAAAGGCAATCGATGACTAATTAAAATGAAAAGTAAGGAGGGCCAGGATGTAGCTCAGTGGAAGGGTACTTGCCCATTACATGTAAACTCTGAAGTTCAGTTCCCGAAACCTCAAAAAAACGGGTAGGGCTGAGACACCCACAGGTAGGGGTCAAGTCACCCGGTGCATGGGGCCCCAAAACCCCAGCCGCTGCTGCAGCTGCTCTACCCTCTGTCCACGGGTGCCTGCCCGCCCTGTCCCCCTCATAATGTCCTCTAGCCAGGCTCCCAGGTCCTCCCTCCTCCTGTGCATTTTCTAGGATGTACCTCAGGCTTCTAAAACTCAAAGGCTTGTTCTGGCATCTGAGGAGCCTCCAGGCATGAGGACAGGGAGCACGGGCAGGGACCAGGGACAGATTGGCAGGAGTGGCTGATGCCCACCCTGTCCAACATTTCCAAACCTCGGGCGGCAGCTGCACACTGCATGGGACCCTGCTGACTGGCAAACTGCAGAGACAGTCAATAATAGTCTCAGACGTCCCCAAGACGGAGCAGGCTGTGGCAAGTCCCCAAGACTCCTTCCCCAAACTCACAGACACGTGGAAGGCCCACGAGGGGAAGGAGGGGCTCTGCCAGCAAACACAGAATCATCCAACAGACCTGCAGACTCAAGCCATGGGGCTGGAGAGGTGGCTCTGAGGTTAAGAGCGCCGGCTGCTCTTGCAGAGGACTCCAGACTGGTTCCCAGCATCCTGCGGCAGCTCACCCATGTCTGTCTCCATTTCCGGTGGATCTGACATCTTCTGACCTCCATGAACACTATCCAAACACACGGAGCACATGCATGCATGCATGCAAAACACCCACATACGTAAAATAATAAAAATACAAACAAAAGTTCTTTTAATCTTATAAAAATACATTCTTAAAAGCTAAACAGGAGTTGGGGGACTTTTATCAGTGATAGGCGCTGACTTAGCAAGTGTGAGGGTTCGAAATCAAGCACTAGGGACCAGATACATGAACATGCACACACCACACACACACACATATGTAAAGAAGAAAAGAGACTGTCCAGATGGCTTAGTGGTACTGGACATGGTGGCGCATGCCTTTAATCCCAGCACTCAGGAGGCAGGTGGATTTCTGTGAGTTCCAGACCATCTTGGTCTATATAGTGAGTGCCAAGACTACATAGAAAGACCCTGTCTCAAAAAAAAAAAAAAAAAAAAGCCAGCTTACTGGATAAAGGTGTTTGCTGACAAGACACACACACACACACACACACACACACATGCATACACACACCTACATACACACATATGCACACTCACACATGAGCACACACAATAAGAAAGTAATTTTTTTTAGCTGGAAGCACACCTTTAATCCCAGCACTCGGGAGGCAGAAGCAGGCCAATCTCTGTGAGTTCGAGGCCAGCCTGGTCTACAGAACGAGTTCCAGGACGGGCTTCAAAGTTACACAAAGAACTCCCTGGCGTGAAAAACCAAATATATATAATTTTTTTAAAAGAAGAAATATACAAGCAAGATCATCCTCATGCTCACACCCATCATCCAAGCCCTTGGGAGGTGGAGGCAGGAGGGTCCCTGGGACAAAGGGCCAGCCACTCTAGCCCGGTTCATCAAATTCAGGTACACTCCCAGCTTGTACACGGATGTTGAGATTTGAACTCACGGCCCCATGCTTGCATGGCAAGGACTCATATTCAGTCATCTCCCTAGCCCACATTTAAGCTTTGCCTATTTAATTTAATGTTTTAATTTAAGCACTCAGCGTTAGAGTGAGTGATTAGCATTCAGGAGGCCTTGGGTTCCATTCTCAGCACCAGAAAGAGAGAAAGAAGGGAGAGGGGAGAAGAGGTAGGGAGAGAAAGAGAAGGAGGGGGAGGAGGAGGGGAAGGAGGAGGGGGAGGAGGAGGGGAAGGAGAAGGGGGAGGAGGAGAGGGAGGAGGAGGGGGAGAAGGAGGGAGAGAAGGAGGGGAAGAAGGAGGGGGAGAAGGAGGGGGAGGAGGAACTGAGTCTACTGGAAACGGTAGAGACACATAAGGCACATAAGAGTGACATTTATTCATCCCTGCCTTCCACACATAATCAAACGTAAGATGCCTATGATTGTCCGACATGTCCTTTTTTTGATCCCACTGACAAAGAGAAAATAATGCTGCCAATAAAACCACAACATGACATTTCCTTATCGCTTCAAATGTTCGTTCCAGGACAGCTGAAAGAGCTCTGGGGAACTTACTTAGAGAGCTCAGATCTTATCACACATCAGTCCAGAGTGTATAAAAGCAGAGTGCTGTGCACCAGTCACGCCAGCTCTCGGGAGGCAGAGATGGGAGGACCGAGAAGACAAGGCCAGCCTGGGCGACACCGGCTTCTGGACAGGCGTGGTGGCGCACGCCTGTAATCCCAGCACTCAGCAAGCAGGGGCAGGCGGAGCTCTGTGAGTCGCAGGCCAGCCTGGTCTACAGAGTGAGTTCCAGGACAGCCAGGGCGATGTAAGGAGACCCCTTCTCAAAACAAAACAGAAGGAACAATGAGAGGGTGAAATATCTCAGTAGTCAAAGGCGCTTGACAAGCAAACGTGGAGGCCTGAACTGGATCCCTAGGCGAGAACCCATACCTCACATGAGTGTCTTTTCAACCGTCACACACCACGCGCGCAGCGCGCACACACACACACACACACACACACACACACACACACACGTACAGTAAAACAAAAGCCAACAACAACAAAATCCTAAAGCACTTCCTTAAGCATGTTCTCCCAGTGTGCATCTTCGTCTCTCCATCCTCAGCAATCCAACCCTGCCCGGCTGTACCCTTCCTGGGTGTTCACTGTAGAGATCCTCTTTTTATTCTTTTGTTTCTTTGGAGCCTCCTCCTCCTTTCTTTTATTTCCTTTCTTTTTTGACAAGCTCTCTTGTAGCCCAGGCTGACCTTGAGCCCTGTAGTTAAAGATGACCTTGAACTCTGGGGGCTAGAATTACAGAGACACGTGTGTGCGTGTGTGTATGCATGTATGTGCGCGCGTGTGCGTGTATGTGCATGTGTGCGTGTGTATGTGTGCACACGTGTGCGTGCGTGAGTGTGTGCGTGTGTGTGCGTGTGTGTGAGTGTGTGCATGTGTGTGAGTGTGTGTCGTGTGTGTACACGCACACGTGTGTGTGTGCGTGTGTGTGCGTGTATTGCGTGTGTGTGCATGTGTGTGCGCATGTGCGTGTGTGTGCATGTGTGTGTGCATGTGTGTGCGTGTGTGCATGTGTGTGTGCACGCGTGAGTGTGTGTGTGCGCGCGAGTGTGTGTGTGCATGTGTGCGTGCGTGAGTGTGTGCGTGAGTGTGTGTGTCGTGTGTGTGTACATGCACGCGTGTGTGTGTGCGTGTGTGTGCGTGTGTGCATGTGTGTGCGCATGTGCATGTGTGCGCACGCATGTGTGTGTGCGTGTGTGTGCATGTGTGTGCGTGTGTGCATGTGTGTGTGCGCGCGTGAGTGTGTGCGTGTGTGCATGTGTGAGTATGTGTGTGTGTATGCATGAGTGAAATCAACCTCCAGGGTTTCATTCATTCACTCAAACGTTGGCTCCCATATGGTGCCAGGTTTCAGGGACACGGTAGGGACTAGATAGACTATCTCTCAGACTGATGAAACTTACTCTGTAGCCCAGGATAGCCCTTGTTTTTGTCGAGCATATATTTTTGAAAGATAGATAATAAAAATAAAACAATTAAGATGATGCCAAGTAGTGAGGAAATGGGGGAAAAAGAAGCCAGGGGGAAGGGGATGTGGTTGGAAAGCTTGAGATGCCTGCCCTTTGTTGTCCATTTGCACGTGACTCCCTTCCCCCTGTGGGCCAATGCCATGCTTCCCAGGAGACATGGAGGGTCCTCCTGAATTCTGAGCCGTCCTTGGGACGTTCTGTTATCAGTAGGATTCTGGGACTTGAGTTTTAGCCTGTGAGCGGTACCGGCTCCATATTTTCCTCCTTGGCACCCTGGCCTGCCGAGGAAGAGGTCAGGCTGCCTTCTTGGACAAATGCTGGGAAGGAACAGCAGCTGCCAGGTGAACCAGACTGGCTCGCACATTCCAGCCACTAGGGGGCACCAGCTGACCGCAGCCTCTGTGCAATGCCGGAGGAGGCCGAAAGAGGGCACCATATTCTCTGGGGCCGAGTTACAGGTGGTATAGCTGCCCTATGTGGGTGCTGGGACCCAAACATCTGTCCTCTTAACAACCGAACAGTCTCTCCAGCCCTCTTCTGTACATTTTAGGGCGTCCTCGTCTCCCTCCTTCCTTCCTTCCCTCCCTGCATCCCTTCTGTTTTTGCTTCTCTTCCTCCTGATTCTCCTGCCTCCACCTCCTGGAATGATAGGCGAGCTCCACCGCACCCAGCTAGGATTTTCTTTCAATGCATGGGAGGGGTACGCCATCCAAGCTTTTAAGATTTATTGGAAATTATTTGTGACATGCAGAAACGAAACAGACATTAATCCACGTCCCGCCACCAGGGTGTTTACTGCTACGTCTCTCCTCGTGGTGTGGGTGTTTACTGCTACGTCTCTCCTCGTGGGAGGAAGATAAGAGGAAATTGCATGAGTCCTCACCAAAGAAGGCAGCAAAAGGAAGCGGTGTGAATCTCCCTCTACACAGAGATGACAGAATGAATATCAGGTCATCGACATGTAGTCACGGGGCTCACAACACACAGCTGAGGACCGGGAGGGTTCGAGGATTCCCACGAGGTGCTAAAACGTGTGAAAAGGGAACCCGGAGAGCCAGCCAATCGTGGCACTGGGAATCCCGGCCCTGAGGAAGCCTGTGGTTTCAGACTGGTTCCTGCTCATCTATTCCCCCTTTATCCCATCAAGGGGAAGTCTGCACAGCTGTGGGCGGTGATGGCAAGGCAATAATGAAGCTCATGCCTTTCAGATATGGTGGCATCTGAGCCCATTTTGGGGGCTGTAGCCCTCATGAGGCAATGTCAACATGCCGAGGACAGCAAAACAGAAAGATAGGCTCCCTATGACCCCTTCCGACCCTGGGTCAGTGGGACACCGTGTCTCTATTCTCTCATGACAGAATATCAGCTGTCCCGTTTGCCCTGCCTCATGGCCATTGCCCGCACAGGTCCCCTCTGCCTGAGCTGGCTGGAGGTGGTGGCGCACGCCTTTAATTCCAGCACTTGGGAGGCAGAGGCAGGCGGATCTCTGTGAGTTTGAAGCCAGCCAGGGTTACACAGCGGGACCCTGTCTCAGAGAAACAAAGCCCTGAAACTCCTCTAAACCCGTGTGCCTCTGGCAACCGCTGTGTTCCTATTGGCTGCACTGCGTCTCCATAACGCAAACTCCCCCGGCGTACTGTCTATGCCCTCCCTCACGCTCTCTCTCCCACTGTCACACGGGCTCACGTGCCTGTTAACTTCACTGGATCTGAGATGAGCTAAGAGCCTGGCAGCCCCTGGGGAACGTGTGAAGGATTTTCTCGATTAAATTAGCTGAAGTGGGGAAACCCATCTTGGATGTGGGAGGCGCAGTCTTCCCACAGCTCAGATGCAAGGGGGCGTCTAAAGGAAAAGGCAGCCTTTGGCGTTATGAAGTCGGGAAAGAGGTTTAGCTTTCCAGAAGGAAGCCTCAGTCCCAGCCCGGCATCCCCGCTGTCCCCAGGAGCTTCTGGACCTAGGCCGTTCTCCATAGCAACAGCATGGGATGAGGGGCCTCCTTGCCAAGGAGGCCCGGGGAGACTCTATAGGACACCACAAACGTGCCTGGGACCGCCCTTGAGTGGTTCTGTGGCGGCGTCTGGGCGCCTGGGCCGTGAATTGACTCTGCAGTATATCCCGCGGGCCAGCAGGTACCCTGAGAGCTCCAGTCCAATGCACAGGTTGCAGGAGCAGCAACCATGTAGAGAGGGCGAGGCATTCTGGTGGCCTGCAGAGATGGTAAGGAAAGGGTGTTAGGGGCCATACATGGGCAGAGGTTCATACCAGCATGTGTGCATGCCTGGGCCCAGATGCCACCATATCCAAAATGAAAGAGAGAGAGCGCGAGAGCGCGCGCGTGCACACATATACATACACACACACACACTCACACACCACACTCACACACTCACACACACTCACACACACACTCACACACTCACACACACTCACACACACTCACACACAACACTCACTCACCTCACACTCACACTCACACTCACACTCACACACACTCCCTCACACACTCCACACACTCACACACACTCACACACACTCACACACACACACACACTCCACACTCACACACACTCCCACACACACACTCACACACACACACACACACTCCCACACACTCCTCACACACACTCACACACACTCACACACACTCCCACACACTCACACCCACACTCCACACACTCACACTCACACACTCACACACTCACACTCACACTCACACTCACACTCACACTCACACACTCACTCACACCACTCACACACACTCACACACACTCACACACACTCACTCACACACTCACACACTCACACTCCACACACCTCACACACACTCACACACTCCACACACTCCACTCCACACACTCACACATCACACTCACACACATCCACACACTCACACACACTCCACACACACACTCACACACACTCACACCTCCACACACACTCCCACACTCACACACTCACACCTCACTCACACTCCACACACACCTCACACACACTCACACACACTCACACACCTCCACACTCACTCACACTCACACACACTCACACTCACACACTCCACACTCACACTCACACTCACACACACTCACACTCACACCTCCACACACTCACACACACTCACACACTCACACACATACTCCACACTCACACACACTCACACACACTCCACACACTCACACACTCACACACACTCACACTCACACACTCACACTCCACACACTCACACACACTCACACTCACACTCACACACTCCACACACTCACACTCACACACACTCCACACACTCACACACACTCACACACTCACACACACTCACACACACTCACACTCACACACACTCACACACACTCCACACACACTCACACACACTCACACTCCACACACTCACACACTCACACACACCACTCACACACTCACACTCACACACTCCCACACTCCACACACACTCACACTCACACTCCACACTCACACTCACACACTCACCTCCACACTCACACTCACCTCCACACTCCTCACACTCACACACTCACACACACTCACACACACTCACACTCACACACTCACACACACTCACTCACACACTCACACTCACACACTCACACTCACACACACTCACACACACTCACACTCACACTCACTCACACACTCACACTCACACTCACACACACACCTGGCACGGACTCACTTTGCATATTTGCATATTCTGCAGGATCCTTGTCCTTGGTGAGAACTCACTGGGAGCGTCTAGCCCTTGACCTAGACCTAGGGGCTAATCTCAGCTGTCCCTCTCACTGTGAGTTTTCTCCCTACGTGCGTGCTTTCCCTTAGTTCATCGCTGACATCGCGTGACTCCCCTCCTCCCCACCTCCCACCCAGGCTGCTGTTTCGCACCCCGTTCATCCTCGGAGCTGTGGATGAACTCACAATGTGATGGCCTCTGTTGACGTCTCGAAATAAATACACACAAATCTAGTTTGTAGAGGATCGGAGGGAATGACAGAAAAGCAAAATGTTTTTATTTCTCTAATGCAGAATCCCTGAAGAGAGGCCAAGTGTGGTGGTGCACGCCTGTAATCCCAGCGCTCAGGGGGCACATGCAGGTGGATCTATCTCTGTGAGGCAGAGGACAGCTGGGGCTGCATACTGAGACCGACCATGTCCAAAAACACAAACAAAAACAACCTCAGAGAGATCAGTTGTAATCAAGTGGTAGAGCCCCTGCCTAGAATCCCCCAGTGAGGGGCTGGGGTGTGGCTCAGTGGTGGAGCCCCTGCCTAGAATCCCCCAGTGAGGGGCTGGGGCGTGGCTCAGTGGCAGAGCCCCTGCCTAGAATCCCCCAGTGAGGGGCTGGGGCGTGGCTCAGGGGTAGAGCCCCTGCCTAGAACCCCCAGTGAGGGGCTGGGTGTGGCTCAGTGGTAGAGCCCCTGCCTAGAATCCCCCAGTGAGGGGCTGGGGCGTGGCTCAGTGGTGGAGCCCCTGCCTAGAATCCCCCAGTGAGGGGCTGGGGCGTGGCTCAGTGGTGGAGTGATTCTCTAGCATTCATTAGGCCCTTGGTTGTAACCCCAGGATGGAAAATAAGGGATCTCACACAACTGAAGATTGTGTGAATCTGCTCATATATGTGTGTGTAGGCTTATGCTGACACACACATAGAAATACAAATGAACTCAGACCAGCCTCTAATTCACAGTCTTCCCACCTCCACATCCCAATTCCAGAATTACAGGTGTGCAACGCCATGCCTGGCACAGGCACGGGGACGCGTTGGAACACTTCTGAGCAGGGCCATCTGTCTATTTTCTCATCAATATCAGCGCAGGGTCCCTGTAGTTTCATCCATAGCGCCTGCTGTGTCCCAGAGAGGTGCTATTCAGGGGGGCAGAGAGAGCCACAGGTGGCTACCAACACTGGAGATGTTGTTAGTTAGTCTGCATCAATATGTACTGTGCGAGATACACAGCCAGCGTCCAAGAGAGATTCCAGTGCAGCCCGCCCAAACTTTCCTTCCTCTTCCTTCTCTTGCAGTTTATTTCATTGTATTGTCTCCTTTTCGGTGTTTTGAGACCGGTTTCTCTGTGTAGCTTTGGAAGCTGTCTAGGAACTCACTTTGTAGAACAGGCTGTAGATCACTCTGTAGACCTGCCCGCCTCTGCCTCCTGAGTGCTGGGATTAAAGCTGTGAGCCACCACTGCCCGGTGAGTTTATACTTTCTTATACTGACAGCATGCCCAGAATAGCTGTTAGAGTGTCAGATTAAATAAAATATGTTATTAATTTCTCCTGGTGTGTGGCTCATATTATACTGATTTGTATGGCACTCACCTAGGAAGTTTCTTTTAAAGGTGTATTTATTTATTTTTATTTGACATGCGTTAGTGTTTTGCCTGTACGACAATGCATCACTTGAGTGTAGTACCCATGCTGACCAGAAGAGGTCGACTGTCTTAGTTGCTTGTCTTTTGCTGTGCGGAGACACCATAGATAGCCAAGGCATTAAATTGGGGGATTGTTTCAGAGTATGGGTCCATGACCGTTATGGCAAGGAACACGGCCAGGAGCATAGTGTTGGAGCAGCAGATTCGAGTTCACATCTGATTGGTAAGATGTAGGCAGAGACACTGGGCTTTTGAAACCTCGGGTTCACCCCCAGCGACACCCTTCCTCCAAGAAGGCCACACCGCCTAACCCTTCGCAGACAGTTCCACGCGGGTTCAAACATATGAACCCACGGGAGCCATCCTCATGCAAACCACAGTGTCAGAGACCCTGGGCCTGGAGTTGAGGCTGGTGGTGAGCAGCCCTGTTGGCTGTGAGCCGCCATGTGGGCGCAGGGTCCTCTAGAGGAGCAGCCGGTGCTCTTAACCACTGAGGCGTCACCCTGTCGTCTGAGAGGCTAACGCACCCTCTGGTTATGTTCTCACTGTGGCTTTCCGAATTATGAATTGTTATACTCCTTTTTCTTTTTATTTGTGTGTGTGTGTGTGCGCGCGCGCGTGTGCATGTGTGTGTGTGTGTGCATGCGTGTGTGTGTGTCTCTCTCATGACAAAATTGTGACACAGAGAGGCAAATCCACCCACACAAGGTCACCCAGCCTGTAAGTGGTGGATCTGGGGTGTAACCCAGCGTCAGGATCCAGATTTCTAATCCTCTGTCACCCTCCCTTGCTTCTCTCATGAGTTCGCTTTGTCCCCACTGAACTTTTTGAAATGCACCTGCCACTCCTGTGTACCGGGAGGGAAAGCTGAGATGACAGTGTGAGCTGGGGTGTGGCTTCGTCCAGTGCTTGCCTGGCGTGCGGGATGGCCTGGATTCTAGCCGAGCACTGTGTAAGACAGACAGAAGTACTGGCACACACTTATAATTGCAGCACGTGGAGGTGGAGGCAGGAGGTGAGAAGTTCAAGGTCAGCCTGGGCTAAATCACAGAGAGAGAGAGAGAGAGAGAGAGAGAGAGAGAGAGAGAGAGAGAGAAGAGAGAGAGCTTACCAGTCAAAGACAAAAAGTAAAGTCCAGTTAAGGAAACCCCCACTTGAAGGGCAGGCTGACCTGGAAAGCTGACCCAGGCCACTATCAGTTTCCTGGAATCTGCTGACCACCCGCATCTTTCCCTCACAAGGCCCTAAGACAGCCCCTCCAGTCAGTGTGTCAGCAGGTGGTAAATAGGGTCTTTAAGAAACAAAGAGATAGCTGCGACTCAGGTTTGCTTAGACGAGATTAATCAGCACAGCCCGAGGCCCTGAGGTCTGCTGACCTGAACAGTGAGACCATCTGGCCTCAAGGGGAGAACCCATGACTGGTCATGTACTCAACGGACAGGGGGGGGGTCACAGCCCCACCCTAAGCTTGTGGTTTTTTTCCTTTAAAAGTACCTGAGCCCAGAAAATGTTGCTTCTCTAGCCTGTGTGCTGAGGGAGCCCGTTTGTGCAAACGTATCCCATTCATTAAAACCTCTTGTGCATTGCATCAACTGGACTTGGAGTACCGACGGAAACGGGGAGACTCCTCATTCTGAGGGTCTTACACCAGGGGTCCTGCAGACGAAATCCAACCCCAGACCACGTCTTTGTCCCTAAGCTCAAGGTGACTTGTGCACACACACATACACACACATTACTTCCATTCCAAGACCATCTCTGCCCAAACACAATCTCCCCACAGACACCCTGCATGTACAAACAGGCTTCACAGAGCCCTAGTGGCCCTCAGGACAGGTAGGACACCAAAGTCACCCACACATGAGGTCTGGCTGTGCAGAAGACAGTGATGGCCACTCACCAGGCCTCTCAGGACGGTCGGAATCCTTGGCACACTCATGGGTCCTACTACGGGGAATTTCCCACTGTGCTCAGGGACAGGGTTCATACGTGGAGGACTGAGGGTTAAGTGACCTTCGTGACAGCCTGTCCCTCAAAGCCCAGGGCTCGCTCCTCCAAAATCACACACCCCAACACCTCTCTGACTTCTGGGTAAGCAAAAGGAGGATTGGGCCCCTGGCAACAGGAGGGGTTGACCCAGAACCCAAAGCCAGTGCTGTAGCAGAGGGCCAGAAAGGAGGCCCGGGTTCACTGTCCTGGAGGCCACAGGATAACCAGGAACAGGCTCCAAGGAACAGTGTCCCCTTCCTCTAAGGCTGAAGAGATGCTGAAGGTACAAAAGTAGGGACAGATAGCCACGGCCTCATCTCTCAATGGAATCACCAAAACCCCATGGGAGTGACCTTCCAGCCTCCATTCGTGCCCAGGTCCCCATATAACACACCCAAAGTTGGGCACTGCTAGTGAAAACGTGTCTCAGGGAACCCTCCTTGAGCCCTGTGTGTAACCTGTACATACCTGTAACCCCAGCCCTTAGGAGGCTGAGTCAGGACGACCTCAAGTCCATGAACACTTGGCCTACCTAGCTAGATGTGAGCTGAAAAATGAACGGGCTGTGTCCGGGGCTTAGTGGTAGAGCCCCTGCCTAGAATCCCCCAGTGAGGGGCTGGGGGTGTGGCTCAGTGGTGGCACATTCCCTAACATGGTGGCTCCATCCCCAATGCCCACAAGTTAGAATTTATTTCAAGGCAGAGCATGGCTCCAGCAGGAGCTACAGCGGAGGCCGTGGAGCATTTCTTACTGCTTGCTGCTCATAGCTTGCTCAGCTCCTTCTCTTATACATCCCAGAGGGCTCCTGGCTAGGGGTGGTGCCACCCGCAGTGAGCTGAACCCTTCCACATCAATTAGCCATCAAGAAAATGTCCCAGGCCAGTCTGAGGGAGACACACCTACCTCCTCAACTGAGGTTCCCACTTCCCAGGGGAAGCTAGTTCATGTAAGCAGACAAAACCCAATCAGCATGCAGAAGCACTAAAGTCTACGCAGGCTGCTGGGAGGAATCCTGAGAGCCTTAAACACTTGCAGCTGCACTCAGTTCAGCCGCGCACCCTGCATCCTGCTGGGCAAACAGAGAGCGTAGAGAGAGCAGAAACCAGCATGGGCAGCGAAGTCTAGCTATGCAGACATGTGGATACCTACTCACCTGGGGCCCAAAGGAAGTACAGACGCCCTCATCCCCCACCCCAGACACTTCAGCATTACCATATGTGCAAAACGGGCACCTTGGGAAACAGCTCTGCAATTTCTCCCTTGCAAGCAAGCATCATCAGTATTGCAGGAATAAATGCACAAAAGGCCTTCTGCAGGAATCTGGGGAGATGAGGGCTCAGTGGTTCTTGCTACTGTGGCTGAGGGCCTGAAACAGCTCCCAACACCCGCAGTGGTCAGCTTACTATCACCTGTAACTGCAGCTCCAGGAGGTCTGGCGCCATCTTCTGGCCTCTTTGGGCACTGCACCCGTGTGCACACACGCACATGCACACACACACACACACACACACACACACGCACACACGTACGTGCACATGCACGCGCGCACAGGCGCACGCACAGGCGCACGCGCATGCTCTCTCCTCTCTCTCTCTCTCTCTCTCTCTCTCTCTCTCTCTCTCTCTCTCTCTCTCTCTCTCGGACACGCACGTTAGTCCTCTCTGTCTGCCTCCTCAGATGCATGCCCAAGGCCACCATGTTCTCCCTGCCCAGGCTCTGCACCTCTACAGCCCTTTTCCCTGCCAGGAAGGTGGAAACTACTGTGTCAGACATAGGGCACTGCGTATGAGTGAGCGTGGGGACAGGAATGCACTCATCTGACTTACTGATGAATAAGCATCAGCTCAGAGCTTAGTGACACAAACGACAAACAGTGTGTGAGTGCAATTACTTGAGACATCTAGAGCAGTCAGCAAGCGTGGAAACAGAACGTGGATGGATACGTGTCTGGACTGGAGGAAAGGGGCAGGGAGGCGGAAGAAATGGAGTTCGAGGAGCTACAGGTTCTCCCCTCCATCGACTGCAGATGGAACCCAAAGTTTTAAGTACGTTCACCAAGAGATCGACCGCTGAGCCACACCCCAGCCCCTCACTGGCGGATCCTAGGCAGGGGCTCCACCACTGAGCCACGCCCCAGCCCCTCACTGGGGGATTCTAGCCAGGGGCTCCACCACTGAGCCACACCCCAGCCCCTCACTGGGGGAGTCTAGGCAGGGGCTCTACCACTGAGCCACGCCCCAGCCCCTCACTGGGGATGCTAGGCAGGGGCTCTACCACTGAGCCACACTCATAGACTTTCAGTGATGAATTTTAGACAAGCCTTCTACTGCTGAGCTATACCCTCAGCCCTCTGAGAATGGATCTGAGGATGAACATGCATACATATGGATGGATACCTATGCCCATATCCATAGGGACGGTAAATGCAAAAATTCCACATCCCCATCCCCATCTTAGCAATCTTCTTTTGTCCTTTTCCTTTCCTATTGTAAATTCCAAGCTCCCACATCTGCCTCTTTTTTCTTCATTGTGATAATTAATTTAAGCTGCTGCTTAGTTTTGAAAGTAAAGCTGTTGGCAGCTGGGAATTTGAGGATGTGAAGGTGAGAGAATTCTGGCGCTGCGTGCAGATCCGGCACGTGGAACAGCTTCTTCTGCGTCTCAGAATGGTCCTTGCTGGGCAGCGTCTAACAAAGGCATCTTCTGCATCCTCCGAGTGGAGAGAACACTGCTCTGCTCGGGTAAAGTAACTTTCACATGTCTAGCTAGAATATCTACAATTCTGTTAGGTTGAATCCACGTAATAAATGCCCAGTAATTCTCTAAGTAATTCTATGTCTGTCTTTGGTTCTCTACACCACTGAGCCACTCCCCAGCCCCTCACTTGGGGGTTCTAGGTAAATGTTCTATCTTGCATAGAGCTTCATCTTATTAACCAATTTTCAATCAGCATTTCTTCCCCATAAGACACAGATAATGGCAAATGTTCTTTGGTGATGTCAAAGAAGACTATTCGCAAATCTACCTTCCTACACAAGCAAGGAAGTGAAAAAGAAAGAAATAGACCGTGCGATTTTCCTTCCTTAAATAGAACCTGGGTCTCCAATCTCACAGCTCGAGATGCTGGCTCTTAAAATGCCTGCAGCTGTGGAGATTCGCCGTGGGTGCTGGGACAGAAGCCTGCGAGTCTGTAGTGCGCGCCGGTGGCGCTCTGCTTTTGAACGCGTGAGGCTGCGTGAGTGGTTCCTCTTGAGAGCACTGCAGCAGGGGACTGAGTGCCCTGGGGACACAAGGGAAGAGCATAGGCAAACCAGGGGAGGTTGAGAGGGTGGGTTCTGAACGGAGGCGGCGGAGGCGGGGTTCGGGACCCGGGCTGGGTGGGAGGAGCCTCAAGGGTTCCATCCAGCATGAGCCTTGAGATGCAACAAGCACCCTCTGGACCCACGAAGTCGTTCTCTTGTCGGTCTGACTTCCAGTGTAGCTCACTCCTCCAGGATTTAGAAATACCTTGCAAAAGAGGGGGAGGTGACAGGAGCGATTCAGAGGCACAGTCTCCCGTGTTGATGTCTGTCTTCTTCTTTCTGAAACCATGTGAGCCATTTCTTGCTCTAAAATGCCTTTGCCATTTTCACAATCTTACTTTGGCTGCTAGGGGCTTTGTTGTTGTTGTTGTTGTCTTTTAGCGTTTATTATTGGAGAGGGGGCACATCTGTACCACAGGGCATCTGTGGAGGTCAGAGGACAGAGCCGTGGGAGTTGGCTCTCTCCTTCCACCATGTTGAGCCTGGGGACTGAACTCAGGTTCTCAGGCTTGGCAGCAAGCGCCTTTTCCCAATGAGCCATCCTGTCCCCTCTGCTAGGGGTTTTAAATTTTGAAATAATGCTCTCCCCAACCAGCATCTTCCCAGAATGCCTCTGTCTCAACAATGTGTCTGTAACCAGGCAACAGCGGTGCCCATCAGGCCTCCCAGTCTCTGGGGAGGCTGAGGCAGGAGGATCCCTTGAGCCCAGACGTTTTGAACGGTTTAGACTGGAATTAAGTGGAGTTAAAGACCTGTGCCACCACTGCCTGGCTTAGTGGGGTTTTGTTGTTTGGGGTTTTTCTTTGTTTGTTTGTTTGTTTGTTTGCTTTTCTGTTGTTTGGTACAGGGTTTTGCTGGTAGTCCAGGCTGGCCTTGAATTTGTGTTCCTCCCACCTCAAAGCCTCACCAGTGGCTGGAATTACAGGTACGAGCCACACATCTGCCCCAGAGAGACTTTGAGGACCATTTCTACCAACCGAGCATGGTGGAAGTGACATGATGTGACCTCCAGGCAAAGTTACAAAAGCACAGGCAGCTGCCACCCTGTCGGCCGGGTGAGTTCTTCAGCTGCCATGTTCATGTCCTGGGGCAGCCATGATGGGAGAGAGCCCAGCCTCGAGGCTCCACATCCTCCACACCCGACGTGCCAGGTCCCCAGTTCAGCTCTGGCCACAGACACCAGACAGAACCATTGTTGTGTGGAACCATCGCTTCCTGGTTTCCCCATCCCCAGAAACCACAGGTTCGGTAAAAATCATCGCCGTCTGAAGCCACCAGGTCTGCAGGGTGATTTGCTGGTTGACAAGAGAGAAATCGAGACACACAAGACACAGGTGCAGGTGGCATAGCCACCTGCTGAGCCAATGACCTCCACTCCTCCTCCTCGGTCCGTCTGGTCCTGTCGTCCCACTGCGAGTGACGCACACAGTCTGGGTCCTTGGGGCAGTTTGTGACGGGGCTGCAGAAAGAGTTCCTGGAACCGCAGTGACTTTTTACAGAGTCTGCTCTCACTCTGGAGAGAGCGGGTGTGGCTAGAGGAAGACAGAAGTCAGGGGCCACCATCCCAGGCTCTCTCTCTCCCTCCTCACCCCCACACCCCTGCACTCCCATTCCCCAGGACAATCCAGGTCACATTCCGCCACACTCTGGCTGGCCTGGCCTCAGCTGCCTGCTTCCAGACTGGGAATGAGGGTCAAGCCCTCGAGCCTGCCCAGTGCCCGCCCACCCGCTGCCCATTTGTCCTGAACCTTCCACTTGGACCCGAACTTCTCCTATTCAGTCTACACTCACCCCTCGTTGTTTCCATGTAGCCCTGGCCTTGACAGACATTTAACGATGACCCTGAACTCCTGATCCTCCTGCCTCTACCTTCAGGATTCTGGGATTAGCAGCTTGCACCCCAAAACTCAGCTTATGGGGTCCTGGGTCTGGAACCCTGGGCCTCATGCAGCCTCATGCACGGTAAACAAGTGCTCTACCTACCAGACTGTCGTTCCAACCCTTATACCCATTTTCCAGATAGAAAAAACTAAGGTTCCTCCTTCTTGCCCGAGTCAGTCAGTCCCTGGACCTCTCTCTCCTATGAGAGACTCCCCCAGGCCTTGCCAACAGCCAGCCTTGTCTGGGATTAGACTGAGTGCCACGGTTGTCACAGACACCAGGGTGGGGCCTTGGGTCAGGACATAAATGCCTGCTGGATGGTCCTCAGATGTCACACAAGATCTGTCCTCCAAGAGTCTCACTTTGTAGCCCCCTTTCCAAGCTCTTCTGGACCCGCTGTCCCTTCTCCAGATAACACAGATGCCACCCCGGGGCCCTATGGCACCAAGTTGACACATGAGGCCATGCACAATCTCAGGGTGGCCCCCAGGCTCTTCCTTGCCTGCCTACCCCCAAACCCTGTCCATTTCCTCAGTCTGCCTCACGGGCTCCTCGCCCAGCTACAGCTGGCTGGACCGCAAAGAGCCTTGCATGGACGGCTGAGGAGTGTGACAGCTGTGCCACAGAGACCGGGCTAGAAGTCCCCGAGGGCTGAGGAGAGAACAGACACCGCCTACCCACACGGGGCCGGGGTCAGGAGGGTGTGCTGGGTGGCAATGAGGAACGCCCATTTTGCTACTTTGGGTTTGGAGTGTTACTTTGACTTTTAGTAACTGGCTTTTTGGGAGTTTTGTTTTTTGTTTGTTTGTCTCTGAGGTAGGGTTTCACTAGGTAGCCCTGGTTAGCCCGAAACTCACTGTAGCCCAGGCTGGCCCCCGCCTCCTGAGGGCTGCAGTTAGAGGTGTGGGCCTCCATGTCTGATCGGCTTGGTTTGGGTTTGGTTTGGTTTGTTCTTGAGGCGGGCCTTGATTTTTCAGTGTAGCGGAAGTTGGCCCTGAGCCCCTGACCGTCCTGTGCTGTCTCCATACTGCTGTGAATACAGAATGGAGCTATCATTTCTTAAAGGCTTATGTAGCCCAGGCTGACCTTGACCTTGCTTTGAGGTTGAGCAGGCACCTCCTGGCCCCAGCTCCCAAGGGCTAGCACTGTAGATGTGACCCCTATTTCCAGGGCGGGTGCTGGAGGTTGAACCCAGGTTTTCGGTACACTAGGGGAGCGTGTTACCAGTGAGGTACAAATTCTGCTGGTTAGACAGAAGCCAGCATCCCTCAGGAACTCTGAAGGCTCCCCTCTGCCAAAGGAGCCACTTCCCTCTCCCTGGCAGACAAATGCCATCTGTGGACCAAAGCCTCCAGGCTCGCCCAGCATCGCAAGCGCCTGCCCATTATACATGTCAGAGTCCATGCTGGCATCCTGTCTCTCCTCACCCCTCCCCTTCACCCCTCCCCTTCACCCCTGCCCCCTTCACCCCTGCCCCCTTCACCCCTCCCCTTCACCCCTCCCCTTCACCCCTCTCCTTCACCCCTGCCCCCTTCACCCCTGCCCCCTTCACCCCTGCCCCCTTCACCCCTGCCCCCTTCACCCCTCCCCTTCACCCCTCCCCTTCACCCCTGCCCCCTTCACCCCTGCCCCCTTCACCCCCTCCCCCTTCACCCCTGCCCCGTCATCCCTGCCCCCTTCACCCCTCCGCCTCCCCCTCCCCCTTCAGCTCACAGGCCCACAGGCCTCCCTTCCTCCAGCTACTCATTCTCCTTCTGACCCTGCTATTCCAGTTAAGCTCCTTCTCGTCTGTCCTCTCTCTGTCCCTTTCTCTTGCCCTCTCTACGTCTCCTTTGCCTTCCTCTCTCGCCCCCACCCCGCCCCCAGGTCTAGTCTGCTGGCTATGTTCAGACTACTTTCTCCCTGCCATCTGCTCTGGAGTCTTCCAGATGCCTCCAGCTGTCTCTCCCTCGTATCTCCAAAAACAAAACATAACAAAAACCCTCCCTTCAACCCCACCTTACAGCGGCCATGCCGTCAGCCTGTAAGCGTCTGGTGGTGAAGCCCTGCATTCATACAGCTGCATACCCCGTGCAGGTGAGGTAGGGACATCTGCCTGCCTGAAGGGGAAGTCTCACTCATTCCCGAAGGCGCAGGCCACCCAAGGCAAAGGCAGTAGGTGGGGATTGTTCCCAGCGCCAGCCCCCCAGCTCCCTTCCAGGCCAGAGCCGCAACTCTCAGAAACCGCCACTCAAAAGTCACCGCACTCCACTGTCGCCGCGCGCGCTAACCGTGGAGGTAGAGTTGGCCCCTCAGGCTGAGCTCAGGGAACCCCGTCTCCCAGCTAGCCTCTGACTTGACCTCAAGAGAGACTCCGAAAGTCTTGCACAGAAACTCGGGCCTGGAAGAGGTCCAGCTCCTCGATAAACACTTTCCCATTCTAAACAAAGAATCTTGAGTGAGCTCCAGGCCACTTAAATCTTTTCGCTTTGTTTTGTTTTTCCAAGACAGGGTTTCTCTGTAGCTTTGGAAACTGTCCTGGAACTCTCTCTGTAGACCAGGCTGGCCTCGAACTCACAGAGATCCGCCTGCCTCTGCCTCCCCAGTGCTGAGGTTAAAGGCGTGCGCCACCACCACCGGTCCGGTCGGTCACTTAATTCTTAACACGGTGCAAAACTGGGAGTAATGGAGGCAAAGGGAAGCAGACGCTGCTGGCAAAGGCCTGTGACGTCGCCCTGAATATCGGCCCTCATTCTCAACCAGGCAGCCACACACGCGCTTCAGACAGACCCGGGCATGCGCTGTGCTCCACCGTGGAATCTAGCACTTGGGAGGCCGAGGCAAGAGGCTTGTTGCAGGTTTTAGACCTCCAGCCTGGAATACAGAGGAGGACTTTACCTCAAAAACAAAGCAGGATACCCCTCATAAGCACGTCCATTATCACTCCCCTCGCGTGCTTGGGAAACTGAGGTCCAGAGAGGTTAAGGGACCCGCTCGGGGTCACACAGCTGAAGAAGAATGGAGTTTGGACCGGACTGCTTCCCTATGCGGCAGACCTCAATGCTCACCTGCTCCCGCGGCCGGGGAACTGAGGAACACCAGGGCAGGGAGGAAGTAGCATGATTTCAACCACCAAGGAGGAAGAGGGCAAAGGCTTTTACTCAAGGGCCCTGTCCCAGGCCAACAGCACCAGGAGAGGGAGAGCAACAGCGGGGGAGGCCTGGGGCTGCTGGGGAGGGGCACGGAAAACGTCTAGATGGGGAAACTGAGTCTAGAGATTTGCAAGTGACCCAGTCTCATCACATCGTTATTGAGGGTTTGCTTCATGACTCTCTAGATCCATATAGTACTGTCACCGGCCGTCCACATCTGAAACACCAGCGCCGGGAAGGCTGCGGCACGAGTCCAGCCTGGGCCACGTACGATGTAACAGGGCAGGACAACGCAGACGCCCCTGTCTTGTATGCTTGCCATGGCCTTCCCTGGTTTAACCAGAATTTGATCTCTCTGATGGAGAATCCTGTAGGAAATTACCCAGCTCTGTTCTAAGAACCAAGGGTCAGGGTGCCCCAGCTAACTTACCGTAGCTTCTGTTAAAACGGAGTTCATGTGGACGCCCCTCGGGCTTCCTTCCAACCACTAACCCGGCAAAGGCCCCGTGCAGCTGTTGAGCAACGTGGCCGGATTCAGTTTCTGCCTTTAAGAACCCCTACCTCAGAGAGAGGCAGGGGAGGGAGGGAGGGAGGGAGGGAGCGAGGGAGGGAGCGAGGGAGGGAGGGAGGGAGGGAGGGAGGGAGGGAGGGAGGGAGGGAGGGAGGGAGGGAGGGAACCCATGTTAATAATGATGATGGTGGTATTTGGGTGTGGTGTGCATGCCTTAGATCCTAACACTGGAGAGGCAAAGGCAGGAAGATCTCTGAGTCAGGCTGGTTTACAGAGTGAGTTCCAGGACAGGTTTCTCTCTGCTACACAGAGAAACCCTGTCTGGAACACACACACACACACACACACACACACACACACACACACACACTCACTCACTAATAATAATGGCTGGCATGGTGGTGTTCACCTTTATTGGCAACGTTTGGGTGGCAGAGTCAGGCAGATCTACCTCATGAGTTCCAGGCCAGCCAGTGACACATAAGCCTCTACGTCAAAATAACAACAGTATCTAGGTCATGGGCTGGTGATGCCATTCAGTTGTAATGCTTGCCTAACTCTTAGCATGCCCTGAATTCTATCCGTATAGCAACCAAGGAGGGTGGCTCGTGCCTGCAATCCCAGCAGGAGGATCATGAGTTCAAAGCCAGCCTAGGCTGACTTTAAAGGAACCTGTGTGTGTGGAGGGGGGGTGGGGTATGAGGTAAAGAATCAGGGCTGGTAGCTCACTGGCAGAGTTCTTGTGTTCTTGTTATTTTTGTTGTTTTGTTTTTGAGGCAGGATTTCTCTATGCAGAGCCCTGGCTGTCCTGGAACTCACTCTGTAGACCAGGCTGGCTTTGAACTCACAGAGATCCGCCTGCCTGTTACACATGGGATTAAAGGCGTGCAGCACTATTTCCATCCCCACCACTAAATAAACACAAACAGCAGCCGCCAGCCTCTGCTGACCGCGTTGTCATCATCATCTTAGCAACAGAGATGAGGACCACTAACGGGCAGGCTAAGGGTGGCCTCTCCCCACAGCTGTGAGTGAGGTCCAGGTCACCCAGCTGACTCAGGCGTTTGTTTGAGGGCTATGGTGTTTTTTCCAGAGAGTGTCAGGAGGCAGCAGAAATCTGTGTACTCAGCTCAGCCATCTGTCCTACAGATGCAGAGCCCTCCCTTTGTTCTGGAGAGAGAGAAGAGAGAAAGTGCCCACGCCCAAGGGAGGGCTCATGCAGGCTCCGGCTCCCATGGCCAGCTGTGGGGAGATTCTGTGAGAGGTCTCTGTTCTTCAGAGGTTACCGGGGTGGTCCCACGGCTGGATGGACAGGCCCCAGGGTGCAAGACTGGGAGGCCAGAGAGGTAGAGAGAAGGGTGAAGAAAAACCAGGGTGTTCTCCATGTGGTCCTTGTGAGTCTCAAGCTCCTAGTGCTCCTGCCTCAGTCTCCTCGATGCCAGATTACAGTTTGGACCTCAGCAGCTGGGCACAGGGTTCTCTGTGGTAGCACAGTTAGTCACACAAACCACAGGAAGGTGCCCAGTTGCGAGAGGCACATGCATCCTGCTTAGAAAGAGGGCATCCTTAGGAAATACAGCTTACCCCAACGTCAGGGACAGATGGGGCAGAGCAGTGGGTGCCAGAAAGCAGGGGCCTGTAGCCACACTGTGTGCGTGCCAGAAAGCAGGGGCCTGTAGCCACACTGTGTGCGTGCCAGAAAGCAGGGGCCTGTAGCCACACTGTGTGCGTGCCAGAAAGCAGGGGGCCTGTAGCCACACTGTGTGCGTGCCAGAAAGCAGGGGGCCTGTAGCCACACTGTGTGCGTGTGTGTTTGTATGTGTGCATGGGAGTGTGCACCTGTGTGTGTGTGTGCAAGAGCATGAGTGTGCATGATGTTCCTATGTTCATGTGTGCACATGTGTGTGTCTGTGCATGTGAGTGTTCATGTGTCTGTACTCTCGAGTATCCATGTGCATGCGCTGGTGTGTGAATGCGTGAGAAGAGAGCATTGGATCCCTTGGGGCCGGAGTTAACAGGTGGTTGTGAGTTACCCATGGCGGATGCAGGAACAGAGCTCAGGCTGTCTGGAAGAGCTAGCAGCAAGCACTCCTCACTGCTGAGTGATCTCTCCGGCCCCCATCCAGAATCTTTGAAAAAAAAAAAAATCAGGTTTATTTTATGTGTTTAAGTGTTTTACCTGTGATTGGTTTTCATACCCCGATAATAGGATAATAGATTTCTCCGCCCACACAGTAAGCCAGATCAAGCTGAATTTAAAAGATCGGGTTGATTGGACCAAGCACTCTCGGGTGATTTTCCAGCCCCCAGAGGTGAGGCAGGGACAGGGGGGAAGGAGAAATCACACCACCAGGCTACAGGAGAGGGTTTAAATACCCTGTAGGCTGGGTCTTCAGCTTCGGGGGAGGAGCCTGGGAGGTCTTTCTGAGGGGGCGGGGTCTGGAGAGGGAGGAGTGGGGCCCGGAGCGGGTTTCCAGCAGAATAACCTGATTTACACTACCTGCAGGCTGGCACCTACAGAGGCCCGGAGAGGCATCCATGCTCAGGCTCTGGGGTTGTGAGCTCCCGCTGTGAGGGTGCTGGGAATTGAATCCTGATCCTCTATGTGCTTCCTCAACCACTGAGCGCCAGCGCCAAGAATCCTTTGTGTTTAAGATCACGCGGGCAGGTCTCAGGACGTGGGTGGGTGGGGTTGGGGGGGCTGGGTGTGTGTGGAGGGGGCTGCCACATGTCCCTAAGGCTCAGTTTCCTCATCTGTGGTGAGGACTGGCCGTGTAAGATCCATTTGCCCTCAGAACAGACCCCGTACCCACACAGGCACCCTATAACATACAAATGGGGGGGATGCTGGTTTAAAAACTCCCCATTGGGTTGGGAGGCTGAGGCAAGCCTGGGCTACTACAGAGACTGCGTCTCAAACAAAACAAAACAAAAACAAAGACAGAGGATGGATGATCGGGATTCACAGGGGGACCCTGTTTCAATGACCCCCTAATCTCGAAAAGAAACCACAGAAAGTATCTTTGAGTGGTAGGGCTCTTTCCCCGCTCCCCCCAGTGAGGGGCCGGGGGCGCGGCCTAGCATGCACGAAGCTGTGTGCTCCGTTCCCAGCACTAAAGGTCCCTTCTTTTTTAGCGTACTATTATTGCTGCGGTTGTTGTCATCGTTATTATTGGAGACAAGATCTTTCTGTGTAGCACCGGTTGTCCCGGATCTGGCTTTGGACTCACAGAGATCCCCCTGCCTCAGCCTCCCAAGTGCTGGCATTAAAGCCGTGTGCCACCACGCCTGGCAAACCATTTTTAAAGATGCGGGGCTGAAGAGATGGCCCAGCAGCTAAGGGCACTTGTTGCTCTCCCAGAGGATCCAGGTTCGGTCCCTCAAACACGTGTGGCTCCCCTGCCATGCATGCCGGCCGCACGTCCTAGGCAAGCGCTCTGCCCCCGAGCTGCATCCCAGCCTCCAGACCTTTCTGTCATTGTCCTCCTTCCATCCATCTCTCGCTCTAGCTCCTGACTTGGGTTGCTCTTCTCTGTGTGCTCTCCCCCTCCCCCTCCCCCTCCCCTCTGGTCCTCTCCTCCTCCTCTTGCTGTCTCTCTCACCCCTCGCGTCATCTTTCCTTCCTCGGGCTGGGGAAGCCCCCACACGCTGGGCCCCGCCCATAGTCCATGGGGAGGGGTGAGGCCCAGGTGAGTCACCCGAAGGAAGGAGTGGACATTCCTGCAATTTTTCTACAGGTTTCGGTGATCTGGCACCTTCCTGTCCCCTCCCTCAACGCCTCACAGGAACCTCGCTAAAGTCAGCACCCGAGGAGGAGGGTGTGGGGAGGGACAGACGCAGCTGAGGAGGAGGGCGTGGAGGGAGACAGTTATGCAGGGGCAGGTGGAGGGGGCAGGCCCGGAAAATGCTAACGCTCCTGATCCCCCTGCCTCAGCTTCCAGAACGCTCAAATTGCAGACTGGCCATCGCCATGCTTGGCATGGTGCCGGGTGGCTGGAGATGCAACCCACAACTTCATGCATGTTGGGCACGCCCTGTGCCTCCTCGTCCAATCCCAGCCCAGTGTGCAGTCCCCATGCCACCCGAGAGGCCCCATTTTCCAAGAAAGGAAACAGAAGGACTGTGTTAGCCCAGGGTGACACAGCCAGGGAGTGGTCCATCCTGTCCACCATCAGCATGACAACCACTGACCTCAGACTCCCTGGCTCCTCCCCAGCTTCCTTGTCACTCAGGAAGAGGAATTTGGGGTCCCGCTGGCTGGTGTAAAAACACAGCTCTCCCCTCAAAGGAAATGAGAGAGTTCATTCTACAGCCAGATGTGAGTGACCACGGCTGGGAAAGACACGGGTTCACACTACCCTAAATGCCATGCGCCCACACTTGACAGTGCCATAAGGTGAAGTTGAAGGGTGGTTTTTTTGTTTTTTTTTTTTTTTTTTTTTTTTTTTTGAGGCAGGGTTTCTCTGTGTAGCTTTGGAGCCTGTTCTGGCACTCACTCTGTAGACCAGGCTGACCTCGAACTCACAGAGATCCACCTGTCTCTACCTCCTGAGTGCTGGGATTAAAGGCGTGCGCCACCAATACCCAGCCAGCCTCCTACTCTTACTCATTGAGTTATGACCTCTTAGGAAAATGCTTTTATTTGGGACTCCCCCCACTTTTGCTGTATCTTAAAATTGCTAAATTAAGAGGTAGGGGCATGGCTCAGTGGTAGAGCCCCTGCCTAGAATCCCCCAGTGAGGGGCTGGGGCGTGGCTCAGTGGTAGAGCCCCTGCCTAGAATCCCCCAGTGAGGGGCTGGGACGTGGCTCAGTGGTAGAGCCCCTGCCTAAAATCCCCCAGTGAGGGGCTGGGACGTGGCTCAGTGGTAGAGCCCCTGCCTAGAATCCCCCAGTGAGGGGCTGGGGTGTGGCTCAGTGGTGGAGCCCCTGCCTAGCATCCCCCAGTGAGGGGCTGGGCGTGGCTCAGTGGTAGAGCGCTCGCCTGTCTTGCAGGAGGCTTTGGGCCCCATCCTCCGTAGCTCAGCAGACTGGCACTGTGAGATGGCGACTGTACAGGTAGCTGCTGCTCACTCATGGCTCTCTGCTCTCCCTGCTTTCCCCCACCAGCCCCTCTCGTGATTCCATTCCCTGGGGGCCTTTGCCCTGACTGACTCTTCCCTCCACGTCTTCCTGTCTCACAGTTTCAGTGAGATTCGCCTCGCGGAAGAGCTTTCCCCCTGCTTGCACTCCTGTTCCTCCCATCAATTTTCCTCCTTGTCTCCATCGGATGGGGAAGATTAGATAACAAAAGCAGCCTCTTGTCTCGATGGCCACGAGGGTGGCACCCTTGCTTTGCTTCCTGTTGTGTCCGGTGCTGCAGGAATAGTGTGCCGCACAAGAGTCCTCTGCAAGGCGTTGATGAGCTTAGCGAGCCCCCATTTTGTTGAGTCGATGTTCCGTGCTACATGTGCTCCCTGCACAAATTGCTCTGCCTGCGCTCGGTATGGTAACTCGCCTGCGATCCAGCACTGGGGAGGCTGAGGCAGGAGGCTCTTGAGTTCCAGGCTAGCCTGGGCTACTCAGCAAGACCACTTAGCCACAGTCGACTGCCCAAGGAGACCCGGGGTTTGAACCCAGCGAGTGAGATGGCAGGGTTGTGACCTCAGAGACCCGAGTCAGGCCTCCTGGGAAGGGTAGCTTAGTGGGCTGGGAAGGAGGAAGGGGAGGCTCCCACACCACCCGGGCTGACTCACTCTTAAGCAAACGGTGGGCGGAGCCCTGGGGCCACAAAACTGTCTCCCTCCCAGCGCTCAGACTAGAGCAGAGGTGAAGGGAGACCCACCCAGACGCCAGCTAGCATGGGCCTCGGGAGGCTGCTGCTGCTGCTGCTGCTGGCGGCCCGCGCCCCAGGTAAGGGCTGGGTGGTGACAGCAGGCGTGAGTTAGGGGGAGCGGAGCCCAGCACCCAAGCCTCTCGGGGTGTGTTCCCAGCCCCACGTGGCGCTTTCAGACGCCCGCGGGCATACATTTAGAAAACCGATCCCTGGCGCCGTCCCAGACTTCCCTGCAAAATACAACTGCACAGCCAGCAGTTGAATAACTTGGGCCCCCGCGGGGCAGCTTCCCCCAGTGCCGTCGATTCGGTGCGACCCCGCTTTGGGGTAGGAGAGAGATCTGCTCCCCAACATTCCCAGCGGACCCAGGGCCCGTCCCTCGAGGACGTTTGGCTTTTGCTACTTCTTCACCTGCTTCCTCCAGGAAACGTGGGGGTAAATGGTGTTGAGAAAGCCCAGGAAACGGAGAAGGGATTGAGTCAGGGTTTGGCGCGGTGAATAACCCTCCGGTCCGCGGTGGCCGGGGATGAGTAATGGGGAGGGAAGGGGACCTCCGCGGGAGGCCGGGGTGGTGGGAGCTAGAGGGGGGACCGGTGCGGGCACGTAGGGGAGCGGCTCTTAGCGTAGAAGGGGGACCTGGCTCAGAGGAGAACAGCTCTGAGTTGCAGACGGGACCTCGGGGACGGCTCTTGCTGTGCCATAGAGCCCGGGGAGGACGGCGCCGCGGAGAGCAGCCAGGAGGGGAGCTGACCTGGGGTCAGAGCCGGCTGTGTGGTTTAGGACAGTTACTTAGCCTTTCTGCTCCTGGAACGCATCTTGGAAACTGGGATGGATCCAGAGCCGGACTGGCTGGAGCTGTGGTCCAGATTAGAACCTCTGATGTCTGCGAGCCGGGCCAAGGGCTTGGGGAGGAGGAGCGGCTCCGAGCCTGGGGCGGGACCAGGAAAAGGACTGACGTTTAGAGGCTGTGGTGGGTCTGTGACAGTGCTTCTCAACCTCTGGGTCGCGAACTGTTTGAGGGGTCGCATAAGGTCATCGGAAAAGGCAGCCGATTACGATCCATAACAGCAGCAAAATTACAGATATGAAGTAGCAACGAAAATAATGTTGGGGGGGCGGGCACCACAACAGGAGGAGCTGTATTAAAGGGTTGCAGCATTAGGAAGGTTGAGAACCGCTGTCTATACTAAAGTGAAGTCCCAGCACGGCTAGTCTACCAAGGATAGAGCAGATCGTGGTGGGGACAAAAAACTCAATCCGAGGCAGGTGGATCTCTGCATCCAAGGCCAGCCTGGTTTTCATAGGGCTCCGGACTAGACATGCGCGGTGAGACCTTTTCAAAAATATTCAATGAAATAATCTAAAGGTAGGAAAAGAATTTAGGGGAGGGGCCAAGGGCGGAGCTACAGTAAAGATGAGAGCCTGAAGCAGGGCTGGGGAAGCCAGGGGCGGGGCTAGAATGAGAAGGAAGACTGGCAGGGGTTGTGGGGCGGGGCTAGCGCCTGGGTGAGGGTGGAGCTAAGGGCGGGGCTAGAACCTAGGAGAGGTGTTGGGGAGGGGAGAGAGAAGGCTATTGGAGGTCACCCCAGTTGAAGCTGTCTTGGGGGGCTGATGAGCGGGGTTAGAGCTGCATGAGCTCAGGCCTTGGGGAGCATTGAAGAGAACCTACGGAAGGGGGTGGCACCTGGGGCTCGAGTGGATGAGAGATGCACGGAACAGAACTGACCCAGGCCGTGAATGGAGGACGGAAGGCAACAGCAGGTGATGCACACGGGAGGCTGAGGCAGGAGAATTGCTGTGAGTCTGAAGACAGCCTGGACTAGACAGAAAGGAGAGAGAGAGAGAGAGAGAGAGAGAGAGAGAGAGAGAGAGAGAGAGAGAGAGAGAGAGAGAGAGAGAGAGAGAGAGAGAGAGAGAGAGGACCAAGGGCAGCCAGGACATGACGCACGAACCTGACGGGACCAGGCCAGTTTGGCAGCATGGTGGAGTGCGAGCAGATCCTGGCTCTGGCCCTGTTGACCACCTCTCCTCTCCTCGCAGCCTCCCAAGGCCTGCGGTGCATGCAGTGTGAGGACAATCAGAACTGCTTGGTGAAGGAGTGTGCTCTGGGCCAGGATCTTTGCAGGACCACGGTGCTTCGTGAATGGGAAGGTAAGGTCGACCCCACCACCACCAACAAGAAGATAGGAAACAATAGGCGACAAAACCTTCTCTCTCCAGGTAGTAAGGAAATACAGACATTTAAACATCTAACTAGGCTAGAGAAACAGCTCAGACCCCTGCTTGGCACACGCCTTTAATCTCAGCACTTGGGGGCTGAGGCAGATGGATCTTTGTAAGGTCAAAGCCAGCCTGGTCTACAGAGCGAGTTCCAGGACACCCAGGGCTACACAGAGAAACCTTGTCTTGAAAACCATAAAAAAAAATAAAATGTTGGGGAGCTGGAGATGGCTCAGAGGTTAAGAGCACTGACTGCTCTTCCAGAGGACCTGGGTTCAATTCCCAGCACCCACATGGCAGCTCACAATGGTCTGTAACTCCAACATTCGACACCTTTACACACAAAACACTGATACACATAAAATAAAAATAGACTATTTTTTTAAATGTTGGAGAGACCCTGGAGAGGGGATAAATTGGTGCATGCCATGCACAGCAATGCCATATCTTTGCTTTGATTTGAGGTTGTTGGCATGTGTGTGTCGGGGAGGGGGGCAGATTGTTTGATTTGGTTTGGTTGTTGTTGTTTGATCTTGAATTTTTTTTCTGAGACAGGGTCTCATGCAGCCTAGGCTAGCCTTAAAATGTAGCCAAGGATGACCTTGAACATGCCTCCCAAGGGTTGGGATTGTAGGGGTGCACCATCACATCTGACTTTAATGTAACCATCTCAGATAGTAGGGCTGTAGCGGTGCACACCTTTAATCCCAGCACTCTGGAGGCAGAGGCAGGAGGCTCTCTGAGTTGGCAGGTAGCCTGGTCTACAGAGTGAGTTCCAGGACAGCCAGGGCCACACATAGAAACCCTGTCTTGAAAACCCAAAAACCAAAACAAACCAAAATGAAAAGGCTAGAGAGACAGCTGAGCAGGTTAAGACACCTGCTATTAAAAAGCCTGGCACTTGGGAACACACCTGTAACCCTCGTACTGGGGAGGTTGAGTAGAAGGATCTGGGCCCCAAACCAGTCTGGGCTACATAGCATGACCCTGTCTCCAAAAAGTTAGTTTTTGTTTTGTTTTGTTTTTTCTTCCTATTTGAGGCATCTCCGTGCTGCTTTCATTCACCTTAGGAGAGAGTTGTAGATGGATCCTGAAAATCTAAACGATGTCTATGGAGGAGGGGAAAACGATTCTAGAAAATAACAGTGTCAGCCCAAGCAAGAAGGGAGGGCCTCTGCGACCTTGAGTGTCCCGGGCTGGTGGAGACTTGGGACCCGGTTGGGGACTAACGCTGTCTCCCTCACAGACGACGAAGAACTGGAGGTGGTAATGAGAGACTGCGCCCATTATGAGAAGACCAACAGGACCATGAGCTACCGTGTGAACTCTAAGATCATCAGCCTGGCTGAGGTCGTGTGTGCCACAGATGTCTGCAACAGGCCGAGGCCTGGTGAGTAGTCGGGTGTCCTCGCCACCCACCGCGAGCCAAAGCCCCGATTCTAACCCAGACCTCATCCAGCACCCCAGCGCCAAGTCCCTGCCCAGTCCTGCCCAGCGTCACTGTCCCCAGCAGTGTTCCCCAGGTCATCTCCCTCCCATGTCGAATATCCTCACGCCCACTTGCTCTGTTTGGTTGAGACAAAATCACACTATGCAGCCCAGGATGGCTGAAAAGGAGAGGTCCTCCTGCGTCAGCTTCCCGGGGCTGGGATTATGGCTTTGAGCTGCCACGCTTAGCCCTCTCGGCATTATAAAATCATCCCTGGGCTGTGGGGTATCAAGCATGGCTGTCCTGTATGAGACGATGCATCCTCCAGGCTTGATGGAGCTTGCCCGACGTCCCTGGGCTGTGGGGTATCAAGCATGGCTGTCCTGTATGAGACGATGCATCCTCCAGGCTTGATGGAGCTTGCCCGAGCTGCTCAGGAGGCTGAGGCAGGGAGATTACAAGGTGAAGGTCAATTGCGATGACCTAAAAACTAGAAAGGACCAGAGAGGTGGCTCCTTGGGTAAAGGTGGTTGGTGCTCAGGCCTTGTGACCTGAGTTCAATCCCTGAATGGGGGAAGACGGGAACTGAATCTCTACAAAGTAGCCCTGTGACAGACACACACACCACTATAATCATAATAATAGTAACACATTCAAGACATTTAATCTAAAACTGTAGGGCTGGGGGTGTGGCTCAGAGGTAGAGCCCGTGCCTAGCATGAGTGATGTCTTTTTTTTCTCTCCAACAACCTTAAAAACATAAAATTAATGCCACGTTACAAGTGAAGCTCAAAGGGCACACTGTGGGAGTTGATCTGCTGTGTGGGCCCTGGGTCGTTAACTCAGATCTTCAGGTTCGGCTCCGAGCACCCTCCTGATGAACCATCCTGATGACCCTGAGTTTTGTTTGCTTATTTATTAGTTTGATTTTGTTTTTGTTTTTGGTCTTTCGAGACAGGGGTTCTCTTTGTAGCTTTCTAGACCAGGCCGGCCTCGAACTCACAGAGATCTGCCTGCCTGTCTCCATGCGGAGATTCAAGGCTTACACCGCCACAACTGGCTTTTTTGTTTCTTAGATGGTCCTCTCTGGCATTGAACTTGCCATGTGGCCCTGGGTGGCCTGGAATGCCGCTGGGTCCTCCTGCATCCACCTCCTGAGTGCAGGGATCCCAGGTGTGCACCAATCACACAGGCTTTTTTCTATTTTTTTTTTTTTTTATCACCTCCAACTTCTACTTTTGACAAATGATTCTGCCTTTAGCATGGGAGACAGATTCGAGGCAAGCTAGAGTATGAAGGGAATGAACACTGGTGAGAGAGGGGTGAGGATGTCCATGAGAAGGGTATCTAGACGAGGGGCGGGGAGGGGGCGGGGACAGAGCTTTGGCAGGTAGAAAAGGAGACCTTACTGATGTGAGACCCGGGCATAGAAGCTTCCTTCCTTGCATGATGGAGTCCCCTATGTCAGTGCAATGCTTCTGCGGGCGACAGCCATAAAGCTGGACAGATGACAGAAGTCCCAGAAGAGCACTAAGAAGCAGAGAAGGAAACGGGACCCCTTGATTCTTGGAAGAGAGAAGCCAGATACAGTGTTTCACAGGTGGCAAGGCTTGTTCCCTGAGCCACAGTCCAACTCAGGGGCTGTGACTCAGGGCTGTGAAAGGGAAACTTTAGCCATGGGGAGAGAGGGCCTTGAGACTGGGGCTGCAGGGTGCGGCTGGGAGGGGTGGGGTCCCCTGGTTTGGAGACAATTTCCCCTCCAGTTTTTTGCAAATGTACATGCAGGGGTGAGGTGTCCCAGCAGCAGAGATTTGAGCTTCCCCGGGACACGACCTGGAGAAGTGCAGGTAGCCATTTCAGAGGCCCCACCCATACCCCAACTAGCAGGGCTGAAACAGACCGGGAGCTGAGCACGGCTGTGATTGCAATGAGCTGCAGTTGAGAAGCTGGTCGAGGAAGATGCCGAGTTCTAGAACAGGCATTGATTGATATAAAGGGACAGAAAAAAACATTTAGAGCTGTGTGTGTGCTTATGTGTGTGCACGCACGTGATGTGAGCATATGTGTGTTGGCGTATGTGTGAGCATGTACATGTGTATGTGTGCACCCGTGTGTGTACTTATGTGTGTGCATGTATGCCCGTGTGTGTGTGTGTTGTGTGTGTGTGTGTGTGTGTGTGTGTGTGTACCCTCAAAGAGGCCAGAGGAAGATGGAGAGTGTCCTGCTCTGTCACTCTCTATGGCATTCCCTTCAGAGAGGTGTCTCCGTAGGCCTGAAGATAGGCTGGCAGCCAGCAAGCCCGAGGCACCTCCCAACTCTGCCCCCCCCACCCCTGCCCCAACAGTGGGATTACAGGGCCTGTGCAACTGTCATTAGTTCTGGAGATCAAATTTGAGTCCTCCTGTTTGTCCAGCAGGCACCGCCTGATCGGTAAAGAAAAAAGCTACAGCCTGGCATGGTGGCACACACCTATAATCCCAGGGCGTGGGAGGATACAGTAGAAGGATTTCCACAAATGCCAGGCCAGCCTGGCCTACTTAGCAGGTTCCAGACTGCAGAGTAAGACTTACTCTTGAAAAGCAATAAAATAAGAACAACCCAAATAAATTAAAACAGGGGAAAAAGTTTTTGTAACTCACAGTTTGAGAAATGCTGGCTCTGGCCCGAGCTCTTCCCCCAAACACACACACACACACACACACTCACACTCACACACACACACACTCACACTCACACACACACTCACACACACATACCACACACACACTCACACGCACGCACACACACACTCACACACACTCACACACCACACACACACACACACACACACACACACACATACACACACATATACACACATACACTCACACACACCACACACACTCACACACTCACTCACACACACCACACACACTCACACACACACTCACACACACCACACACACACTCACACACACACACCACACACACACACCCACACCACACCCACTCACACACACTCACACACCACACACACATACACACACACACTCACACACACACTCACACACACACTCACACACACACACACACACACACACACACACACACACACACACACGCTGCACCCACCCCCAAACCCCATTACCTCTTAGCTATTATACGGAGGGAGAATTCAAAACACAGTCTGGGATGGCTCAGTGGTTAAGACATTGGCTGTCTTCCAGAGGACCCAGGTTCAGTTCCCAGCATCTACACCAGGCAGCTCGCAGGTCTGTAGCTCCAGTTCTGGAGGGGGTCTACCGCCCCCTCTTGGCCTCTGCTGGTACTGCTGGTACACAGACATAAGTGCAAGCAAAAGACCCATGCACATAAAATAAAAGGGGAAAAAATGAAAAAATAGTTTTCTCTCCTAGGAGTCAACTCAGAGTCCCTTCCAAAGTTAATTTATTAATTAATCCCTTCCTAAAGCAATGCTGTGAATAACCGGGCAGCTTCCCTCTAGCTCCCTGCCTTAGGTCCTTCCCCTTTCACTCTGCCACTCTGAAGACCGAGCTTTCAACCCATGACCCTCAGGGAGACAAACTACAAATTAACCATGGCAGAGGCAGGCTGAGACCCAGGCATGTGATGCCAGGAGAACCAAAAGGCAACTGAGTGCATAAGTCTGCGTGTTAGACATTTGTTTTTTAGTACTGAAAGTAGAAGGGCATGCTAGCTCTCTATACTGCACGATTCTAGCAGGGGCTCTACCACTGAGCCTCGCCCAGCCCCTCACTGGGGATTCTAGGCAGGGGCTCTACCACTGAGCCACGCCCCAGCCCCTCACTGGGGGATTCTACCATCGAGTTGCATTCTCAGCCTTGAATTTTTTTTTTTTTTTTTTTTTTTTTTTGATGCGGGGTTTCACAGTGTAATCAGAATCCTTTATCTCCACCTATTTAATCTAAAATGGCACAGTCTTACCTTCGCCTTTACTTCTTGGATGGAAGGTCTGCTTTGCAGCCCCAATTATCGCCCACGGATGAATGACCCGGAGGATCAAAGCCTCACTTGATTGATCCATGATAACTTTGAGCTTCTAGTCTTGGCCAATTGGACCTGCTTTTCCCTGGCAACACCAAGTCACCCTTTGCCAGGGCTTTGGCTCACACCACCCTCCAGCCTGGCACAGCCTCTCCTTCCTGACCCAGGAGATTGGAGCTGCGTCTGAGCCGAGCCCACTGGCAGGCTCAAGGCAATTAGGTGAATCATTCCCCCCAGAGCCAAATCGTCTATCTTGTTCAAGGAAAAATGCCTAAAAGGCCCACAGCCCGCTCCTTCCCACAAACATCCGTGAAAACCAAAAGCAGATCTTCCTCCGGGCACTGTGGAACATTCCTGTAACCCCTAGCCGTTGGGGGCTGAGGCTGGAAGACTGACAGTTTGAAGCTAGCCTGGGTCTCAGAAAAAAATCCAAACGGGGATTTCCAGCACAGCCACACTGGCTGCCCCAAAATCTGGGGGGGCAGGGAGTTCCTTTTTGAACACTTCTTCCCAGGACGCTCTTCCGAATATGGGTCATATGATCTTCAGGAATCCTCTCTCTCTCTCTCTCTCTCTCTCTCTCTCTCTCTCTCTCTCTCTCTCTCTCTCTCTCTCTCTTTAATTTCCTCATTGCTCATTCACAAATCTCTCTCCATTCTCACAGATGATCTAACCTGTCATGGACATGCCAGTGGAGAACCACTTGGAGAATGGGGCAGGAGGATTCCCTATGAGGGGCTGGGGCGTGACTCAGTGGTGGAGCCCCTGCCTAGAATCCCCCAGTGAGGGGCTGGGGCGTGGCTCAGTGGTGGAGCCCCTGCCTAGAATCCCCAGTGAGGGGCTGGGGCGTGGCTCAGGGGTGGAGCCCCTGCCTAGAATCCCCAGTGAGGGGCTGGGCGTGGCTCAGGGGTGGAGCACTTGGTGGTAGAGCACCTGCTTAGAGTAGGTGATAAATAAGATGATAAAGAATGGGGAGGAGTAACGACAGAGAAGGAGCAAAGGAAAGGTGTTCAGGACAAACACAATAGGATGTAGAGATCTGGAGGCCAGTGAGGCTCTGTTCTGAGACTGGGAGGCCAGTATAGAAGAGAATGGGAGGGGCTGGTGCTCAGGGCTGAGGCTGGAGGGGTGGCCAGGGCCCAGTCTTCAGTGGGCCTTGAATGCCATGATCAGGAACCTGGGTTTTCTTCTAAGAGCAATGGGGAGCTATGGGAGTGTTCTGAGCAGAGGACTGGGTTCCTTCTGGGGCCGTGTGAGAGGAGGGGCAGGTGGTTGTGGCAAAGGCATGGGCAGTGATATAATATTGAGGGGGCAGCCAGGGCTGAAAAAGACAAGGTACCTTCTAGAAAGATCTGGGGTAAGTAGGCTTGGTGATTGACTGCCTCCAGTTCAGAGGGGCATTCTCTGCAGGAGCTGGGCCTCCAACCCACCCCTTACCTTTCTTCCTAGGAGCCCGAGGGGTTGCCTTCCCCCGGGGCCGTTACCTTGAGTGTATATCCTGCAGCTCTTTGGATCAGAGCTGTGAGAGGGGCCGGGAGCAGAGCCTGCAATGCCGCTACCCTGGAGAGCAGTGTGTTGAAGTGGTGACCCTCGGGAGCATGGGAAGTAAGTTCTCATCAGCAGGGACGGCCTCTTTTGTGGGCTGTACCTGTGGAGAGAGACCTCCAAATACCAGGGCTGTAAGAGGCAACTCATTTCACGCGAACGTGCACACACATACACACGCGCGAGCGCGCGCACGCACAGTGACTGCAAGTCCAGCGTCACCGGGTCAGCTTGAGAGTGACGAGGAATCCAGTTACCTAGTCACACCTCACATATTGCTTTCATTCTGGCAACTGCCTTGTGGCACAATACGGCTGTCTAAGCTCCAGGCCTGGTGTCCACATGCCAGGTAGGAGAAAAGAAAGGCCGCTCTCCCCACTCCTCTTTTGTAAGGGTTCTTTCTGGAAATCCCACCAACACATGAAGTTCTATGTATCATATGGGTCTCCTTTATCATACAACAAAACGAGGACGGAAATACAGTCCTTTACCTAGGGATGAAGTTACCGTAAATAATAACAAGAGGCCTCTAATAAAACAGGGGTCTCCAATGAGGCAAGCCCACAACCAGTTCCTCACCACGACCTGACCTCTGCCCCTTGCAGGGAGCTCGAAGGATGAGAACTACACCAAAGGCTGCGGCAGTCTTCCCGGGTGCCCGGGCGTAGCCGGTTTCCACGGCAACAACACCTTCCACTTCTTGAAATGCTGCAACTCCACCCACTGCAATGGCGGCCCAGGTGAGGGTCGGGGTGCCACCGTTATCTCTTTCCTGTGAGTCCAGAGAAGGTAGAGCCAGGCTGCCCCGGCCATGTGCTGTCCCAGCACAGTCAGCATGAGGTTAAGGCCAAACAGAGGACCCAGATTTGACTCGCAGCAGCAGCAGCGTGGCTGCCCACGTCTGCACTACAGGGCCGGGGGATCTGATGCCCTCTAGTGGACTCCCTTGGAACTGCTTGTATATGATAGACACACCCAAACACTCATACACATAAAATAAATAAATCTTTTTTAAAAATGTTAACATAATGCAAAATGCTGCTCTTGATTCCCGTGGTAGCTAGGTCCTGGCTCATGTCAGATAGATCCTCAGGCTTAGCAGCAAGTCCCTTTACCCACTGAGCAGTCTCAGTCCTAAACTTATCCTGTAACTTTATTATTTTATTTGAACCCACAACAACCTCAGCACTCCAGAGGTAGAGGCAGAAGGTTCGGAAGTTTGACGTCATCCTCCACAGAGTGAATTTCAAGGGTAGCCTGGTACATGAGACCCTGTCTCTGAAAATGAACAGAGAAAGCCAGGTGTGGTGGACAGTGCCTTTGACCTTAGGACTGTAGACACTCTCTCTGCCCCACAGGAGTTTCCATAGTAGTAGACATCTTCTGCACTGGGGCTGAAGAGATAGGTAGCCCAGCATGGAGAGTGGATACAAACCTGGGTTCAGTTCCCAACATCCGTGGTTGGGCAGCTCACAGCCACCTCTAACCCCAGTTCCAAGGGACCCAGCGCTCTTTTCTGGGCTCCAAAGACAGCTACAATTACATGGTGCACACACGTGTCATGTGGGTTTTAAGTTTGCATTTATTTTGTGTGTATGTACGTTAATGCACACAGATGAGCACGCCATGGTCTATGTGTGGATGCCAGAGGACAACTTTCAGGGGCCAGTTCTCTCTTTCTTTCCACCACGTGGGTCCTGGGGATTGAACTCAGGTCACCTGAGTTGGCTTTGAGACATCTCAACAGATCTAGAATTATAGATAACGCTAATTAATTTAAACCTTAAGAAACACAAGCGGCCAGTGGCTGCCACAGTGAACAACGTCGATCTGAGATGGTAGGGCTCATTTCATAATACATAGTTAGGGACCCCATCAGGCCTAGCCGGATGGGGGGGCTCAATCCCAGAGAATAAGACCCCCAAAAAAAAGTATAGTTCTCACACACGGCCACCAGGTGGCGCCCTAGCATTTCGGGCTGAGCGTGGGCAAATGATGGACCCATGCATGGTATCAATGCTCATCTTCGCTCCCTGTCTTTTTTCTTCCTCTGTGTTTAAGTTCTGGATCTTCAGGACCTACCTCCGAATGGCTTCCAGTGTTACAGCTGCGAAGGGAACAGCACCCACGGGTGTTCCTCCAAAGAGACGTCCCTCATTGACTGCCGGGGACCGATGGATCAGTGCCTGGAGGCGACCGGCTTAGATGGTGAGGTCCTGCTAGAGCTGGAAGGGGACACATTGGGGCACAGGGCGCCGACCAGACTGATTGGCAGATGGGCGGGACCTAACACAGGTGGATATTCCTATGGAAAAGGTGGCACTTACCCGCAGAAGGGCCAATTGCAATAAGAGCATTTGGCCCTGTCAAACCAACAATAATACACTTCGTTACACCTTAACATAAATAATGTTTGCTGCAGGGTCCACTATGTAGCCCTGGCTAGCCTGGAACTCTGTGTAGCCAAACCGGCCTCTAACTCACCGAAATCCGCCTGCCTCTGCCTTCCTAGTGCTGGGATTAAAGGCGTGCACCACCGCAGCCGGTCTCATAAATAATAGCTTTGATGACGGGGGCGGGAGGGGGGGAATAGCCTGTGTTTTTCATAATAAAAAAGTGCAAAGAGGGGACTGTCATTGTTTACGGCGTGGCAACCCTCTTCCCGTCTGGCTTTAATAGCAGACATCTGGTCCTCGTGGCCGCTCTCGTGTTCAGCCTGTTGCAAATATCACATGTCCTGGGTTTCTCTGGGAAAAGTATGTCTTTGCTCGCAGAAGCTCGGAAGGGCCAGATGACATCTTAGCGTTCCTCTGAAAACAGTCCTGGCGTGAGTGTGGGGGACTGCCAGGGGTCCCCAGGACACACGTTGGGAAGCAGGGCTCCCGCGGTGGGGAATGGATGTGGCTATGGCGTCCACCACCCGGAGCTTGTCACTGAGAATTCCTGGCTAACGGGCTCTGCTAATCCTCAGTGCTTGCCAACCGGAGTTACACGGTGAGAGGCTGCGCTACGGCGTCCTGGTGCCAAGGCTCCCATGTGGCAGACGCCTTCCTCCTGAACCACCCCAACATCTCGTGCTGTGATGGCAGTGGCTGTAATGGCCCCAGCAGCGGTGCCCCCAGGCCAGACCCTGCTCATCTGGGCTTCATCGTCTCCCTGCTCCTGACCATCCTCCTCTGGACCTGAGTCCGGAGCCCCAAGCCCTGGCTGGACCCAGGGACTTTTGACCGTCCTCATTGCGTGCCATTGTGTTGTCTCTGAGCCTCAGTTTTTCTAAGAACCGGAAGAGAAGTGGGACAAGGGCTGCGGGCAGCAGGGGACTCTTGGTTGAGTTAATATTATTGTTGCTGTTGTTATTATTATCATTATCATTCCTCTAATTTATTATATATATAAATAAGATTTTTTTAATACCAGTGAACAAGACTGGGTCTCTGCTCTTCTGTCATATTTAGCTTTGGGAAGATGAATTGGGGGGGCTCTGTTTTCTTTTTTCTTTGATTATGTTTCAAGATAGGGTCTCACTATGTAGCCCTGGCTGTCCTGGAACTCATTCTGTAGACCAGGCTGGCTTCGAACTCACAGAGATCTGCCTGCCTCTGCCTCCCAAGTGCTGGGATTAAAGGTGTGTGTCAGGACACCCAGCTTTTCATCTCACTGGTTTTTTGTTTGTTTGTTTAATGATTTATTTATTTTTATTTTATATGTGTTGGTGCTTTGCCTGCATGTATGTCTGACCATGTTAGATCCCCTAGGACTAGAGCTGTAGACAGTCATAAGCTGCCAGGGAATCTAAACCAGGGTCCTCTAAGAGCCACTGCTCTTAGCTGCTGAGCCATCTGTCCAGCCCCTCACCTCACCGTTTTGAGACAGGGTCTCTCACTGAATCCTGAGCCCATCAGCTTGACTATACTGGTGGCCAGCCAGCTCCAGGAATCTTCCTATGTCACAAGCACTGAGGTTACATGGATACTGTGTCTGGATTTTCTACATGGGTCCTGGGGATCTGAACTCAGGCTCTCATATTTATGGCACCAAATGCTGTACCAGCAGAGCCCTATCTCAGCCCGCAGACTATAGTATTCCTAATGCCTTCCAAGAAAAGAAATAACAATATTGAGCCAAGACTGTATTTCCCATGATGCCCTGCAGCAGAGAGAGCCGGAGATGATGTTGCATCAGATGCTTCCTATTTCAAACTGTAGATAATGTCACCATGATGCCTTGCAAAAGGCATTGAGGCTAAGGCTTCCTATCCCATGATGCCTTGCAGTGGGGCTCAGAGGATAGCAATGGCCACCCTCTGGTGTCCTCTGGCACATATTAAAGGCTAAGGTCACATTTCTCTGTTCCAGAGCCTGTTCTAGGCCTCGGTGCCACCAGCTCCTGAGTTGATCTTCCAGGACCTTTGGCTGCAGGAGATAAAATCCCTTTGTGCTAACTTAAGCAGAAACTGGTTAGAGTCTAAGCAGAGTCCTGGGTCCCCGGGGCTTCGCCAAGGACGAGAAGGAGCCTGAAAGCTGTGTAAATCAGAGGAAGCTCCTTCTGGCAGATCCTGTCCCTCCTCCAGCCTCCTGTGCATGTGTGCTGTGTGCACCTCAGGAGCCACTCCTCAGACGGAGGCCACCTCGGTTTTGACACACTCTCACGTCTCACTGGCCTGGAGTAGGCTAGGCTAGCCAGGGACACCCCAGCCACCGCCATGATGGAATTACAAGTGAGCGCCCCCACATCTCAGCTTTTTTAAAAACGTGGGTTCTGGGCGTCCAACTCAAGTAAGAGGCTTGCGGGCCTAACACTATGTACTGAGTCATCTCCCCAGCCTTCAGAGTCCCTCATCTTCTTCTCTCCCCTTTCGTTGTCGTCCATCCCCCGTTGGCTCTCTCACCCTCCCTCCCCGCCCCCAACCCTCTCACATTCCTCCCAAGCTCTCTCTCCATTTTCTGTTCTCTCTACACTGCCTCCTTGGACTTCCCACATAGGAGACAAATACGCCTACTGTGGGGCTAAAGACCAAAAACACTTGAGTCCCTTTTTTTTCCAGGTTCTCACAATTTAGCTAAGGATCCACCGAGGCCAGTTCTGCCCAGGGCTCCCCTCTGCTTAGGGCCAGGGAAGGTCACCCCCATCCTGAGGTTCTCACGAACCTCAGCCCACTCATCCGGGAGCCAGGAAACAGACCCTGCGGGAGGGTTCTTGCCATAAGTAGGAAGAAGTAAGTGAAGAAAAAAAGCCGAAAAAGTTCCCACCACTTAGAACGTTCTAGTTGGCAAGCAGGATTGCTTCCACAAAATCTCTGTATGAATCACAGGGTCCAAGCCTGCACATGATTGAAAGAAAAAAGAAAATCGCTTTTCTCATATAAGAATTGTGAGTCGTGAGTTAGGGGAACCCTTGTGTCGATGAGTTCAGCGGTTCCCCACCGCATCCCAAATGGCCCAGGCTTGTCTGCCTCGTGAATGCAAGGTGGCTGCCTCCATGCCAGGCGTCACACCCATGATGGGAGACGATAGCAAAGGGGGCATTTACTCTGGAGATTTCTTTGTGGAAATGAAGAAAACCCTGCTTTTGAACATTCAGTGGACAAACCCTGCTTGCTGTTCCGTTTCTCTGACTTGTTTCACGTACCCTTGCATCCTCTGGTTATCCAAAGGTTTAGACTCGAGCAACATCACTGCTGTTCTTAGAAAGGGCAAAGGGGGAGGGGCAAGCGGTCCCCATGCCCTGCCCCTGCTTCCTCCCCCAGGGAGTGGGCCCAGCACCCGCCCCTCTGACATCCACCTGTGCTAGAAGGCTGATTTCCAAGCTAACCAGAGACCTGTGGTCCTCTCTGATGCAATTAGCACAGTCCCGCCCCCTTGGCCATTGTCCTAGATGAGGTTCTATTGCTGTGATAAAATACCGTGCCTGGGGCTGGAGAAACCCACAGAAACTGCTGACCTAAACAAGGGGGGCTCGCGGACCCCAGTCTGACAGCTGGGGAAACCAGCATAGGACCAACCCAGATTCCCTGAACGTGGGTGTTAGGAGGCCTGGGCAGTCTATGGGGCCTCTGGTAGTGGATCAGTATTCATCCCTAGTATATGAATGGACTTTGGGAGCCCATCCCACATAGAGGGATGCTCCCTCAGCCTAGACACATGGGGAGGGCCTGGGCCCTGCTCCAAATGATGTGACAGACTTTGAAGATCCCTCATGGAAGGTGTCACCCTCCCTGGGGAGCAAAAAGGGGAAGGGATGGGGGTTGGTGGGGGGCAGGGGAGGAGGGGAGAGTGCAGGAACTGGGATTGACATGTAAAACAAGCCTGTTTCAAATTTAAATTTAAAAAAAATTATTAAAAAAAAAACACTTTGCCTGGGGCTAGGGAGATGCAGTGGGTGTTCTTCCACAGGACCCAGGTTCAATTCCCAGCACCCACACGGCAGCTCACAACTGTCTGTAAGTCCAAGATCTGACACCCTCACAGAGACATACATGCAGGCAAAACACCAATGAAAATACAATAAAAATAAATATTTAAAAAATTAAAAAAAAACCAGTTTGACCAAAGCAAGGGATAAAAGAAAGCCTTTATCAATGCAATGATGTCCTAACAACATTCTGCTATGCTCATAGGTTGGTGCCTAGCCAGTTGTCATCAGAGAGGCTTCCTCCGGGCAGCTGATGGGTGCAGATGCAGAGACAAACTCCAGGCAGAGCCAGGAACCCCAAACAGGGGGAGGAAGGATGGGAGGAGCCGCGGGGTGAGAACTGCGGGGAGAGCACAGCCTACAGAATCAACCCGGCAGGGCTCGTAGGGCTTCCAGGGCCTCACAGGGTGTGCGCTAAGCCCTCTGCACACTCTGCATACTCTGCATAGTTCCGTGTCCTCGTGTCCTCGTGTGACTCCGTACGGCGGGGGCGGAGCGGTCTCTGGCTCTGCTGCCTGCGCTTGGGCCCTCTTCCTCCTCCTGGGTTGCTTTGCCCAGCCTTGATATGAGGGCTTGTGCCCAGTCTTGTAGTTTGTTACACTGTGTTTGTTTGATATCCCTGAGAGACCTGCTCTTTTGGGGAAGGGGGGGTGGATCTAGGGAAGGGGGGGTGCCGGGAACTGCAATTGAGACATAATGTGTGTAAGGAATAAATTTTTTGCAGTTTTTAATTGGGCGGGCTTGTGTCAGCGTTAGAGTGGAGGAACAGGAATGGTGACAGCAACAGCTGAGGCTCACATCACATCGCCACGGGCACAAGGCAGAGAGAGCCAAGGGGGAATGGCGCCAGTCTCTCCAGCCCGCAAAGCTCACCCCCAGTGACACACCCCCTCCAAGATGACCACACTTCCTCCTCCTCCCCAAACAGTCCCAGCAACTGCGGACCAAGTATTCAAACATATGCACCTACAGGGGCCGATCTCATTCAACCCTCCCCCCCCCACCCGCCCCCACCACCCCGCCCCCACCACCCCGCCCCGCCATGGATACTGGCTTAGGAATAGGCGAGTGGCAACCATCTGGTGCAATGAGACACCCAGGACCCGAGAGATAGAGGTAAGATCTGCGGTCAAGCCTGGGCTACCAGCTGGGACCCTTCGTGTGTGTTGAGGCAGGGAGGAAGAGGAGGAAGAAAAGAGGTGAGGCCAAGGGGGACTGATAGATGGCCCAGTGGTTAAGAGTAGCTGCTGTCAATCTGAACACCGGCGTCAGGGTCCTACAACACGTGCAACAAGCCAGGCATGGAGCAAATGCCTGTAAGTCCAGCTCCAAGGGAACTGACGGCCCCCTGTGGCTTCCATGTATGAGAACACACACACACACACACACACACACACACACACACACACACACACGAGTGCGGGGCTCATCCAACAGCCATTGCTCTGTAGCTTTGGCCTGGCCTGCGGACAGATGGCTCCCCTCATCTTGAAAGATGGCTGGCAGATAGCGCTGGGGCAAGAATTACCAGTGAGGTGGGCAGGGGGAAGGAAAAGACAGTTGAACAAAGAAGTCTACTGAAGGAAACTCAGAAAAGATGGCCTCCCTCACTGAAACGGGGCCTCGTGGCGGCTATGTAGTGGAAACTGGCCTTAAGCTCCTAGCTCTTCCTGAGCCCTGAGAACACAGGTGTGCGTCACCATGCCCACCATGGTTTCTGTGGCGCTAGGGATAACATTGGGGTTCTGTGCCTACTGTGTCTACTCACCTACTGGGTAAGCGCTCCACGCCCCTCCCCCAAAGCCTTGTCCCCAGCCCACTGCGATCATTTCTCCTTCACCCTATGACCAAAGTGCTTTGAAGGGGCGGGACCTCCCATGCAAGATGCAAAGCTGACAGTGCTAAGCTCAGCCAGTCTCTCTCCCAGAGTGCCACACACCAGGGAGGAAGACACCAGCTAGGGACTCAGGGCAGGGAAATTCACCACTTGTGTAGGGAAAAGGTCACTATGAGTTGCCCGCTTGTGGGTCTTGAACGCATGCCAACAATTTCTGTGTTGAAAGTCCATCCCGGGCTGGGGAGCAGGATCACTCAGTAAAGTCAGTGCTCAGTGTGCAAGCATGAGGGCCTGTGACAGAGTCACAGAACCCACGCAAAAAATAGCCAGGCACAGCGAGCGCTTTTAATCCCAGGGGCTGAGACTGAGACAGGAGGGAGCCTGGAGCTTGTTGGCAGGGCAGTCTAGTCTACTCCATGAGTGTGGGGCTAGTGAGAGATATCTCAAAGGGAAGAAAAGACACACCCCAGCAGGACTGAGGCATAAGGTTATCCTCCAGCTGTCACACACTGGAACACACACACAGACACATACAGACACACACACACAATACACAGACATTCACACAGAAACACAAATACATACACACACATATATACACATTCACACAGAAATACACACATACACACATTCACACACACACACACACACACACACACACACACACACACACCCTTTAATCCCAGCACTCTGGAGGCAGAGGCAGAGGCAGAGGCAGAGGCAGAGGCAGAGGCAGGCAGATCTCTGTGAGTTCGAGATCCACCTGGTCTACAAGAGTTAGTTTCAGGACAGCCTCTTGGGAAAAAAAAAAAAAAGAAGAAGAAAAAAAAAAATAAAGAAGAAAGGAAGGAATAAAGAAACACCCAAACATACGCACATTCACACAGAAACACATACATATATTCATATAAGAACACACACACTCACATATACACACACAAATACACATTCACACAGAAACACACACACACACACACACACACACAAAGACATTTAATCCCCTGTGAGCATTAAGAGGATGGGGACCTAATCCAACTACGGTGCTCAGAGGCAGTCCGTGGGGCTGCTTAGGATCAATGAAGTCATCAGGGTGGAGCCCTCATGATTGAACACTGACAGCTGGTTAAGAAGGAGACCAAGAGAGACACGTGTGCTCCCAGTCTCCCGCCATGTGACAGACACCCTGAGGACTCTCAGCCGGAAGGCCATCAGCAGATGCAGCCCTGAGTTTGTTTGCCAAAAGAAACCTCCTTCCTTCCTAACCTATCCAGGCTGTCATGTTCTGACAGCAGAAAACAGGCTAGTATAGCCTGAACCAGTATCCCCGAAACAGTCTCAAGCTTCATTCTCCCCTCACCCAAGTTACAGAGGGGACTGGCTTCATCACCCTGGTCCCCAGCCGGAAGTGGTAAACTGAGATTGGGGAAGGAACGAGGCTGCTCACTGATGGGACTCTGGGGCCAGAGTAGAGAGCTGTGGTCCAGAGGACAGAGAGGAGCTGCTAGCCAGATACAATGCTGGGAGCATTGGTCCTGAGGTCAGAGATCCGGGATGCTGGGAGGCACGGTCCCAGGGACACAGGAGTTGAGGGGGGTTTTAGGACCTGAGGTCAGAGGGGACACAGGGGTTGATTGGTGTTTTAGGATCTGAGGACAGAGAGGATGCTGGGAGCTCGGCCCTGGACAGGAAGTGTGCTGTGTGATGATGACCCTCGGTTGACCTGGATATACAACAGTTGAGAAGAGATGGAGACAAAAGGGCAGAACTTTTCACAAGTGGCATATGTGGTTCCAGTTTACCTGTGCTCCCTGAGTCCTGTGAGAGGCAGAGGCCGCCCGCATGCCAGTTTCTCACTCTTCTGGGTCCTGTGGGTCATAGCCTGCTTCAGGCCTTCTGGTGTCCACAGGAGCGGGCTCAGCGGAACCCACGCCCAAGTGAGAGAATGGAGGGGTGTGTCAGCCTCCAGGTTGGAGAAAGGAACCGGAATGGCAGAGTGACCCAGACAGGCTGGACCAAACAGTGGGGAAAAGGGTGCAAAGCCTGAACGCCACACCTGAGAGGTCGCCCTGGGGGCCTCTCCCTCCCCAGGGCCTAGGATTAAGACTTTCTTCTAGATCGGTTAGCATTCTGGGAGCCCCTCCCTGAGAAACGAGTCTGAAACTTGACCGGAGGGAGGGAGCTGATCCCATTCTATGCCCTGCCCAGAGAAGTCCACACCTGCCCAGCCACCCATTGCCCAGCCTCTCGCTCTTTCCTGCCCACCTGCCCACATTCCTTTGCCGCATCACACTCCTCTCCCCCAAAGCTCACACTCACAGTCATGCCAGCACCCCGCATCTTCGCGCGCTTCCAAGCGTCGCCCTCCAGCGCATCTCCACAGCATCTCCCACGCACCCCCTGTGGGTAGCCCGTGCATCTTCTGCACAAACCCCGAGCATCTCCCGTGCGTCTTCCATGAATTCCCCCGTGCATCTCCCGCGCCTCTCCCACGCATCTCTCCTGCATCTCCTGCGCATCTTCCTTGTGCCTCCCGTGCAGCATCCTCTGGGGAGCCCCACTCGCCCTGGCTACGCCTGCGCGTACACGCAACGCACACCTTTGCACCTTCACACGACCCTCCCGACCTTCCGCTCCCCTGAGTCCTCCCCCACCGACTCCCACCAAGTCATCGCTCTCACGCCCAGCCCGCGCGCCCGGGCCAGCGCTCTGTCCTGCGCTTCCCTCGTGCGCGCCCCGGCCGCGCTCCCGTCCTCCTCTCCCCGCATTGTCTGGGCCTCTCTGCCCTCGCCCAGGCCCCGCCCCCAAGACCACGCCACGCCCACCCGGGCGCGCAGTGGGCGGGGCAGGGGCGGGGCCGAGCTTGGGGGCGGGGCCGGCGGCGCGGGAGGTGCAGGTGCCGGGCCGGGAGCGAGCGGCGGCGGCGGCGGCGGCGGCGGTGGCGGCGGCGGTGGCGGCGGCGGCACCATGGGCCGGGCCCGGCGCTTCCAGTGGCCGCTGCTGCTGCTGTGGGCGGCCGCGGCGGGGCCAGGTAGGGTGACGGGGGTGGGGGCCGGGTCGGCGGGCTGGATCGCGGTGACGAGGGAGGTGTGCGTATTGCAGTGGGGCTGAGGAGGGGGTCGCGACGCGGTGACAGCCGGGTCGCCTGGGGGCCTGCAGAGGCCGGAACAATGCGCTGGGGGGGCTGCGGGAGACCCTCGTCTCCGGGACAAAGCGCAGCGCGGGCCAGGAGCCCGGAGCCGCGGGCAGGGGAGGGGGAGAGCGGGCCCCGGCCGCCGTGCCGCAGCCCCCCCACCCCGCAAGGCCCCGATCCCACGGGGACAAAGGGCCTGAGACCCTCCCTCCCCCCATGTCCCCAATCCCGCCTTCCCCAAGCAAGTCCCACTGTCCTTCCGTCCTGGTCTTTAGATGCCTCTCCCCCCCCCCCCTTGTCCTCTGTCCCTTAGTCTTCAAGTCCTGTCCTTCCTTCTGTCTGCTCCCCCTCTCCTTGTCTCCCCCTTCCCAGTTTCTCCATTCTGCCTTTGTCCCCCACCTCTGTCCCTGTTTCCTGGGTCACTCTGCCTGCCCCCCCATCCTCTATTCACTCCGCTCTGTGTTGCCCTCCCTCCCTCCCTCCCGATGCGTCCCCATTCACCATCTCTCTCCCTGTCTCCTTGACACCCTGTATCTCTTCTCCTCTCTGCCCCCCATCTGCCTCATCCCCTCGTCTCTCTATCCGCTAGCATTCATCCATTTCTCTACCTAGCCTCCTTCTTTCTCCTCCCTATCCCACTGTGTCCCGGTCCCCCAACTCTGCCTCCCCTCCCCATACATCCTTCGTCGAAGTATCCTATCCCTCTGTGCTCCTGCAAAGAGGAGTCAGCCAGTGCGGCGACGACGATATGGATGTGTGAAGTGGGATAGGGGACTCTGGCATGTGGGCACACACGTGGATTCCACAAATGTCTCCCCAAAGCTTCCCACCCGTGCACACACCCAGGCCACACTTCACAGAAGGGGCCCCTCCAGGACGTTACGTGTCTCTCACTCGCTGCAGGGAGCTAAGGACCCCCATGACAGGGTGACCCTGAGGCTGGGGACAAGGTCAGGAAATGTCACCTGGACACTCACACTTAGAACCCTAGGTGTCTCATATCTACCATGGGACACTCCTCCCCCGTGGGTCAAGTTACTTTGCCTAAGAATACGGATGGGGAGGCAGTCTGGGAAAAGCAGGACTGAGGACTCCTATAGGGACCGAGTGGCCCGGGGCTAGGAGCCCTCCCTCCTGGCTCGGGTCCTGTCAAGGGACAGTGTTGAACTTCATGACTAATGACTGGGAGCTTTTCAGTTGAGTGCGCTCACACTTGCCACTCCAAGGGTTGCAGCTGAGGACGAGGCTGCGGGGCGGGGGCAGAGCCGACCTCAGAAGTTCTGCCTTTCTTCTGCAGACTTCTGTAGTTGCTTCCTGACTTTCATCTCTCCCTCCTTTGCAACGGGCATGCCCCAATTTCCCAGGTGAGAGCATGGGGCTTAGTACATTTCCATCCATTTTTATTTTTCTTTATTCTCATGCATGAACATTAGGGTCAGAGAGGATCCCGGAACCAGCAAGTCCGGTAAAGAAAGAAAGCACCTGAGGTTATTTAGAACTTTGACGCTCTTAGGATGCCTGGAAGTCTTTAGAACCTTAACACTTCAATTTCTAGGATTTGGTTGGGCCTGGTGGCCTGTAATCTCAGCTGCTCTGCAGGCTGAGGCAGGAGGATCATGAGTTCAAGACTTGCTAGGATCCATACTTAGTGATGCCGTGTTTAGAAGGTGTGTGTGTGTGTGTGTGTGTGTGTGCCCTAGGGAGGAAGCTTATTAGTAATAGGTGTCTAGAATCCACCAATGAGGGGCTAGGGGTGTGGCTCTGTGAGTAACTCGCTTAGAATTATCAGCCACTGAGGGTCTGGGAATAGCTCAGTGGCAATGCCTTTGCCCAATATGTGAAAGGCCCTAGGTTCAATTCCCCAGTGCTGAAGAAGAAAGAAAGGGTTCTAGGTTCTCAGTGAAGAAAAGGTTGAGAATCTAGAATGTAGATTCTCAGTGATGGGACTGGGCTATTCTAGTGTCTTAACATGCATGAAGTTGTGAAATCCCCACCCAGTGGACTTGTGCAGCCCCGGGCCCTTGGATACTTAGAACTGGAACGTAGCCTTAGCTGGCTTCCTATCAATCCTCGGGAACTTCTGGGAGGTAGCTGTAAATGTCCCTGGTTTGGTTTTAGAGTCTGCTTCCTGGCACCTTAATCCCTTCTGTAAATGACCTCTAAATTGCATGCTGTGGGGCTTTACAAGCAGAAGGCAAGCTTGGCGTCTTTGGGAGAGCCCCAGGCTTGAGTCCTCTCTGGTATAGTTTAATGTCAGTCTCTGTCCTTCTCTGGGCTGTTTCTCCTGCTGGGGAGCATGTTCCTCAAAGGTTCCATTTATGGTGGCTTCTCATTGATACCCAGTTCTCTTCCTCCCTCCCTCCCTCCCTCCCTTCCTTCCTTCCTTTCTTCCTTTCTTTTGTTTTATTTTTGTTTTTGTTTTTGTTTTCTCCCTGAAGTCCTGGCTGTCCTAGAACTCCTTCTGTAGACCAGGCTGGCCTCCAACTCATAGAGATCTGCCTGCCTCTGCCTCCCAAGTGTTGGGATTAAAGGTGTGCACCACCACCTCCCAGCTCTTTTCTTTTCTTTTTTTTTTTTCTTTTGATAGATGGTCTCACTATGTACAAAAGGCTGGCCTTAAACTCACTATGTAGCCCCCTGCTGGTCTCAAACTCATAGCGATCCTCCTGACTCAGACTCCCAAATATTGGTATTACATGCCTGTGCCCTCACGCCTAGCTTTTCTTATTGGATCTTTATGAAGGGCCCTGACCACCCATTTTTAGGAGGTATCAGTGGTCCCTACATCTCCTTACCCAGCCAGCAGGAGTGGGAGACTAGAGCCTATATTTTTGCCTTTCAAAAAAAAAAAAAAAAAAAAAGTAACCCATCTCTCCTGGCTCACTCATCTGCTGAGAATGTGAGAAGAGGAAGATGAGGTGGATGTTGAGAGAAAACTGGAGGTTGAGAGAAAACGGGTCCAAGTGGCTAGAAATATGTCAGAGGGCAGTTGTCCCCAGAGATGCGCATGGGGGGTACCCACAGCAGGAAGCTGGGTGAGACCCAAGGCAGCTTGGAGAGCTGATATGTGGATCCCAGGAAAGGACAAAGAGGTCCTTCAGGCTTGGGCGGCCCTGAGGAGGGGACTTTGTTGGTCCCAAGTTAAGTTTCCCTTCTAGAGTGACTCACTTCTCTCCGGTAACAGCTCTAAGCTGCCACTTGGACACAGAGGAACGCCCCCCTTTCATTGCTACGCACCCCAGAGAGTGGGTCTTGGGAGATATCTGTCACTGACCCCCGACCCACTCATGGACTGGTGCCTGGGTCCCCCGGGTGTGGGGGTGGAGGTTAGGTTCCACCACAGATTCCAAGCCCGTAGACCCAAAAGAGCTAGGGCCCAGGGGTGGGTTAATGCCGTGCGAGCCTGGCCTGTCCCCGACTTGGGAAACACAAAGGGAGCTTTCTCTCTCTCTGAGTGTATGTGTGTGTGTCGGGGTGGTGTGCTGGATGCAGCCGGTCCCGTCAGCATCTGATGGCCCACGGCACCAGAACCTTAGCACTCATGGCGTCTGCCTGTAGACACCGGGCATGTAGGCCCCTCTGTGGGTGCCCAGGGCAGGAGGGTGGGCTGCCGGGCCTTTCTTCATGGAGGAAGGTGCAGGGGGGTGACTGGGACAAATTGTCGGACAAGCAGAATTCAATGGAAACTCGCATTCCTGGAACCCCACGCTCAGGGTGACCCTCTGAGGGACTCCTCACCCCCTGGCTGGGCCGGAAGCCTGGAATCCAGGGAGTCCCGAGTATCCCAGGAACGTGGGGGCCACAGGGAGGTCTTTGTGTGAGGCTGCTGACTCACCCGTGGACGCCCCCACCTAAGGCCCCAGATACTGGGGAGGCAAAGGACAGAGGCTGGACCATGGTTCAGAAGCCCAAAGTTTTCAAGAGGGGAGAGACTGGGGTTCAGACCCCTGTGTGAGAGAGGAGGGGTCCCTGTGTCAGAGCAGGGGAGCTGGGGTCTGTTCCTTTGTCTAAGGGGAAAGGCTGGGGTCTGTACTCCTGTGTCTGAGTGGGAGGCTGGGGTCTGTACCCCTGTGTCTGAGGGAGGAGGCTGGGCCTGGACCCCTGTGTCTGAGGGAGGAGGCTGGGCCTGGACCCCTGTGTCTGAGGGAGGAGGCTGGGCCTGGAGCCCTGTGTCTGAGGGAGGAGGCTGGGGTCTGTACTCCTGTGTCTGAGGGGAGAGGCTAGGGTGTATACTCCTGTGTGTAAGGAGAGAGGATGGACCTGGACCCCTGTGTCTGAGGGAGGAGGCTGGGGTCTGTACTCCTGTGTCTGAGGGGAGAGGCTAGGGTGTATACTCCTGTGTGTAAGGAGAGAGGATGGACCTGGACCCCTGTGTCTGAGGGAGGAGGCTGGGTCTGTACCCCTGGGTCTGAGGGAGGAGGCTGGGGTCTGTACCCCTGGGTCTGAGGGAGGAGGGCTGGGGCTTGGATCCCTGGGTCTGAGGGAGGAGGCTGGGGTCTAAGTCCGAGGTGACTAGGAGTCTATACTTGTGGGTACTGAGTGAGGAGAGAGGAGCTGAGCCTCGTTGGCTATGGAGAAAGGGGCTGGGGGTTCCTGTGGGAGGCTGAGCTGGGACCCTGATGCTAGCTCCTGCAAATACAGGCGCCTTCACAAGGCTGAGCTGCTGGAAGAATCGAGGCTTTGTGCAAGGATGCTCGGACTCCGCCATCGATGGGGGCCGCGGGGGGGTTCAGGCAGGACCCAGGAACGTACTAGCTTCCCAGGGGAGGGAAAAGGAAAGAGGCAAGGTGCCAGGGGCCCCCTGGGGGACGGATGCAGAGGGCGTGGCTATGACCTTCCCAGAACTGTGACCTTGAGACTCCCTTGGGTATTCGCTGACTCAGGACCCACGAAGTACTCCCCCATCCTGCTTAGTCTCTGTGGAGAAGTCCACCAGCTGTGCACTGTGGACCCCTGTCTCCTGAGTCTGAGGGAGTGGGGCCAGGCCTGGACCCCTGGGTCTGATGGAGGAGAGCCGGGGTCTCGATCCTGTGTCTGAGGGAGGAGGCTGGGCCTGGACCCCTGTGTCTGAGGGAGGAGGCTGGGCCTGGACCCCTGTGTCTGAGGGAGGAGGCTGGGCCTGGACCCCTGTGTCTGAGGGAGGAGGTCTCCGGGACAGTTGTTGCCTCTGTGTGTGTGTGTGTGTGTGTGTGTGAGAGAGAGAGAGAGAGAGAGAGAGAGAGAGAGAGAGAGAGAGAGAGAGAGAGAGAGAGAGAGAGAGAGAGAGAGAAAGAGAGAGAGAGCGAGAGAGAGCCTGAGGGTGGAGGATGCCCAGTCTCTCCAAGTCCCTGACAACTCCTTTTCCAGAACCTCCCGTCTACTTTTCTCCAAGCACAGTCCGCATGAGGACTTCTGGCTGTCAACACCGTTTCAAAGTCCATGTCCCAGGCCCAAAAGCTCAGCCCCTCTCGGACCAGAAAGTCCCGCCCCCCCCAACCAGAAACAAAAGCCTTGGGCCAATTAGTATTCTAGGCAGAAACCCGGTCGCTTACTGACTCTTCAGGAGGGGGAGGGAGTGAGACAAAAGCCCCCCCTCACCCCATCTGCACCCTCAAGCAGAGAGCAGTTGGGGAATGGGAGAGGTGGACATGGGGACCCCATAGCTCCCAGGAAAGGTGGAACTTTGTCACTAACTCCTCTGGGATACCTCAGTCTCCACATCTGTAAAATGGGGGCTGACTTCACATCAGCTGTGAGGGCCAGAGAGGCAGACGTTAAGATTTTGTCTGGTTGGATGTTGTTTTGAAACAGTGTCTCATGTAGCCCAGGCTAGCCTCAGACTGGATGCTTAGTCCAGGATAACCTTAAACTGTGGATCCTCATGCCCCTACCTCCCAAATGCTGGAGTTACAGGCATGCATCGTCCTGCCTGGTTAACACAATGCTAGGGCTCAAACTCAGGACTTCACGAAATGCTAGGCAAGCACTCCACCAACTGAGCTACGTGCCAGAGCAAGATTATTATTTGGGGATTTGGTCTTATAAGAGAAGGTTTTACTACCAGGCCTTGGCTGGCCTGAGACTAACTAGCCAGGCGGGCCTCAGACACTCAGAGATCGGCTTGCCTCTGCCAATTGTTGGGATTAGATGTGTACCTCCGTACCTGGCAAAATTTCTTTTTCTTTTTTAAAGTATTGACCACGCAGACTAGTTTTCACAAGGCCTGGCTTGTTCCCAGAGTCTGTAATAACAGCCTTGGAAGAGGATTCTTCTGTAGTGCCGGGCACAATGCTGACCCGTGAAGCCATCTCTGGCATCACTATCATTTCACAGATGGTACGGACTCAGCTAACAAAGATTGGGGCTCTCCCTCAAGGTCACCTGAATGGCAAGGGCTGGAGCCCCAGGCAAGGTGTGGCAGAGCATGCCTGTGACCCCAGCACTCGGGAAGGCTGAAGTGGGAGATTCAGGAGTTCAAGTCCAGCCTGGCCTATATAAGGAGTTTCAGCACAGCGTCTCAAAGAAAAGCAAAACAAAGCTGCAGTTCATAATTGTTTGGAAGCTACCCGAGTAGTACAGTGCCTCCCATGAGCTCCTTAAACGTTTTATTTAATTTTAAAAATCCTGTTCTTATATTCATGTATTTCTTTTGTGTGTGTGGGTCCCAGGGATCACACTGAGCTTGCTGTCTTTACCCACTGAGACATCTGAGCAGCCTAGTCTTTCTTTTGGTTCGATTGTTTGTCCGTCATTTGTTTGAGACAGGGTCTCTCTGTTCTGGCTTTGAACTCACTGTGTAGCCCAGGCTGACCTTGAACTCACAGAGATCTTTCTGCCTCTGCCTCTGAAGTGCTGGGTTTAAAGGCATGTGTCACTGTGTGTGTGTGTGTGTGTGTGTGTGTGTGTGTGTGTGTGTGTGTGTGTGAGAGAGAGAGAGAGAGAGAGAGGAGGGAGAGTGCACATATGTGACTGTGTGTGTGTGTGTGGACTGTGTGTGTGTGTGTGTGTGTGTGTGTGTGTGTGTGTGTGTGTGTGTGTCACGAGTGTGCAGGTGCCCTCAGCAATCAGAAGGGCCATCAGGTCTCCTGGAGATGGATTCACAGACAGTTGGGTGCAGTCTGATGTGGGTGCTGGGACCTGAACTCAGGACCTCTGGAAGAACAGTGAGTGTGCTCATAACCTGTGATCCATCCCTCCAGTCCTGCTATTATTTAAAAGCCTTCTATGTTTTTATTATTATTATATGTATGCGAGTGCTGGTGCCTGCAGAGGCATCAGGTCCCCTGGACCTGGAGCTACTGGAAGTTGTGAGCTATCTGATGTGGGTGCAGGAACCTGAACACAGATTGTCTGCAAGAGCTGCAGGGAACTCCGCTAACTGCTGAACTATGTCTCCCTCTCCCCCGATTGGCATTTCTGAGACAGTGTCTCCTGTAGCCCAAGCTGGCTTCCAGTAAGATACATAACAGTCGGTGATGTTGAACCACTGATCCTCCTGCCTTCGTCATCCAGATGGTGACTGAGGGCTATGCACATTCCTGGGTGGGGCGGGTGGGCTCCTAATCTCAGTGGGGGGGGGCACACACTTGCCTTCATAGACTGTGTGGTATCCATGGACTACATCAATCAAGCTGGGCGGGTGGCGGCGCACACCTTTAATCCCCGCACTTGGGAGGGAGGCAGAGGGAGGCTGATGATCTGAGTTCAAGGCCAGCCTGGTCAACAGAGAGGTGACCTCATCGAAGGAGCACAGAAGATGGTGGGGGCAGAAGAGAATAGCCAAGCGGAGGAGAGTTGTGGAGGCAAATTGGATGAGCTTGAGGGACACTGTGGCCAGGTAGTCTGCAGGGCAATGGATAGGAGAGAGGTGACACCTGGCGTCAGAGGGCCAGCCTGGTCAGCTCCTACCAGGGCCCACCCAGGAGTTTCCCTTCGTGATTTGGCTGCCATGGCGGCTGCTGCTGCTGGCTTTGAGGCATCCACACCACAGTGCAAAGACCAGTTTCATTCCAGCCCTGATGGCTGGTTTTAATATGGGCATGGCAGTTCCCCCACATCACTCAGGAGGCTAAGGCAGGAAGGCGGTGTGTTCAAGGCCAGCCTGAGTGTGAGAGGCAGGCAGGGGAGATGTGTCTGTGTGTGTACGTGGTAATACGTGAACATTCGCATGCCCGTGCTTGTGTGTGGAGGCCAGAGGGCCAGGTCAAGTGACTTCCTCACTTAGAAGACCTCCATCTTAGTTTTTGCTATTGCCGATATACTTATCTTATTGGAGACAGAATACCACTGTCACCTTTGCTAGCTTAGAACTCACTATGTAGACTGGGCTGGCTGATCACTCCCGGAGACCCGCTTGCCTATTCCTCCTGATCGCTGGGGTTAAAGAGGTGCCGCCATTATGCCACCTGACCCTTCTTTGTTTATTTTATTTTTTTTGATTTGCTTGCATTTTTATTTCATGTGTGTGGGTGTTTTGGCACATGTGTGTCTCTGCACCCCATGTGTGCCTGGTACCCTCAAAGTCCAGGAAAAGATCCCCTGGAGCTGGAGTTTACAGATGGCTGTGAGCTTCCCTGTGGGCGCCGGGAACCAAGCCCGAGTCCTCTGGAAGAGCAGCCCGTGCTCCCAACTGCTGGGCCATCTCTCCAGCCCCTGCATTTTAAAATCTTTCCCTTGTTTGTTTATTTATTTGTGTGTGGGGGCAGGGGTAGGTGATGGCACTTGGGCAGGGCTGAGGACGGCTTGCAGGAACTGGTTCTCTCCCTCCACCATATGGAGGGAACTCAGGTTGTCAGTCTCAGCGGCAAGTACCTTACCCACTGAGCCATCTCAGCTGTGCCCCCACACCCCCATTTTTTTGACACAGGGTCTCTTAAGGAACCCGGAGCACACCAGTTTGGCTCGAGTGGCTGACTAGCAAGCCCCAGCATCCCACTGTCTCCACCCATCCCCCTCCCCCCAGCCCTGGGCTTACAGTTATATGCAGCTGGGGCCTGCTTCATTTGTGTACCAGAAATCAGGGCTCATGCTTCAGCAGCAAGTGTTTTATTCATGGAAACAGCTCTAGTCCGGCTTTGAGAAATGCATCCGTGGCGTGAAGAGGTGGCTGGAGAGATGGCTCACAAGTTAAGAGCACTCATTACACTTGCTGAGGCCAGGGTTTGATCCCAGCACCGCATGGCAGCCAACAACCATCTGCAATGGTTGTTCCAGCTGCAGGGGATCTGACGCCCCCTTCTGGCCTCTCAGGGCACCAGGCACACACCCACACCCAGACACATGCACATAGTCAAAAAATAAAATAAATCTTTTAAGTTAAAAAAAAAAAAGTTCCTCGACTTTAACCCTAGCACTCGGGAGGCAGGAGGCAGAGGCAGGCAGATCTCTGTGAGTTCGAGGCCAGCCTGGTCTACAGAGTGAATTCCAGGACTGCCAGGGATACACAGAGAATCAGTGCCTTGAAAAATCAAAATGGAAAGAGGGGGAGAGGGGAAAAAGAAAGAAAGAAAAGAAGTGAAAAATCCATATACTCTGGGCATGGTGGCGTTCCTGTTATCCTAGCATTCAGGAGGCAAAGTCAAGACAGTCATTTGTTGCAGGTCAGCCTGGGTGTGAGAGGCAGGCTTGGAAGCCGAGATCCACAAATAGGTTCTAGAGAGATCCAGATGAGAGATGAGGCCAGGAGAGGGTGCTGGGGCCCAGACAAAGCTGAATGGATTCCTGCATGTTTTGGAGGTGAAATACGCAGACGCGGCTGTTAGGGCCGAGGAAAAGACCAGACTCGTGAGTGGCTTGTCACCTTTCGGCCTGAGGAGCTGAGTGGGTGGTCTGCAGGGAAGGAAATATTTGAGGCAAAGACTGAATGTGTTGAGTTTGCCATTCCAGGAGACACTAGATAAAGGTCAAAGGGTGGCTTAGAGATCACCTACATAAAGGAGCCCAGAATTGGAAAGTGTGGCCACTCCACATCATCACCAAAGACTCAGACACTTCCAATTCTTGGTTCCATCACTCCTACTGTCCTTTGTCACTGGGGCCCAAAGTGGCTTCCAGAATCCCACACATCCCATCCTATTTCCAGGAAGCATGAGGGTGGCCCGGTAGGAAAAAAAGGATTTGTCTCCTTTTTATTAGGAACTAATCCGTAAGTGACTATATGATATTTTTGCTTAGGTCCAATTAGAATTAACTTTATCACATGGCTCTACCTAGCTGCCAGGGAGTCAGAACTACCTCACTGGACAATGAGGCTTGCTAGGCGGTAAGTAGAAGGAGGATGTTGAGATAGGAAGTCCCTGCTTGTGTCCTCAGTTCTGCTCTACCCTTTGGTTACCTATGCTCTTAACCAGGAATCTACAGCTTCTGATGGCATAGGACATTGATTTGTGGCTAGTTCTGTATAAATGGTAAAAATTTTCTAAGGGCCTGGATCTCATCTGACTTGTCTCTGGGTACCAGGCCCAGAAATTTCCCTGACAATCAAGGGCTGCACATACCAGACAGCATAACCATGTGACAGAATGGAAGAGACACAGAGAATCATTTAGCTTATTTTGTTGTTTTGTTTCTTCAAAGCACAGACTCTTAATATAGCCCTGTTGGACTGGAAATCCTCCTTCTTCAGTGTCCCTAGCGCAGAAATTACAGGCATGCTCTGCCATGCCCAGCCATTAATAATTTAAAGGCAACTGAAATGGCTATGGTGCCTTGTATCTACCTCACAGCGCTCAGGAAGTCGAGGCTGCCACTCTGCAGGAAACAAACAAATCAAATCATTAATTCCAGGTTCGGGGAGACATCTTGCCTCAAAGAACTAAGGAGGAGAATGACAGAGGGAATATCCAATCCTACTGCCCGTCTCTGTATTCTGTGCAGATGCTCATACATGAGTACTTACACCACACTTACACACTCACTCCCTCACACACACTCACACAGACTCACACTCACTCACTCACATACTCTCACACAGACTCACAAACACTCACACACTCACACACACACACTCACACACAGACTCACACACTTACACACACTCACACACACACTCACACACACAGACTCACAAACACTCACACACACTCACACACACACTCACACACTTACACACACTCACACACACAGACTCACACACACTCACACACTCACTCACTCACACTCACACACACAGACTCACAAACACACACACAGACTCACAAACACTCACACACTCACACACACACTCACACAGACTCACACACATACACACTCACTCACTCACACACACTCACACACACTCACACAGACTCACAAACACTCACACACTCACACACACTCACTCACTCACACTCACACACTCACACACTGAGGCTAACTAAATTGTAAGTATAAACCCAGAGACTGGAGAGATGACTTACTGGTTAAGAGTGCTGACTGCACTTCCAGAGGACCTGGGTTTCATATCCAACACACACGTGGTGACTCCCAACCCTGGGTCCTGATACAGAGGCCACCAGACAGCACAAATGGTGCATTCACCTGCATGCAGGCAAAACACCTGTACATATAAAATAAAATTAAGAGTTAAAAAAATAAATTCAAATTACAAGCCATCTACAGTAGTACACATCTCTAATTCCATAACCAGACAGACTGAGACAAGAATGTCCATCACCTGAGTCCTCAGGTTCAGAACCTCTGGGCAGCCTAGAGAAATCAGCAGACAGACAGACAGACAGACAGACAGACACCAAGATAGCTTCTTGCCATGGCAAGCCTGTCACAACATATTCCATAACCCGTGTCCAAGGCTGGACATTTACCCAGATGGCTGGAGGGGACGCGGAGGCAGCCATCTATACAGTGGGCTGTGAGCTCCTGGGTTCGTCTCTGGCACCCATCATTATCGTGGAAACTGGAAAAACGGGGGTTGAAACAGAGCCCCCTTGCCTGGCAGTGGTGGCACACTTGATTTGAGCACTCTGGAGGCAGGGGCAGGTGGATCTCTGAGTTTGAGGCCAGCCTGGTCTACAAAGCAAGTTCCAGGACACAGAGAAACCCTGGTGGTGGGGGGGTTTCTTCACATTATAAGATTAAACCACATGGCAATGCCCTCACCACAGGAGCTCCAACAGCACATGCTTATCCAGTGGTGGCTATGGTAGTGTTGTTATCTTGGGGAAGAAACTGAGGTTTCTGAGGTCACGGCTGCTGGTTAGGATTGGCTTCCTTTCTTTGCTAAAGGAAATGGAACCCAGGTCAAGCAAATACTGAGCCACGCCCCAGCCCCTCACTGGGGATTCTAGGCAGGGGCTCCACCACTGAGCCACACCCCAGCCCCTCACTGGGGGATTCTAGGCAGGGCTCCACCACTGAGCCACGCCCCAGCCCCTCACTGGGGGATTCTAAGCAGAGGCTCTACCACTGAGCCACGCCCCCAGCCCAATCTTATCTTTCCTGCCCTGCAATCTGTCCTTCTGATGGTGATTCAGCGTGGGCTAGCTGCTGTCACGAATATTCCTGAACTCTTAATGCGTTAGCAAAAACTCAGAGATCTGAGTTGGGCATTGCGGTGTACACCTTTTCTTAAATTTTTATTCTATTTATTTGTTAGTTTTCCAGACACTGTTTGTTTGTTTTCAGACAAGTTTTTAGTGTGTAGCCCTGGCTGTCCCTGAACTTGTTCTGTTGGATAGCCTGGCCTCAAACTCAGAGATCCACTTGCCTCTGTATCCAGAGTGCTGGGATGAAAAGTGCATCACAAAGTCAGATGTGCTTTAATCCCAGCGTTTAGGGGGCAGAGGCAGAGGCAGAGGCAGGTAGATCTGTGTGACTTTTAAAACAGCCCAGTCTGTGGAGCCAGTTGTAGGTAAAGCAGGATTATATAGAGACCCTGTCTCATAAAAATAAGTCTCAGGGTGGTGGTGGCAAACTCCTTTAATCAAGCACTCAGGAGGCAGAGGCAGGCGGATCTCTGTGAGTATGGGGTCAGCTTGGCCTACAGAGAAAGTTCCAGGACAGGCTCCAAAGCTATACAGAGAAACCCTGTCTGGAAAAAACCAACCAAACAAACAAATAATAAACAAACAAACAAACAAAGAAACAAATAACCACAGGCAGCGCCATGGAGGACAGGCAGCCGTGGGCTCTTTCTTACTATAGGTCCTGCCCTCCCATGGGCTTCTTAAATTGTTCTGACCCCATAGATGTAGACGAGTTGGGAAGAATTACATCCAGCACTACATCAATTGGCCCCAAATCCGTCATGTGGCCTCACCCAGCCACAGGGATGCTGGGGGAGGGGAGCATAGGTGTGTGGCCGAGCCAAGGACGTTACAGAGGGACAGACCACTCGGAATTTAGTGGCTTAGAAAAATGACTGCTGAGAGCCAGGGGCCATGCTGTACGCTTGTAACCATACCGGTGTGGAAGCCGAGGCAGGAGGATTAGGAGGAGTTCAGGACCTGCTTGACTAACACGATGGTGGGAAACAGCTGGGGGGTTAGATTGGGTCAGGTGGGCAGGCTTCGCTTGATTTACACCTGGGGCCACCTGGGCTTCCGCTAGAGCGTAAGATTCAAGATGGCCTCGCTCAAAGGAGGGTAGCAGGTGCCTCAAAGAGGCTATTCTGGGCATCTTTACCAACAGTCTCTGGGTAGCAGATGGCACACAGGAAGCTGCTAGGCATCTTTAAGCCTGTGCTTTGTGACTCTTACTAGATTATTTCTAGCAAAAACACCTCTCCCTTCCCAGCTTGGTCCCTATGAAACTGAGGGTGACCTTGAACCTCTTACCCTCCTGCTTGTACCTCAAGTGCTGGAATTGCAGGCATCCACCCCACTCCCAGTTCATGCTGTGCTGGGTACCTAACCCGGAGAGAGCATCGTGGCTGCTAAGCATGGACTCTATAGACATCTCCACCCCAGTGTGTGTGTGTGTGTGTGTGTGTGTGTGTGTGTGTGTGTGTGTGTGCACGTGCGCCCAGGCTGGCTGGCCCTGTACTCCAGAGCCTTCCTGCCTCTGCCTCCCAAGTGCTGGAATTCTCGGGGCCATGCTATGTCCAGCAGATTCTGTTGGTCTCCGTAAGTTGTAAGGTAGCCCAGATTCGGGGAGGTGAGCCTCCTGAATGGGCCGGTCAGCTGAGCCAGCTTGCAGAGGATCTCTATATGTAGACCAGGCTGGCTTGGGACATAGGGAAAGAAGAAACGAGGGAGGGGAAGAGAAAAGGAATTTGTAGCCGGATGTGATGATGGACGTCTATAATAACCCCAGCCCTGGAGAGGCACAGGCAGGAGGATCCTGTAAATTTGAGGCCAGCCAGCCTGGGCTATCTATGTTCCAGGGAAGACAACCCACCTGATGAGGCAGCCTCAGTGGGCACCCAGGTAGGAAAGATGGCAGCCTCCCACACCAGGTGAGCTCCGGCTTTGAGCTCCAATGAGGCTCTGTCAGAGCCTCCAATTACAGTCTATCTTCTGGGCAGTTCTCTCTCCCATGCCTAGCATGCCCCTCGTGCTGCTACAGAGTCTTGCCTCGGCTCCTCTAGAGACCATTTTGCCTCTCCAGATTGGAGAGGACCAAAGGCCGAGGCTCACACCTGTAATCTCAGCACTCATGAAGCTGAGGCAGGAGGATTGCCATGAGTTTGAGGCTAAATCTGGACTATAGCGTGAGAGACTATTCTCAACAACAGGCAAACCAGGAATTAGGGAGTGTTCAAGCAAGCGCAAGGATCAGCGTTCAGATCCCCAGCACCCACAGGAGTCGACTGTGGTCCTGGAAGCTTGCACCAAAGCCAGGGATAGGATCCTCAGAGTAAGCTGGCTTAGCAATACCAACCCCGATCGGCGATCTCTGGGGTTCGATTGAGAGACCCTGCTTCAATGAATATGGTGGAGAACCTTAGAAGAAGACTCCACATGTCAACCCACGCTTGTGAACACGTCCATGCTCCCCCACTTATGTAAACACACCTAGCAGCATGTGCAAACACGCGTGCGTGCGAACACACACACACATACACACCCACACACAGACACACACACGACTGAATGTCATCCCAGGGACTCTCCCATCTGTTTCAGGGACGGGACAGGAAGTGCAAACAGAGAATGTGACAGTGGCTGAGGGTGGGGTGGCTGAGATCACCTGCCGCCTGCATCAGTACGATGGGTCCATAGTCGTCATCCAGAACCCAGCCCGGCAGACCCTCTTTTTCAATGGCACCCGAGGTGAGTGCAGGACCCCTGGACTCCTGTGAGCTCAAAGAGGACACATCTAAACTTCTGACCTGAGGACAGGGTCGGAAGCCTGGGCTCCCGTGGTCGGGGGTGGGGGTGGGGAGGGGCTGTGGAATGGGTTCCCAAGGGAACAAACAGTTGAATAGCTTAGACTCAGAGCTATGTCGGGAGAAAGGCAAGGGGTCGCATCTGTCCTGGAGGGTGGCTTGTCTGGAGCGCAGAAGCCCCTGAGTTGAAGCCCTCTTCACTGTAGCTCTAAAAGACGAGCGGTTCCAGCTGGAGGAGTTCTCCCCGCGTCGAGTGCGCATCCGGCTCTCCGACGCCCGCCTGGAGGACGAGGGGGGCTACTTCTGCCAGCTCTACACGGAGGACACCCACCACCAGATCGCCACGCTCACTGTCCTAGGTACTGGCTTCCGGCCCCTCGGAGCCCCACTCTGATGCTCTGCTTCTCACTTGCCCCGAACCTATGCGCCCTGGATGCTTTTAACCTCCTGGACATCCGGCTCCACCAGGCCTCTGGTCTCTGCATATGGCCCCAGCCACCGGTGGGACCCTGGATCCCTTTGGTCCCTAGGATCTAGCAGCCACAGTGACTTGTGCCTCCCCTGACACCCCACTCCCCATCTGCGCCCCTTCTCTGCGCAGTGGCTCCAGAGAATCCTGTGGTGGAGGTCCGAGAGCAAGCGGTGGAGGGCGGCGAGGTGGAACTCAGCTGCCTGGTTCCGCGGTCGCGCCCCGCCGCTGTCCTGCGCTGGTATCGCGACCGCAAAGAGCTGAAAGGTACCCAGGGCTACGGGGTGGCGGAGCGGGATCCCCTGGCTTAGGAAAGGTTAGTGGTGGGCGGGGCCTGGAGAATAGCGCACCGGTTCTGATGGATACTTCCCATTCTTGGTTCAGCTGTTGAGTCAGGCGTGATTGTACCAGCGCCTCTCATCCCAACCTTTGGTAGGTGGAGGGAGGATGATCAGGAGTTCAAGGTCATCTTCGGCTACATAGCGAGTTCAAGGCCAACCTGGACCGCTTGATACCCTGTCTCAAAGCAAACAAAACAGACCACACTCCTGAGGCGTGGGAGACACAAGGGGGGTGTGGCTGGGTGAATAAGGCGAGACTTAGAATTAGGAATTTAGAATTGGGCCGGCACAGGAGGCAGCGCGCAATCCCTAGCCTGACGTTTCTGGGCTGGGTCCGGCAGGAGTGAGCAGCGGCCAGGAGAACGGCAAAGTGTGGAGCGTGGCGAGCACCGTGCGGTTCCGTGTGGACCGCAAGGACGACGGCGGCATCGTCATTTGTGAAGCGCAGAACCAGGCGCTGCCCGCGGGACACAGCAAGCAGACCCAGTACGTGCTGGATGTGCAGTGTAAGTGTCTCTGTGGCCTGCACGCCGCCGGCCGCCCCCTGCGGTCCCCTGCCCCACCCCCGCCCCCGGGATGAGCTCATTTTTTTCCTCCTGCGCTGCAGACTCCCCCACAGCACGGATCCACGCCTCTCAAGCTGTAGTGAGGGAGGGAGACACGCTGGTGCTGACCTGTGCTGTCACAGGGAACCCCAGGTGAGATCTGGCTCCTAAGGGGTGAGGGACTTGGGGCTTGCACTCCTGGGCCTTATGGGAAAAGGTAGTGAAACCAGACTCTCGATGAAGGGGCCGGGAAGGGCTACATGCAGAAGCTGCCTAAAGCCTGTTGGTTTCCACCAGAAAAGGGCCCTGAGATGGTTCCTTTATTTTAAATATATATGTATATATATTTATATAATATTTATATAACATATAAATATAATATACATATATATTTATATAATATATATTAAAGGCACACACCTTTAATCCCAACACTCAGGAGGCAGACGCAGGTGGATCTCTGTGAGTTTGAGGCCGGCCTGGTCTACATAGTGAGTTCGAAGACAGCCAGGGCTACACTCTAAAACCCTGTCTTGAAAAACAAAACAAAACCAATTATGGGACTGGAGGAATGCCTCAACTGTTCATCTAAAAGCACCGGTTTAAGTCCCAGCACCCATATAGTGGCCCTCGGTCCTCTGTAATTCCAGTGGCAATGGGTCCGACGCCCTCTTCTGGCTTCTGATGGCACTGCACACCAGAGGGGCAGTGACATGCATGCAGACAAAGCCCCATACACATACATACTTTTTAAAAATATTATATTTTTGTGAGGGGTGGGTGGGAGGCATACCACGATACGTAGTGAGGTCAGAGGACAACTCACGAGAATTCCTTCTGTCCTTCCACTATGTGAGTCCCAGGAATCTCATTCACGGCCAGGCTTGTCGGCAAGTGTCTACCTGTTGAAGTATCTCACAGGCAGAGTTGTGGGATCTTCCTTGCCTGTCTCCATTGCTGGGGATCGAACCTGGCATCTTATACACATAGCTGGCAAAGGGTAGGACACACACACACACCAGCAGTGACAGCCGCTTATTTGGAAATTAATGCTGCATAACTAGATTCCTGAGAAGTCAGATTTCTTGGGTTCCTAACTCTGTTTTTACCCACGGCCAGGCCAAGCCAGATCCGCTGGAACCGCGGAAATGAGTCTCTGCCGGAGAGAGCGGAGGCGGTGGGTGAGACGCTCACCCTGCCAGGCCTGGTATCTGCAGATAACGGCACCTACACCTGCGAGGCGGCAAACAAGCACGGCCACGCGAGGGCGCTCTACGTGCTTGTGGTCTACGGTGAGGGCGAGGCGGGTCAAGCCTGGGGGCGGGGTGGAGCCTGAACTAAGAGGGCGGTTGAGTGGTTAAGTAGCCAAGGGTGTCTGGAGCTTAGACTTTGTTTCCCCAGGGGTGGGGACACATTTGAGTCAAACGAAAAGGAACTTGCTAGCTGACCACCGTGGCGGGACTTACGGTTATCCCGGCGCTTTGGAGGTTGAGGCGGCGGGAGGTGGGGTCCAGTTAATAGAGTGCTTGCTTTGCATGCGTGGATACCATGCCAGTAATCCCTGAACCCAGGGGGTGGAGGGAGGAGGATAGGAAGTTCAAGGCCATCTTCATCCATTTATTTTAAATTTTAATTTAACTATATGTGCATTGGTGTGAGGGTGTCAGATCCCTTGGCACTGGAGTTACAGACAGTTGTGAGCTGCCATGTGGGTGCTGGGAATTGGATCCCGGTCCTCTGGAAGAGCAGCCTGTGCTCCTAACCGCTGAGCCATCGCTCCAACCCCGTCTTCATCGATTTTTAGATCAGTCTGTAATACAGGAGATACTATTAAAAAAAAAAAAAAAAAAAAAAAGGCAAGCCAGACTGGTTTACATAGTGCAAACCTAAAGCTAGCTGCTAGCTAGGGCTACATAGTGAGACCCCGTCTCAGTAAACACACAGACGGGGGCTGGAGAGGGGGCTCTGCGTTCTCAGCACCCACATGGCAGCTCACAACTCTATAAATCACGTTACGGATCCAATGTCCTCCTTTCTTCTGGCCTCCTTAAGCTCTTTCGTGGACTTGGCACACGTAAATCCATGCAAGCACAGATACATAAGATTAAAGTGTTTTTGTCAAAACCCCAAAGCTAGAGTGGGGGGTGTTACTTGGAGCTTAGGGGTGAAAAGGTGAGGAGGTGAGTGTGAAAGCCAAGGGGTCCGGAGGAGCCGGGGCTGGAGAAAGGGGGCTACGAGGAGGCGGGCAGTTTTGAGGAGATAAGCTGTGTGCAGCATAGCTTGATGCCTGGCAGCAGTGAGCTGGATTAGGACCTTCTCTGACGACCTGTCCCTCTGACAGACCCCGGCGCCGTGGTAGAGGCTCAGACATCGGTTCCCTACGCCATTGTGGGCGGCATCCTGGCGCTACTGGTGTTTCTGATCATATGCGTGCTAGTGGGCATGGTCTGGTGCTCCGTCCGGCAGAAGGGTACGTGGGGTAGTGGGCGGGGCCAGGACGAAGGGGCGTGGTAGAGTTACAGGGGCGGGGCTCAAGCCAGAGGGCGGGGCTTCTACCTGGGATGGCCGTGGTCCCGACTTGCGCGGAGCGGGGAGCGGCGGCCGGGCAGCTCCTGAGCGAAGAAGGGTGGGGTCGGTTTGAGTCTGGAAGCCTAGAGGGCGGAGCCTAGACGCTAATTAGAGTCAAAATTGCGTCATAGTTTAGACTAGTACTGTGTTGGGGTGGGACTTTGGGCTCTGAAAGGACTGAAACTTATCAGAATTAAGGGGAGGGATTTTGAGTAATTTAATTTTTAAATAGCTGGATAGACGTAAGGGAATACTGTCAGAAAAGAAACTGGCGGAGGATAGGGCTCAGTCGATAGGCTGGAATGCGCAAAGCCGTGAACTCCATCTAACACTGCCCAAAACAGGGCGTGGCGGTGACTGCTTCAACCCCGGTATCTGCGAGGTGAAGGCAGGGGGATCTAAAGATCAGGGCCACTTGTAACTAGCGAGTTTGAGTTTGCTTACCTGGGAAACCAGAGACCCTGTCTCAAAAACGGGGGCGCGGCAGTTGGGGGATACGGGTGGGTTTTCCTTTCTGCGGACTTCTGGAACCTTCCTGGTTCTCTTTCAGTCTTGCGCTCCACTGGCCCCTTTCTCCCCCTTCCTTCCTATGATGTGTCTCTTGCCCCCCTCAGGCTCCTATCTGACCCACGAGGCCAGTGGCTTGGACGAACAGGGAGAAGCCAGAGAAGCCTTCCTCAACGGCAGCGACGGACACAAGCGGAAAGAAGAATTCTTCATCTGACCCCACCCCCCACTGCCAGCTGCAAGGAACCAGCAAAGACCAGAGTCCGGGATGGTGGGCCTCTCCCCCACCGCTAACACCTCAGGCGCTTAGGCAGGGATGGGGGTGTTGGATGCCTGGACCTCTCCCAGGGCCAAAGGCTAGGGTCCAGAGGCTTAGGGTCCCCTAGGGGACACAGGGACCGAAGGTCCCTTCGAGACCCCAAGTCCAGGGAGGGGTACTAGGGGTTTGGGTTGGGGGAAGGAAACGGGGAAGGACAGAACCCCTAGGCAACAGAACCAGGTCTTGTGGGGAGGGGTCAGATTCTGGGAAGGGTGGGGTGGGCAGGGAAGGGGAACACAGATTTCTTTGGGGTCCCAGACCCCATGCCAGCCATTGTAAGAGTTCCACAGAGCTCTGGGCACCTCTTTGCAAAGCCATGTTTGCACGGTGGGGGGGAGGGGTGGGGAAGGGCGTGGATACGGGAATTCTGTGTCTTTGTGTGAAAACTGATGGGGGCAGTAAGGGGAACAACCCCGACCCTTATCCAGCCCCCATTTCCGGGTTCCTGGGCGGCTCCCATTACCCCCATTTCCACCCACATGTCTTTCCCATCCCATATTTGTCTGTCCACCCACTCCTGGGGGGGCCTTCCCCATCTCTCCTCCAGGCCCCCGGGGAGGGGGAAAGGAGTTTGGAAGGGATGTGTGGTCTCTATGGTTTTATATATAATATATTAAAAAAATCAAAAATCTGTATGAAAAATATCAGATTGCACCCCTCTCCCCCTTTCCTGGCTTTTGCCCCTTTTTCTTGTTTAAAAAAAAAACAAAACACATTTTTGTACGGGGCGGGGGAGGGGCAGGGAGGGGGGTTTGGCAATCCCACTAACCACCATTAAACTGAGGAGAGAACAAGTGTTTGGGGTGGCTGTGTGTCTGTCCCTCTGTCCACGGCTGAACCACCTGGAGAGGGAGATCCAGGGGTGGGGAGGGGGTGGTATGAATGCTGATACACAGGAAGGTAAAGAGGCAGACCTCACTCACCGACGACAGCTCCATCCACTCTTCCCCAAAATTTCAGATTTGTTTCCTTTTTTCGGAGTGGGGGTAGGGGAGTAGGCAGGGTGCGGTGAGAATTTGTTTTGTGAAATGTGTGACTTTTGAGACAGGGTTTTTCTGCGTAGCTTTGAAGCCTGTTCTGGAACTAGCTCTGCAGACCAGGCTGGCCTCGAACTCACAGAGATCCGCCTACCTCTGCCTCCCGAGTGCTGGGATTAGAGGCGTGCACCACTGCCGCCCAGCCGGAAACTTATTAATTGTAAAGGCATTGTCTTCATCCAGTCACTAAGACAGTCCTGACTCCCTGCTGGCCAATCCTATTCCCTTTCTCATGGTGTAGACACTAGCCTCACCTGTATCCCCACCCCCATCCCCACCCCCCATCCCCACCCCCATCCCCACCGCCCCTCCACCCCCCATCCCCATCCCCAGCCCCTCCATCCCCACTATTCACTATTCTCAATTCTATTTCATCCTGTCTGTTATGATAAAGCACGAGGGGGCCTTAGTGGATCCCATGGCAGGCGAGCAAAGGTAACCCCGAGGTGGGGGGACAAACACGCCAGGCAGACAGAACTTATGGAGAAGTGTCATTAGAAAGGGGAGGGAGGGGAGGAAAGAGAAAAGAGGTAAAGAGACACAGAGACAGAGAGGACAGAGGAGAAGAGGGAGACAGGAAAAGTTCTGTCAGCCCCAGGGGAACAGCAGGAAAGAGGAGAGAGAGAGAGAGAGAGAGAGAGAGAGAGAGAGAGAGAGAGAGAGAGAGAGAGAGAGAGAGAGAGAGAGAGAGAGAGAGAGAGAGAGAGAGAGAAGAGAGAGAAGAGAGAGAGAGAGAGGTGGCCGAGGTCTGTCTTTTAAAGGGTCCTTGACCAGGGCACTGCCTGAGTGCATCCTGCCAGGTGACAGGGGCAGGCCAGCGCAATGCCTGAGTCTGTACTGTCCCTGCCAACTGCTTGAATCTAAGAGTTTAGGGTCTTTGGGCACTATGAGAGCGGGCGTGGTGGTACAGTTGGGAAGGTGAGGCAGGAGAATCACTGAGTTTTGAGAGCAGTCTGAGATACACAGAGAGACCTTCACTCAGACAATGACTGCTCGCAATGTGCTGGTTGTTAAGGTTCAGGATGGCCAACTATAAAACAGCCCCACAGACACACACACACACACACACACACACACACACACAAGCTCGCAGACACAGACACACACAGCCCCCCCCCACAGGGATCTGAACTTTGACCCTGTACTAGGTGGTGTTCCTTTGCTGCACCTATTGCCTAAGAAACACAAACACGAGACTCAGCGCCCACTCGGAGTTTATTGAGAGAGGGGAGAGGAAAAGGGGGGTAGCTGGTGGCCAACCGAAAGCGGGGAGAGAGAGAAAGACAGAAGGGGCCCCAGAGAGAGAGAGCAAGAGAGAGGTGCACTTGGCGTGCTCGCTTTAAAAGGGTGGCTTGTGCATGCGTAACCGGGTCCCCTGCGCCGCCAGGTAAAAGCTTGAACAGCCAGATAAAGCCTGACATAGTGATGACATGACCATAGGCGTCCCACCCATCGTCAAAGGCAGAGTCAGGAGACTGCAGGCTCAACACTAGGCTCTAAGGACTCGGGGTGAAAGGGGGAACCCTATGCTGACCCTCATGAAACTGAAGAAAGAAACAGATTATCAGCAAGGTAATGAAGAAAACAGTTTTGCTGGAAATTTCAACGGTGGTGGCGCATGCCTTTAATCCCAGCACTCAGGAACCAGAGGCAGGCAGATCTCTGTGAGTTCGAGGCCAGCCTGGCCTGCAGTCTACATAAAGAGGACAATTTCAGAGCTAGGCACAGTGGCCCATGCCTGCAGTCTTCAGGGTGTGGAGGTACAAGGGTCTGAGCAAGTTCCACAGCATCTTGATCTACACCGAAAGCCCCAGGCTGCGCCTAGCTATTCAGCACCCCAAATGAAAAACCTTACAGTTTGCTTAAAAATCGTAAAGAAGGCTATTAAAATGCCAGCTGGGTGTCATAGCCGGAGACTCTAGAGCTTGAAGCCAGCCTGGGCTACACATTAAGTTCCTGTCTTAAATGAAATAGAAGAAGCTGGATGAGGGTGGTGCAGGCCTTTAATCCCAGCACTGGGAAGCAGAGGTAGGCAGAGATCTCAGTTTGAGGTCAGCCTGATGTACAGAGGGAGTCCCTGGACAGCCAAGGCTACACAGAGAAACCCTGCCTCAAACAAACAAACCAAAAAACTAAAACAAAACAAAAAGCTAACACACATTTAATCCCAGCACCTGGGAGAGAAAAGGCGGGTAGATTTCTGTAGCCAGCCTAGTCTACATAGCAAGTCCCAGGTCAGGGTCATAGAGTGAGGCCCTACCTAAAAGGCACGCATGCACACACGTATATACACACACACACACACACACACACTCACACACACACGCACACAGGAGATGTGGCATACTGTTTTATTGTTATGGAAAATTCCATGCAAAGTGCAAGAGTTGGAAAGATTCACGCGGTCCCAGGCTCTCACTCCATCACTTTCACCCACCATCAGAAGTGCCTCTTTGACTTGTAACAGGCACTCTGTCAGTGTCTCTAGTTCACTCAGTCTGCGGGTGCTATATCATCAAGGAAAGGGCCCTCAGATTGGCATCAGTGCCAAGACAGAGTACGCACAGAGCGGCGGCGGGGGGGGGGGGGCATTCTCAGATGAAGCAGAAGCAAGATCAAAGCCTGAGACAGCACAGAGATGACTGCGTTGAAGTTGCTGGGGATCTGGACCTGATAAAAAAAAAAGGAGGGGGGTGTGGCTCCAAAACAAACATCAGGGTCAGAGCTTTGACTGAGAGGCCAGGTATGGTGAAGCAGCCCTGTCATCCCGGCATTTGGGAGACTGAGGCAGGGGAACTGCAGAAGTGCATGAAAACTAGCGTGGAGCTAGAGTGAGTTCCAGGCCATCGTGGGCTACTGTCTCAGAAACGAGGCTAAACTTTGGTTATAGGTTGCAAGTGATAAAAATCAGTTCTTTCAAGCACAGTTCGGTGTTGCAGTGATGGCCAGGTATGGTCCGCTTAGTTATAGCTCTTTGAAATCACCTACAGGAGTCGGGCTTGCAGCCACGTGCCGGTAATCTCAGCACTCAAGGTCATTCTCTTTGACTCAGGGAGTTAGAGGGTAGCCTGAGCTAAAAAAAAAAAAAAAAAAAAAAAAAAACATTTAAGAGATTTTCTTCTCTCCAATTGTGTCCCATGCAAAAGGATCTGCCTTAACTTCCTCTAAGAATGCAGACACCCTTTTGCCTCTGGGCATTTGTATTAGCTATTCCCTCTGCCAAGAGACTCCCATTCTAGTTGGCTCCAGTTCAGGCTTGGCTTAACAATTAGCCCTGGAAGTCCTTGCAGAATCCCGGTCTGGGGCAGGCCTTTCTGGCACCCACAGCCTCCTACTCGCCACCTCTTCCAGGTGTGCAGTTCTAGGTATTAGCCTTAGCAAACGTGGTTCATCTTCCTTAGATTGGGGGAACGGGGGTGGGTACCAGGTCGCTGGAAACGCAGTAAACTACGTGCCAGCCTAATTCACCAGAGGGCAACAAAGACCAATTCTGGGTGGCAGGGGCGTGAACCGGGTCCTAGACCTTCTGTACTTTTCAGGACGAGGAAGCCAGGCCACTTGGTGCAAGTCTGCAGTCTCCACACGCATGCGCCCAGCTCAGTTACCCCCCCTCCCCATCCATATGCTAATCACTGCGCTGGGAAGGACAGCCTTTCCCGGGAATATGCAAATCACACGCTCCAGTGCGGGAGGCCTTCCTTTGTCCCGCGCTAGGATTATGCAAATGAGCGAGCCTCCAACCCCGGGATGCGGGCCGAGTCCTCAGCCCCCTCCCCAGGCACCCCGTTTATAAGGTGCGCTCGCCCCCTTCGCTTCGCGCACGTCCGTTCGCATCCCGAAGCTGCCCGGCTCCCCCCGTGCCGGTGCGAGCTCGGCAGCCGCAGCCCCAGCCCGCGCGGTTCTCCGGGCCCCTCTTCCCACCGCCGGCCGGGGATGGTCCCGCTGGCCGCGCACGCGCCCTGAGCTCCGCTCGCTGCACGCGCCCAGGCTCCCGGGACGCAGGCGCAGTGCCCGGGCTTGCAGCTGCCGCCGCCGAGCCCGAGCCGGGGCCGCCGGCGTCGGTGAGTGTCCGTGTTGCGGTGCGCGGGGCATGCTGGGAAGTGGGCGATACGGCCCCGCTGCATGACGGGAGCCCGCCCGCGGCGGCTTGCCAGGGCGACCGGGCCCGAGAGCCGGTGGCTTCTCCAGCACGCGCGGCTCGGAGCCCACCCCACGCCAGCCTCCCCTCGCGGCTTTGTGGAGCCGGTGGGAGCCGTGGGCCAGGCGTCTGGCGGGCCTGGGGCATTCTGGGAAGGAGGTCCCGGGCCTCCGAGGGGTCTTTTTTTTTTTTTTTTTTTTGCTCGCACACGCTTTCGGTGCCTGGCGATTTTTGGAAGGCGGTCGTTAAAGGCCCCAGGGAGGCATCGTGGGAGGTTGTCACGGGCATTGTTTGGTGCCGGGGTCTGTGCGAGCCCCTGCCTTAACCTAGCATTGTGCGGAAAGGTACCCATTGTGCTCACTCGCACCGTGTTGGCTCAGTGTTGTGTGGGGTCTGGGTCGCAGCATTGCCTTTGTGGGAGGCGGGGGAGACGGACTGGCCTTGAACCCCCAGTGTTGTGAAGGGTGACCTGGAATCGACAGTCCCGTCCCCCCCCCAGTGCTGAGTTTGCAGGGGTGCACCACCACGCCCGACTGCCTTTCACCTGTGGGGCTCAGGGCGTTTTCTTTCATCTTGGACGCCAGTCTGTTGGCATACAGGACTTGTGTACTGAGGGATGGTTCCACCTGATACCCGGAACATTCTGGAAGGAGTTTTGTGTAATGTGGGTTTGGAAAGGGATGGCTGTCCCCAAATAACCCCGAGGAAAGCCCTGACGATCCGTGCTGTGGTGGCCAAGTAGAATAGCAGTTAAAGCCCAGTGTGGTGTCACATCCCAGCACCCCGCGGTTGGGGCAAGAGTCAGGGATTCTAGGTCAGTTCTGGCTACATAATGAGACCCAATCCCAAAACAGGAGAACGAGTCTGGGTACAGCTAGGTACTGCATGGAACGTGTATATTAAATCTTTATCTAAAATAGAAACCAGCTGCTTTTAGTTTTTCCAGGCACAATGCAGAACTCCAGTATTAGAGGGGTCCTCCATGTGATCGATAATCACGAGAGCTCTTCCTTACCAATTACTAGTTCCCAGTCCTTGAAGTCCAGGTGTTATAAATTGCCCTTCTGTTCTGCCTGTTCCAGCTGCAGTCCCCCAACAGTGCACCTGACATCTAGGCTTTGGAAAGATATTGTATCCCCAATGCCCAACATACAGGCTTTGTCACATTTTTAGTGAGGCTGAGCCAGATGGAGTGGTGCATGTCTGTAATCCCTGCACCCGAGAGGCTGAGGTTGGAGGGTTGCAGGTTCAAGGCCAGCCTGGACTGGATAGCTTGTCTGTGGAGAGTGTTAAGGATACTGTGGTTGTCCCTCCTACACTGGCCCTGCAGGGCCCTCTCACAGGGCAGTAGGAGGAGGGATTCATTAGGGCAGAGGAGAAGTGTAGAATGTGTTTACAGGTGTGTTTTGCAAGGTGAAAATTAGTTGTCCAGACCCAGAAAGAGGAAGGAGAAAATTCCAGGTGGCAACTGCAGGATGTACTAGGACCTTTCCCCCTCTAGCTATAAAGAGCCTGTGTGCACCCTCAAGAAGTCTAGCGTGGCTGGAGGGATGGGCAAGGTCTGTGACACACCTCAAATTCTGTGTATCCTGTTTTTGTTTGTTTTGAGAATGGGGCTTTCAAGGATGACCTTAAATTTGAGATTCCTGCCAGAGTTAAGGGCTGGCCTGCCATGAGTCTGAGCCTATTGACATTCAAAGCCATGCTTTGAATGCTTGTTCAGCCACCAGTCCGGGGAGGTGATCTGCCACGTTGGGTTTTGGAACCCTACTGGTCCTTTCTGTCCCTTCTTTCCTCTTCTGCTTCAGGGGAGCTGTTTCCCTGGGGTGTGCTGTGTGAACCAGTCAAGGCCTGGTGGCGGGCTTTGCAGAGAAGGAAACAGACAAGAGAAGCTATTTGAAGCCACAGCTAGAAAAGGACAGATTTGGGTTTGAACCTAGGCGAGGTTGACTTTCACAAGTTAGTGTAGGTTGAGGCCTGACACCCCAGGCACGGTGGTGCAGCTTTTATCCTGGGGCTTGGCGGGAAGATCTGGAATTCAAAGTCTTTTGAGGCTAGCCCTGGATATGTGGGGCTCCATTTCAAGTGAGGAGAACCGGAGGGTGGGAGGTAGCTCAGTTGGTAGTGTACTTGCCTGGCATGCGCCAGGCCCTAAGTTTGGTCTCCAGCGTTTGGGAAGTAGATCCGGGAGCATCAGGAGTTCAGGGTCAGCCTAGGTTAATTGAGCTCCTGTCTCATTAAAACAAAACACTTCAGGGACAGTGTTTCCACTGTTCAATGTTTTCTGTGTCCCTAAGTCAATGAGGTTACTGGCCTCCCTAACACTCAACTGCTAAAGGGTTAATGCCTGGCACGGGTCTCTCTCCCTTTTACATTTAGTTTATGATTGCTGCCCATGCCAGTACCTACCTTTAAATAGGTAAGGATATCATCTCTCCCTACCGTACTGAATAAGAACCACGAAGTTTCATTGCCCAGATATGGAAGTTGAAGCCTCCAGGGGGCAGGGTCCGCGGAGTCAGGGTTCTGTACGCAGTCAAGACTGGACAGAGGCCAACACTGCCTCGCCCCAGCACTGAGCACACAGAGGTCTTGGAATGGGGACAGGTGTTTTGTAAAAATTTATTGAGTCACCACGGGCCTTTTCTTTCCCCATGTCCAGCATCCCTCTCTACCTGCCAACATCCTGTGTTAGAAGAGCTTGTGGCTGGAGGTGTGACCGTGGGAGAGCTGGCCGGGGAGGGACCGTGCCCAGTGGCTGCTCTGCTCCTGTCTCTTGTCCCCTCCCCTGGCCATGACAGAGACCCGTGAGCCCACTGAGACTGGAGGCTACGGCAGCTTGGAGAAGGATGATGAAGACCTTTCCCCAGGTGAGGCGGCCTTACAAGCCGTGGTGTCGGCAAAGCTGTCATCCTGGGCTTGGGCTCCCTTGGGAGGCTGTGATGAGGGGCGACCCCTTTCCTTGCTGGGGGCTCTCTTTTGACTGGAACTCCTGGTCCCGGTGGGGGACGGCTTCCCCGGGAGGCACTCGGGGGCTGCGGGCTGGTCGTGTTCTTGGTCCTGGGTGAGGATTGTAGCTTGGCTGTGTTCTCTGCCCCTGCTGTGGATTCTAGAGTGGCTTCGGGAGCTCTCGTCACTGCTGGCTCTGGATTGGCCGTGGCGGCTCTCCTTGTGGAAGATCTTGGATTGGCTCCGATCTCTCTTCTTGATGGAGGCTCTAGACCGGCTGCGGGCTGTGTCTGTGCTTGGGGTTCTAGACTCACTGCGCCCACTGTCACTGCTGGGCATCCTGGACCGCCTGTGCCCCTTCTTCCTGGTGGTTCTTGATTGGCTGTGGCCTCTCTTTCTGGTGCTTTCTTCCTCACTGGACGTCCTAGACCACACTTGGCTCCTTTCTCTTCTTCCTGGAGCTCTCCGTACGCTGTGACTTTTCTCCCGGCTGTGGGTTCTAGACTGACTGTGCCTCATCTGGGTGGGCGTGCCCCTCCGCGTACGGCTCCTTGCCCTGCTACGATTCCTCTTCCAGCTGTAGCTTCTCGCCCGGCTCTGGGTCCTAGAGCGGCTGTGATTTCTTCGGGTCCTGCTGGGGGTCCTAGAATGGCTGTGACTTCTTGACCTTTTGGGGGTCCCAGAGCGGCTGTGACTTCTTAGTCTTCTGGGGGTCCCAGAGCGGCTATGACTTTGGGTCTTGCTGAGGCCGTTGTCCTTGTGACTCTTGATCATGCCTGACATGTCAGTCAGGTCAGTCATGGTGTGGGTATGTTCCCTGCTGGGGGGCATCACTTGGCTGTAGCTCCTGGCTCTCTTGGATGCCACAGAAGACTTGCTCGAGCTCTTCAAGACTGTCCTACTTAGGCTGTGGCTCTTGACCCTCGGAAGTCTAGAGCTGCTCCCTTGGTCTGAGGCTTCTGGCAGCTTGGGGCTCTTTTCCTGGCCCACGTTTCTAGGCTGGCTGGTGCTCCTTTCCTGGGTGCTGGCTCTAGGTCGGCTGTAACTCTTGCCTCGGCTTTGTTTGCGGTGGGAAGTAGGGGTCCTTGCCTTCTTGGCCACACCTGGTTTGGCGGAATGGGTTCTCTTCCTGCTAGGAGTACTTCCTCTGCTCGGGGATGTCTTGGAGCTGTGGATTCCCCTCCTGCCCGGAGTCCGCCCCCGGCTGTGTGTGCCTTTCTGCCGGTGGCGTTCCATGATGCCGCTCTTGCCACCCTTCCTGCCCTTGCTGGACTTCCTGCCCTTGGAGTTAGTGCCCAGCCGACTGGGCGTCCTTGTCTTGCTGTGGCCTTGAGACCTGCTGCTGGGCCGGGTCGAAGGAGCCGTCTTGGTACTGGTTGACCTGATAGACTTAGAACTGCTAGGGCTCATGACCAAGTTAGGGGACTTAGGGTGCACTGAGGGATTGGTGGGCACCGCTGCTTTGGTGTTCTTCAGGGAGGCTGGCGGCGTGGTAGCTGTGGCGGGCATGGCGGGCCCAGTGGCTGCGGGAGCCAGGCCAGGCTTGGAGGGTCTCTTCGATGGAGAGTGCATGGCGAGTGCAAAGGGGCTGGAGCTCCTACAAGTCATGGTAAACATGCAAGATTTGGTAGCCAAGGACAACAACCAGATGGCTCATCACAAGCAACTTGGTGAGGTCATAGTGGACACTGAGCTCCCTGGAGGTTGAGGCCAGAGGGGAGAGAAGGTGGGGCCCTGGTACAAGGCCTGTTAGTAAATGGGATCACGTCCGCTCAGACTCGGCAGGGCTGGAGACTGGAGCTGGGTCCACCAAGGGCCTGCCTTGGGTAGTCTTCAGGCCTAGGTGATACCATTGCGGCGGTAGTGGGGGCCCCAGAGAGACACTGGCCACCTTGAGGGCCAGAGAGTCTTCATAGAGGAGGTGAGCCTCACAAAGGAACTGGAGTTGCTGGTAGAGCAGAAAAGGGTCTTCACAGGGAGAAGCAGAGGGGGAAGTAGAGGGGAGGGAGCTCAGAGCCCGGGCTCATCAGTTATGACCCATTGTCCTCTGCTAGATGAGGTACGAACCCGAGATCAGACATGGAGCCTAGAAGGCCACAGCCTCTGGATAGTGATGGGGGCAGCAATAGCCAGGACCTGTGCTGGGTCCTGAAGCCCTGGGAGGGGCCAAGGGGACATAATGTGGGACAGTGTGCACAGACACCTAGGCCTCGGGGATTATCTGTAGCAGGGACAGGGCAGGGATAGTGAAGCAGCCTGGGACCGGAAGGGACTCGCAGTGGACACTGAGCGTCTGCTTGGGTTTGGGGAGGGACCTGGGGCCACAGCCCTGGGGCTCTCAGAGGGGACAGTGGGAGGCCAGCAGAAGAGAAGACTGGATACCCAGGAGGATGAGGAGGTCTGGGGTGGCTCACCAAGGAGGGAGCTTTGCCCTACGTCCTAAAGGGAAATGCAAGACAGCAGCCACAGCAGAGGGGACAACTTAGAGAAGGCAGGGTACTTATGCAGAGTGTGTGGACATCAGGGCCAACTTGGGGACAAGAAGGAACATCGGTACAAGTACTTGTTGTGCAGTTGATTGACTGCAAGAGAAAAGTAAGGCAGTGCTGGGCAGGGTGCTATGAAATAGGGTGACCAGTGTGCTCAAAGACAGGCGGGAGCTTGCCCTGCAGAAAGGGAAGCAAAGGGCCTTGGGTAGGTGCTCGCCTGCGTTATTGAGAAGCACGGAGCCCATGGTGACTGCTGAGGGCAGGTGATGAGGTCCAGAGTCACCCCGTGGTGTGTGACACACACACACACACACACACACACACACACACTCACACACACTCACAAGCACACACTCACACACACACACACACACACACACACACGAATGCACGCACGCACGCACACGGCAGCTGCTCGTGTGCTCATCACCTCACATTTTCCTCATTTAAAAGCTGTGTCACACTTTATTTATTATTGATTCTGTGAGAGTGGGTGTGCCCTCATGATACCAGGAACGGAGGTCACAGGACAACTATTGGGAGTAGTTGGGGTCTCTTCCTCTACTGTGTGGGTCCTGGAAATCAAACTCAGGTTGGCAGACTTAGCAGGAAGCACCTTTACCACCAAGTTATATTGCCAGCCTCTGATCATGGTTTTAAACCCAAACTTGTCTATATGTACTTTATGCCCTGTAATCACAGTAGTGTCTGTACTTAAAATTGAGCATTTCAATTGACTTGTTTACTGAAATGGATATTACCTGTAATCCCAGCACTTAGAGGCTGAGCAAGATGACTGACTGAGTTCAAGGCCGTCATGAAACACGTGAAACACGTGAACATACGTATATACCTATGCACATACATGTGTTCTGTCTTCTAAAAACAGCAAAAAAGAAAAGCCAGGTATAGTGGTGTTTTGGGGAGGTTGAGGCAGGAAGATCAGGAGTTCAAGGCCAACCCTAGGGTATATGAGAACCTGTCTCAAAACAAAATGGGCTGGGAACAGATCAGCAGCTGGAAGCCTGAGTACAGAGTGAAAAACAAGCGTGGTGTCTGCACCCCGGGTCCCATGCTGGAAGGCAGGGTGGTCTTGGGGTTGGCCTGTCAGATTAGTCAGATTGGTGAGCTCTGGGGCCAGGAAGAGACCACATCTGAAAAGACTGAGATGGCAGGGGATAAGGAAACACCAATGCTGACTTCTGGCTCTCCAGCGGCACAGGCGGAGTTTTTAACTCTTTGGGGGCCGGCCACCCCGCCCAAATAAACACACAGTGACTTAAACTTATGAATGCCCAGTCCTAGCTTGGCTTGCTTCTAGCCATCTTTTCTAACTTAACTTACCCTATTACTCTTTAACTACGTTTTGCCTCTGGGCTCTTTACCTCTCTTTATTCTACATCTCTTCCTTTCCTTGGTCTGGCTATCTGGGTGGCTGGGCCCTGACTTCCTTCTCTGCTAGATGTCTCCTTCTGCCTGCCAGCCCCACCTATCTTTCTCCTGCCTTGGCATTGGCCATTCGGCTCTTTATGAGACCAATCAGGTGTTTTAGGCAGGCAAAGTAACACAGCTTCACAGAGTTTAAACAGATGCAACATGAAAGAATGCAACACATCTTTGCATCATTAAACAAATATTCCACAGCATAAATGAGTGTAACAGATTTTTGTTGTTGTTATTGTTTTGTTTTTCTACACAGGGTTTCTCTGCGGCTTTGGAGCCTGTCCTGGAACTGTCTTTGTAGACCAGGCTGGCTTTTGAAGTCACAGAGATCCTCCTGCCTGTGCCTCCCGAGTGCTGGGACTAGAGGTGTGCGCCACCACCGCCCAGCAATAGATTTTAAACTAATGTTCTATAACGCACAAGTCTCCGTGTGCACACATACACATGTTGGGAAACCTGTTTTCTCATTTTCATTCACTGCTTAGCTGCCTGCTCTGATTGGTGCTTGTCTTCCTGGAATGGTCCAGTGCAGGCCACTGCCGTATTTAGCTCTCTGGTAGACGGAGCAGAGGCGAGTGGTCATGCACCCGCTTGACGCCTCGGTTTCCGCATTGGTCCAGGTGATGCTGTAAGAGCCGGGTGAGCACACACATACTGTCTGCTGTGTACCCCACTGCTGGTGTCCATCTGTCTGTTTCTTATTTTGAGAGAGTGCTTCGTCCTGCTGGGTCTCCTTGAATACCGGCATTACAGCTGGCCAGTGACACTCGATTGCTAGACACATAGATACATTGCATCTGTGCTGTGCCAAGCTGTGGACTCATACAGTGAGCTTGGGGGTCCCACGGGTGCAGCTGGACACAGCCCTGATGCCATGTCTCTCCTACCTGCCCCCACAGGCCCGGAGCATTCTTCTGACTCTGAATACACTCTTTCAGAGCCCGACTCTGAGGAGGAAGAGGAAGAGGAGGAGGAAGAGGAGACCACTGACGACCCCGAATATGACCCTGGCTATAAGGTGAAACAGCGCATAGGCGGCGGCAGGGGAGGCCCATCTCGCCGGGGCCCCCGAGCGGCTCAGCCCGCCGGCCCATCTGCACAGCCCTGCCAGCTCTGTGGCCGGTCACCGCTGGCGGAGGCCCCACCGGGAACCCCACCCTGCCGACTCTGCTGCCCTGCCGCAAACCAAGAAGCCCCAGCCCCCGAAGGCAGGGCCCTTGGCGAGGAAGAGGAGGAGCCATCTCGCACCTCCGAAAGCCGGCCCGCAGGGCGGGATGCAGATGAAGATGAGGAGGAGGGGGGCACCTACCACTGTACAGAGTGTGAGGACTCCTTTGACAACCTTGGGGAGCTGCACGGTCACTTCATGCTGCATGCCCGGGGTGAGGTTTAGGCGGGGCCCCCGGGGAGCCGGCGGAGGGGCGGGCGGGGACAAGGGCGGAGGAAGCTGGAGTGGGCTGGGCGACCCACCCCTGTGTGAAGTCTTAGCTGTAGATGTACGAAGGGCAGAATAAATGCCGGATTGTGTGTGCTGAGCTGCATGTGTGACTGAGCCGCCGTCTCTGTCTCCATCTCCTGAGTCCGGGGTCACCGGAATGCACCACCGTGACGGGTCCCGTGGGGCCAGGGTCGGCCCCCGGCTTGGAGCATGTTAGCAAGGCACATCCCAGCCTCTTTTGTTTGCCTTCCCTTCTCTTTGAGACAAGGTTCTGTGGCTTTGAACTTGTGTTTCTCTCTTGCCTTAGCCCAAGTGCTGGCGTCACGGGCACAAAGCCACCCATACTTAGCTAGGAACCCTGGCCACCCCTGAAGCTAGAAACCGCCCCTATGATCCATCCTTGCTGGGTGTGCTGCCTGGTTTATCGGTCGAGGACAGAGAGTCTGCAAGAGGTGCCTGCCAGTGACACGGGCTCTTCCCCCACAGTGCCCCTGCTGGGAAGCCATTTGCATGGCTGCTGCCTGGTGCAAAGAAGCCTAGGAAAGGCTAGCTAGCCAAGCCCCCAGCGGGGAGGGTGGAGGGGGTAAGATGGCCATCACATCACTGACCCTCCTACAAAGAGGACCACTGTGATAGCCAGCTCCCCCTATGTTGCCTGGGCGTACAGTGCCTGGACAAGGGCTTTATCTACTTGGAGTCATAGAATTCAGGCATTCAAACTCAAGTAGAATTGTGGTATGATCCCAGCAACCCTGGCACCACCCTTGATTTGCATGACCGACCTCTTCAAGAACCAGATCTCTAACAAATAGTTTTGAGTACCTCCTGGGGCTGATGAGTGTTGTAAACGCACCATATGATTTATGTGTGGCGCTGCTGCAATGGTTAAAAGCTGCTCCCGATCCTCCAGCAGAAGGCACAGACTCGGGCTTGACATCCCGCCCCCCTGACACACTTCCTCCAACAAGGCCACACCTCCTAACCCTTACAAAGAGTGCCACTGCCTGGTGACAAAGTGATCAGATACAGGAGCCTGCAGGACCCCATTTAAAAGACCACAGAGAGCTATAGTTTTCAGTCTAACTCTGCCTGGAAGGAAATGGGGAAGGAGGCTGGCAAGGCAGGAGCCCACCTGGGAAGGCCAGAATTGCTGTGGTCCAAGGTTGAGGACAGCAGGGTATACTTGATATAACCTTCTGAAAATCATGTGTCCTAATGCCGTGCATGGTGATTCGGGCTCAGAACCCCAAACTCTGGAGGGTGTGACTGGTTGTTGAGAGAGTTCAAGGCCAGCCTGGGCTCATGTCTCTGTCTCAAAAAACAGCGCACGCACACACACACACACACACACACACACACCAAGACAGAAATGAGGCCAGGTCCCTGCTTTGAGGTAGGAGATACTAATTGGTAGAAGCTTGGCACCAAAGCTACTTTCAAAATAGGAGGCTGATTATAATGATAGTTCCCATTCTCCAAGTGTTTACTGCTGCCAAGCCCTACTCTGAGGCACTTTACATGTGTTAGCTTCTAGAAGCTTGGCAGCTAGGCGCCTCTAGGAATAGGACCCGGATGGCATTGAGAAGGCCAAGTTCACAGTGCACAGTGTGCTGAGTGAACAGCAGGGAACGTTGGAAGTTTGTGGTTTTGATCAAGGTCCTGTGTGTCCAGGCTAGCCTCAAACAGCTCTGTAGTGTTTCCTGCCTTGTCTCTTGGCTGGTGAGGTTCTAGGGATGGGCCCAAGGCCTCACTCGTGTTAGACAAGCCCTCCCAGCAGCTGTGCCCCCGCCCGAGGGTGGTGCCATGATGGAGAGACTGAAGGTGAGTGCTTCCGGGACAGATGAACCCCGGCCAGGGTTGCTGTGGGAGGTCTGAGATCGGGATCTGCTTGGCGTGTTTGAGAGGGAGCGGAGGGCTAAGCAGAGACCTGGTGACAGCAGAGGGCCACACAGGTTCAGTACCAGGAATGGAACCAGGGCCCCTGTGCTTGATCAAGTGTTTACCGCTGAGCCTCATCCCCATCCCTGCAGGGCTGGTTTCTAAGACACTGTTTTTTCCAGGCAGGTCTCACGGCCCATGCTGTCCTCGAACATAGCACACTATGTTGCCACCTTAAATTATTGATCTCCTCTCCCTCTACCCCACAGAGTGCTGAGATCATAGGTAGAGCGTGACGCACACACACACACACACACACGCGCGCACACGCACGCATGCACACATGCACGCACGCACGCACGCACACCCCCGTCCATCCATACCTGGTGTTGGACCTGCACCCAGGACTTGGCTCTTGCTAGACAACCACTCTCCCGATTGAGCTGCCTCTCCAGCCCATTCGGGAACATTTCACAACTGCTCCAACCGGGACAGAGGTTGAGCTGGTGGGAAGTCCATGGCCAGTAAGAGGCAGAGCTCATACTCTGATTGCTGAGTCAGAAATGGTGCCTCACAGGCTGGGTCTGGTCTTTCTCCATGCCAGCTCTGTGAAAGGTGAGTTAATACCACAGGACAGGGCTTTCTGGCGTCTGTTGAAAACGGTTGATCTCTTTGGACATGGTGCACAGGCCTCTAATCCCAGAGGGAGTCAGGCAGGAAGATCTCTGTGAGTTCAAGGTCAGCCTGGTCTACATACCGAGTTCTGGGACAGTCAGGGCTATAAAGAGAAACCATGTCTCAAAAAAAGACAAGTAGCCAGGCGGTGGAGGCACGCACTTTTAATGCCAGCACTTGGGAGGCAGAGGCAGGCAGATCTCTGTTAGTTCGAGACCAGCCCGCTCTACAAGAGCGAGTTCTAGGACAGCCTCCAAAGCCACAGAGAAACCCTGTCCAAGAAAGAAAAGAAAACAAACAAACAAAAACAAGTAGAGTAAATATCTGGACTGCCAAACCCAAGACATGGCCAGCGGTTTGCCAGGGCCAAGTAGAGGTCACCCTCATCACCTGGATGCTCAGGCCTCAGCAAGGAGCTTTGCATTTCAATGGACTGCAGGATGAAGTCTAACAGGAACCCCTGGGAGTCTGCCGTCAGCCTGGCTCACCTTTGCCTGTGGACTCCAGTTCAGAGAAGCTGATTGATCTCACTTGTCCACACACACTCACATAATACACATGGTTTAAAGTTTTTTTAAAAAATCTGTGTGTGTGTGTACACAATTTGGAGGAGTGGTTTTCCTCTCCCACTGTTCCAGGGTCAGACTCCAATCATCAGGGCTGTCAAGCACTGTATCCGCTGAAAGTTCACAGACCAAAGTGTCCTTTGCAATATATTTACGCCTTCAATGTTTTTGTCATTGTGAGGGCATCAGATTTCTTGGAACTGGAGTTACAGACGGTTGTGAGCTGCCTTGTGGGTGCTGGGAATTGAACCCCATTCCTCTCAAAGAGCAGCCAGTGCTCTTAACTCCTGAGCCCTCTTTCCAGCCCCCAAAGTGTCTTTTAAACCCCACTCTTCCCATAACTAATAACAGCTGAGCATCCGAGAACTGGCAACAAACTTGTACTCACGAAAATGGGTGCCTTGGTCCACTTACGCTGCTGTAACGAAATGCTTGAGGCTGGGTACCTGACGAACTGTGATGTACAGTTCTGGAGACTGGGAAAGTCAAGGTCCCATCCGCTTCAGCGCCCCAGTTAGCTCTATTTGAGGAAGCCTCTCGAGGGAGGAAAGCTGATTGGCTGGCTCAGTTTCAGCCCATGGTCAGCCGCGCCTTGGGCCTGTGGTGGAGCACAGCCAGTCCTCTCTGCTTCGGCAGCAGAGGCTATACTTCCGCTAATGGCTCAGCGCTCACGTATCCAGGGCCAGCACGGTGGTGCCGCTCACTGTCAGGGTGGTTCTCCCCTCACCTTTTCTGGAAACAGCTTCCCAGACACACCTATCTATGTTGTACTTTACAGATGAAGGCTGCTCTCCATGCAATCAGGTTGAGATTCATCATCACCCTTCCTAATGGTGACCCCCAACCATAACATTTTCACTGTTGCTTCCGTTACTACCATGAATCATAATGTAAACATCTGTTTGAGCTTTATTATTTATTTATTTATTTATTTTTTCCGAGACAGGGTTTCTCTGTGGCTTTGGAGGCTGTTCTGAAGAGACCCACTTGCCTCTGCCTCCCGAGGGCTGGAATTAAAGGCGCATGCCACCACCGCCTGGCTTTTTAAAAAATATACTTATTTGCTTGTTTGTTTGTTTATTATGTGTACAGTGTTCTGCCTGCATGTCTGCCTGCAGACCAGAAGAGGGCACCAGATCCCATTATAGATGGTTGTGAGCCACCATGTGGGTGCTGGGAATCGAACCCAGGACCCCTGGAAGAGCAGTCAGTGATCTTAACCGCTGAACAATCTCTCCATTTTCTGATGGTCTTAGGTGGCCCGTGAAGGGGTTGTTTGAACACACACACACACACACACACACACACACACACACACACACACAGACACCATACTGAGTCTTATGAGCCAAGCAAATGAACAACAGATAACAGGCAGCATGTCCCAGGGCAGCGAAAAGCTCTGCGGCTGCCGTTCTGGTGAGTAGCTGGTCAGGCCTGAGCTCTAGGGTAGGCATTCTGAAGGGCTAGACCCATGGGGCGCAGGTGGCACTGCTCCAGCTTCTAACTTGGGACAAGGAGGGTGGTGGCCTGGTGAACAGGCCTGCCAGTGATACCAGCTACTCTAGAGGCAGACGCCTGTGAGTCTACTCCTAGCCGATCTGGTGCGCTCTACTGGCCTCCACAGGGACCAGGCAAGCATGTGGTACGCTTGGAAGCAAACTCCCCGGGGTGGCTGAGAGCATTGGCTGCTCCTGCAGCGGCCCTGAGTTCAATTCCCAGCTCCCTGAGTTCAATTCCCAGCTCCCACACACACGGCGGCTCACAGCAGTCTACAATGGGATCTGGTGCCCTCTTCTGGTGTGCAGGTAGACATACATGCAAACAAAGCACGCATGCACATAAAATACATACAGGTACACACACACACACACACACACACACACACAGAAAGCAAAGTACCCATACATAGAAAAGTTTAAAAAGATCTTTTATAAAGTAAAAGCAGGCTGTTGAGTGCTTCCCTGGCATCCTCAGGTGATAGAGCCCCTGCCTAGAATCTCTAGAATCTTCCAGTGCAGGACAGGGAGTGTGGCTCAGTGCTAAAACCACTAAGGTTCTAGCCTGTTTCTCAGAATGGCCAAAACAGAGATTAAAGGGGGTGGGCACACTCAGCAGTCTGCGTGTCAAGAATCTGTTCCGCTTGGGCTGGAGAGATGGCTCAGTGGTTAATGCACTGGCTATTCTTCCAGAGGATCCGGGTTCAATTCCCAGCACCCACATGGCAGCTCACAATCATCTGTAACTCTAAGATCTGACCCCCTCTGGCCCCCTCACACAGGCAAAACAATCAATGCACATTAAAGAAATTAATAGTAGAATCAAAACAAAATGGAATCAGTTCCACTGTAGGACTGACTGGGAAGGGCCAGTAGGTGGGCTACCCCGGCCCCTCCAGCTCAGAACTGAAACAAGCCTGGCAGTTTGCAGAAAGCCTTAGTGTCATTGAGCCCCTTGGAAGGCTGGGCTCCAACCATGACACAGTCAAGAGTGCATGCTGACCCGAATCCTACACACTGTCTCACTGGGGATGAGCGGGTGAGGGTTGGAGACACGTATTTCTTAGCGCTAGGAGCTTGGATCGAAATATATGGAAAGTTCCCTCCAAAACGACAACTCCAGGCCCCGAGCAGTGCTGCAGAGAAACTAGGGTAAGGGGCATACCTGGGTGAGTCCCTCAGCTGAGCAGGCTGGGACTTCTCTTGGGAGGTGTGAAGGGTCGAGAGCTGAGTAGCAATGTGACCTTTGCAGAGACCTGTGGCAGCAACACTGCACAGGGACCAGGAGTGAAGTGTGGCTAGAGAATAGTGATTGCACGGTTGGGAGGGAGGTGATCCGAGTAGTTTTCAGATGTGTTACAGCCGCCATCGGACGGGTAGTGTGTAAGAGTTGGAAGGGTAGGAAGGGAGCCAGCCAGGAGTCTAGCTGCATGAGAATTTGCGAGAACTAAGAGTGCACAGCTCACCACTATTGTGACAATTCAGCTGGCCAGAGACCTCAGAAGTCACTCCAGCCCATCTCGCGCCCTTTTGTCACTCACGTGGCTAGAGCTCATCCATGAAGTCTGGGCGGTAGACATAAACTTGGAGAGCACCATCGTTACCATTTGGCAGCCTTGACATCTGAGGGGACTGAGACACGTACCTGACCAGGCCGCCATCTTGGGAGAGCACATGAGGTTTACTCTACCCGGTTGGTGTTAAGGAAGCAGATGTGTGCGGTTGGGGGAACTCTCCTGGAGCAGAAAGGGGCTTTCAGCAGGTGTCAAACGGAAAACCTCACCTGTGTGGACCGGCGTCTCGGGGGGGAAAATATGTTGGCCATTTCCCTGTTCACCGCCCCAGAGAATGTTCCAGGCTAACCCTGTCACACATCCCGCACACCAGGCTGGGTGTGAGGAGGTGAAGCCAGGGGCTGGACAAGGGCCTGGCCTGCACTTGCTGTAAAAGGTGAAGTGAAGCAGGTCCTCAGGCCTCTGAGGCAGCTTCTACACCTTCTTTCTGCTAGTGTGAGGCAGCCGTGTGCGCGCGTGCGTGCGTGCATGTGCACACATGTGCGTGCTCCGTGCTCCAACTGAAAAACCACGCAAGGAGTTGGAACTTTGTGGGACAGGGGCCTAAGGTAGTGGTGGCTTAATTAAGACAGAAGTTTCTGTTTCTCCAGTACATAGTAGCAATGCTCTAAGAAGGTGACAGCGGCCCAGGCTCCTGCTATCTTGCTGCTTGGCCCTTCCTCCTTGCTTTTGACTTTATGGTGAAGCGTGCTGGGTGGCCACACCCACATCCCACATCGAAAAGGACAGCAAAGGTAAGTCTTTCCCAAACTTGGGGACTCTACCCAGGAATTCCAGGCACAGTGCCGCAGCTAGCTGCAAGAGAATCTGTGAAGTGTGTTTTTGTTTGACTCACTAAAAATTGAGAGGCACGGATAATTTCTACTAAATCCACTTGACCTGCGGCATTTCTGTTGTGTTATTGTTTGGTTTTCTAGACAGGGTTTCTCTGTGTCAAAGACCTGGCTGTCCTGGAACTCTATAGACCAGGCTGGTCTCGAACTCACAGAGCTCCGCCTGCCTCTGCCTCCGAGTGCTGGTATTAAAGGCGTGCACCACCTGTGGGCTTTTAAAACACTCCTCAGGGATAACACAGGCTTACTGGGACCTCATTCCCAGGGCAAGGATAACACTCACTGCTCTACCCCTAATGACAGTTTAAACTCTTCCTTGGGTCATTCAGGAGAGCCCAAAACAGGGCCTCCACGGGAAATCTCAGCGTTGGCCAAATAAAACTCAAGGCAGAAGGCATCTCTGTTTGATTCCAAACTCATTCTTCTGCAGGGCTGGGCCAGCCCTGCCCTGTGCCCCTCCTCCCCGCTCCCATATGGCCTCTGGCAATTCCCACTGCGAAGTTAGGGCTCCCTCTTTAGATTATTAACATGGATGTTTGGCTTTTAGACATCCCCCTTCTGTTGGTTTACTCATAGCACCTCATTTGTGCATATAAAAATATCCCATCGCTAGAGTGGTACACAAAAGTGGTAAAAAAACAAAAATAGGGTGTAAATTACCTGGGTGGGTAGTGCCTTGCAATGCCATTGCCCCCTGAGTCAGGGACAGCTGGCACATGGATGGAAGACTGTAAACATGCCCCCCCACTTCCCTACTCCCTGCCCCCACCCCCTATGCCCCCCCTCCACCCCCCACCCCCCAGGACCTCAGGGTCCAGCTCACTCCTACTTCCCCATCCCCAAAGGCCGGATGCAGGTCTGGAACTCAGCCAGCATTGCCGGCCAGCACCACTCCACGTCTCTGCCCCCTCCCAGGCACAGAGCCAGGGCAATTTCCTCCTGCAGCCCCTGGCATCCATCTGGGAAAAACTAAAGGTGATTATAGAATCTGAAGCTATTTAACTGGGAATGAGGGAGATAGGAGTAATTTTTCCTTCTCCGTTTCTCAACACATCTATTTCATCCAATGTCTCTGCTTCTGGAAAGACCCTATGTTCTCCAAAAACTGCAGATGTTGACACTCGCCTTGTGCCGTCCTGGCAGGGTAGTTAAATCCTTCCTGGAGACCCATGACCCTGGCACGGGTGGATCCCCTAGCTGTAGGGTCCCATCATTGCAGAGGGGGCTCACGCCTCCTCAGCTCCCCTAAACATGGCCGCTGCCGTGTGGACGGGGCCCTGCTTTCTGGGCAAAGTTCTGACCACACTCAATCCAGGCAGAGAAGCAAGTGTGGAAGGGGGTGGGGGTGGGCAGAGACGCAGGGATGGGGGGCAGACACAGGGATGGGGAGGGGGTGGGGGTGGGCAGAGACGCAGAGATGGGGGGGTGAGGGTGGGCAGAGACGCAGGGATGGGGGGGCAGAGAAGCAGGGATGGGGGGATGGGGGTGGGCAGAGACGCAGGGATGGGGAGGGGGTGGGGGTGGACAGAGATGCAGGGATGGGGGGTGGGCAGAGACGCAGGGATGGGGAGGGAGTGGGCAGAGACGCAGGGATGGGGGGATGGGGGTGGGCAGAGACGCAGGGATGGGGGGTGAGGGTGGGCAGAGACGCAGGGATGGGGGGTATAGGGGAGTGGGGGTGGGCATCGTGGAGCCAGTGGTGCTGCCTGAGAAGTGGGCTGGGTCTTGGTGTGCAAACAGTGGGGAGGGCTGGTGGCTGGCAGGACTGTGGCTGCAGTGCTGGGTGGACCATCAGGGCCTTGGAGGAGGGGAATGAAGAGGGCCGCCTGCACCTTATGGGCCGAAAAGTCTTCCCGGTGCTTTGCATCATGTGATACTCCTGGAGTTGGCATCGGAGAAGGTGATGAGGGAGTGGGTACACTGTGGAACCCCTGGGTGGCCTGAGGGTTATGGGGAGAGAAGAGGGGGAAGGCCAAGCGGAATCTCCAAGCCCTCTCCTGAGCCTTGGAACCATGCCAGCGGCTACCAATGGCAGCTGTATGCAGAGTGCATGGGTGCGTGCGTGCATGTGCACGTGTTTGCGTGTGCGTGCATGTGTGTGATCTGCTGCATGTGGAAGAAAGGGTGCAGCCAGTATTAGAACCCAAAGTCTGCCCGTCCAGCAAAGCAGCGTGCACACTGATTAAGACACTGCCTGAGGTGAATCTCCATTTTCTCGGCAAGGACGCATTCCATCATCCACAAACTGGGGTCTTGATCTTAGCAACTCCACACCGCTGTGATGCTACAGTGTCGGCAATTACGCTCTTGAGGCAGTGACAAGCAGCCCTGACATCTGGGAGTTGACACTGCTAGGCCTCTGTCTAGGGAACAGATGCAATTTCACAGAACATCAGTTAGAGACAAGGCTACGGTGGGGGACGGACAAGAATGACTACTGCCCAAGCCATGAGTGTGACAGGCTAACACTGGTGACTGTGGCTGTGCCACGCGCGGCCTCAGCTCTACTCCCTCTCTCCTGGCTCAGAATTACCAAGAAATGCAACCACTGCCAGGTACGACGGCACACCTTAGCCGGAGCCCGTGGGAAGCAGAGGCAGGTGGCCCTTTGGGTTCAAGGCCAGTCTGGTCTACAGGACAGTCAGGGATACACATTTGACTCCCAGATGACTGAGCTACTTGTCACTGTCTCATGAGCAGTTAATTGCAGACCCTGTCTCAGAAAAACAGAACAAAAGGGGGGGGGAATCCAATCACGGATGTCTCTGCTTTCTGGCAACATCCAATCCTGAGCAATACCATTGTTTGAACTCTTCCTAAAACCGCACACACAAGGCCAATCCTATAACCACCCCTGGCACCCCACACACACGTTATTTTGATTTGTGACAGGGTTCCTCTGTGTAGCCCAGGTTGTCCTGAAACTCACTCTGTAGACCAGGCCTGCCTCTGCCTCCTGAGTGCTGGGATTAAAGGTATGCACCACCCCCTGGCCCTATAAACGCCTTTATATTCTTCCAGACTAGAAACTCCACATAAAGGAGTGAGGGTGTGGCTCAGCGGTAGAGCCCCTGCCTAGAATCCCCCAGTGAGGGGCTGGGGTGTGGCTCAGGGGTAGAGCCCCTGCCTAGAATCCCCCAGTGAGGGCTGGGGCGTGGCTCAGTGGTAGAGCCCCTGCCTAGAATCCCCAGTGAGGGGCTGGGGTGTGGCTCAGTGGTAGAGCCCCTGCCTAGAATCCCCCAGTGAGGGGCTGGGGTGTGGCTCAGTGGTAGAGCCCCTGCCTAGAATCCCCCAGGGAGGGCTGGGGCGTGGCTCAGGGGTGAGCACTGGCATAACCTGCACAAGTCCCTGGATTTGGTTACTTTTATATTTTTTATTCTATTTTGGCAACATGTATGTATGTGCACCGAGTGTGTGCCTGGTGTCTGAACAAGTCGGAAGAAGGCATTGGGTCTCCTAGAACTATAATTATGTATGGTTGTGAGCTCAAGTCCTCCACAAGCGCAACTGACCCCTGAATCTCCCCAGAGCCCTGAATTAATTTGGTCTGAGCACCATAAACTCGCTCTGTAGACCAGGCTGGCCTTGAGCTCACAAAGATCGCCCTGCCTCTGCCTCCTCAGTGCTGGGATTAAAGGCGTGGGCCACCACCGCCTGGCTGTGCATCCTTTTGATGAAAAAACTGTAGCCCAGTCACACTGAGAGTCTAGGGATGATTTGGGGCCTCATTCCCAGTCACATTGTCACACCCCCAACCCAAGCCTCATCTGGAAGCCCCTATCCTTCTGAACGGCGTGCTGCTTCTGCCTGAAGCACAGCAGGGTACGCTACAGCAGGGTACGCTTCAGCAGGGAGGGGCGTTGAGATACAGCGGGCCCCTTTAGTGTCCGTCACTCCTGCACCCTCCCCCATCTATCCAGCAAGTACTAAAGAGGTCGCCTCCTGTGATGCCGGACTCCTCTCCCTGCGAAGAGGCCTGCGGCTCCGTGGTCTCTTCAGAGTGATGGACCTCCATGTTGTGGTCAAGAGAAAGAGTGGGGTGAGGCTGCCCACGTGCCACCAGCCACGAGGGCACGTAAAACGTTTGACACCCATTGGACTCTGACACTCTCTACAAAACGTCACCCGTCTCATATGAGAGAGACTCCTCGGGCTTGTGACACTTCGGTCTCCAAGCCCGTGACCTCTAATCTTCACCAAACCAAACCCATCCATCCCTGAGAAGGTGGGAGCCTTGATCCTCACGTGGGTCCAGACACGTTAGTGGTACTCACACTTTAGCCCGCCTCTTCCGGGGAGACGTCGTTCTCTGACATCTGTGATCCCTGCCTCACCCACACCCACCGCCCACGCCCGCTCCTAGCGCCTTCTCTGGATCGCGCTGCTCCCACCCCTGGCTCGCGACGCCCTCTAGCTTCCTGCCTCGTGGCAGGAGGACTGCGCCTGACGGTCGATGGCCACAGCGCTGCCTCCAGAGGAGCGCAGCGTGGACCAGTGAACTCCCTGCCTGATGCACCCCCCTCCCTCCCGTGGCTCCAAGCCAGGTTCGAGGTTGCAGTCCGGCATTAGTACAGTCGCGCCAGCCAGGTCCTGGGGATAGCAGGTGGAGAGGTCCTTCCCCGTGCTTGGGTGCGTGCTGATGACGTCCGCCGTGCATTCCGTACACCTCGAGGCGGCTGCTCCTGGTTGTCTTTGCCGTACAAGAAAGCCTAAACTCACTGCGCAGGCGTTTTGGTTGCTGGTCGTGGTGGGGCTCCGCCAGCAAAGCGTTCTGCGCACGCGCCTGGGCTACATTGTTCCTGTGCCCAAACAGCCTTAGCTCGGAAGGGACGGCGCCTGGGTGTTGACTGCTGCCAAGAACTTTGTCTCTCCGCGGCGGCGCTCCAAGACACGCCGGTCTTGGCAGGAATGACGTCAGGGTAGACCCACGCGAAGGCGTCCGGATGCCTCTGGATCCTGGCGCTCCGACCCCTTCGGCCTCCACCAGCTCGCCCTAAGGGGCGGGGCTCCCGCTGCTATCCCGGCGCGTCTAAACTTTGCTCGGTTGGTGATTTGGAACGGGGAGAGGGAGGGCTACCCTCGAGTCCACGAGAGATTGGCAGCCAGATTTCCGAGTTTGTGACATAGAAATGCGTTCGTGTGCAGAATGGACAGACGCCCGGCTCTCCAGGGAATAGGCCCTTGCAGGAGAATGGAAGCAGAGGACAGGCTGGAGGGAAGTCTGGATCTAGCAGCTAGGCAAAGGATTTTGCCAGGTGTGGTGGTGCACACCTTTAATCTCATCATTCTGGGAAGGCAGAGGCAAGAGGATCTATCTCTGAGTAGGATACACAGTGAGACTCGGCATCTTTAAAAGGAAGCAAACAAAAATAAAGTCTCGCGTTTCCTCTGACCCATGCCTTTCCCCACCTCTTGCTTTCCAGCAATGCCTCTGCCGCAGGGTGACGTGACTGCCTTGTTCCTAGGGCCTCCGGGCTCGGGAAAGTCCTCGTTGATCGCTGCATTATGCGACAAGAATGTGGACACGGTTGAGATTCCTGAAGGACGGCCGGATTCTGGAGTCCCCAGTCTGAGAGCTGCGGCCCCAGGCCTCTTTCTGGGCGAGCTGAGCTGCCCACCCGCAGCCCCAGGGCCCTGGGCGGCCGAGGCCAACTTGCTGGTATTGGTGCTGCCAGGATCTGAGGGGACCGAGGAGCCCTTGACCCCGGCTCTGGGAGAGGCAGCGCGGGCCGCCCTGGCCCGAGGGACTCCGCTGCTGGCCGTGCGGAATCTGCGTCCTGGAGATTCCCAGAATGCAGCTCAGGCCCGGGAGCAGACCGCGGCCCTGCTGGACAGTGCTGGGTTAGGAGCTGCGCCTCTCTTTGTGCTGCCGGCGGATTGCGGCAGCAGTGACTGCTGCGAGGAGCTAGAGCGCCTGCAGGTGGCGCTGCGATCCCAGGCGGAGGCGCTGCAAAGGTGAGGATTCAGGCTGGGTGGGGTGATCGGACGCCTTTAGGCTGCACAGCCTAGGCCCAGCTCAGCTACCATGGCCTTTAAGGTTCTCGAGCCCTGTTCCTAGAGGGTTAAAGGCAAGACTTTGTTGGCTGTCTAGTCTTCCCTGCCCTGCTGATTTGCCTAGACCTCCCCCAACCCCCACCCACCCACCCATGAGCACCGATTTTGAGATCAAAAAGGTTCCAGCAAAACAAGTGCTGGGTTTTTGTTTTTGTTTTTTTTTTCCCCCAATTTTTTGTTATTTAAAACCAGCACCCGCCAAGGGTCAACAGGAGGGCCGGCCATAGAGGTCTTATCTCTCTGACATCAGGAGCCCCCTTCTGATGAGAAGGAGCCCAGACATACACAAATACTGTCATCATATGAAATGCTGGCCTCCGTTTCTCTGTGACATTTGTTTTCCCTCGGAGATTTCGCCCAAAGACTCTCCAGCACGCCCATACTCCTCATCAGCTTGGTTGTCAAGCGACACCCGTCTCCATTGGCACCAAACCCTTAATGAGCGCTAGTTCTGGCTGACCACCCCACTCTTCCGTCCCCCCAACTCCCTCTCAGGTCCATCCCACCCCAGCTGACAGCTGCCTCATTTTGTGGTCAAGAAGGGGCTGCGTCTGTCCGGGAGACCCTTCTCATTGTTAGCCTCACCTGCCCCTAGAACTAGAGAGATTTCTCCCTTCACAGCCTCCTTTCCTAACACCCACCCTTAGGAAAAGAGCCTTTGGGGACACCATAGGCCACATCGCGGTGCCATTATGCTCCTTGCCTTCCTCTAAGCCTCACCCCCTGGAAGGTTTCTCTTGTCCGGCTCATATTTGATATGCGGATACAGCCCCGGTCCCGAGGGATGTGTCCGGGAAGTCCTAACAGGGTCCTCATTCTTCGGGTCTCCTCTGAGGAGCCCTAAGACCTCCCTTAATTTTATGGTTCCACCCCGCCTGGTTTTTTATTTGTTCTAGTTCCTGGGATTCATAAAGTTATTATTATTTTTTTTAATTTAATTATGACCAGGTCCTTGCTAGCCCAGCCCAGCTTTTCCTGCTTTTAAAGCTCTTTTGCCTTTGACCTTTTCTCTCCCTCCCCTGCCCCCCCCCTTGCAGGCTTCTGCCACCTGCCCAGGATGGCTTTGAGGTGCTGGGTGCAGCAGAGTTGGAAGCTGTGCGAGAGGCCTTCGAGACCGGTGGCCTGGAGGCGGCGCTGTCGTGGGTGCGCGCTGGCCTGGAGCGCCTGGGCAGCGCGCGACTGGATCTGGCGGTGGCCGGCACCGCCAAAGTAGGCCTTGTGCTGGACATGCTTCTGGGACTGGATCCGGGGGACCCAGGTGCTGCGCCTGCCTTGGATCCCACTGGGCCCACCCCTTATCCCGCTCCAGAGCGCCCCAACGTGGTGCTCTGGGCCGTTCCCCTGGGCCCCACGGCCGTATCCGCTGCCGCCACCCCTCACCCGGCCCACTACGATGCCCTGATCCTTGTCACTCCTGGGGCTCCCACCGAAGAGAACTGGGCCCAGGTCCGCTCCTTGGTGTCACCAGATGCTCCCCTCGTCGGTGTGCGCACAGACGGCCAGGGCGAGGATCCCCCTGAGGCTCTGGAAGAAGAAAGGGCCGAGAATCTCAAAAATGCAAGCGAGGGCCACTCAGGGGATGCACGAAGCCAAGGAAAAGAAAACCCTGGCTCCGGGGACTCGGGGCCCACGGCTGCTCGGAGCCCGGAGGATGAGCCCTGGGAGGTGCTGGAAGAGGTGCCTGCTCCGGTCTTCCCTCTGCGTCCCTGTGGTCTCCCGGGGCTGGGAAGCTGGCTGCAGCGTGCACTGCCCGCGGCTCAGGCTGGGGCGCTGCTATTGGCACTACCACCCGCGAGTGCCCGCGCGGCGCGGAGGAAGGCGGCGGCGCTGAGGGCAGGAGCGTGGAGGCCAGCCCTGCTGGCCAGCCTGGCGGCGGCAGCCGCCCCAGTACCAGGATTGGGCTGGGCTTGCGACGTGGCGCTTCTTCGGGGACAGCTGGCTGAGTGGCGCCGAGCACTGGGTCTCGAACCTGCGGCAGTGGCACGCCGTGAGCACGCCCTGGGCTTGGCTCCCGGAGTTCTGGCCGCGCGCACGCGCTTCCCGGGCCCGGTGACGCGCGCAGAGGTGGAGGCCAGATTGGGGTCCTGGGCCGGTGAGGGCACGGCGGGAGGCGCGGCGCTGGGCGCACTCTCCTTCCTATGGCCCGCGGGTGGCGCAGCTGCGACCGGTGGCCTGGGTTACCGTGCGGCGCACGGTGTTCTGCTGCAGGCCCTGGATGAGATGCTGGCTGACGCTGAGGCAGTGCTGGGACCCCCAGAGTCCAACCAGTGACGGGTATGTGTGTGGGGGGGAGGCTGGGGTATCTAATGGCTGTGTTTCTGGCCCCACAGCCTCTGAGATTTAGGGGTGGTACTCAAACCCAGGGACTTGAAGGAGACTGGTTGAAATTACAGTCACCTGATTTCCTGGGTTGTGAATGGGAGTAGGGTCTGAGCGCTTGAGATGCTGAAGTCGTGAAAGGAGTTGGTTCCTAGAAATGGGAGCCTCTTGGCCTGCAGCTGTCACCTGGTCCTAGATCTGGAAGCCCCGATTCCTGCCTGACTGTGAGTGGATCTATGACTGTGGGCCTGGTGCTATTGGGAGTTGGAACCCTTGGAGTGCTGGGTCCCAAAGGGAAACAGAGATGTAAGTTGCCCCGGAAGTGGACATTGGTTGTCAATTCCTGGGCGGTGGGGAAATCCCGTGGGGGTTAGGGGCCTGCTGGAGACGCCCTGGTGGGATCATCCACCATTTGCTCCCCAAGGCTTTGGTGCAGAGAACGTTGTCCCACGAAATTGACAGGAAGGGTCAAGGGGTCTGGGCATGGTGGTCTCCGGGTGGCCAGAGTGTGGGAATGGGGTCTTTGGGGTGTAGAAGAGTAGAAACCCACACTTCAGAAATACCTCCCATGAGCCTTGATGTGGTGGGATTCTGGCAACTGCCTTCCGTGCTTTACTGGGATGGGGTGTGGCTGCCCCCATGTTATAGGTGCTGGGTGATTCAGGGTCTTTGGCATGTGTGCTCTTGTTTCTCATCACTGGTTTCTTCTGTCATAACGACCTTAACTCCTGGGTCTCAGAGTTCCTCGCTCCTGCTCTTTTGGAGGGGCGGGGCGGGGGGGGGCGGTCCTGCTGTAGCATTTGGCTTCCTCTGGTTTCCCCAAGATGACTGCCGCTGGTCCACACAGGGTGCTGATGCTGCCGCGGGCAGAGTTTCTCACAAGGTAGCTGGGCAGGCGTGTGGTGGGGGAGGAGGGGACAGTGCCAGGAGCCAGGAGTGGGGCAAAGAAGGCAGAGTCCACAGTGCCGTCCGCTTTGTGTAGGCGGGAAGTGCCACCGTCACAAACAGAAAAGGGGGACCTGGTAGATGGGGCCACCAGGCTGATCAACACAAGGCACTGTGGCCTGCCCCCCCCTTCTCATCCCCAGCCCATCTCCAGCAAGCCCGTTGTCCTGATGCTTGGGTCCCACCTCAGGACTTGTGGGGTGCTCCGCCTCCCCGTGTTTTTGTCTTTCTGAGATTGGGTCCACATCCATCAGGTCCCCCTGAAATGGCTCCTTCAGAAGCCGCCCCCTGATGACCCCAAGTAGCCTACGCTGACCCTGGCCACTTGATCATCCCTGCAAGCAAACATCACTGCCAACGATGGCTTTATTGATTTATTCATTCATCTGTCATTCACCTGTGGCTGCCTCTTGCCCCTTGCCTTTCCTTGGGTGTACCCTTGCACCCAGAGCAGTGCCTGACACGCGGCGGGTGCCTGGTATTCCTTAGTTTAGCTTATTGACCCCTGGCACATGACCTGGAATTCAGGTGGTCAGTATCTTGTTACAAAAGGAAACGAGCTAGCGGGAGAATAAACGGGGAGCAGGCACAGCCTGGCCACTGACACCACTTGAGTGAGTGTCGTGTATTTCCAACTGCCAGATGAAAGGCTCAGAGCTATGAGAGCTTCCGAGGGCTGCGTAGTTGGGTTCTACCCCCATCTAACCTTAAACTCTCACCGCTGAGGCAGTTTGCCCCCATTCGAGTCGAGGGCGCGCCTGGTGCGGCGGCGCATGCGTGCAACCCAGCATTTGAGAGGCGGAGAATTAGAAGTGATTGTAATAGAGTTACAGGCGCGCCTGAGCCACGTGCGCCCCATCTCACTAGTCTAGACTGCCCCCGCCTCTTCCCATTCCCTGCCCCAGGTCATCCAGCCTGATAGTAGGTCCTTCTGATGCTTGAGCTGGCTAGCCTTGGCCCTGCCTCAGCCTCCACAGTGCTTGGATTACAGTCCTAAACCCCAGCACCTGGCTCCCGTTTTAAAGCTCGTATAGAGATGCCTGGTGTTCTTTTCACGGAGAGCCTGTGTGGTCCTTACGCCTGAGCACGCCTCAGCTCACGTGAAACACCCAATAGGAAATACTTGAATTCATAGGTGGAGAACCCAATTCACATACCTGTGTTGTCTCAATTATGTTTCATAGGGGCCCCCAATATTGGGGTTTGGACCTCCTGCCTCACATATTCAAGGAAACACTCCATGCTGGAACTATGTCCCGAACCCTTCACTAAGGGTAGGGTGGTGGGGTTTCTGGGCAAGCGCCCTACCATTGAGCCCCACCCCCAGCCTCTTACTGGGGATTCTAGGCAGGGGCTCTACCACTGAGCCACACCCTCAGCCTCCTTTTTATCTTTTATTCTGAGACAAGGTCTGACTACGTTGCCTGGACTGGGCTCCTCAGTAACTGAGATCACACACCTGTACCACCTCCTGGCTTCTTAGCTCTTCCAAACCTGCGGTATGTCAATGAATCAATTACAAGTAAGAATTCAAGACTGATTTTTCTCAGTGGCATTAGCCACATTTCATTAGTGGCCCCGGTGTGTGACAATGACAATATGAAGTGGCTCCAGGGTTACAGATCTATACACAAGATCTAGGGACAGAGGGTCCTGCTGAGTTGGAGGAAGAGGATATTGGGCAAGTCACCAGCAAATGGCACCTAGCAAGGTGTATTAGTTGCCTTTCTTGTGTGACAAGATACCCAGGGGAATTATGTTTGGCCCAGAGTCCACGGATACAGTCCATTGCGATGGGGAAGTCACACTGCAGCCTCATTTGGGAACCAGAGCGAGAAATACTGGTATTTAGTTTGCTTTCTCCGTTTTCTTCACCCCAGGACCACAGCCTGTTGAATTGCTCCTCAAATAGTAGGTGATCTCGGTTAACCTAAGCGAGACGTTCCTCCACAGCCATATCAGGAGAGTAAATGCAGATTGTCATTGGACAGTGTTCACCACCGTAGCAGGCAGCTGAGAATTTGTTGTGTGTAGACTTGCACGCTGGCATGGGAAACATGCTTGAACACAAACCCGGCTCCTCCTCAGAGGCTTTGCACACAAATGTTAGTCTCTAGCTCCTGGGCCCTACTTCCCTTGGCCTGGCAGTAAGATCACCAACTTGGCACCTTCTGTGACTCCTGGGAAATGCCCTGCTCTGGCTAACACTCGGGTCCTTTGCTTTATTTTATTTTATTGGTATTTAGATGCAGCCCAGGCTTGCCTTGAACTCAGTATGTAGCCAGCAATGGCCTTGAAATCGATCGTCTGGCCTCTGCCTCTCAAGTGCCGGGATCACAGGCATGTGTCACCGTACCCAGCTCTGACCGTGTCTTACTGTGGTGCCTCCTGGCGTCCCTGCTTTGTGCTTTGCTGCTGTCCCTTCTCCTCCAGTCAGCAGGCTCATGCTCTATGCATTAGAAAAAGCAGCATGTCACAGCCACTGTGTGTGCTGATCACCACCACAGACTTGTGGATGGTTTATCAACTCTTTGTTGTTTTTGTTGCTAGAGCACCCAGACTGCCTCAAACGCTAGAGCCCAGGTGTCCCCTTGTCATTCTCTCGTCCTAGGTTACAGGCAGGGATGAACTTCACCTCCCCCCACCCCCAGGCAGGGTGTCTTACTCTGTAGTCCAGCCTGGCCTCAAACTCATGCCTCAGCCTCTGCAGGTCTGGGATTACAGGTGTGAGCAACTACTTATGGTGCCTAAGTCTTTGGTTAGGATTTCAGGCTTTTCTAGGGTGTAAGTAAAGCTGAGCGTGACGTGCCCATCTCTGGAAGCCCCCCACATAGGAAAGGCTTAGTCTCCTTGTGGACAGGCCACTGGCTGCTAGCAGGATACAGGAATGAAGCACCTCAGGTCTCAAAGAGCCTGGCTGCAGAGACTCTGGGAAATGGCAGCCCTCTAGGCTGGAATTGCAGCCGTGGGGGGACTCCAAGGGCAGATTCCAAAGGTGGTGAGTGGATGAGATACCCTCTTTAACATCGGGGAGAGTCCCGTACTGCTGGCTCATGAAGGAACTGTCTGTTGGAATGGGGGACAAATCTGATAATCTGGTCAACTTGTGTTGTGTTTCAGAAGAAAAAAAAAATAATAAAAGAATGTAGAAATCCTGTTGTGTGTGTCTGCTTTTTAAGATTTGATTTATTAACCTTAAGCATCTCTGTGTGTCTGTGTGTCTGTGTGTGTGCTGGAAGGTACTTTTGTCTGCTGAGCCTTCTCCACAGCCTTGAACTTGATGGTTTTTTTGTTTTTGTTTTTTTTTTTTTTTAATCCTTCTTTTGGTTTTTTGAAGCAGGGTTTCTCTGTATAGCCCTGGTTGTCCTGGAACTCGCTCTGTAGACCAGGCTGGCCTCGAACTCAGAGTGCTCCTGCCTCTGCCTCCTGAGTGCTGGGATTAGAGATGTGCGCCCCCACTGCCTAGTGAACTTGGCGATTTTTAAGAGCTTCCAAGCTGGTGATGACCAAGCAACTGAACTCTGGGGCCATCGGGCGTGACCCATTGTTCCCAAGTTCATCCTCTCCCAGGACAAAAACTTGGATGTGCTCAGCCTCACTCTGGATTTTAGCCACTGGGACAACAGCAAACATGATGCAATCAGAGGCTTGAAAAGTGCTTATGAATTGGACTTCCTCTCTGGCGGCCCTTGGGCTCCCTGCCATCACTGCCACATTGAGAAGCCCAGGCTAAGGGCTGGGGATAAAGCTCAGAGCCCAGTGAGGGGCTGGGGTGTGGCTCAGTGGTGAAGCCCCTGCCTAGAATCCCCAGTGAGGGGCTGGGGTGTGGCTCAGTGGTAGAGCCCCTGCCTAGAGTCCCCAGTGAGGGGCTGGGGTGTGGCTCAGTGGTAGAGCCCCTGCCTAGAGTCCCCAGTGAGGGGCTGGGGTGTGGCTCAGGGGTAGAGCCCTGCCTAGAATCCCCCAGTGAGGGGCTGGGGTGTGGCTCAGTGGTAGAGCCCCTGCCTAGCATCCCCCAGTGAGGGGCTGGGGCGTGGCTCAGGGGTAGAGCATAGCATAGTCAAGGCTGCAGGACTATCCCCACTACTGACACAAAGTTGATCAAAGCGTTTGGTATGTAGCCTGGGCTCTGTTCCAATTCATTATCCTACTGCTTCAGCCTTCCAAGCATTGGTTTAAAGGTGAACTTTATCAAGTCCTGCTAAAATCTTAAACTCTTACATTTGAGCGGTGTGATCTTCAAATTAACATCTCCCCCTGAGCCTCAAGTCTGGTTTCCTGAAAACAAGGATGAGGGTGGTAGCGTGGGCTGCGCTGAGTGAAGCTGAGCTGAGAGGCCTTCTCTCAAAGGCTACACTCACTGCCTCTGAGATTACCCAGCTCTCAGCCTTCTGACTGGGGAAGGAGTCTAACTCGGGTGAGCTGTGACTAGCTCTAGCCACGGAGCTGAGAGTGTTGTCGCTTCTGGGTCACAGTGTTTAATCATGCAGGCGAGACATATCTAGGCACTTCCCTTTGGCAAAGAGATTGGGTGCTCCATGCCTGGAATGGGAACTTGTAGAAGGAAGGAGTGGGTGCTCATTCAGCAAATACACACCCCTCCCTCCCAGTGAAACTCCCACGTTGATGCTGGCTTTGGCCTCGTGACTCACCTTAGTCAATGGAGCGCCACCAATGCTAACCTCAACAACAACCTTATATGCACTTGACTTTCACACTGTGAGACATCTGCCAGCAAACCACTGACGCAGAGGAGGATTTGCGGAAGTCCTCGGAGGAGCCTGCTCTAGATCAAACCAAACAAGCAACCTCCCAGCCCAACCTACTCACCCTGAGGTTGCTTGTTGTCTTAAGTCTTAGTTTGGGGCTGGTTTGTTACATGGCATTATTGCAGCAGAGCTGACTCAAACACTTTGTTGTTTGCAACCACTGAGATCAGGAAGCTGTTACTGTAGCATAACGTGTGTGCCCCCCCCCTCCAGTTGGCGCCAACAGGAGCACCTGCCGGCTAATGGCCACTCTGTAAGTGGCAGCTATCACAATGATTAGTATTTACTGAGACAGAGTGTCTGAAGAGCCGTCATTCCTTTCAAGGCGGCACCCACTGCTGGAAGTGCTTTTAAAGTGGCATTATTCATCATTCCGAAGCCCTGAGGATCTCACTTAATGCAGACGAGTCAATCAGGAGAGGGGGGCCAAGTGCCTAGGAATGTGTGACAGTCCGGGTTCCGATCAGGATTCTCCCCCATCCTCACTGTTTGACTCAAGGCAACACCACCACCCATGTCCACCCGTGAAACCATAGAAGTGAAATAACATCTATTTCTACTGGGCGGCGCTGTTCAGCGCCATAATCCCAGCATTCTAGAGGGTGAGGCAGAGAGTTTGAGGCTGGACCGTGCTACATAATGGGACAGTCTCACACAATAACTGCAAAACAATAAATCAAGTTCCTGGGGCTGTGATCATGACATGATTATAAAACATAAAATACTTAGTGTGGGGGTCAGCACTGTTCTGGTGGAAGCTTCGCCCCAGCCCCTGGCACCCATACACCCCCAAGAGTCTGGAATGTTATAGAGGAGGTTCCACCCAATCCCCCCCTTCCCCCTCTCCATCTCCTTCTAAACCCTGCTGCATCTCAGAAAACCCAACAAATGATGGCCCTTCCCCCAGAGATGCTCAAGACCACTCCCACAGGGTATTTAAACGCCCCCCCTAGAAACCAGACTGTGGTTTTTCCAGTCTCCCATTCCGGTCTCCAGTCTGGGGGACTGGAAGGCAATCTGGGAGTGTTGCTTCCATTAAACGTGAGCTTTTTCTAATTCGGTTTGATTTGGTCTGATTTGGATTGCTGCATTGGCCGAGAGGCTTATTGGGCTGTAGAAATTTTTCAGGCATGGTGCCCCTTAATATAAAGCAAGGACCGCTTTCTTATTTTTCTTTTTCAAAGGGCAGGCTCTCCTGTAGCCCAGACTGGCCCGCCCCCGCCCCCGCCCCCACCCCCACTCCCAACATCAGTCTTACTATGTGGCTCTCGGGCTGTCCTGGAACTTACTAAGTAGACCAGCTTGGCCTCAAACTCACTGAGATCAGCCGGCCTCTGCCTCCCCAGTACCGGGATTAAAGGTGTGCGACGCCACTACCTGGCTCCTTCTTCTGTTTTTGAGACAGGGTCTAGCTATGCAGCCCAGGTCCTGAACTCACGATCCTCCTCCTTCAGCCTCAGCCTGTGCTACCACACAGGGACCCTCTCTTGTTTGAACTGGGTCAGAAAAGAACACGGGGTGGGGGGAGACTTGTACTGTTTACACCCACCTTCCCAAGATGCATCTGGTCACAAAGCCTGAGGTTTACTCTGGTCATCGGTTTTAATTTACAGGCTCCTGGAGGGCTACAGGCTGAGGGCAAATGGGGACCTCACATCCCATCCTCTTTAGTTCTCACTCACCCCTTCCAGGGGGGTAGGGCGCTGGCAGGCAGTCAGCTCTGCGCAGGAAGTAGAGGTAGGAGGCTGAAGGCACCTCGGCTCCAGTCTTGGTGTAGCAGGCGCTCTCTGTAGCACAGCCCCTCGTGGCAAACTTTGTGTTGATAATACCTGTGACGACATTCAGAATGGGGTCAGCGTCTTCACAGCCCAGGAATCTAAGGCACACATCCCCGCCCCGCCCCAGTTCCCTGGATCTCCCCCTCATCACCTGCAATGGGGAAGTGTGGCCCTCTATTTCTGACACACACCCCTCTCCCCATCAAAGTGTATGCACCAGCTCACCAGCCTGCACATTGCCAGCAAAATAGATACAGTGTGTTTCCGGGCCCACACAACGGGCTGCCTGGGTTCCTGGACACGTCTCTTGGAAGGGCGCAATGCAGGAGGGACACATCAGGCCATTCTCGGTTCGATTGTTCTGGGGAGCTGTGAATGAAGTCGGAGTATAAAACAGGCTGGAAGAATTGTTACCCCCAAAATATTCAGAATCTGGGGAACTCGGAGTTGGTTGGAGTTTGCGGGCAGGAAACGGAGGCCCGGAAGCAGCCAAGGGCTTGCCTGATATCACAGGGCAGGCGTACTGTTGTTGGAGCGGCACTTACGGGGCACCGAGATGCTGTTGCAACCGTCGCTCTGACAGCAGTGGGCGTTGGACACCATGTAGTCATTGGGGCTCATGGTGGTCGATACGAAGCCCGAGTAGCAGTCTTTAAGCTTCATGCAGGCCTTGAACGTGCTCACTGACTTTCGGCCCTCTGCAGAGTGGGGACAGGAAGTGATCACTCCCTCCCATCGCCTCATCATCGCATCATTCAGTAACAGGGACTCCTCTCCCTCTCCCTCTCTGCCCTCCCCCGCAAGATGGGGCTGTGGTGTCCCACACCTTTAATTCCTGCACTGGGGAGGCAGAGACAAGCGGATCTCTATGAGTTCCAGGTCAGCCTGGTCTACATGAGTTCCAGGACAGGCTCCAAAGCTACAGAGAGAACCCCTGTATAGAATACACATACACATACACACACACACACACACACACACGTACACACCGCACGCACGCACGCACGCTAGGGCTAGAGAGAAGGCTTATTGTTTAAGAGTACTTGCTGCACTTCTAGAGAACCCAAGACTCAAGTTTGGTTCCCGCACCCACATCTGGGAGCTAACAGTCTACAAGGATAGTTCCAGGGATCTGTTGCCCTCTTCTGGCTTCCTTGGGTATCTGCACTCACACACACATACAAATACATAGACATACATACACATACACATAAAATAACGTTGAGACAGGTCTCACTATGTAGCCCTGGCTTCCCTGGAACTCGCTCTGTAAACCAGAGTGGCCTAGAACACAGAGACCCACCTGCCTCTGCCTCCCCAGTGCTGGGATTAAAGGCGTGTGCCACCACACCCGGCTAAAATACTTTTGTTTATACTATGTGTGTATGACTTCAGGTCTGGAAGCGCCCCTCGGCTCCCTGGCCAACACCATGAGCTCCACTGGCACTGGATATGATCTGCCAGCCTCTTTGTTCTCTCCCGATGGAAGGGTTGAAAATACCATGAGGCTGTGGGAAGGAGCTATTGGGAGGAAATGTAAAGACAGTCTGTAGGAGCTGGGCGGTGGTGGAGCACACCTTTAATCCCAGCACTCCAGAGGCAGAGGCAGGCAGATCTCTGTGAGTTCAAGACCAGCCTGGTCTACAAGAGCTAGTTCCAGGGCAGCCTCCAAAGCTACACAGAGAAACCCTGTCTCAAAAAAAAAAAAAAAAAAAAAAAAAGACAGTCTGCAGGATAGGAAATCTCATCTCTAATCTCTGTGAAGAAGACTCCAAAAACGCCCTTTTCACATTGATTGGCATGTTGGAATGGCGGCAGATATTTGCTCCTTAGCAGACATAGCAAGAGAAGAAGCATCCAACCTGAGTTCTAGCATTGCCTGTAACATTCCTCTAAGACATCTTGCTGACAGAGTGGCCATGTACGCGCTTACACTTGTTACAGTGCTGTTGGACCTTTGGGCTGCCGTTTCCTGGTAGGGTCTTATGTTACACATCATGACACACAGTTCTAAGTGACTGACCCATCAGGCATTTCACGTGGTTATTGCTGCTCTGCCATCGGCAAAGCCAGGCAAGCCGCAGAGATAGAAATAGAAGAGTTTCAAATGAAAGAAAGGACTTGCCGTGACCTAGTTCAGTTGCAAGAAGTCGTTTGCATAGTACACGATGAAGTTAAGGAGGAAGGGTTTGGAACAGAGCTCACCTGGGGTGGCGAATGAATTAAAGGAAGACATGAAATTATTGCAAAAGACGTGAGGGAGAGCCAGGCGGTGGTGTTACATGACGGGAGGCAGAGGCAGAGGGATCTCTGTGAGTTCGAGGCCAGCCTGGTCTAGAGAGGGAGTTCCAGGACAGCTGGGGGTACACAGAGAAACCCTGTCTCAGAAAACAAAAATGAAAAAAGAAAGGAAGAAATGTAAAAGAGGAAGCAGAGAGATGTACTCTGGAATCTCTGAAGAAAGAAGATGACCAGGTGATGACAGTTTGTAATGTTTTCATCATTGCTTCTGGTTTTCATTTCTATGACAGTCCCCTGTGACTCTATGATTGACACCAGGAATTATTCATACACACCATCCAATTTTCGTTTAATTCTTGTCGCGTGTATAGTGCATGCATTTCACATGTGCCCCAATGAGAGTGCCATGAGGACAGCTCTCAGAAGCCTTGCCTTTTGTGTCACCTTGTGGGATCGGCACCAACCTCAGGCCCTCCACACCAGGGCCTCTACCTGCTGAGCCGTCTCTCTGGCCCCATAGCGACTCAGAAAAGCCACCTTCACAACCTGCCTAGTGCACAGCGGCTGGTCTGACCTGGTTCCTTCACCCATTTGACCCAGTCCTGGTGCTGTGGATACAAGCCCTTCCCCAGGCCGCCTGAGGCTGCCCCTGTACCTATGTGAGGTGAGCTTTCTCCGCCTCCTGTTACGTTTCAACCTGGGACAAATGGCTGAAATGCCTTTTTAATACAGCAAAGCTGGACCTGGCTGCCAGGTTCCCCTAGTCACCCTTCCGAAGTCCCGACCTGTTACAGGGTCCGGATGCCGCACCCACCCATCCCCTATTCTGAAGTTCCCAGCCCAGGTGCTGGGCTGCCCTTCCACAGAGGCTCAGACAGACATTTTGGTTACCCCTTCCCTTTTGGACCTCGGCCTCCTGGCTGCTGCATCCTTTCCCTCTTCCTTTCCCTCCCCATCTCCTCTCCCACATGGTCCAGCCCAGTCTTGGTCATGTCCGCTCTGGACTCCCCAGATGTCCCTGCCTCTGGCTATCTATGCTCTCCCTCATGTCTACAATAAACCGTCTCCTCCACCATACCTAGGAGCAGTCATGTCCTCTCCTTTCCTTTTTATTGCTTTTTAAAATTCACCTTCATCATGTTGTGCCATTCCTCAGGGTTCCAGTCCTCATCCAGCCAGGTAGCTCCCTTGCTGTCTCCCCCTGACCCTCAGCTCCCCTCCCGTCTCTCCGAGCTTCTGCCTCACTCTGCCCTTCCCTTGTGCTGGAGCGAAGGCTCTTCAGCTAAGAACATGAGCTGCCCTAGTAGAAGACCGAAGTTCGGCTCGCTTCATCGGTGTCCCGCAGCTGCCTGTAACTAGCTCCAGGGCATCTGACCTCTCCCCACCTCTGCAAGCACTGTACTCAATACCATAACGCCTCCCCCATACACATACTTACAAATAAAAACATTTTCAAAAGCCTCTTTCTTCCTGCTAGTGTCCCATGTCCCCTCATCTTTTCCTCACGCAGCTCCCTTCCCTGCCCCGTTTTATTGTACGTGTGTGGGTATGTAGCCTGCACATACATACGAGCACCACAAGTATGCAGTGCCGGTCGGGGCCAGAAGAGGGCGCTGATCCCCTGGGATTTTAGTTACGGATCATTGTGGGCCACCGTGTGGGTGCTGGGAATTGAAGCAGGGGTCTTCTTCAGAGCAGCCAGCGCTCTTGGCCGCTGCTTCATCTCTCCATCCTCCCATCTCTTTTTGTTTAAGCACAGCCTCAGTCTCAGAATCTCTGACCATAGCACTTTGTAGCACACCCCTCCCATCTCTGATTTTCTTCCCGGTAACCATCCCCCACCTACAGGGTGGAATCTTCGACGACCAAGGTACCCATCCTCCCCACCCTCTTGGCTGAAGCCACACCCTCCTACTTGTGCTGGACTCGCCCACGAGAACCACGCATGCATCTTTGCCGGCTTCACAGGTCTTCATTTTCCCGCTGCATGTGTGTCCCGAGCCCTTGCACACTTCACAGCTTAGAGAGCACCCTGCATGGAGGAGAAGAGAGAGCGGGGTGTGTGGCCGTGGCTAGGATGGTCTGCAGACCATGGTTCACACGGGCTCTGGAGCTCCCGGGAGAGAAGACTTGCGGGGAGGGACCGGAGTCTTCCTGGCTTTTCAGGGTTGGGCACTGAGGACTGTCCAGGGAATTGTCCGGCGTCTGACCAGGAAGCGGTGTGGATGCCAGCGAAGTGGCTTCTAGGGCGGGAAATGACTCCACCACAGAGCCTGTTTTACTCAATAATTACAAGGCTTGAGGACTTTGGACGCCAGGGTCCTATGAGCCAGCTCAGAGGCAGGGAGGGGTCGTGGCAGAGTTTTCTATGGGGCTTTTGTAAGATTTCAGGTCCAGCTGGTTCTTGGGGTGTGGAACTCGCCTTCCTGAAGGTACCACAGACGTCTGGTAGCTCAGGCAGGGGTACCTGACTTTGAGGTCTGTGTCCTAAGTCAAAGCGGGAGACAGGTCCAGAGGGATCTGGGGCATGAAGTCCTTGCTGACAGGGGAGGAACCCAGCCACCTGGGTCCCAGGGACAGTGAAGCTGCCTTGGGAGTGCCAAGGCCTGAATTCCTCTAAGTCCAGAGAGAAAGGACACCCCTGTCCTTACTAATTAGTTACATTTTAAAGATTTTTTTTCTCTGACACTCATCTCTCATTGGATTTCCCAGAATTCAGATGCCATGTTTAGAGATCCTCCCTGGGGCCCATCCTTACTGTCTGCATCCTTTATAAATCTGATTTCTCAGGACACCTCTCTCTCTGTGTGTGTCTCTCTCGGACCTTGCTCAATGTCCTCTGAGACACCAGGAAGGAGGCCAGGTCCCGTTGGCACTTACCGAGATCCAACAGGGTGCAGAGCAGCGTGAAAGCCAGCAGGGAGGTCCTGTGTCTTCTAGACAGCCTCATGATGTGTGACCTGCAGTCCCAGGCCCTGTGCCCTTATAGGAAGCCAGGTAAGGGCGGGTCTGGTCCCACCTTCACCCTGGGGTGAGAAATAGCTGAGGTCAGAACCCCTGGCCGTCCTCCACAGCCTCCGGGTTGGAGCCATGGAGCCAGCGTCCACAAGAAAACCGAACATCACAGACTCAACCCTTCCTGCACCAGGACCTAAAGTGTCTTGATTTCCAGTGTCTTCTTTTACCTGGACCGAGAAGATTACTTATATGTTTTCTCCTCCCCCTCTCCCCCTCAAAAGCCTAAGGTTGGAGCTGGGCCACTTGATTCCCTGCGGTGCAGAGCAAATTCGGAGACTGCCATCCCCTCTTCTCTTTTCCCAAGGAGGCGCCCAGCGTGGGTTGGGTCCTAACCTGGGAGCGCCCAGCATGTCCAGGCCCGTCTTGCGGGGGCCGGGCGCCTTGTCAACTTTTCCTTTCCCTTCCGTGTGCCTGCCTCACACTCGCTCTTCTGTATTTGAGCTGTGTTCAGCTCCAAGCCCTTCCAGGATCCAAACAGAAGAGAGCCTGTCAGCGGCCAGAGATGGGCGTGGACGGAGACAAATGCTCACAGAGCGTTGGGAAACCGAGGCATTTGTGGAGCATGCTAGCCTGTGCGCGCGAGCGCGTGCATATGGTGCATAATTTGTATTTAAGGTCTTTCTCGCTCTCCTTTGGTGTCAGGTCAAGAGCCAAGAAGGGTGTGAGAGCTCTTTCTGTCATCTATCCTCTCTCTCTCTCTCTCTCTCTCTCTCTCTCTCTCTCTCTCTCTCTCTCTCTCTCTCTCTCTCTCTCTCTCTCTCTTCCTCTGTCTCTCTCTCTCTCTCTCTCTGTTGGGAACATGTTTAATGTTTTACTTAACATCTTTCTTGGTCTCAGGCCAAGCTCTAAGAAAGTTCTGAAATCTCCGTTTATCATCAGTCTGTCTCTGCGCGCGCGCTTGTGTGTGTGTGCGCGCGCGTGCGGGTGTGCGCCTGTCTGTCTGTCTGTCTGTCTGTCTGAGAGGGAACAGAGCGTGTCCGCAACAACAGGTGGAGGGGATCTTCTTGCAAGCGGGATGCCTCGGCGTTTCCAAGGCTTCGGTTTGGTTGGTAACCGCTCGGTCCAATGAGCGGGGCGAATTTCGCGCAGGCCCCAGGCCCTGAGCCGCCCCTTGGTTTGGCTCCGGGAAAGCCGGTCCCCGCGTCACCGGGAAGCGAGGCCTGGGAGTGGCGCGAGCCGAGAGGCGGGGCCGGCGGGAGAGCTTGTTGCTAGGGGGACCGGCGCCCGGCTCCGGCGCGTCCGACCGGAGCATGCGCAGTGTCGACGTGCGCCGCGGCGCGCCGCGGTTTGAAAGGCCCGAGCGTGGCGCGCTTGCGCACTGAGTCCGTGCCGCGCCGGGCGCGCAGCCCCTCGTCCTCCTCCCGGGTCCCCGCAGCTGGGGCCGGTCCTGCGGCCGCGATGCCGGAGATCAGACTCCGCCACGTCGTGTCCTGCAGCAGCCAGGACTCGGTGAGGGGCGGGCGGGCTGCCTGGGGGCGGCGGGAAGACGCGGGGCTCCCCCAGGGGCCGGGGACTTGGGAGGTGCGGGGGTGGAGGCATCCCCGGGGCGGCGAGGCCGGACCTGCATCCGGAGAGGCGGGCTTGGGGCCACCGCGGTACTCCCGCAGAAGTGAGGGAAAAGGGCGGCCCTGGGTGTAAGTGCGGAGAGTCGGCCAGCTTTCGGAAACTACTTTATTGTTTTGGTTTTATTATTTATGTGCCTTCCTTTTTGTTTTTGTTCTTGTTTTTGAGGCAGGGTTTCTCTGCGTGTAGTCCCGGCTGTCCCGGAACGCCTCCCTCAGTAGACGAGGCTGGCCTCGAATTCACTGAGATCCACCTGCCTCTGCCTCCCCAGTGCTGGGTTCAAAGGCGTGCGCCACCATTGCCCGGCAAATTATTATTATTATTTTTCCAAACCGACAAATTATTCCTTTTTTTCTTTTCCAAATAAGCTTTATTTAACGAATCTCCACTTTCCTATTCTTGTCTGCAGACCCATTGTGCAGAAAACCTTCTCAAGGCCGACACTTACCGGAAGTGGCGGGCAGCCAAGGCAGGCGAGAAGACCATCTCTGTGGTCCTACAGGTGATGCTGCCTTTCTCCTTTCATTCTCCCTGGGCTTGAGTCCCCGGGCCTCATTCCCAAGCCAGCTGGCTGTGGCTTAAGTCTCTTCCCTTCCATGGTAGAGAGAGTCCTTCTCAACTCACTTGCCTGGAAAATGGGGAAGTTGAAATCCCAGTGCCCCGTTGGCACAGGAGAGAAGAGGCTAAGCCCAGAGGTGACCAGGAGTCAGCGGGTGTCCTGAGTAGGCTGATTCTTCCTCTGGGCCTCAGCTGGGACAGTGAGGGCCAGAAGGTGGCCATGAAGGTTTTCTGCTTAGATCAGTTTCATTATATCATAAAGAGGGAAAAGTTGGAGGAGCTGATGGCTCAGGCCTGTGATTCCAGTTGCTTGGAAAGTTGAGACAGGAATGTCAGAAGTTCAAGGCCAGCCTGGACAACTTTGAATTTGTCTGAGAAATAAAAAGTAATTAGCATCACAGGGACTACGAACAAAAGCATTGGGAATACAACTCAGCTCTACAGGGCTTGCCTGGAACACGTGAGACCCTTGGTTTTATCCTAGTATCACGAAATTAATGAGTGAATGAGACAGTGTTAGGAGGGACTGGAAGTAGCCACCCGATGGGCTGTGCTTTGTGTGGTTGCTTGGTGGTTTGTTTTGTTTTTGAGACAGGGTCTCTACAGAGCCCAGGCTGCCCTGGAACTCACTCTGCAGACCAGGCTAGACTCCAATTCAGAGACCCGCCTCCCTCCACCTTTGAGCGCTGGGATTAAAGGTGTGTGCCATTTTCTTAAATTGAAGCTGATGTCTTGAACGCCTGATTGTCCTCCGTCCATCTGGGATGGAGGAGTCCCAGGTGGACGCCATCAAGTCTAGCCTTTCTTTACCTTAAAATGCACACAAGCATGCACACACACACCACATACACACGAGTGTTGAGGTTTGAACTGAGGGCCCTTTTGCAGGCTAACGGAGCCGTGTCCCCAGCCTGGCTCACATGTTTCTGACTGTTTTATTTTTAATTTGGTTTTTCAGACTGCTTAAAAAAAAAATCATTTCATTTTAGTTTCTTTTGCATGCACATTTATGGGCACACAAGTCCCGTGGCATCAGGCGTATGAGGTCAGAAGACAACTTGTGGGAGTCAGTTTTTCTCCTCCTAATGTGTGTGTGTGGGTTCTGGTTCCCTGGACCTAAGCAGGTCATCAGTCTCTCCCCCAGCCTGAAACTTGTGATCGTTTTGTTTCTGTCCCCCAGTTGTACCCCCATACCTGGCCTTTGAGTGTGTTTTGCAATGTTCTAACTGGAGCCAAACCAGAGCTCTGCGGGGTTAAAAACCTTTTCTTTTTCGTGGCTATGAGTGTGGAGCATGTGCAACTTTTTTTTTTTAAAGATGGGCTCACTTCTTGGCATAGGCTGGACTCAAACACCCATACTTCCCTCCCCACGGCTTCTCATGTCCTGGGGTCAAGGCATGTTAGTGTTTGACCTGAAAGTCAGTTTCAGACACTGGGCATGATGACATGTGCCTTTAATCCCAGCACCCAGGATACAGAGGCAGGCGGATCTCTGTGAGTTCGAGGCCAGCCTGGTCTACAGAGTAAGTTCCAGTACAGCCAGGAAACCCTGCCTCAAATAACATAAATATGTAGAAAAAAATTTTTTGAAAGGAACAAGAGATTTGAGGAAGGCATTGGAGAGCTGACTCAATGGTTGAGAGTGCAAATTCCCCTCCCAGAGGACTGAGTTCGGTTCCCAGCACCCACTGATGACTCACAGCCTGTAAATCCAGCTTCAGAGGATCGGATACTGCTGGCCTCTGGGGGCACACCCTCCTTCCACACACTTACTTAAAATGATAAGCATGCATCGCTTATTTTTTCCTTTTTGGTTTTATTTTGTTTTCAAGACAGGATTTGTCTGTGTAGCCTGGCTGGCCTGGAACTCACTCTACCTCTGCCTCCCGAGGGCTGGGATTTAAGGTTGTGAGCCACCACCACCTGGCTGATTAAAAACAAACCTTTTAAAAAATTGGTGGGAGAAGAGAATTTGATGCTTTTAGCACGTGCCAGTTGCCACTTGTGTGTCTGGCTGTAAAGGCCTTTGTTACCACGAGCGTGGATGACAGTGCTTTTGACAACACTGTTAGCCTGTTCTGCTCTCATACGAACTGCTGAGCTACAGCCCCCAGCTGCCACCGCCACCACAATGTCCATCACACACACTTTCCTTGGCTACATACATTCCTCGGGTCTGAATCGAGGGTGTTAGGTGAAGGACTTTGGCGGGGACAAGACTCATCAGACCCTCTCTAACACTGCATGTGTCTGTGGCCTCTTGGCTTAGTAGTTGTGGCTCCCAGAGCCTTTTGAGGGTTATAGAGAAGTTTAAACAAACAAGCAAACAGATGTGTGGCATCTCCCAGCCAGCATTAGGTGTTTTAAGTATCTCTTAAATCCTTAACCAGAGACTGGTAATGCAAACTAATGTTATTTGCCATTATAACCTGCCAGTCAGCAGCCTACACACCTCACATGGCTTGATTCATTTGAGCCTCATAAAACCCCATGACCTACAGACTGTCATTATCCCCATTTTGCAGATAAAGAAACCGAGGCCAGGGTGAAAATTATACAATGGAGAGCCTGTCTTTTAAACTGTGTGAGAGCCAGGTTGCTTACCATTTAGTTTGGGGACCTGGATTCAAATCCTACCTCTCCCTCTTACTCATGCCGACCTCAGGCGAATGTTTCTCATCTCTGCAAACGTCCCCATGGAGAATAAAGACACCCAAGGCTGGGGTGGCTGTAAAAACCCGGTGACATAATGTCTGCAGAAGTGCTCTGTCAACATGTACGAGTTGATATAAAGGGAGGGGCTGGCGATTTCATTATGGGACAGTGATTCCTCAGGCCTTGCTTACATCAGGTGACCTCCCCACCCTCAAGTGATGTTGAGTTCGGTAAGAGAGCTCGGGAACCCAAAGAAATGGGTCGGAGGGCTAGGAGCCTGGCAGGTAAGGCACCGGCCGGTTTGCAAACGACTGAAGGAGAAGTAGCGGCTGTTTGCACGGAATTAGGGGACCCGGAGCGGGAAAACCCGGCAAAGAGCATGCATTTTCCTTGGGGTGTGACTTTGGGAATGCTGAGGCTCTCAAGATGGCTCAGAGGGTAAGGGTGCTTGTAGCCAGGCCTGACAGCCTGGGTTCCGTCATCAGACCCCACTTGGAGGAGAGAACTGGCCGACAGAGGTTGTCCTCTGACCTCCACATGTCGTGGCATTTGTACACACACACACACACACACACACACCCGCTCATTGAATAAACCAATGTCCAGCTGGAGAGGTGTCCCATGGGTAGGAGCACAGGCCACTCCTTCAGAGGGCCTGGGTATGATTCCCAGCACCCACGTGTGCAGCTGCAATTCCAAGGGGAAGGGGCTTTTGTGGCCTCTGAGGGCACAGGCATACCTGCGGGCAGAATGCACACATACATAAAGAGCTCTAAATGTAAAAGAAAATATGGCGGCAGTGGTGGCTCCCGCCTTTAATCCCAGCACTCGGGAGGCAGAGGCAGGAGGATCTCTGTGAGTTTGAGGCCAGCCTGGTCTACAGAGCGAGCTCCAGGACAGCCTCCAAAGGGCTCACAGAGAGACCCTGTCTCCAAAAACCAAAACAGAAAAAAAGGAAAAATGGGAGACAGACAGAGGTCCTGCGGGACCTGGAGTAGCTCATCCATCCATCACTTCTCAGCTTTGTGTTAGGATCAAGTGTAGCATCATGTCTTCATCAATCACTTATTCACGTGTGTGCCAAGTGCTTTCTGTGAGTCCTGGCCCTGCACAGCCGTGGGCAGCGCACAATGAGCATATTTACACCTGCGGCCTGCCTGGCTGGGTGTGGAGGGGTGGAGGAGAGCCTGCCCGGCCCCGAGTTTGAACACGGGCTGCACGCCTGACACCCCAGTTCTCGGGAGGGTCAGAGTTCAAGCTCATCTGCTCCGTAGCAAGTGTAAGTCAGCACGGGCTACGTGAGACCCCGGCATGCAAAGGCTGACCAAGGCTCCTTAAGTTGATCCTGTATCGGGCAGTGAGCCTCTCGTGCTGTGGGGGTGAGCAAGGGGAGGAGGCGTGTGCAGCCCGAGAGTGGTGCGGTCAGGTTTTTAGTTAAATATGAGCTCTGTTACTTTTTTGAAAAATGTAAATTGAATGTGGCGGTGCACACCTTTAACCCTAGCACTGGGGAGGCAGAGGCAGGTAGATCTCTGAGTTTGAGGCCAGCCTGGGCTACTTCCAGGACAGCCAGGGCTACTGTCCCAGCCCACCCCTCCCAATTTAAAAAATTTTTATTTATGTTTATGAGTGTTTTTTTCTTTACGCACATGCACACACCACGTGAGTGTCTGATGCCTTTGAGATTAGAAGAAGGCATTGGGTTCCCCACAACGGAGTCAGGGTAGTGTCTGTAACCTCTGCATTAAGTGCTGTTAACCACTGAGCCACCTACACCACACTGGTGACTTTCTTTTCCCCTTGAGACAGGGTTTCTCCGAGTAGCCCTGGCTGTCACAGAACTCACTCTGTACACCAGGCTGGCCTCGAACTCATTGCGATCTGCCTGCCTCTGCCTCCCGAGTGCTGGGATTAAAGGCGTGCACCTTTTTTTTTTAAACCATATTTACTTTGTGTGTGTGTGTGTGTGTGTGTGTGTGTGTGTGTGTTTTATACGTGTGCACTGCTGCACGTATATATGTACGTTTGTAGGGGTCAGAGGACAACTTGCAGGAAGGAGTCACCTCTTTCCCTTCCACTCTGGGTTTTCTGGCTAGCGTCTTTGCTCTCTGCTGCCTGGAGTCTGGTGGCTTTGAGCAGAGGAGGCTGAGCATCCACGGGGAGGGCACCGGCAGGTTAGCAGGCTGCGTCCAGCCGGCATGTGAGAAGTAAGCCAAGGAGGCCAGGGAGCAGGGTGGGGCCAGAGCTGATGGGGCGAGGGTAGGAGCCTCTCACAGCACTCAGGGCCTGCCGGGGAAGGGCTGAGAGATGGGAGCCACCAGGACCTCTGCAGAGGACAGCTAGGACCCTACTAAGGTCTGCACAGGCTCCCTGTTCCCAGTTGAGGATAAGCGAGAGGTCAGCACTGCGGTGACAGAGAAGACAGTAGACCCTGTGTGCTCTCCAAACACTTACACAACGCTGGGGTTGCCACACAGGCTCCAGCCCTCTGCTGTGCTGTCAGCCGTGGCCACTCTGTGCCCAATCGGTCACCTGCTTCCCGCCAGGGAGCTCAACCTCTTCGCCAACCCCGCCTGCCCTCGAGGGCATACTGGGACAGGCCCAGTTGGAACACGTCATGCTTGCCTTGTGTTGTTGTTTGAGACAGGGTCTCGTTGTGTAGTCCAGGCGCTGGGATTTCAGCCATGAGCCGCTACACTTGCTGTACCCTTTCTGGCTGTACCCTTTCCGTACTCAGGACTTTCTGTTCTTTTATGTTTTAAGATTTACTTATCTATGTATGTGGGTGCTCTGTCTGTGTGTACACCTGCACACCAGAAGAGGGCGTCGGATTCCAGTACAGATGGTCGTGAACCACCATGTCCTCGCTGGGAATTGAACCTGGGACCTCTGGAAGAGCAGCCAGTGCTCCTAACCACTGAGCCGTCTCCCCAGAGCCCATTGTTTTGTTTTGAGACAAGGTCTTACTGCTGAGCCATTCCCCCAGCTCTTCCGTTTTGAGAAAGGCATTCACTGTGTGGAGCCCGGGTGGCCTTGACTTGGGACCCTCCTGCCTCTTCTCCCGTCTGCTGAGACGATGGTGGGCCCCACTGCCCTGACGTTTGAGACAGGGTCTCACTCTGTGCCTCAGGCTGTCGTGGCGTCCTGTGCTGCCTCCTGCATGCTAGGCCAGCACACTTCCCACAGCCCTTTCCCAGGCCCTCCCTGTCTTTTCAGTGGCAGCACGCAGGCCAGCTCTTTTACCAGCCGTCTCCGCTTGGCCCACTTTCTATGGTTCACCTCGTTCCGTCTCGTGTATCGTGTCTGCCTAGGAAGATCAGGAAAACTCGAACAAAAATGCAAGCATAGACTACTAGGTTGGGGCTGTTTGTGTAGCCCACTGGGTAGAGTTCTGAGTTTGATCCCTAGCACTGCACTAACCCAGAAAGAGACGAGGCAGGATCAGGACTTGAAGGGCATTGTTGGCCTCGTGGGAAGATTGAGGCCTGCCTGGTGTGTGCAAGGCCCAGGCCAGCCCAGCACCCGGGCAGGGGAGGCAACAGTAAAGAGCCCAGACTCTATCAGGGGGACAGATGAAGCAGACTAGGGAAAGAGGGACCCCATGTGGGAGGTGGAGAGCGCGCCTCGTCAGGTCTGAAGTGTTGACATCTGAGTCTGGCTCAGAAGGAAGGCCTGAGCAGTGGTGAGATGTGAAGAGTGTTCCAGATTCTGGTGTGGCAGGCGTGGGACGCCTCCGCCTCCCTCATAGGAGATGGGTGATGTAGCTGGAGAGGAATGGCTGAACACACAGGAAGTCAGCTGGGCTCGGTGTGGAAGGTTCTGTGCTGGCTTGTGTTTTCTCCAAGTGCAGTGCGGGGGGAGGGGGGCGCGGAACAGCGCTGTAGACAGCAGGCTGCCTTTCTCTTGGGCTTTACCTGCAGCTGTGGCATAAACACTTCCTGTCCAAGGCTGCTCATCTGTGGCGAGGATGTGGTTGCAGCATCCGCACTTGGGGCCCTGGTTAGAGTAGGTTTTGCATTGTGTCCACAGTTGCTGGCGTGAGCACTCAGTTTTGCTCTGTTTTCTTCTGTGGCGCTGGGTATTGAGCAGGCTGTGCAGGCTAGACATTGACGCTCGTCCCAGGCCCCCTCTCTTTGACGGGGCCTTGCTGCATTACCCGTCTGCTCTTGAACGCACTCTGTGGCCCAGGCAGGCCTTGAACTCTGGATTAACCCCCCAGGCCCAGCTTGCTGCACTTGTTACTTGGGGGCATCTAACTTCCTGTGGGAGGGTTATCACCACGACCCCCCTTCCTCAATCGAGAAAACTGCCTCTCAGAAACACCGGCTGTGTTTTAGAATGACAGAGGAGGGCAGTGTTGGGTGGCAGTGGATAGGCAGTTAAAATGATTTGCTTTAAAAAAAAAAAAGGTTTATTTTTAAGTGTGTGTGAGGGGTGGGTGCCTGCAGAGGCAGAGACATTGGGTCCCTGGGGACCTAGAATTACATGAGGTTATGAACGTCTTGTGGATTTGAGTAGCTCTGGAGACTGAGCCGGCTCTGCAGCCCTGACCTTGAACTTCCGATTCTCCTGCTGTAGTAATCAGATGTGTGTGTGTGTGTGTGTGTGTCCCGGGAGAAGGAGAGCAGGACGAGCTCTTTATGAACAATCGGGACGTTTTACTGGACCACACGGTCCCGGCCAGGAGCAGGCGCTTCTGTGATCTCGGGTCTCGAGGCCGGAGCTGAGTGAGCAGGGCAGGGCGGGGACCAAGGCAAAGCCACCGGTGTGGCGCATCCCGTTGGTGTGGCTGTGACAGCCGCCAGCAGGCATGACAGGATATGGACTTTTATTTAATAAGATTCCGGCACAGCTGTGTCACCACGCAGGACAAAGGCTCCTAAGAGCCGTGCGCACCTGAGGGTCAGACTGACCTGGGTTTGAGCCCCAGGTCGGGTCGGGTTGAGCAAATGCGTTGTTTTCCTTGGTTCAGTGCCTCCAAATTCAGAGTACATGCTCTGCCATGCTCTGTTATGCTTTCCTGGGGCTCGAACTCAGGTTTCCTGCATCCTAGGCAAACACTCCACCAACTGGACTACATTTGAAGCCTTTGAGGGCTGTAATAACTCTTCACCCAGCACCCTGAAAAGAGCCCCAGACAGCCCGGTGAGGGTGGCATGCACTTCTAATTCCAGCTGTGTGTGTGTGTGGGGGGGGTCACAGCAGAGGCAGGAAGATCTCTGTGAGTTCAAGGCCAGCCTGGTCTCCAAGAGCAAGTTCCAGGACAGCCTCAAAAGCCACACAGAGAAGCCGTGTCTCGGGGTGGGGGTGGGGGTGGGGGTGGGAAGAGCCCCAGACAGGAGAGCAGGAGGCTTGGCATTGCCCACTCTGACTGCTCCACACCCACACACCTTTCTGTGCCTTCAGCCCTGGGGCTGTGGCCACAGGTTCTTTGGTGAGAGTCTTCATAAATGGCCCTTTCTTTCCGTGAAGAATGAGCCCTATCAAGCAGTGCTCCTACTCCCACAGAGATAATAGACACAGCAGGAAGCCTGGGGCATTTCTAGGTCAGCACCTGACAAAGCCACTCCCGTCAAAGGGAAACAGGCCTGGCAAAGTGGGCCCTGCCTGCAGCCCCAGCTCCTGGGAGGGGGAGCCAGGGGGACCCCAAGTCCCAGGTATGTGTTGTGTCCCGACTCCCCCAGTACACACGCCGAGAGGAAACTAACTGTAAGCACGTAAAAACGGAAACAGAGCTGCGCAGCTCACGCCCGTGGCCCAGCTTTTGGACTACAGGTGGCTTGGGCGTCCGTGGCCGTGTAAACGGGGCCTGAGAGCTGGCTCAGCTCTTATACGCTCTTGTTCCCAGGGTTCGATTCCCAGCACCCGAATGGCAGCTCACAACTGTCTAACTAGTTCCAGAGGATCGGACACTCTCTTCAGGCCTCTGCAGGCAAAATGTTTGTACACATGTGATACAATAAATAAACTTTAAAAAAAAAAAAATGGAAAGCTACAGAGCGAGTTCCAGGACAGGCTCCAAAGCCACAGAGAAACCCTGTCTTGAAAAATTAAAACTGAACCAACAAAAAACCAAACAACCCCCTCCCAAACAAAAACCTTCACCTTCCAGATACTGGGGTTACACGCGTGTGACACCAAGCCCCAGCTTTACCTCCCTCCATAGCTTTATCAGTGAAAGTAATGTCACAGGATCGCCAGTGTTAAAACAATGCCTGATTGACAGCTGCTGGGTGCCCGACCTCCAGCCAGTTAGTTACTGGGAGACCTTGACTTGCTGAGCGCCCTGTTTTACAGATGAGGAAGTAGGGGCTCCAGGAGGTGAGCCAGCAGGAGCACATGGCTAGTGTGTGGCAGAGCTGGGTTTCGATAGCAGGACTTGCTGAGGAGCAAAACCCACGGAGCCTGTGTGGTCATGTGTCCTTTGTATGACAAATGAACCTAGCTATGCCTTTGGCTGTTGCCGCCAAGGAGTTCGTGGCAGCGGGCCCGTCGGGAGATGGAAGTGTGGAGATGGCATGTGTATATGTCCCAGGCTGCCTGCCCGAGACATCGCGACACCACTCAGTTCTGGCCCCCGTTCCAAAGCCAGCCAGGGCAGAACTCACGGGGGCCTTTCTCTGCCTACAGTTGGAGAAGGAGGAGCAGATACACAGCATAGACATTGGGAACGACGGCTCGGCCTTTGTAGAGGTGCTGGTGGGCAGCTCGGCCGGAGGGGCCACAGCTGGTGAGCAGGACTATGAGGTAAGCAGGGCTGGGAGATGCTGACACCCCTGCATCTCCTTTGCTGTCCCCCACTGCTTACATGAAGGTGGGGGCCCCCTGGCCTACCTTCTGGGTGAGTCGACAGGGATTAGTACAGAGCGTTCTTGGAGCTGGAGAGCTGGATCAGCAGTCAAGAGGGAGTGCTGTCCTGGCAGAGGAGCTGGGTCCGTCCTCAGCACCGTGCCGGCAGCTCACAGCCCTCTGTAGCCCCGGCCCCAGGGGTGCCACACTGCTAGGTTCCATAGGCTCCTACACTCCCTTGCACATATAAGTAAAATAAATCTTTAAAAAGTACTGCTTTTCTTTGTAAGACATGGGTCAGGATTTCCTTCATACTGGCTGGACTGTTGCTCTTGTGAGTGTGTGAGTGTTTATTCGGTGTTTGCCCGCTAGAGGGTGCTGTGACAGCTCAGGCCTGTGTTCCCAAGGTCTGAAACAGCTGTGCCGCTGCAAAGTTTCAAATGGAACTTGTGCTCAAGTCTTAGGTTCTAGTCACAGCTGGATGGAAGGTCAGAGGCTTAAAGTGCTTGGTTTCCATGAGGGAGCTACGTCAGTCAAGGTTGCTTCCTCCTCCTGGTCACGACCGGAGCACAGGGCAGCACCATTTCCTGCAAAGTCAGCCTGCCTTTCCTCCTCCACCCAGGTCTCAGAGAAAGACAGGCTGGGTGGTAACACCGGCCACTCTGGGGGCTGAGAGAGGAGGTTTGCAAGTTCAAGGCCAGCTTGGGCTACTATGCAGAGTGCATGAGCAACTTGGCCAGACGTTTCAAAATCAAAATAAAAGAAGAGTGGGGTTGGCGTTGACACCGTAGGTCTGTGCTGGAGTGCTTGCGTACATCTTCAGTGGGAGAAGGGCATCCTGCACAACGTTTTCCTTTTCCGTGTGCTTGTGCCGGAAGTTCATTTGTAGTTCTGTCTCGTTATATACATGTTGCCTGGTTTCTCCTGTTCAATATACACCAAAACAGGATTGAAAACAAGCCTTGGACTGGGGAGGTGTGGCTCAGCGGTAGAGCCCTGCCTAGAATCCCCCAGTGAGGGGCTGGGGCGTGGCTCAGGGGTAGAGACAAGACAAGGCTTCGCTGAGTAGTCTCGATGAAGCTACCCACACTCCTGCTTCTGCTGTGGTCTGGAGCCAGAGACCATGCCCATTTCTTTTGTGGACAGAATTTAATATAATGTAATTACGGGCTGCTCTGTAAGTTTGGGGTCTGATGAAGAGAAGGCAGGGCAGCTGTCACCCCTGGGATGAGGAACAGAAGGCAGGTTGGAATGTGGAAACGAGTCACAGTGTAGAGCCTGAAGAGCAGGTGCCCCCCCCTTCTCCTGCTGTGTCACCGAGAGAGGGCTTAGTGGAGGATGCTGCAAGCCGGGTTCATCTGGTGTGGCAGAAAGAGCTGGGGTAGCAACATCTGCAGCCGAGGAACGTCTGTCCCGCAGCCTCTCTAGCTCCCCCTCTCGGCAGAGCCTGGTGGGGCACAGCTGGCCCTCCGAGACCTGCTCTGCCCCCCTGCCTGTGGGTGTGACCAGGGACGCATCACTGAATATCTGATGCCGCTCGCTCCATTTTTGGATTTGGGTCTCTTGTGTTTGGCATCCTGTAATTCTCCCGGCCATGAGCGACTCAGCCGAGTGTCTCCAAACATTCAAACCCCATCTCTCGCTGAGACCCCTGCTGGGGTCCTTCGGGCATCCGGGCCTCTCTCTGTTCCTCGTCCATTGTGTTGTCTCCTCCCTAGGTCCTTCTCGTCACCTCCTCTTTCATGTCCCCTTCTGAGAGCCGAAGCGGCTCAAACCCCAACCGCGTTCGTATGTTTGGACCTGACAAGTTAGTCCGGGCAGCGGCGGAGAAGCGCTGGGACCGCGTCAGAATTGTGTGCAGCCAGCCATACAGCAAGGTACGGAGTGCGGAAGCAGAGGCGGGGCCCAGGGCGGGGCTCCGAGGGGCCATCCTGAGTCCAGGGCGCCGGGCAGCGCGCAGCTGCTGCCCCCTTGGGATCATGGTCTACTCCGTGTTCCCAGCAACGGGCTTGGGGTCCTCCGGCGACAGGCAGCTCAGTCTGGAGGCGTGTCAGAGGGTGAATTGAGGCCCATCGGGCCTGTGTAATGTCGCTGTCGTCGTCATGCCGGGGCCAGTTGTATGCCGGGGCCAGTTGTAGTTCTGCACGCTGACGGCGGAGAAGCAGAGAGCCCTGGGTAATTCGCATAAATGGCCCCAGACAGAGCTAGGGCACACGGTTGTGGACTCGCTGCCTGCCAGCTGGCTTCCATCTGCAATGAAGGTCAAAGAGCAGGTGGAGGGCTGAGCCCGGCCTTGTCTGCGGTTAGGGCTCCGTGAGGTGTAATGTTACCGTCACGACCGCCCTCCCTTGGGCACCTGCTCCGACAGAGCCAGAGAGGGCCAGAGAGGGCTTCCGCCGTGGCGGGCATGAGAGCCCAGCTCTGTGCTACCCAGACACCTCCCCCTCGTTCCAGGATTCACCCTATGGCCTGAGTTTTGTGCGGTTCCACAGCCCTCCAGACAAAGATGAGGCGGAGGCTCCTTGCCAGGTAAGCTGCACCGTCCCCCCCAGCCTTCTCCCTGCCTCGCCCCTGCCTGCCAGCAGCCTTCCCACAGCACTGACCTTGCGGACCTTAGAAGGTGGCAGTGACCAAGCTCGGCCAGTTCCGTGTGAAAGAGGAGGATGTTGGCGCCAGCTCCCTAAAGCCGGGGTCTCTCTTCTTCAGTCGCATCAACAAGACACCTCCAGGTGCACGTGGGGACTCGTGTGGGCAGCACACTCACTTAGCATGGAGCCTGGGATCAGCTCCTAGGCCCATGCCTGGAATCTCAGCCCAGGGAGATGAGGCAGGAGAGGAGATGTCTGCGGTGGGAAGTTTGAGCTCAGCATAGACTGTGACACCTAACTTGTCTTAGCAAAAGGAAACCTCAGCCCTGAGGTCCACGGCTGGACCCCCGAGTGTGGGGACGTCCACGGCTGGACCCCTGAGTGTGGGGCTGTCCACGGCTGGACCCCCGGGTGTGGGGCGAGGCTGTCCAGGGAGGAAGGCTGGGCCTGGGCTGATGAGTCTGCGGAAGGTCTCGAGCCCTGGGTCACCTCTGGGTGTGGGGGTGACGGGACACCTGGTGACGGGCTGAAGTGTCTTTGTCCCTGCCGTTCATCGTCTCCCTCTGTAGCCTCTGCTAGCGACCCAGCTGGACCCAGCTACGCAGCAGCTACGCTGCAGGCCTCTAGTGCAGCCTCCTCAGCCTCGCCAGTCTCCAAGGCTTTGGGTAGCTCTTCCAAGGTGAGGTCCTCAGACACTGGGGAGGGGAGAATGAGAGGAGCTGGGGGCCTCACCCCTCCCTGCCTCTCAGCCTCAGGAGTCTCCCAAACAGAAGAAGACACTGGACTTGAATCTAGAAGACAGGAAGCCTCCCAGCAAACCTTCAGCAGGGCCACCTACCCTCAAGAGACCTAAACGTAAGCAATTTGGAGGCCTTAATTCTGCAGAGACCCTGGCTTGTGTGTCGTAAGGGAAGGCTGGGGCCTGACCCCCTCATCCAAGAAGGGGTTGGAGAGGGCCTGGTTTCCCGAGTGCTGGGAAGTAAGTTTGCTGGGTGCACAGCCCCAGGGCACCGCTGGCTTTCTGTTCTTTGATTCCCCAGTGTCTGGTCCCAGTCGCACCTCGGCTGCAGCCCCAGCCTCTACCCCAGCACAGAAGGCGGGCCCGGGGAAGCCTCGGGGAGACAGCACGGAGCCCAGGGGAGCCCGAGCTGGCCCCCAGGAGCTGGGGAAGATCCTGCAGGGTGTGGTGGTGGTACTCAGTGGCTTCCAGAACCCCTTCCGCTCAGAGCTTCGGGACAAGGCCCTGGAGCTGGGGGCCAAGTATCGGCCAGACTGGACCGCGGACAGCACACACCTCATGTAGGCTGAAGTCCCTCCGTGCCACCCACCCTCCCTGTACTGCCCTCATGCCCTCTCGTTTTCACTGTCCCTGCTCTGCTACCCTCCCTCCCGCTTTCGTCTGTCTGTCTGTCTGTCTGTCTGTCTGTCTGTCTGTCTGTCTCTTGCCTCCGAGATTCTCAGGAGGCTGCCTGGTTTCCTCTGCTTTAGTCCCCTCTCCCTTAGCCCCATCTCTGTCTGTCTGTCTGTCTCTCACCGTCTCATCTGTTGGTCACATCACATCTAACATCCCTGTTTTGCATCCCTAGCTGTGCCTTCGCCAACACCCCCAAGTACAGCCAGGTCCTGGGCCTCGGGGGCCGAATTGTGCGGAAGGAATGGGTGCTGGACTGTTACCGAATGCGGCGCCGGCTGTCCTCCCAGAGGTGAGGCCTCACCGCCCCACCTCTCAGGCAGCTCGTACACCTGCCTCTCACCCCAGAGCTGGGCGATGCAGAGCCTGGGGCCCGCTAGGCAAGCTCAGCTGGCCTCAAACCAGCATCGGCTGGTTTCAGCGAGGGGGCATGGCGTCCTGGTGGGAAGTGACTACCTGGGTGGGTGACAGATTCTGTGATAACCTGTTTTGTGCAGAAGGGAAAGGACACAGCAGGGGCTGTCTACAGAGGCTTTGGATTGAAGCAGGGCGCTGGAGTGTGTCTGAGTGGGGCTTGGTTTCAGTGTGCATGCGCACACACTCACACAGACACACACACAGACACACCCACAGACACACACACTCTCACACACAGACATACACACACTCACACAGACACACTCACACACGTGCACACACACACACAGACACACAGACACACAGATACACACTTTCACACAGACATACACACACACACACACACACACATATACTATGGTTACCTAGTATGTCAGAGTGGGGGCTGGTTTCAGCACACACACACACACACACACACACACACACACACACACACACACACAATCTCAGAGAACCAAAATTCTGGTGATGGTTGGGGCTGAGAGATGGTTCAGCGGTTAAGAGCACTGACTGCTCTTCCAGAGACCCAAGGTTCAATTCTCAGCACCCCACATGGTGGCTCACGGCCGTCTAACTCCAGTATCAGAGTATCTGATGACTTCTCATCATTGTGGGCACCAGAAACAAATATGACGAGCAGACATACATGCAGGCAAACACTTCTACACGTAACATAAAACAAGTATATCCTTAAAAACATGCATATCCATAAGTTATACAAAATAGCAGTGTTTACATAAAAGTACACATATCTTCCCACACACTTTAAAAATACTGCTATAAATCGTATGTGTGACCGTGTGTCTGTGTGGGAGGATGCGTGTGTGTGTTCAGGTACCTGAGGAGGCCATGTGTCAGATCCCCTAAAGCTGGAGTTAGAGGCATTGTGAGCCTCCTGATGTGGGTGCAGGGAGTCAAACTTGGGTCCTCTGTGAGCATATAAGCTCCTTACCATCTCCCCAGGCTCTCACACTGTGCGTGTGCGTGTGCGTGTGTGGTGTGTGTGTGTGGTGTTAACTAGTGTGTGTGTGTGTTTCTGTGTGTGTCTGTGTGTGAGTGTGTGTGTCTGTGTGTGAGTGGTGTTAACTAGTGTGTGTGTGTTTCTGTGTGTGTGTCTGTGTGTGAGTGTATGTGTGGTGTGTGTGTGTGAGTGTGTGTGTCTGTGTGTGTGTGGTGTTAACTAGTGTGTGTTTCTGTCTGTGTGTGTTTGTGTGTGTGTTTGTGTGTGTGTGTGTGTGTCTGTGTGTGTGGTGTTAACTAGTGTGTGTTTCTGTCTGTGTGTGTTTGTGTGTGTGTTTGTGTGTGTGTGTCTGTGTGAGAGTGTGTGTGTGTGTGTGTGTGTGTGTGTGTGTGTGTGTGTGCGCGCACACACACATGCGCTGTTACTAGAAACTGATCCCAAGGCTTCCCACATGCTAAGCAACCCCTGAGCCACACCTCAGCCCCTCACTGGGGTCTTCCAGGCAGGGGCTCTACCACTGTGCCGTATCCCCTTTTAGCCTTTTCATTTAGTATTTTGATGGAGGGCCTTTCTAAGTTACCCAGACTGGACTTCAGTTCACTCTGTAGCCCAGGCGAGCCTCCTGCCTCAGACTCCTCACGTTTTGAATATCTAAGATGACTTGTAATCAGGATTGTGTCTTTGTGGATGTCACGTGAACCCTTCTCCATGCTGTCAGGGAGTCTGCGGGTGGCTGAGCTGCCTGGATCTGAGAAGGGCAGGGGCAGGGGATTCCTACTACAGCCCCTGCCCCCAGAGTTCTCTCTCCATTCTGAGACTGAGGCCTGGTTCTTCCCCTAGGTACCTCATGGCAGGGCTTGCCTCCAGCGGTGAGGACGAGGAGGACTCTCACAGTGAGAGCGAGAGCGGTGCAGACCCAGCTCCGGAGCTTCCGCGGAAGGTCTGCCGCCCCTGCTGGCCTGGAGGGAGTCTGGGAGCCCCCACCATCTGCTGTGCGCCTCAGCCTCCCGTCCCGCCCCCTGCTGGCTGTCCACAGCCGCACTCTGCCCCATCTCACTCAGCCCTCCTTCCTCAGCGGCCCCCAGCCAAAGCCAAGACCCAAGCAGCAGGGCCCAGCTCACCCCAGAGACCACCCACTGCGCACGAGACCAAAGCCCCCTCACCAGGACCCCAGGACAGCAGTGACACTGAGGGGGAGCAGTCAGGTCAGAGTCTGAATGACAGGGGTCTGTTCTCCTGTGTGGGGAGCAGGGCTGGGCCTGGAGCCCTGAGCTGAGGGCAGTGCTGGGGTCCAGATTTCCGGGCTGAGCGAGGAGGACGATATCCAGGCGGATGGGGTGAAGGAGAGGGCACTGTGGGTCCAGCAATCTAGATTGAGAGAGCAACTTAGTTTGAGCCCGCAGTCCATGGCTGCATTCCTGGTGCCATCCTGAGAGGGCGTTAACAGACTTCCCAGAAAACAAGCCTGTTGACTGAGTTGCTACTGGCAGAAGGACAAGACGATGGAGCCGAGGATTCCGGGGACACTGAGGATGAGCTGAGGAGGTGCGCCGGGCAGGCTAGGCGCGGCCTGACCTTGGGTGGGTGTCTGCTCCCTGAGTGCTCACCCTCCACAACCCTTGGCCTCCCAGGGTGGCCAAGCAGAGGGAGCAGAGGCAGCCCCCAGCTCCAGGGGAGAATGGCGATGACCCCTACGCTGGCTCCACAGACGAGAACACGGACAACGAGGCCTCCACGGACGCTGAGCTGCCAATTCCAGAGCTCCCAGGTTGGAAATGCTGATGTCTGTGTCTGCTACTGTGTCCTGCCCCACCTGTGCCCTGACTCCTCTCCCTGGGACTTCCTCCCTTCAACCCCTGTCCACAGCTCCCTGCTCTCACCAGGGGCCTTGCTGTGTGCCCAGCCTCCCAGTGTGAGCCACCTTATTTGTTGGCCAGTGATTGAAGACTCCTCACCCTGCCCCCAAGCTCAGCTCTGTGCACTGCCCTGCTGCCCCGTGATGCCTGAGTACCTGGACATTGTTTAACATTCATTGCTGGCAGTGTTAAGCCAATGGCAGCAGTGTGTGCGTGTGTGTGTGTGTGTGTGTGTGTGTGTGTGTGTGTGTGTGTGTGTGTGTGTGCACGTGCCTGTGCTCTTTCCTGTTTTGTTTTTTGAGACAGTCTCAGGTGTCCCAGGCTAGTCCCAAACTTGTGGCTGTCCTGCCTCAGTCTACCAAGTTCTTAGATCACATGTGTGCTACCACACGCTGCTGGAGCCAGATACAGGGAATTCGCAGGAATGCAGAAGGGTGTCTGACCCTGGTGGGGTCAGGAAGGAAGGCGAGCAGGGTGTGGTGGTTCAAGCCTGCAATCCCAGTGCTCAGGAGGCCAAGGCAAAAGATCAACCTGGACTCCACTAAGAGCCTTTTTTTTAAAATAAGAAAGGAGGGCCAGTGGAGAAGAAAAGGCTTCAGGTGCAGCCAGGGAGGCTGGGTCACTGGAAGGGCTGGGTCCCAGGCTGTGGGTGTGGCAGGGCAGGTCTGTGACCCCCAAAGCTCCCAGAATGAGGACAGTGAATCAGTGACCCGAGAAGTCACATCAAGATGGGAAGCAGCCAGCTCAGGCCAGAGAAGCCTGCGGAGGGGAAGTGCTAAGAGCCACCCGGCTGTCTCAGCTACAGGGGTCTCTGCCGGCTTGGGTGGGGCTAGACTAGAACTTACTGTCAGGGTCCCCACTCCTCGGGCGCCTGCCCCGTATGCAGCGATCCTGGTGGATGCCTGTGGATTGGGGCCTCATGGTTCCCTTTTCCTGTCTCTCCCACAGATTTCTTCCAGGGCAAGCACTTCTTCCTGTACGGGGAGTTCCCTGGGGACGAGAGGCGGAAGCTCGTCCGATACGTGACAGCTTTCAATGGGTCAGTTGCGGGGTTGGTGGTGGGCCCATGGGCAAGCTGGCAGCCTGACTGTAGAGGGTATGGGCTGACAGCAGACGATGTGGCTGTGCCCAGCAGGGTGAGCACAGGCTTCAGAGTCCAGGTGCCAGCCCTGGCCACTGCGCTGTGCCGCCCGGGAGGCTTGGCCCCTCTTCTCTCGCCCTCTGGAGGGTTAGCACCGTGGCGTGCTGGATGACTTGTCAGGGCTGCTGTGTGTGAGTGCAGGTCTCTGGCAGCTCAACAGCCAGAGGTCAAGCTATAAGCCAGGCTCCAAGAAAAAAACAATCAAACAACCGGGGTGGGAGGGTGGGGGTGGGGGTGTTAGCTAGGGAGAGGACAGAGTCTACTGCAGTGGAGAACAGCGTTGGAAGGATGCTGCGCCATGGTTTCCGTCCTCCGCAGAGTTGGGGCTGTTAAAAGGTAATTGAAGTGCAGATCTCAGCCAGGGCAAGAAGGGGCTTCAGTGGACAGTGACGCACCCGAGAGTGGGCAGGCCGCTCACAGCGCCCTCCTCTCCCGCCAGTGAGCTTGAGGACTACATGAGCGAGCGGGTCCAATTCGTCATCACAGCCCAGGAGTGGGACCCCAGCTTTGAGGAGGTGAGCCCTGCAGGGGCAGAGATGGGGAACCCTAACCCACTCTCGTTGCCTCTGTGCTCTGGTTCTATCCCTGGGGACCCCTCTTCCCCAGGCCCTGATGGACAACCCCTCCCTGGCGTTCGTGCGGCCACGGTGGATCTACAGTTGTAACGAGAAGCAGAGGTTACTCCCTCACCAGCTCTATGGGGTGGTACCCCAGGCCTGAGTGTACACACCTGTGCACACGGACTCACAGGCCTGGGTGTACATGCGTGCACACACATGAGTTAATAAAGGAGACTTTTTTGGAGCCTTGTTCCTCTCTCAGGAGGGTCCAGCTCAGCTTCTGCCTGGGTTCAGCTCGTCCTCTGTGCTGGCCAGGGCTCTGCGCTGCTCCGTGACCCTGTCCTACGGTCTGGGAAGAGGTGAGTGGGGCTCTGAACGAGGGATCTGCTGAGAAACTGCTCCCCCCAGTGGCCTGAAGTCCTGTTGATAGGAGGCAGGGTGTTGAGACTGCCGCTCAACGCTGCCCCCAGCATGGTCGGCACCATCACGCCAGGAGTCTCCGGGCTGTGAGCTGGAGGCAAGGGTGCTCACAGCACGTGCTGGCTCAGCGTGGCTCATGTCCAACTCAGGAGGCAGGATGGAGGGAAGCAAGGCTGTTCTCATCAAGTCACCCAGACCTGAGGCCCCTTCAAGGCTCCATGTTGAAGGTGGGAATGGAGCAGAGCTGTTAGGGAATCAAGGAAGGGGGTGATGGGCAAAGCCAGTGGTGGGAGGGGTAGCCTGAGGTGGGGGGGTAGCCTGAAGTGGGGGGTGAGTAGCCTGAGATGGGGGAGTAGCCTGAGATGGGAGAGTAGCCTGAAGTGGGGGGTAGCGTGAGGTGGGGGGAGTAGCCTGAAGTGGGGGGTCAGTAGCCTGAGGTGGGGGGAGTAGCCTGAGATGGGAGAGTAGCCTGAAGTGGGGGGTGAGTTGCCTGAGGTGGGGGGAGTAGCCTGAGGTTGTGGGGTAGCCTGAGGTGAGGGGAGTAGCCCGAGTCTGCTCACAGTGAGGGGCTCTGGGGCAGATTTGGCAGGAAAAGTGCCACCAGATACAGGTGGCCATTTAATGTAAAGGAATGATGGTATATGACCCTGGTTCTTGAAGGTGGAGGCAGGAGGATGGCTAAGTGTTTGAGGCCAGCATAAGGTGCATTGTGAGACCTTATTTTCCCTCTTGGGGCAGTGAGGGGAAGCCAAGAGTAGGAAGGGAGAGAAAAGGCAGGCAGGGAGGCCGACTTCAGGTCCTCAGTCACAGAGCCACACGTTTCAAAACACTCTGGAGAAAGTTCTTTTGGATGAGGCTGCCCTAGAGGGCTGTGAACCCCAGGCTGAGGAGTTTGGACTTTCTGGGGTTAGGCCAGGGTTAGTCAGGGTTGAAGCCTGCCCCTTGGATGACCTCCTCTGGGAGGTGCCGGCCCCTTTCCTAACTTTATCCAGCCACGGTGGATCGTGGATCTGTGCCCTCGACTGTCACTCACTGGTCCACTGGCCCTGTTCTGGGCTCTGTATTCGGTCAATGGGTCAGTGGCTTGCCCGATGCAGCTGCACTCCCCGTACAGCAGTCAGGGGCCACGGACTTGATGGCTTCAGACAGATGCTCTCCAGCAGCTGGCCTGGGGGAGCCTAGGCTAAAATTGGTGTGACTGGGGCTGGCCTCTGGAGGCTGCAGGGCCCGCTCTGCTTGATTTTCCAGCTTTTAGGGGCTGCCCTCCGTCCCTCTGTTCGAGGGTGACTGGCTGGCTGCACCTTTCACTTGGCGTCACTGCCCATGCCTCTCCTGCTCCTGTCTTACAAAGACCCTGAGATGAGCCATGTGGGGTGGCATCCGTCCGATGTCACTGTGCTTGGGATGTAGAAGCAAGAGGATCAGGAGCTTAGGGTCATCCTTGGCTACATAGCAAGTCTGCAGGTGGATCTCTGGGGTCTGCAGAGTGAGTTCCAGTACAGCCAGGACTGAGCAGAGAAAGACTGCCTCAGTGTTGCGGTCCCCAGTTGGCAGTACTAGGGACAGAGTCCAGGCCTTCAGCACATGCAGCCAGCCACTCCAGCACGGGGCTGCCCCCAGCCCTGCACTGATCTGTTTAATGACCAGATCCTCATTCTTCTACCTCATCCTCCTCACCACGTGCCATATCCACACATTCCCAGGACCATGAAGCGGCCATCCTCAGCCATTGTTCTGTGTGCCATGTCTGAAACGCTGGGAATGCGGAGTGAAGAAACACCAGCCCCTGATTTTACTGCGCCTGCATGCTCGGTGGCAGGGTGGCGGGGTGGGGGTGGGGGTGTACAGGGCAGCATTGGCAGTGTGGGCATGACAGGCACTGGGGCAGGATGGGGTCATTCAGATAGGGTTACAAGCCCTCTTAAAGGCGTACCAGCCCTCTGTAGGGACCAGGGACTCGCTCAAGAGCGACCAGGAGAACCCTTGCAGGCACAGAGCAGGTGCATAGGCCTGCCTAGAGAACCACGTCCACCCACTCAGCCACTGGCCCGACGGTCGAGGTCAATCCTCAGCCTCGTTTTCCCGATCTAAAGGCAATTGGGCCAGGCCAACTCCTTTGGTTTCTTTGTTTTTGAGACAGTCTCCTAGCCAAAGGCTGGCCTCAAATTCCATGTGTAGCCAAGGGTGACCTTGACTGACCCTCCTTTCTCCACAAGGGCTGGCCTTATAAAGTACACACCACCATGCCTCACTTCTTTGCGACCACTGCTGCTGCAGGAGACTGAGGGCCACAGCTAGGCCACGGCGGGGAGCGCCCTCCAGGGCTTCCCCAGCCTCCTGCAGCACAGCGGCCTGCTCGCTTCCTGTCACCTTCCGGAGCATGACCTCCTCGCGTCCTCAAGCCTCTGGGTGCACCAGCTAGCGTGCTTCCAGATCGAGTCCCCTCGTGGGTAACTACTCCTCAGGGCCCAGCTGATCTCTCTTCTTTTGTTCATGATTTGTGCTTTACTTTTGGTTTCAAATATATTTTCATTGCTTCTGGTCTCTAATATAATTAACCTTTTCATGTAAACATTTTGGGATTTTACTCCTTGCTTTGTATCTTAATGCAGGTCTAGGTAGCATATGCATTTAGTGGGCAGACTGAGCTACATAGTGAGATACCATCTTTGGAAAAAAAAAGCAAAATAACAGAACTAGGAGGGCTGGAAAGGCAGCTCAGTGGTTAAGGTCACTATCTCTTGCAAAGGACCCAGATTCAGTTCCTAGTACCCACATGATTGCTCAGGATCACTATAACTCCATTGCCCGATTCTGATCGCCACAGGCGCCAGACGTGCACGTGGTACACAGACATACATTCAGGCAAAACACCATACACATCAAATAGTAAAATCTAAAGTTATAAAAAAAAAAAATTAGAACTTAGAGCCAAGTGTGATGGTGCATGCTTTTAATCCCAGCACTCTTGAGACAGACAGGCACATCTCTGAATTTTAGGCCAGCTTAGTTTACATAGTAAGTTCTAGGCCAGCCAGGGCTACAGAGTGTCTCAAATAAATAAACAAACCAAACAATAAGACCAGGTTATCTTTGGCTACAGAATGCATTTGAGATCAGTTTGAAATAATTATCTCAAAACCCAAGACAGCTTTGAACGTTCCCTCTGCCACAGCCCTTCCTCTGATGGCTCAGCCATCACACTTTGTCCACCATGATGTATATTTCCCGAACCTCAGCCAAGAAAACCTCCTCTCATCTCAAAAAACAAAAACAACAAAACCCCAGATGTCCAGGGTGGTGAAGGTGCTTGCCTTGTGTTAGAGAAAACGAATCCTGTCAATTGTCTGGCTCCTTAAAGGAAACGTTTGCCATCCCCGATGACAGGTAGGGCTTGGCATATGTCAGTTACAGACACGGATGTCACCACTGTGGCCTTGTCTTCCCCTGTGTCTGGAGAGCAGTGTGCCAAGCCACTCAGACTCATTCTTACCTATAGACCTGGAACTGTTTCTTTGCAGGCAGAGCCTCACACTGCAGTCCTGGCTGGCCTGGAACTTGCTATGTAAACCAAACTGGCCTTGAACTTTCGCAATCCTCCTGCCTCTGCCTCTCTGCCTCTGCCTCTGCCTCTGCCTCTGCCTCTGCCTCTGTCTCTGCCTCTGCCTCTGCCTCTGTCTCTGCCTCTCTGCCTCTGCCTCTGCCCCTCTGCCTCTCTGCCTCTGCCCCTCTGCCTCTGCCTCTGCCTCTGCCTCTCTGCCTCTGCCTCTCTGCCTCTGTCTCAGCCTCTCTGCCTCCTGCCTCCGCCTCTGCCCCTCCCCCCTCCCAGCTCGGTTTTGTCGTTTATTTGGTGTTTGTGTGTGGCGGGGAGGCATGTGCCACAGCATACATGTGCAGGAGTTGGTCCTCGCTACCCACCCCGTGTGTTCCGAGGTCATCAGGCTTGGTAACACGCACCCTTACGCGCTGACCCATTTTCTGTTTGGCTCACCGCTTGATTAGTGTTCAGGGTCCAGACTGGGTCTTCACCGATATCCTTAGTGCCCGATACACATACTAGGTGTTTAATTCAGACCTACACAACACAGATGTAGGCAACATCAGTGCCCTCATCCTTACTGACTCTAGACTTCGAGTGCCCGCCTGACCTGTCCTGGCATGACAGTGCCTCCTGCACATAGTTCAGAGCAACCCCGTTAAGCCAGGAGTGTTGGCACACACCTGCAGTCCCCATTCAGGAGGCTGTGGCAGGATTGCTATACGCTTACGGCCAACCTGGGCTACGGAGTAAACCTTATCTTAAAACACCAAAAAGGGGACCAGGTATGGTGGCACACACTTAATCCTAGCCCTTGGGAGGCAGAAGGCAGCAGGACTCTGTAGCTGAAAGCAGCCTGTTACACATGCGGTCCAAGGCCACACAGACCTTATTTTAAAAAAGAAAATAAAGAAGCCAGGCGTCGGTGGCGCACACCTTTAGTCCCAGCACTCGGGAGGCAGAGGCAGGCGGATCTCTGTGAGTTCCAGGCCAGCCTGGTCTACAGAGTGAGATCCAGGACAGGCTCCACAGCCACAGAGAAACCCTGACTCAACAAAACAATAAAGAAAAAAGAACAGGCAGTCTGGGGTGGGGTGGGGGCGTAACGTGGCTCTGGTTAAGAGCACTTGTTGCTTGTGCAAAGGGCCAGAGTTCTGCTCCTAGGGCCCACATGGTAGCTCACAAGCATCTCTAATGTGTAATGCTTGCCTAGCAAGCCCCGGTTCCGGTTCAATCCCCAGCACCATGTAAATTCAAGGGCAGCCTGGAGACCTGAGACCCTGTCAAAAAACATCCCACAAACCCAAAGTCCTCTCTCCAGATGATTAGTACACCTCAGTCCTGAGACCTTGTAGACCTTGTCCAAGGTACCCGAGAGATTCAGAGACACTCCTGCCTTGAGCTTTCCAGTGTGCTGCTGTGGCTGCTGCGGCTGCTGCTGCTGGTGGCAGTCGGTCCTTTGTTTTGGTCTCAGTCACCTCCTGTGCTCAGGACACTGTATACACAGTACAGGCCTCTTTCCTACAGGCACACATTTCCCTGTTTACTGAGCGCTGATGGTGGGCATGTGATGGCCTGTCCCCAGCATGGTGGCCTGTCCCCAGCGTGGTGGCCTGTCCCCAGCATGGTGGCCTGTCCCCATCGTGGCCACACTACAGTGCCATTGTCTTATGCTTTCACTGCAGGCTTGAGTGTACCGGGTAAATCCTGCAACAAGTGTGTGGGCAAGGCAGAGGCACCGAGTTACTTCAAACAGTGAGCAAAGAGCCAGTGTGCCTCACGGACCCAAGATGCCAGCAGGCTTTTTACCTTTGTCGTAGAGTGTGTGTGTGTGAGTGAGTGGGTGTGTGAGTGTGTGTGAGTGTGTGTATGAGTGTGTGTTAGGTAGGTGTGTGAGTGAGTGAGAGTGTGTGAGTGTGTGTGTGAATGTGTGAGTGTGTGTGAGTGAGTGTGTGAGTGTGTGAGTGAGTGTGTGTGTGAGTGTGAGTGTGTGTGTGTGTGAGTGAGTGAGTGTGTGTGAGTGTGTGTGTGAGTGAGTGTGTGTGAGTGTGTGGGTGTGTGAGTGTGTGTGAATGTGTGTGTGACTGTGTGTGTGTTAGGTAGGTGTGTGTGTGTGTGCTGTGTGTGAGTGTGTGAGTGTGTGTGTGAATGTGTTGTGTTAGGTGTGTGTGTGAGTGTGTGTGTTAGGTAGGTGTGAGTGTGTTAGGTAGGTGTGAGTGTGTGTTAGGTATGTGTGTGTGAGTGTGTGTGTGACTGTGTGTGTGTTAGGTGTGTGAGGTGTGTGTGTGAGTGTGTGTGTTAGTGTGTGTGTGGAGTGTGTGTGTGTTAGTGTGTGTGTAGGTGTGTGTGTGTGTGTGTGTGTGTGTGTGTGTGTGTGTGTATGCAGGGGAGCAGGCAGCACCAGTGTCACCACAACTCCAGGCTCAGGGTTTGAACCCAGTGCCAATCTCATGACCCCCGCCTCTCCACACTAACAGAATTTTCCCCAACCTTCTAAATCAGATTCCATTATAGCCAATCCCAACTGAGCACAGGGGACATAACTGGAACCCGGGATTTGAAAGGTCACAAGAGGACAGGAGTTCCAGGCCAGCTTGGGCTACATGTGTCAAGACCCTGTCTTTCTGTTACAGGGAAGTCTACACATACAGCAGGGCTTAGAAATTCCGGTCTTTATTGACACGTGATGGAGGCAGAGGGGGCAGGACAGACGTCACTCCCTCTCTCCCTGGCCCTCGGACTGGTGGTGGTTGCGTAGATGAACCAACAGGAGGCGTCTCTGGCCAAAGGCCTGGTCGCAGCTGGAGCATCGATGGTGGCCAGTGGTGTGGCTGCTGGGCACAGTGGGGGGTTCGTGACACAGGCGATGGGCTGCCAGTTTGGAGGGGAACGAGAACGCTTTGGGGCAGTGCGGGCAAGGGTAGGGGCGCGCGTCGGTGGCGTGGTGCGTGTGGCGGTGGGCCGCTAGCTTGGAGGGGTAGCAGAAGGACTTGGGGCAATCGGGGCACGGGTAGGGACGGGAGGGCGCGTGTGTCCAAAGATGCGCCGTCAGCTTGGAGCGGTGGCCGAAGGCCTTGGGGCAGTGCGGGCAGGAGTGCGGGCGAGCTCCGCTGTGCGTAAGGCGGTGCGCGGCCAGTTTGGACGGGTAGGAGAAGGCCTTGGGGCAGTCGGGGCACGGGTGAGGGCGGGTGCCGCCGTGCGCTAGCCGGTGCGTGGCCAGCTTGGACGGGTACGAGAATGCCTTGGGGCAGTCCGGGCAGCGGTGTGGGCGCTGGGGCTGGGGCCGCCGGCGGGGCCGGAAGGGCACGCTCCCAGATGCAGCGGGCTGGCTGGGTCTCGGCAGGTCCTGGTGGGGGGCTGGGGGACAGGAGAGCTGATGAGCTTCTGGTGACACGTATGCCCTGGGCCCGGGCCAGGCTCTGCCTCCCCTCCCGACTCTGAAACTGGGTCTCACTATGCAACCCTGGCTGTCCTGGAAGTCGCTCTGTAGCCCAACAGGCCCCAAGCTCTGAGATCCTCTTGCCTCGGCCTCCTGAGTGCCGGGATTAGAGGCGTGCGCTCCCACGCTGGGCTCTGCCATCTCTTAATGCCGGAGGGGCACCTCAAAGTGTCTGAGCAGGCAAGTGTCACACTGGTGTCCCTTTACCCCACATTCTATCCTGAGCACCTCCCCTCTGCACCTCCTGTAATGTCCTGAGCCCCAGCAAATGCGAGGTCCAGCCAGACTGAGGGCCGAGGAGGGATCCCCTACAACCGCTGCGCGGGCGGGGGAGGCCGGGGCGGGGTGCGTAAACCCGAAAGGTCCTAGCATTGGTCCTTTTCAGCTGTCAGTCCCGGGATGGTCCCTTTGTACGTAGGGCTGCTCTCACCTTTGGTCACCGGGTCCTGGCGACTGGGACTAGGATCCGAGACCCTGGCCTCGGACTTCACGCTTCCATCCAGCATCTTGCTGGCAGAGGAACTCAGGGGCAGCAGGGTAGAGGGCGGGGGTGACGCCGGTGGTGACCAAGTTCATGGAGACGGGGTGGGGGCCTAAAGTCAGAAGGGCATTGTGTTAGGGTTTTGGTTAAGTCTGATCCTGACTCAGAGGGCAGCGGGACTGGGAGGTGGAGCCTAAGCTCAGCCGGGCTGGGAGGTGGAGCCTAAGCTCACTGGGAAGGGTATGCAAATCAAAGCAGGAGATCATCTTTTTGCTGGGTGGGGGTGTGGGGCTATTTCGGCTTGGACTAAACCTGGGAGGGGCGGGGCTATCCAAAAAGGACCACAGTTAGTGGCCGCACCACCCAAACCCAGGGGCGAGTCTTTGAGCTCAGTGGGCGTGACCTTGGTCACACCGTCCCAGAGGTCACTGTCCCTGAGTGCAGCAAGAGGGGTTTCAAATGGAAAAGGGTTTTTTGTTTTTGTTTTTGTTTTTTTTTTTACCCTGCCTTCAGTCTTAGTCCATGGATGATGTTGTGTCCAACCTGTCCTTCTGATCGCTAAATCGCATCCCTGGTGTAGACCTGGGAACCTCGTAGGATAGGGAGGCCTGCAGAAAAAGACGAGCGGACTTTTCACTGGAGGAAGTCCCAAACATTTGGCATCGCATGCACTCCTCAAGAACCAGGGCACCGGGGCCCAAGACTATCTACTGTCCGCGGAGAAATCCTCGGGTTCGGCCCCCAATCTCCCTCCACGGGACCGGGACCTTGCCCTGCCCTCCTCGCCTGCAGGGCGGCCTCTCCCCGGGGGTGGGGCTCGGGAACCCTCCCATCCCGGCTAAGCCTTGTGTGCTACCTTGCAACCCTGGGATCTGCACCGCCCTGTGAGCGCCGGGAGACGCCGCCCAAGGGAAGGAGGGAAGGAAGGAGCCCGGTAAGCGGTGGGGCCCAACCTCACTTCCATCTCCTCCTCCCATCCGGGGCTGGAGGGGGCGTCGGCACGCATGCGCATCACAGCTAGCAAGAGGCTGTGCGGGCGGGGATGGGGTGGGGAGGGGAGTTGGCGGGGAGACGCCGTGGAAGGAAGGAGTGGACTCACCACCCAGCTGGCAAATTAGCGAGCAAGCGGGAAGCTGTCGGCCGAAAGACCCTTGGAAAGTGCACAGCTGCCGCGGGTGGTGCTCACGGTGGCTAAATGTATGCACGTCCCTCTTTTTTTGAGGGGGGGGGCGGGTGTGACGGGCCCAGGTTAGGCTCAAACTCCCTACATAACCGAGGATGATCTTGAATTGGTGATCTTCTAGCCCTCACCTCCCAAGTGCTGAGACAGACGTGCACAGCTACGCCCTGCTCCTTTTTGTTAACGTCTCTGTTATTTTTCTCTCAAAAGTTTATTCTACTTATTTACTATCTGTCGTATGTGGATGCATTTGAGTGTGGAGGTCTGCGGACAACTTGTGGGAATCTCACATCCCACCACGTGGGTGCCGAGGATTGAATTTAGGTCTCCAGGCATGGCTGCAGCTGCCTTTAACCACTGAGACATCTCTCTGGCCTTGTACTGAGAATTCCATAGTTAGTCTGAGTTCAACCTCTGGGAGAAGTTCCAAAAGTCCTGGATGCATTCGATTCCACCCCTCCAAGTGTTTACGGAAAGTCTGGCTATTTCTCCCAGAGATGACAGGGGGCAGGACTCTGGGCTCAGTGAGCTAGGTGACACCCAAAACTATTTGCATAGAACTCTAGGCCCCTTCCGCCACGCCTAGCCACGCCCAGCATCTGGTGCCAACTGCTCCCCTCCCTAACCTGGGTGGTCCAGGAGTGCCAGGCCAAGGGTGACTCGAGTGCTTGGCTTTCTTCCAGGCAATGACGGTGCAATATCCTGCCCCGCACTGACACAGCTGTGAAGTGCTCATAAAGGTCCTCCACACGGGTGTGTATCTTCAGCTGGATAACCGGCAAGGTCTGGCTTGTCCTGGGAGCCACCGGAAGTTATTCAGTGGGGGCTGAGTAACTGGCTTGTATTGTACTGGACTCTGTCACTCTGTAGTATGTGTACCTGAGTCTCAGCTAGAAAACACAAGTCCCTTGGTATTGAATTATCAGTGGGAAGTGTTTACAAATTGCTGAGTGTCCAATCAATGTTGTCTTTTTTTTTTTTTTTTTTTTTTTTTTTTTTAAGACGGTCTCACTATGTAGCTCTAGCTGTCCTGGAACTCACTCACTCTGTAGAGCAAGGTGACCTCCAGCTCAGAAAGATCCACCCGCCTCTGCCTCTCAAATGCTGGAATTAAGGACTCGAGAAGATTGGGGGCTAGAGAGATGGCTCAGTGGTTAAGAGCATTGGCTGAATCCCAGCACTGGGAAGGCAGAGGCTGGCAGAGTGTGAGGCCAGTCTGGTCTACAGAGCAAGGTTCAGGACAGCCAGGCGTGGGCAGCTGGTGGAGAGGTGATTGTAGGAGGTCATGTTGCAGCCCCAGCAAGCAGCAGAACTTGGCAGACTTAGCCACATGGTTCTGGCTTTAGAGTTAAGGATAGAAGACAGTAGTGACGGAGTAAAGCCATTGAGGCCAGGGATGCCTTGGGCTGTCCCTAAATGGAGGCCTAGTAGAGAGGCATTGCGAAGCTGTGAGGTTGAAGCCTGGATTGCCTTGGAGACCACAGGTGTTCGTTCCAGATCCCAGAGTGGTGAGGACACCTGCTGGGAGAGGTGCTAAGAGAGTGGAACCAGCACAAGAGAAAGAAGCGAGCTGCAAAAATAATAATAATAATAATAATAATAATAATAATAATAATAATAATAAAACAAAGCTGAACAGAGCTGGAGATCTGAAGAGGGAGTTGGCATCAGACATGGCGATGCAGTTTGGAGTTTGTCCATCTGGTTTCTGGTCTTGCTTTGACCCAGCATTTCCTCGCTATGCTCCCTCCCCTGTGATTTGGAATGGAAGTCTATATCCCGTGCCGTTATATCTTGGAAGTGTGTGATCTGTTGTTTTGATTTTGAGTTTTACAGGGTGATTCCAGTTAAGAGATCTCCATGCATCTCAGAAGAGACTTTGGACTTGGAAGCACATTTGGGACTGCTATAGACTATGGGGACTTTGAAGCTGGACTGAATGGCTTTTGTGACATGGCTACAAGCCTTTGGGGGACAGGGAGCGGACTGTGGTGTTTGAAAGAAAAGGGTCCCCAAAGGCAGTGGCACCATTAGGAGGCGTGGCCTTACTGGAGGCTGTAGGGGTGGGCTTTGAGGTCTCTTGCTCAAGCTTCCCTCGGTGTGACAGTCACTCAGCTTCCTGTTGCCTGCAAGATGTAGGACTCTCAGCCATGTCTGCCTGCCTGCCGCCAGGCTCTCCATCATGATAATGGACTGAACCTCTGAAACTGTAAGCCAGCCCCTTCAATTAAATGTTACACACACACACACACACACACACACACAGAGAGAGAGAGAGAGAGAGAGAGAGAGAGAGAGAGAGAGAGAGAGAGAGAGAGAGAGAGAGAGAACGCACTGGCTGTTCCTCCAGTGGACCTGGATTCTATTCCCAGCACCCTCATTGCAGCTCACAACTGTCTATAACTCTGACAACCTCACACAGACATACATGCAGGTGAGATACCAATGCACATAAAATAAAAACAAATAGATCATTTTTATTTTTTAAAAAAAGACACAACATGATTAAAGAGTTGCACACCCTGCTTGGCTTTTGCCATTTTTTAAAAAATAGATTTATTTTATTTTTATTTATGTGAAATAAATGTGTTTAGGCCACGCATGTGCAGAGGCCAGAAAAAGGCACTGGCTGCTCTAGGACTGGACGCACTGGTGACGGAACCACGTGACTCGGGTGCTGGGAGCCAAACCTGGTCCTCTGGAGGACCAGTAAGCATTTTGTTTTGTTTTGCCTGTTTTGGGGGTGGGCAGGGTCTCTCTACGTGGTTCTGACTTTCCTGGGACGCACTGTGTACACCAGTGACCTCTGACCTCAAACACATAGAATAAAAGGCTTGCACTGCCAGCCACACCCTGTCCCAGCTGCTGCTGTCTCACCCCTACTCCTGTGTCACCTCTGCCCTTCCCCACTGTCCCCCTGTGTATCTGTCTTCTAGAATGTACGGACATTTGTTAAGATGGGCAGCTTGCCAGTCTTGTTTGTCTCCAGAGGCAAGACCAGGGCTTCCACACAGACGTTTACACATTGGCATTGTGTAGGCAACCCGTGGGAAGCTTTAGTAGAAGTCAGGGTCCAAGGGCTTAGGGAAGGAAACCAACTCAGTGAGAAACCTGGCAGGGATTTAAATGGTAGGAGTGGGGAAAGGGGCGTGGCTCAGTGGTGGAGCCCCTGCCTAGAATCCCCAGTGAGGGGCTGGGGTGTGGCTCAGGTAGAATTTAGCAGAACATTTAAGTATGGAGGCCAGGGGTTCCTCATGGGGTTAGGGATCCAAAGTCCTACTGAAGCACTAGGAAAGGAGCCCACAGGTATGGTCGGCTCTTCAGCTGTGCCTAAGGGTCCTGGTTTCCGGGCCTCTCTCTCTCCTGGGCTTCCACGGTCCTAGTACCTCCTGACTGTATGCACATTGTCCCTCTGCAGTGGGCCTGGCGACTCTTTTCCGGGTCCTGGCTTCTTCGCGCTTGGGCTAGGCAAACAAGGGACTTCAAGAGTGTCTGGAAGGCTGAGCATCGTTCTCCACCTCTTTCCCTGAGGACACCTCTTCTCTCCCCTCCCCAGCTCTATATTACATCCCACGCTGCTCACCTCTGTTTATCCCTCTCTTAATTGCTATGTTTTTGAGACAAGAGTCTCACTTTGTCACCCAGCCTGGCCTCAAAATCAATACAAAGCTGGGCATGGTAGCTCACATATTTTTTTCCACCCAAGACAGGCTTTCTCTGTGTAGCTCTGGAGCCTGTCCTGGAACTCGCTCTGTAGACCAGGCTGGCCTCGAACTCACAGAGCTCCTCCTGTCTCTGCCTCCTGAGTGCTGGGATTAAAGATGTGCTCCATCCACGCCCAGCAGGTGGCTCACATCTTTCCCCAGCTGGGAGGCAAGTGCCTTTAGCTGCTGAGGGACTCACAGTTCCAACCTTGCCTTTTATTAACTGGAAGCCTGGGGCAGAAGAACACAATGGGATCCCTGAGGCGGGCTCCCCAAGTGGAGGGAGTTAGAGAACTCAGAAAACGTGGAGGCTTTTCTGTGAAAGTGGAGTGTAGGGTTAGAGCAAAGTACACTGTGTAAAGCCATTAACTGTGTCAGGTCCAAAAGAAAACAAAAGACAGTCTGTGGTGTCTGTTAGCATATCAAAGCTCTCGCTGGCCTCCAGGCTCCCTCCCCCGGCCCCCCCCCCGCCCCGCACCTCCACCCCCCCCCACCACAGTGCCCGTGGCTCATCACAGCTCTTCCCACCCTGCCCCCTACCCCCAACTCCTCCAGCTCAGGCCCTCGCTTTCTATTTCCCTGGAAGCCCTACTATCTCAGCCGCCACGATTGCTCTCTTCATATCCTTTATCCACACTCTTGGTCACCTCGTCAGCTCCCACCCTCACCCTGCTCCGTGACCGAGTCCCGTCAGCTCTCCGTGCTCAGTGAAGGACTTTCTCTCCCTGCTCTGGACTCTTCCAGAAGCCCCTGGCTGTACTCTCCCTTGATTCTACAATAAAAACCTTCCCCTCAGCCTTGAAGCCGGCTGGTCATGGTCATATATTTAGTTTATGTAAACAGGGTTTGCTGTGAGGTGCCCAGCAGGGTTTGCACAGTGAGGACTGCGGGGTTCAGAGATAATGGTGGACTGGTGTTGTTGCTGGATTCTCTCAGAAACCCTTGCCACTTACACTAGGCATCAGGGCTGCTTTTCTAAGACCAAGTGTAAGGTGACTGAGGTCCACTGGAATGAGGATCTGGGTCTTTCTTCCTTGTTGCTGGGGATAGAAACCAGGGCTGGATGGCGAAGTCACACCCTTCACCCTTAGCCTAGGACTGCTCCCACTAAGGCTAGGATTCCAGGAGTAAAATGTTTGCTAGTCTGTGCATGGAGATAATATAGTTTATCATATCTGTGACTTTGTTTTTGAGCCAGGGTTTGGTGGGTAGATGCACTTGCCAGTTTTATGGCAGCTGGACACAATCTAGAGTCATCAAAGAGGAGAGGGGACATCAATTAAGAAAATGCCTTCATAAGATTCTAGCTATATGCAAGCCGGGCGGGCCATTCCTGAACTGGTGGTCCTGGGTTCTATATGAAAACAGGCTGAGCAAGCAAGCCGTGAGGAGCAAGCCAGTAAGCAGCACCCTCCATGGCCTCAGCATCAGTTCCTGCCTCCAGGTTCCTGCCCTGCCTTTCTTCAATGACGGACTATTATGTGGAAGTGTAAGCCAAATAAACCCTTTCTCCCCAAGTTGCTTTGGTCATGGAGTTTCATTGCAGCTATAATAACCCTGACTGACAGGAAGCCTAACTGGCCTAACTCATAACATACTCTAGGTTTTCTCCAGACTTGTAGCGATGCTCTCACCCGAGCCTCCTGAGTGCTGGGAATATGGGCATGCATTACAGCACAGCTATCTCTGCATCCTTGATATAAGTGATCAGTAGGTTTTTAGTCTTTAACTCCTAAAGAAGACAAATGACCCTCACACTGAACTTTAATCCCAGCATGCTTTTAATCCCAGCACTCGGGGGGGGGGGGCGGAGGCAGGCAAATGTCTATGAGTTTGAGGCCATCCTGGTGTACAGCATGAGATCCAGGACAGGCTCCAAAGCAACACACAGAAACCCTATCTCAAAAAACCAACAAAACAAAACAAACAAACAAACAAACAAATAAATAAAAAAATGAGTACTGGCTGCTCTGATGACAGAAGACCCAGGTTCAATTCCCAGCATCCACATGGTGTTTACAACTCTCTATAATTCCAGGGGGTCCCACATCCTCACATAGATACACATGTAGGCAAAACACCAATGCACATAAAATAAGAATAATAATTATATAAAAAAAAAAGCAAAACCCAAAACCAGTTAGCCAGGTGTCCCACACCTGTAATGTCAGCATTTGGGAAGTGAAGATTTGTGTGTGTGTGTAGGTGGGGTGCTGGTTGGTTCACCGGATGACTCAGTTGCTAAGCAACCATTGCTAGAAGACCGAGGACCCCAGTTTGGTCCCTCGAACCCATTTAAAAGTAGAAGGGGGAGGGGAACTACATCTACAAGGTTGTTCTCTGAATCTCCACAGGCACATGGAGTCCCTTCAAAACAGAAATATTAAGAAATTTTAAAGGATTTGGGGGCTGTAGAGATGGTTCATCGGCTCAGAGCATTTCAAAGACCCAAATTTTGTAGAGGAAAATTCTGTTTCCAGCTGGACACTGGGCAATATACAACCCCCTGTAATTCCAGCTCCAGGGGGTCCAAAGCCTCCAACCTACGCTGGTTCATGCTCACTTGCACATAACCCCACACTGACAACATACACATAATTTAAAAAATCTTATTTTGTTATTGTTGTTGTTCTTGAAAGGGTAAAGGCAGGGTTTCCACGAGTCTGTGACCAGCCTGGGTTATATGGAAAGACCCTGTCTCAGCCGGATATGGTGGCGCACCCTTTTAATCCCAGCACTCAGGAGGCAGAGGCCGGAGGATCTTTGAGTTCGAGGCCAGCCTGGTCTATGGAGCGAGTTCCAGGACAGCCAGGGTTATGTGATGAGAAACTGTCTTAAAAAAAACTAAACCAAGCAATCAAACAAATAAGAGTTGCAATCAATTATCCAACAGTTCCTCAAAACACTGGTGATACTGAATTTTGATTTCTTTTTTTCCTTTTGCAGGACGACTAGCTGTCCACGTGTTTTCCTGGAAAACGTCCCGTGTCTTTATGTGTCGGGGGCTTTCTACTTCTCTCCCTGTTTCTACAGCAGTATCTCCGAATGCCCGAGTCTCTGGTCTCTTTCTCTGCCGGTTTCAGGGTCTGCCCTTGCCTGCCGGCTTCCTGGGTCGGGCCATCTGCGGCTCCTTTAAGACAGGCCCCGCCCCGGCCCGCCCTCCCGGGTCAGCCCCGGGGCGTAGGGCTCAGGCGGGGAGGCGTCTGGGCTCAGAGCAGAGCCGACCGGGGAGCGATGGCCAGCACCGCCTTCAGGGTCGCCATGCGACAGCTGAGCCAGCAGAGCTCATCCAGGGCCCCGGTCCTCCTGCGGCAGGTGCGGCGAGGCTGATAGCGGAGCGGACCCCGGGTTCGAGGTGGGGAGGCGGGTGGGGTGGGACCCCTCTGTCCTGGAAAAGAGATGGGGGATCCTTCATGCCTTGCTGTTGCAAAAAAGGGGGGGCTCCCGATTCGTTAAAGGGGGTTGGTCAGGGCTTGGGGCGGAGGTCTGGGGTCTATTACCAGAGGGGGGCGGGGTCCTCGATTAGGGGCGTGTTGGAAGATGGAATTCCCTGGTTCCCGTGGAGGGAGCTGGGGGACCCCCTTGACTCCTGACCCCTGGGCAAAGAGGAGTGGAGTTGCTGCGTCCAAGGAAGGCGACGGAGGGGAGGCCAGGCTTCTTGGGTCCCCAGGCTTGGGAATCAGGTCCAGGACCTCTCTCTGGTACTCCACCCCTCCCAGATGTTTGAGCCAAAAAGCTGCACCTACACCTACCTGCTGGGTGACCCGGAGTCTCGAGAGGCCCTTCTGATCGACCCTGTTCTGGAGACGGCGCATCGGGATGCTCATCTGGTTAAAGAGCTGGGGCTGAAGCTGCTCTACGCCGGTTAGTTAGTCTGCGGACCGAACTTGGGCGGGAGAGAGGCGGGGCCTTGGAGAAAGTGGAGAAGGTGCGCCGCGAAAACCCGGGAGGATGGCTGGGGCCTGGATCCCCGAGGCTGTGGGAAGGGCTGGAGTCTGCACCCGGGATGGGGGGGAGGAGTGCTGGGCCAGACCCCATGATCTGAAGGAGGAGGGTGGGGCCTGGACCCCTGGGTCTGAGCGAGGAGAGCTGGGTCCGGACCTCAGGGTGTGAAGGGTCTGGGGCCACCGTATCTGATTACCGGGCTTGGGTCCTGGGTTGTGGGTCTGAGGAAGGACGGCTAGGGTCTGCCTCCTTCCGTCTGAGGGTTGGATGCTCTGGGCTGGCAACATTCAGTTTTCTCTACTTCTTCCCTCGAAGTGAATACCCACTGTCATGCTGACCACATCACCGGCTCAGGGGTTCTCCGGTCCCTGCTCCCCGGCTGCCAATCGGTCATCTCCCGCCTCAGCGGAGCCCAGGCTGATGTGCACATCGAGGAAGGTGATTCCATTCGCTTCGGACGCTTTGTGAGTTGGATGTTGGGTGTTGGGGAAGAGGGTGTTGGCAGGGATCTCTTAGACTCTGAAGAGGGTGCGCATGGGAGGGGGTGGGAGATGGGCTGCTGGACCCCAGGGGAGGAGGGTCAGAGGGTGTAGGCTCTGCCTACAGGCTCTGTTCTCTGTGGAAAGAACCATAAGCCCAGGAGGGGCACTGGGGCAGGAGGCTGTAGGCAGGCAGGTGTGCCTCTGGCCACGATAAGTTTCCGGAGGCCTTGGGGCAGGTTCTTTGATAAAAGCTGATTGGGGTTTGACTTTGAGGAAGGAGCTTCAGCTTGTCTAGCTATAGGTCTGGGGTGGGTCTAGTGAGGTCCTTGCTACCACTTAAGGTGGCACTCACTGGCATGCTGGTATAGGTTTGGGATCAACCCTTTCTTAGTGGGTTCCTCCTTAAACGTTGGACTTGAAGCCTCACCCTAGCCACAACCCACAGCCCTGTTGCCTCACCCAGGAGAGGGCCGAAGGCTCTCTCTCTCTCTCTCTCTCTCTCTCTCTCTCTCTCTCTCTCTCTCTCTCTCTCTCCCTCCCTCCCTCCCTCCCTCCCTCCCTCCCTCCCTCCCTCTCTCTCTCTCTCTCTCTCTCTCTCTCTCTCTCTCTCTCTGACATAAGCTTAATCAGCAAGTTTCCAGCCAGCTTTGCAATTGGTTGTGAGGGAGGGGTGTACCCAGACAGGTGACTTAAATTGCCAAAGATGTAGTCTGGTTGACCTCCGGGACAGAATGTCTGGTGATAGTGCGAGGTCTTGGCCTCTGGGTCGAGGTCTTGCGGAATGGGGACAGTTTATGTGGAGGCAGTTAGGGGAAATGTTGTGTGGAGAGGCTTTGGTTTCACTCCTGTGTTTGGAAGCGGATGGAAGATACATTGCTCGCTTGTGTACGCCCTCCTAGTTAGAGAGTGAGAAGGCTGGGAGGCTAGAGGGCCAGCGCTATGTCATCAGGAGCCCTTGGGGTAGACAGATGATGGCTTCACACTTAACCATACTTGTTCTTCCAGAAGACCCAAGCTGGGTTCCCAGCTCCCATATCAGACCAGTCACAATTGCCTTTACTCCAGGAGGAACTGGCATCCTCGCCTGGCCTCTTTTGGCACACACAGACACGTGCACAGATACATATAAACGAGTGACTGTTTAAAACCCTTAAAAACAAGCCGCTCACAGTGGCTCACGTCTTCAACCCCGGCACTTGGGAGGCAGAGGCTGAGGCAGGTGGATCTCTGAATTCCAGGCCAACTGGTCAACATAGAGAGTTCCAGGACAGCCAGGGCTACACAGTGCGAATAACATAAAGTCTTGAAAAATAACGATGAGAAGTCTTAAAATAGGTGTGATGGCAGTTTTAGTGCTAGGGAGGCAGAGAGAGGAAAAATCAGGAGTTAAGGTCATCCTCAGCTCCAAAGTGTGACCCTGTACAAAAACAAACAAACAAAAAAGCAAACAAACAAAAAAAAAACAAAACAAAGAAAGAGAGTCTCTATTGGAGACTCTCTCTCGAAACAAAAGGAAACGATAAATGAAGAGAAAGGCCCTTCTCAATACTGACCAGTGGATACCTTCAGGGAACACATACAGAAGGGCTTAGCTCTGTGTGGCTGTGTTTGGCTCCCGTGTTTATCTTTCCTTATTGCATTTTATTGATATAATCCAAATACCGTATGCCTCACCCACGGGAAGGCTGTAAGTCAGTGACTGGCGGTGCGTTTGTGGAAGGCTGTCTTTGTCACTGCTCGCCATTTCAGGGTGTTTTTCTGACGCCTGGTGAAGTATCACCCAAAGCCTCCCCCTCTCCTCCCCAGCCTCGGGTACATCTTTCTTTCTTTCCTTCTTTTTATCTATTGCTAGGTAGCCCAGGCTGGCCTTGAACTTGTCATTCTCCTGCTGAAACCTTTCAGTTGTTGGGGTTGCCTGGACCACGACACTCAGCCTTTAGGCAACATTTCCCCCCCAGTACTGGGAATAAAACCTAGGGTCTGATTCATGCTAGGGAAACAGTCTTTTAGGAGCCATAAATGAGGCTCTTGAGCGCACAGCCATACTTGACTTCCGTGTTTGTGCCAAACATGGCTTCTTACACACAGGACGGGGGCCGGGTCACCAGACCACACTTCCTGTGACCTGTTGAGATTACATTCACCATCCAAACACTCACAGAGAAAGTTGGCCAGCACTGACTATATAACCGTGAGAAATAAAGAACTAAACTAAAAAAAGGCAGAGGCAGGGGGATCTCTGCGAGTTTGCAGCTAGCCTAGACTAAATGGTGAGTTCCAGGCTAACCAGGGCTACATAGTGAGACCTTGTCTCAAAACAACGACAAAAATTACATTGCAGACATCAAGAGGAAGGAAGACAGAACTGGGCCCACACACTCTGTGAACTTCTTATCTTTGTTCTATTTGGAGAGAGGGGTTCATTCTGTAGCCCAGGCTAGCCTGGTACTTGCTAATAGCCCAGGCTAGTCACAAGATCAAGACCTTTTTCTGCATCCCTGAGCTAGGATTAGTGTTACATCACCAGGCCTGTAAATCTCCCAAAGTTGAATGCCAAGTGAAACTATCTATGATTGTGTAAGTCCGGATGGTCCCCGGGCAGAGCGATCAGAGCCGGGAAGGGCAGAGAGGCCTGTGGGGTGATGAGGGTGGTCCATGTCAGGATACAGGAGGATGGAAGCCCAAAGTAAACATAAAAAAAAAGCAATTTGTCCAAGCACAGTGTGTACACAGCACACTTTACCTATAACGCAACTTCTTGTTCCATTTTAGAGTCTTACTTTTAATGTTTTTATTACATATTATTGTGAAGGGACATCAACTGTGGAGGCCAGAAGACAGTCTGTGGGAGTGGCACCCTAGGTTGGCCTTGAGTTCATTATATAGCCGAGGATGACCCAGGAATCCTGATCATCCTGCCTCCACCTCCCAAGGGCTGGGACCACAGGCTTGTGCCACTGCTCCTAGCTATAATTCAACTTTTTTTTCTTCTGGTTTTCCAAGACAAGGTTTTTCTATGTAACAGTCCTGGCCATCTTGGAACTCGCTCTGTAGACCAGGCTGGCCTTGAACTCACAGAGATCCACCTGCCTCTGCCTCCCAATTAAAGGCATGTGCCAGTGCCCAGCTACAAACTTTTAAAGGGGGCAGAAAACATAAGAGTCAGGAAAAACAGAGCCATAAGATTTGTAAAGAATTTACACGAAGCGGGACCCACACGAACAAACACTGGCAGTAACAGCCGTAGGCACTGCGGTAGGGTACCTGGGACCTCCACACAGTGCCGGCAGGGCAGGATGCAACTGCATCCCACTGTCTCCCATAGAAAAACATTCGCAAACAGTGGTCCATCACCTGATCAGTGCTTAAGTAAAGCACAGTAGGTCTGCCGGGCGTTGGAGGCTCACGCCTTTAATCCCAGCACGCGGGAGGCAGAGGCAGGTGGATCTCTGTGAGTTCGAGGCCAGCCTGGTCTACAGAGTGAGTTCCAGGACAGCCTCCAAAGCAATACAGAGAAACCCTGACTCAAAAAAAAAAAAAAAAAATACGGTATGTCCATCATATGCCAGACCAGACTGTTGCTCAAAGATAAAGAGAAATCAAGCACCAATGGGGGCCTGAATGCGGATGAGCCCTGACCACACACTAGCCTGAAAGAACACAGTTTCTGCGCTCCTGTCTCTGAGATGGGCAGGCAGGCAAACCCAGACAGACAGAAGGGACAATAAAAGAGAATAAAAGTAACTTAGTGGCCAAGCGTAGCATATGTACCTGCAGTGGCAGCTACTAGGGAGGCTGGGATTGGAGGATCAGCTCAAGGCCTGCCTGGGGTAGAGAGTTCAAACTCAACTTGGGAAAGTTACAGTATCTCAAAATAAAAAAGGCTGGAGGCGTGGCTCAGCGGTGGAGCCCCTGCCTAGAATCCCCCAGTGAGGGGCTGGGGCGTGGCTCAGTGGTAGAGCCCCTGCCTAGAATCCCCCAGTGAGGGGCTGGGGTGTGGCTCAGTGGTAGAGCCCTGCCTAGAATCCCCCACTGAGGGGCTGGGGTGTGGCTCAGTGTTGGAGCCCCTGCCTAGAGTCCCCCAGTGAGGGGCTGGGGTGTGGCTCAGTGGTAGAGCCCCTGCCTAGAATCCCCAGTGAGGGGCTGGGCGTGGCTCAGTGGTAGAGCCCCTGCCTAGAATCCCCAGTGAGGGGCTGGGCGTGGCTCAGTGGCAGAGCCCCTGCCTAGAATGCTTTAGAACACTCTGCTGCCTGGATGAGCTTGGAACTCACAGAGATCTTTTCTCAGCCGCCTACGCCTGTGCTGTGGTACCTGGCTAAAACCCGCCCTTTACTGCTTCTCCTAACAGGGTCTCAGCTAACACAGGCTGGCTTTGGACTTGTTATATTGCTAAGGTGGACCTTGAACTCCTGATGTAATCCTCCCACTTCCCCTCTGCCCTGTTGGGATCCCAGGCGTGCATAGAGCTACACTTGCTTGCTCTGTTCTAGCCAAGAGAAAAGGTAAAAAAGAGTACTCTCAGACGATAGGACAAATTCAGTCTCCCCTGCCCCCCCCCACCCCAGTTTGCTAATCCCTGATCCCGCAGTTCGCTTATTTACGCCCCTCCCCCGCCCCCGGTTATCCTTGGATTTTACTACTGTAGTGGGCGGCGGTGCTGCTGCTCTTGTTTGCACAAGTCCCTTGGCAGAATTTGCCCTCCCTTCCAAGGAATTTCCTTGCTGAGTCACAGCCTGGATGTACCTTTAGCCTGAGTAAAATTGTCAGTTGTTTCCCTCTCACAGTGCTGGGGATGGAACCCAGTACCCTGAACATGCTAGGTAGGCTTTCTACCGCTGAGCCCCGCCCCAGCCCCGCCCTGGGGATTCTCGCTGAGCTACATCCATTGTCCTCTTCTTGTTGTTATCATTAGCCCTTTTAATTAAAAATTACATGATTTATTTAATGTGTATTTGTGCAGGGTTCATGTCAGAGGACATAACTTTTGGGACCCAACTTTTTTTTTTTTTTTTCCGTGTAGCTACCAGGGATCAAACTCAGGTTGTAGGTCTTGGCAGCAAGCACCTTTACTTGCTAAGCTCCCCCTTTTTTAATTTAAAGATTTATTATTTTTATTTTATGTTTCTGTGTGTTTTGCCTGCATGTATGTTAGTACAAGGCTGTGCATGCCTGGTACCTGCTGAGGCCCGAGAAGGGCCTGGGATCCTCTGGAACTGGAGTTAAGGACCTGTGTGAGCCTTCATGTGGGTGCTGGAAACCCATCTTTGATCTTATACAGGACTACACAGAGAAACCCTGTCTGGAAATGTAAAACAACAACAACAAAAATTATGTATGAGTGTTTTGCCTACACATATGTTTGTGCATCGTGTGTATGATGAGCCATATCAAATACTTTTTCTTTCACAAATTAAAGGAAAGGTTGTAGTTGAAAGAGACTCGGGGCCATTTGGTGACAGCGAAAAAGGAGATTTGAGGGCATATGAACAGCAGAGGGCGCCAACACCACTTAGGACTGGAGAAGGCAGGAGCCAGACGACCTGGCGCCTGGAGCATGTTGACCGCTAGGGGGCAGTGCAGGATGCGTGAACTGTGAGGCCACCCGGGAGCCTGGGAGAGGCAGCGGATGGAGATACTATCCTGTGTTTTATGCATCCTGGAAAGGAAGCGGCATTGTTGATGGATGGATGGGTCTGGATGGGTCAGGATGGCCCCTGGCTAGCTGTTGCTGGCTGGCAGGACACTTCCGGAATATTCTGCAGCTGAGGCAATTCATCAATCAGCAAGCTTAACAAACACTGAGGCCATCTTCTGTAGGTTCACCCGCCTACAACATTTTTCCTGTAATGGGAATTGAAATAGGGTCTCAGTCACCGTAGGCAAGTGCTCTAGGGGACCTAGCTGGAATTATGTCTATGTGGCTGGAAGCTGCCATATGCGTTCTGGAAATGGAACCTGGGTCCTCTGAAAGGGCGTCCAGTGTTCTTAACCACTGAGCTGTCTCCAGCCCCTGCTTTTTATTTTGAGACAGAAGCTCACTAAACTGCTCAGGCTAGCCTGGAACTCAGTTCAGTGAGCAGTACATGTGCGCCTTGAGCTTGTAATCCCCTGCTTTGGAGCGCTAAGATGATAGAGTTACACCGCTGTGCCCAGTGTCTTATGTTGGGAGACAGAGGCAGGGAGATCTCTGAGTTTGAGGCCAACCTGGTCTAAAGTGAGTGCCAGGACAGCCAGGGCTACACAGAGAAACCCAGTCTGGAAAAGTAAAACAACAACAACAAAAACTATGTATGAATATTTTGCCTGTATGTATGTATGTACGTGTGTATGTATGTATGTTTGTGTGTGTGTATGTGCGTGTGTGCATGTGTGTGTATGTGTGTGTGTGTATGTGTGTGTATGTGTGTGGTGTGTGTGTATGCATGTGTGTGCGTGTGTCTGTCTGTGTGTGTGTGCATGTGTCTGTATGTGTGTGTGTATGTGTGTGGTGTGTGTGTATGTATGTGTGTGCGTGTGTCTGTCTGTGTGTGTGTGCATGTGTCTGTATGTGTGTGTCTGTATGTGTGTGTGTGTGTGCATGTGTCGTGTGTGTGTGTATGTGTCTGTATGTGTGTGTGTATGTATGTGTGTGTGTGTATGTATGTGTATGTGTGTGTGTGTGTATGTGTGTGTGTGTGTATGTGTGTGTGTGTATGTGTGTGTGTGTATGTATGTGTGTGGGTATGTGTGTGTGTGTGTGTGCGTGTGTCTGTATGTGTGTGTGTGTGTGTGTGTGTGTGTGTGTCTCTATGTGTGTGTGTGTGTGTGTGTGTGTGTGTGTGTGTGTGTGTCTGTGTGTGTGCATCATGTGTGGGTGTGGGAACTGAATGGGGCCCTCTGGGTAGACAGTACTTGCTCTTAAGCACTGAGCCATCTCTCTCCAGTTCTGTATTCTTGTATTTTCTGTAAAGCACCACTTGTACTGAGGACTTTTCTAAATACTTTATATCCATGAAACAGTTCAATCTATAACATTCCAAGGGGCTGGGATTTTGATCTATATTTTGCAAGTAAGCAGATAGGCCAGAGAGCTGATAGATTTGAGATTAGGAACTAGGCTATCTGCTTCCAAAAGTGTTGTTTATAACTGTTTTGATCTATCTACATAAAATTCTAGAACAGATGAGCTATGAAGTCATTTACAGTAATCAGAAGCAGGCCAGGGCTCAGCTGGGGACAGGGTGGAAGAAGGGTATGTTTGAAAGGGGTACAAAGAAATCTCAGGAAGTGATGGGGACGGTTGTCGTGCTGTGATCATGATGCCATAGGAGCATCTTAACAGACTTGAGAGGCCTGTAATCCCAGCTGTTCTGCCCACTAAGGCAGAAGATTTGCAAATTCAAGGCCTGCCTGGTCTGCTGAGTAATTTTGAGGCCATCTGGCTGCATGAGACCCTGTAAAAAGAAAGTTAAAGTGACAGTGTTGCTCAGTGATAGAGCCCCTGCCTAGAATCCCCCAGTGAGGGCTGGGGCGTGGCTCAGGGGTAGAGCCCCTGCCTAGAATCCCCAGTGAGGGGCTGGGGCGTGGCTCAGTGGTAGAGCACCATCTCAGCACCCATCACCCCCGCACACTAATAGTTGTGAAAAATAAACGAATAGAAAATAAACCTCACAAGTCACATGCGAGTCACCCCATCCTCACTGAACACAACCATGCCAGAACTAGTCAAAGCCTGTCAGTGCCTGGAGAAAGTGGAAAAGGCTCCATGTGGCCTTTATGAGAGTAGCATAATTTTGACAGAGCCATTCACGTGGGTCTTGTTAACTGGATGCCAGCAGCCCTGCAGCTCACCTGGTTTCTAGACAGGGTAGGGGTGGCGTGCATGTGGTGCAGTTCCTGTGTGGAGGTCAGAGGACAACTCGCAGGAGTTAGTGTTCCTTCTGCCTGGCGGGTCCCAGGGAACAGATCCGCGCCTTGTGTGGCAACAAGTGCCAGCTGATGTGTTTGCCACCACGCTCAGCTTCAGACTAACTTTGAGCCAAAAGGTTGTCCTAGTCCTTTGTCCGGTTGTTACCCTCAGCTGCGTGGGGCTTTGGGGGCGGGACCAGCGGAGCTTGCTGGTAACTGTCTCTGTGCTTTACATCTCTGCCAGGCCTTGGAGACTCGGGCCAGCCCTGGCCACACCCCGGGCTGTGTCACCTTTGTCCTGAATGACCAGAGCATGGCCTTTACTGGAGATGCCCTGCTGATCCGAGGGTGTGGACGGACAGACTTCCAACAAGGTGACCTGCACCTTTCTCCAGCCCGAGATCTCAGTGTGGTGGCCTGGGAGAGAACGTGAAGAATAGGATCCTTGCATGTTCGAGGCCCCTGGCCCAGGACAGCCAGGACAGGCTCTGTAGAGAGACTCCTTGCAGCTGGGGCTGTGTAGTTATGAAGATGCATGAAGCTGGGGTTTCAGTCCTCACCTGAGAACAGCTGTACCATACCTGTAATCCCAGCACTCAGGTGGTGGAGGCAGGAGGATCATGAGTATAAGGCTGGGGCTGGAGAGATGGCCTCATGGTGAAGAGCACTGGCTGCTCTTCTAGAGGAACCAGGTTCAAGTCCCAGTATCTACATGGCAGCTCTCAACTGTCTAGCTCCAGGTCCAGGGAACCCGAAACCATGGCAAAACACTAATGTATATAAAATTAAAAAAAAAAAAAGAGTGTAAGGTAACATTTTGGGTAACGTAGAACATGAGTGCTCACACAACATACCCCAATATACACCAAGTTTGTTACTGTACACTGTTTAATCTGTAGGGGTCGGTGTAACTTTTGGGGTTTAGCTTTAGGATGGGTTAGTTTGATCTATCTATTCACCTGAACTTGAGGGCTCACTCAGAAATTCTTTGTGTACCCATGTGTGGTATATGTTCACATGTGTGTTGTCAGGTGCCCTGTTCTATGCACTTCATCTTGTCTCTTTGAACTTGGACCTGGGCTGGCAGGCAGGAAGCCTCAGGGGTCTTCTTGCCTCCGTGCCTACAATGCAGGGGTTACAGGAGCACAGGCCACACCCTGCTTTGGGTGCTGGGAATTTGAACTCAGTCCGAAAAGCACTACTACCCCTAAGCACCCCCCCCCCAGGACTCAGAACTTCTTACCTTAATCCATGTTACTCTTCCCCTGTCCTCATGTCTTGAGTATTACCTTTAGTCCACCTTCCTGGCCCAGAGCCCTTCTGTCACCTCCCCTGGGAGGGTGGCACAGCCCTGGTACTTCCGTCTCTCAGGCCGACCTTAGCCCTACCTTACGGATTCACAAATTACCCCGGTGAATTTCCCACCGTTCTTCAGCTCTTTACATATGCTGTTCCACCCCCTGCAATGCCCTTCCTTCCCTGTGTTCCCAGAAGGGCATTCTGGGCAGGAGATGAGGGAGAGGTTTTAGCCATAGTGACTCCATCTTCCTGGTCCTTCTCCGGAAGAAGTGGGGCGGGGGGCTCCTCTTGTCCCCGTGAGTTTCTGACCTCTGAGCTTTCCTTCCCCAGGTTGTGCTAGGACTTTGTACCACTCTGTGCACGAAAAGATCTTCACCCTTCCTGGCAACTGTCTAATCTATCCGGCTCACGATTACCACGGTGAGGGCTTGCCCGAGGCCATGACAGGTCGCTGTCACTCAAGGCACGGAGTACCCTCCGCCTGTTGTCCTCGCGAGGCACGAGGCTGCAGAACCCAGAAATTCCTGTGGCTGAAAAGATTACGCGCTTGGGCGTGCTGTGTGGATGTGGAAACAATAAGAGACATCTGCAGGGCATAGGTTTTCCTGGGACGTCCTCGGAGAGCTCGAGGAACTGTGGAAACTACAATTCCCATAGTTCCCCAAGAGAGGCGGGGCGGCGTCTCAGGACCATTCAGGGAAGGGCCAGCTCGTCCCAGTCAAGGAGGGCAACTCCAAGGCCTCCTGGGAAATGTAGTTCTGGGCCGTCCAAGGCACTGGGCCCCTGGTTACTGTGCTTCCCTTCCGCTTTACCGACAGGGCTCACGGTTTCTACGGTGGAGGAGGAGCGGACTCTGAACCCACGGCTCACCCTCAGCTGTGAGGAGTTTATCAAGGTCATGGACAACCTGAACTTGCCCAAGCCGCAGCAGATAGGTGAGAGTCCCCAGGGTGTGAGGAAAGAGCGTTTGAGGTGTGAATCCGTGGATCAGAGGGAGGAGGGCTGGGGTCTGAGGAGGAGGACTCAGGGCTGGAACTGCAGCCCCCACGAAAGACCCCTGAGCATTTCCTGTGAGACTGAGTCATTCCTGCGACCTCAGAATCATTTGAGGTTTCTTTCTAGACGTTGCTGTCCCGGCAAACATGCGCTGTGGGGTCCAGACTCCACCTTCCTGACTCGACCCAGCCAGCTGCTCATATCCGTTGCACTAGGTGGGGTGAGGGGAGGGGCGTCACCCCAGAGCCTCTCTCCTCTCCCATCCCGACTCTTGCCAGCTACTTGAGCTTCTTAAATAAAATTTACTTTGTTTTTGCCACGAGTCCGAGTTCTGCTTGTTTTCTTGGGGGAAGGAATTATGTTTCCAGACGAATGCCGAGACCCAGTTCTGGTACCTCCAAAAGCCAGGTAGACCGGGATGTGGCACCGTTGCTAGAACGCTTGCCCGGCACATACGAAGTCCTGTGTTCCATCCTCAGCATTACAGGTGCAGACCTGTGATCCCTGCACTGGGGAGCTGGAGGCAGGAGGGCCAGAAGTTCAAGGTTATTCTCAACCACATCATGAGTCGGAGACCAGCCTGGGCTGTGTAAGACCCCAGGGGGGGGCTGGAGAGATGGCTCAGTGGTTAAGAGCACTGGATGCTCTTGCAGAGGCTGTGGGCTCCATCCAGCATCCACACGGCAGCTCACAACCATCTGTCCCTCCAGCTCCAGGGGATCTGGCCTCCCGGCACTAGACACGCGCGCATGGTGCACAGACATGCATTGTAGGCTAGAGAGGCATACACATGAAATGACAGAGGATGAGGAGACAGCGGCTGTCACAGCGATGGGGGCCGTTGGCCGTCTAGGGAGCCCTGGGATCGCACAGAGTGCACACACTGAGGAGGAGGCATTTACTGCCTTGTATCACAGCATGTAATTTTGTTGAGACTCTCTGGGAGTCCCAGGGCCAAGAAGGCCCTCTCCACCCCTCAGCTCCCCGTCTGTAAAGTGGAAATAACAACAACGGGATGTTTCCGTGAACTGATAAATCCACAAGTGTGACACCTGGCCCTGCGCCTGCACGACCGACTCCCCGCTCCCGACACTGTTGTCCCTATCAACTGGAATGATCTCTTAGGTGCCTCCTGGCTTGGGGTGACAGTGTGCCTGATAGTTACGAGTACAGATTTTTGAGAGGGAGGCAAAGAGTAGTGTAACATACGTGGGCCATCGAGGTCGCTGAGAATGTGGCGCCTCGTGGGAACCCGATGACCTGAGTTCCATGCCTGAATCCCACGGTGGAAGGAACCCAAAGTTGTCCTGTGGCCTCCAAGTACATGAGGTGGCATTTGTGAGCCTGTGCTACCAAGCGACAATAAATAACATTTAGAAATCATTTAGGATGGTTGTAGATCCTGGGGACATTTGCTTCCCTCAGCCCGTTTCCCACAACTGCCCCTTTTTCTGTGGGCTGTTGTTTGACGCGAAGGTGTGCCAAGTATTTTGCCCAGCTCCTGACATCCGACAATCGGGTTTTGCGTGCCAGTTATTTTCCTGTTTCTATCCAGAGAGGAAAGGGTCTGGCTGTGACCTTTCACCTGTGTTCTCCACCCCACAGCAAACTGCGAGCGTGTGGGGCACAGTCTGTCTCTGCGCAGATCGCTGACTCAGCTCGGGGTACCCCCTCCCCTTGTCCGGCTCCCTAAACCGGTCAGGGCCCTTCCAAAGGGCTTATTAGAGGGGAGGGCCCCCATCTTCATTCCTATCTTCCTTTGAGGATTTCCTGGGTCTTGGCCTTAGGGAGGCTGCTATATACAGGTGTTCAGGGAGCCCGGCCCTCCAGGGGCACAGGAATGGGGGCACGGGAGGCTGAGTGGGAGGCCTGGGCGCTGGGCTCTCGCTGGGTGGGGCCGGAGGGGCCGGGATGGCCGGTTTGCGGGCGGGGCAGGCTGTTGGCTCCCTCCTCCCTGGAGAGCTGTCGGACCAGTTGTCCCCCTCCACTTCCGGGCTGCTGGGGAGGGGGACGGGGCGGCCTCTCTCTCTCCTCCCTCTTCCCTGCCACCTGTTTCGCGGCAGAAGTCTCCGTGCCCAGCTCAGAGGCGGGAGGAGGCTGGCGACCTCCGGGGATCTCCTCCCGGGGAGGAACGGGGGCGTCGGGGCCCCAGGTGCATCCGGAGAAGGAGTCGCTGAGAGCCTCCAGTTCTGGATGCTGGGGTGAGGAGCCTTGGACACAGCTGTCCTGCAGGGGGTCGGGACCCGACTTCGGAGCTTCGGGGAGGAGGGCCGGGCTAGTCCTGGGGGTGGAGGAGATGGGCCTCTTGGAGGCAAGCCGGGACGCTGAGGAGGGCTGCTGGGATGACACCTGGACCAAAGGGAATGCTCGGTGCGCTGGGGCCCCAGACTCAAAATTCTTTCCCAGCTCCAGGAGAGTGTGTCATCCTCGGGAGCCGTTCAGCCTAGCCCCAGTCCGGAGCGGGTCCCCAGAAAGCTTCAGGCCACGCCCTCAGAGTGTTCAAAGCCAGTCTCGGGACCTTTGGGCTCCGCCCCTGGGCACGCTCGCCCAGCTCTGGACCGCGCCCCCAAAGTGTCAGGCCACGCCCCGGAGCCCTGGCCACGCCCACCCCGCAGGAATCCGCAGCAGCCACGGGGACACCCAGCACCCCAGAGGAGGGCTTCTCGTCGCCGCAGGTTCCTGAATGCGCCGCCGAGGTCCAGCCTCAAGGGGCCATGCAGCCCCTGGGGCACCCCGAGGAGCCCCAAGAACGCACGGAGCCCGAGGTCCCCCCGGAGCTCCCGAGCTGCCAGGGAGCAGAGCGGCGGCAGGCCGAGGGAGAGGAAGAAGTGGGAGAAGGTAGCAGCACCGAGAGCTGCCGCGAAGAGGTGAGGGGTCGTCGCGGGGGACCCAGACGGACAGACAGACAGGCAGGCAGACACCGAAGCAGGGCGCCGGACACGAAAGGGCAGATGGGGAGAGACCAGACAGGGACCCAGAGTTAAGGAAAGATACACAGAGACCGGCAGAAACACCCGGAGTCAGACGAGCCAGAGACCCAGATAGAAAGAGGGTAAAACAGAGACACAGGTGGTGAGACAAAGAAAGACCCCAAAAAGAGACACCGAGAAGACGCACAGATCCGGCAACAGAGAGACACAAAGAAGAAATGCCGAGATGGAAGGAAGAAGTCAGAGAGAGAGAGAGAGAGAGAGAGAGAGAGAGAGAGAGAGAGAGAGAGAGGCCAAGAGGCTGAGACTCAGGGACAGGTGAGCTCATCCGGTACAAATGCGCTCACTGCCAAGTCTGATAACCTGAGTTCGATCCTCGGGACCCACATGCTGTAAGAAAAGATTCCTCTGACCACCACTGGCACTCGCACACAAAGACGGAGGGTGGAGGGAGAGAAAAAAAAAGAAAGAAAGAAATGAAGGAAGAAAGAAAGAAGAAAGGAAAAAAGAAAGAGAAAAGAAGGAAGGAAGGAAGGAAGGAAGAAAGAAAGAAAGAAAGAAAGAAAGAAAGAAAGAAAGAAAGAAAGAAAGAGGAAGGAAGAGAGGGATCAAGCTCATACAGTTCAGCGTTGTAGCTGCCTGGCTTTGTATCAGTCCTAACCTTCATGCCCTTCCATTCAGACCGAAATGGGAGTAGATGAATTAGGCAGCTCGTGACCCCCACAGGCACAGCTGGGGTGCGGATCAGACCTGTTTGGTGACTGTAGAGGTGGGGGGGGCACCTCTCTCCTTTCGATCACACCCTCTCTAATTTCAGCCCGAAGCTACGCCTGCCGCGCAGATTGCAGCCACGCCTTCCCCGCGGCTCCCTCCTGGGGATGGGATGCGAGAGGCGGCGCGCCGGCTCCGAGGGCAGCTGCGAGGGCAGCAGCTGGAGGCGCTGACCCGCGTGGCTCTGATGGAGCAGCGCGTGAAGGAGTTGCAGCGCCAGAAGAAGGAATTGAGGATCGAGGTGAGGGTGGGGAGCCCGTGGAAAATGATCCGGTGGGGGAACCTGCAGGACGTGAACCTGCAAGACGTAGGATCTGGTCTGATAAGCAGGTGTTCCAGGCCCCGGGCCCCTTCCAGACTTCCTGCTCCCAGCCCGGTCCTCCGCCTGGCTGCGGCACCTAAACGCTTGCTTGTTTTCCTTGCAGATGGAAGTGGAGGTGGCCTTGCTCCGGGGTGAACTGGCCGGGGAACGGGTCGCCGCTCGGCGGGAGGAAGAGCAGCTGAAGGAGCTGCTGGGCCAGCAGGTGGAGTCTCAGCAGAGCCCCCAGGAGCTGCGCGAACAGGTTGGTTTGACCAGCGACTTCGTCATCATTTCCCCTTCTTCCTGGCTCGGCCTTCCAGCCTGCACCATCCCATGATCAGACCTATAATAGTTGTGCGTGTTCTTCAGACGGAGAAACTGGGTTGCCCGTTCCTTGTTTTCCTCCTCTTTCCTGGGCCTGACTTGGATGCCTCACGACTGAGGTCTGTTTTTTGGCTGCTCCTTCATTTCACACTTTAACAGCGTACTAGGAAATATTTCAAACCCTCAAAAATTGAATGCTCAGCTGGGCTGGTGTCTTGTGTACCCAGCTTCATCGATGATTCATTTTATTTTCATCTTTTACCTTCCCCAATTCTTCCTTGTTCCAGGATCCCTGGATCCACACCAAGAATCTAAACCAGTGCAAACATTCTAGGCTGAGGCAAACCGCAGCCCCTCACTGGGGATTCTAGGCAGGGCTCTACCGCTGAGCCACGCCCCAGCCCCTCACTGGGGGATTCTAGATAGAGGCAAAGAGATCTATCACTGAGCTGCATCCTCAGCCTATACCAAGTTTTAAATGCTCTTCGCAGGAGTCATATTGCCTGTACACCAGTTAGCAGCTACCACTGAAAACAATGAGAACGTGTGTGTGTGTGTGTGTGTGTGTGTGTGTGTGTGAGAGAGAGAGAGAGAGAGAGAGACAGAGAGACAGAGACAGAGAGACAGAGAGACAGAGACAGAGAGAGAGAGAGACTGTTATTTGGGACTTGGTTTCCTCAGGTACTCCTGACACTGGTCTCGAACCCATGATTATCTTGTCTCAGTCTCTTGAGTGCTGGGCTTACAGTTATATACCAGGGCTGTGTGTTGCAATTGGTTATCTCAAGTTCTCTCTCTCTCTCTCTCTCTCTCTCTCTCTCTCTCTCTCTCTCTCTCTCTCTCTCTCTTCCCCCTACCTCTTTTTCTTTTCTCTGTGTATCCCTGGCTGTCCTGGAACTCGCTCTGTAGACCAGGCTGACCTCAAACTCACAGAGATCTGCCCCCCTCTGGTTCTCAGTGCTGGGAATAAAGGTGTGCGCCACCACCGCCTGTTGTCTTGTTTTGTTTCTAATGTGTCTACTGGGTTTCCCATACTTGTACACCTGCTTATTGATTGTTGAAGAAACCAAATCTTCTGGGTGTTTTTTTTTTTTTTTATTAATTTTATGGTTGTTTTGGTTTGTTCTGTGTTTTTGATCTGATGTCTCACTATGTAACCCTGGCCTGCCTCAAACTCACAGAGAACCACCTGCTTCTGCCTCTCAAGGCCTTTTTTAAGAGTTATTTTTGGTGTGTGTGTGTGTGTGTGTGTGTGTGTGTGTGTGTGTGTGTGAGATCTCAGAAGTGAGAAGAGCATGTTGGATCCGCTGAAGCTGGAGTTACAGCTCTCAGTTCCTGTAATACAGGTACTAGAAAATCTTGGGTCTCTGCGAGAGCAGCACGCGCTCAACCACTGAGCCATCTTCCCTGCACCTTTCTTTGTTCCTTTGTTTTGATTTTTAAGATGGCTTCTCAAGTAGCCTAGGGTGGCCTTGAACTCACTATGTAGCTGAGGATGACCTTGAACCTCTGATTTTTCTGCTTCTCTCTCCCAAGTCCTGGGATTTCAGGTAGGCAGCACTGGGCCCAGCTGAATCGTGTGTCATCCTTATAGCAAAAGCAGCTGCTGCTGTCCTCTCCTCCCCCTCCCCCCTCCTCCTCCTCCTCCTCCCCCTCCTCCTCCTCTTCCTCCTCCTCTACTATCTCCTCCTCTCCACCTCACCCAGGGTCTATAGCCCAGTCTGGTACTGAACCCCTTCTGTGTTTGAGGATGACTCGGAATCTCTGATTCCCTTACCTTCACCCCTCAAAGGCTGGGGTTACAGGCCTGCACCATGACTGTTGACAAAAACCCGAGCCTTCTGTCAGTAGCCAGGATGTGGCTGCCCACGTGCCTGTGGGGACAGTCAGTGTCCCTCTGTTCTCTGAGCACTTGTCCACTTGGCTGTAGCGTGTAGGGGTGTGGTGAGATTTGGGCCTGCTTTGTGCCTTCCCACTGAGTCTGAGGGACATGAGTTCTGTGTGTATAGACCTCAGTGAGTCACCCTGGTCTTAAGACTCATTTATCTAGAGATGTTAGCATCCCTCTACGTCATGGCTTGGATAAGTCTGAAAGAGACAACACTGCAGCCTTGTTGATGCTGTCAGCTGTGACTGTCTGTGTGTTCAAGAGCCGCGTGCTGACCTTACGGTCCAAGAGCCCAGCACCCCCAACCCTGATTTCTCTCCCGAGGTCTGGCTGGGTCTCTTTGTTTAGGATGCTGGGTTCTAGGGATTTCTTTTCTCAGGTGCAGAAATCTGAGCTCTGAGCCTTTCCTACCTCAGATCTAGAGGTCCAGGCCCAGCCTCCTCCCTCAGACCCAGGGCTCCAGGCCCAGCCTCCTCCCTCAGACCCAGGGCTCCAGGCCCAGCCTCCTCCCTCAGACCCAGGGCTCCAGGCCCAGCCTCCTCCCTCAGACCCAGGGCTCCAGGCCCAGCCTTCCCCCTGGTCTGTGTCTCTCGCTTGCCTACCCAGAGCCATCCTGAGAAACCACCTCTGAAATTGTTATCTCGGTGTCCCTTTTATCACACGAGCATAACCCTGAACCCTGCAGGGCAAGCCCCTGCCCCTCACCCCTGGGGCCGACAGTCACCATGCTCCCTCCTTCTGTCTCCTGTGCTTGATCCTTTTCTATCCCCGGGCTTGGCTCATGTGGCACCTTCACTGCCGGAAGCTTTTCTGAACACAGAGGTGGCTCCAGTCTTCCCAAGGCCCCACACTAACCCCGGTGATAAGGTCTGACTAAACCCAATATGCAGTGTACACACAACGTTCTCCATGCCAGCCCCTGCTCAGCCCTTCGCTTCCCACACCCACATCTTCCCACACACAGGAATTTGCCTCCAGAATTTTTGGGTTTTTCCACGAAAGTTTGTGCCAAAATTTTCCTTGCAGTTCCTTGTATCTCATTAGCTTCAGATACTGCTTGCTTTCTGCTTACTGTAGAGTGACTACTGCGTCAGATATAGCTCCTGGGCTAGGGATGCAAATCACTGTAGAGTGTTACGAGTTTTCCCGCCAGCATGGTCCCAGTGCCGCACCAGCCCCAAATAACTCACAGAGACGCTGTATTAGATATAAAACTGTTGGCCTGTTACTAGCATTTCTTATCGGCTAGCTCTGTGTTAAATATTAACCCATTTCTATTCATCTGAATGTTTCCACATGGTCTTATCTTACCAGAGAGAGGGTCTGGACCTCTTCCCTCAAGTCTCTACATCTTGACTCTCCTCCACTAAATCTCCCAGAATCCTCCTTGTCTCCTAGTCACGCCTATCTTGCTTTCCTATTTGCCAATAGTAGTTTATTCATTAACCAATAAGAGAAGCATATTTACAGAATGACATCTCCCATCAGTAGAGCCCCTGCCTAGAATCCCCCAGTGAGGGGCTGGGGTGTGGTTCACAGTGTAGCACTGGTGTTTCATACATAAGACTCAATTTACTAGGCTTCAAACAATCAAAGCAAACAATAAATTAAGAGAAAAAAAAAAAGAGCAGGGAAAGAAATGGAATCCGGCTGCTGCAGGTTCCCGTGGGTGCAGGTTCCCGTGGGTGCAGGTTCCCGTGGGTGCAGGTTCCCGTGGGTGCAGGTTCCCGTGGGTGCAGGTTCCCGTGGGTGCAGGTTCCCGTGGGTGCAGGTTCCCGTGGGTGCAGGTTCCCGTGGGTGCAGGTTCCCGTGGGTGCAGGTTCCCGTGGGTGCAGGTTCCCGTGGGTGCATGTCTCAGGATATCTCAGTGCCCTCACTGTCCTAGTTGAAGCAGCTTTGTCCTCTGCTGGAGGGCAGGGCCTGGGGCTGACCCTCCTTGCCTCCCCATTTCACACAGCATGACTGTGTTTTTACACTCATGCCTTCATTGGTCTCGCTGCCTCCCTCCTTCCCAGGACCTGTCTCTCTGCCCAGGCTAGCCTTGAACTTGCCATTCTCCAGCCTCCTACTTCTGAGTGCTAGGTTCATAGGCATGTGCCACCATACCTGGCTGTCGCCTCTTTTCTTACACTTTTCATGCTAATTCTTCTGGAGCAGAGCCATTAATCAGACCTGGGAGTCCTGCCATGAGGGGCAGACACCCCAGCAGGGCCTGGGTGCTGGTTGTCTGCTCCCTTGCTTGAGTTCAGGCCCATACTTGTTCCTCCAGGAGCAGAGGCAGCTGAGCCAGGAGCGGGATCATGTGCAGAGTCTTCGCCAGAGACTGAGTGAGGCCCAAGGTCAGCTTGATCTGCAGCCAGAGGACCAGAGAGAGCGGCTCTTGCAGGGAGTACAGGAGGTGAGGGCTCTTTGGACCTTCTTAGAACCTAGATTCCATGCCTCCCTTCCACCAGGACCTAAGAGTCCTGACCAGGGCCTTCTCTCAGGCCCAGGAGTCCAGGCCCCAACCTCCTCCCTCAGATGAGGGGTTCTAGACTCCAGCCCTCTTCCCTCAGGTGTGGGGTTCTAGGCTCCAGCCCTCCTCCTTCAGATGTGAGGTTCTAGACTCCAACCCTCTTCCCTCAGGTGTGGGGTTCTAGGCTCCAGCCCTCCTCCCTCAGATGTGAGGTTCTAGATTCCAACCCTCTTCCCTCAGATGTGAGGTTCTAGACTCCAGCCCTCTTCCCTCGGGTGTGGGGTTCTAGGCCCCAGCCCTCTTCCCTCAGATGTGGGGTTCTAGACTCCAGCCCTCTTCCCTCGGGTGTGGGGTTCTAGGCCCCAGCCCTCTTCCCTCAGGTGTGGGGTTCTAGGCCCCAGCCCTCTTCCCTCGGGTGTGGGGTTCTAGACTCCAGCCCTCTTCCCTCGGGTGTGGGGTTCTAGGCCCCAGCCCTCCTCCATCTGACCCAGTGGTCCTGACCCCAGTCTTCTCCCTCTAACCTAGAGGTCAAGCCTACGAGCTCACTCCTTCCTCAGGTCTAGGGACCCTGTCTTCAGTCCCGTGTGTCCCCACCCTCAGATCAGAGAGCAGCTAGATGCTGCCCAACGCGCCTATGAGGACCTGGAGTTCCAGCAACTGGAACGGGAGAGCCGCGTGGATGAGGAACGTGACAGCCCTGAAGCCCGGGCCCCAGACTCCAAGGTCCGGGAACTTCAGGCCAGCGTGGCCCAGCACAGGGTGAGTTCCGGGACCAGCCCTGCCCTGCCTTCTCCCCTTCCCTCCATTTCCAGGACAGTTCTGTGGGATGCGGTGGTAACCGGTAGATCGTGAGCCACGGACTCCTTAGAGCACGTCCTGCTCCCTTTTCTCCTATCTAACTGAAGCAGCGAAAGCCAAGGAGCTCACATTATCTCTCCCACTTCGTTCATAATTTGCTTTCACTTTTAAATTCACCCATTCATTTGTACGTGTGTTTGAGCATGCATACTACCATACTCATGGAAGTGAGAGACCCAGAGAACATTCTCGCCTTTCGCCTTGTAGGTAGGTCCCCAGGATTGAACCCGGGTCATGAGGCTTGGCAGTAAGCACCTTTTCCTTCTGAGCCTCCTCGCTGGCCCCATCCACTCATTCATTCTGGCGGCTTTGTTTAAATTTTGGCCTAGTCCTCTGGGGGAAGGGAGGCAATCCTGACTACACAGCTCAGCTTCCCACCCATTTGTTCCGGCGGGAGTCTCGGTGCCCGCACCTCTGCCGCGAGATTGTAGCCTCCTTTCTCCCCTTCCCTTCCTTTCCGTCTGCTTGGGGTCCAGGCTGCCCGGAACCAGCCAGTTAGCCAAGGATGACATGCATGTGCCATCCTCCTGCCTCTACTTCCCGGGCGCTGGGCCTGCCGTGGTGAGCCACCACACCCGGTTTGGTTTATGCAGTGCCGAGGGTGGGACCCAAGACTTCAAGCCTACCAGGCAAGGTCTCTGCCAGCTGAGCCACACCCTCTGGCTTGTTTGTTTTGGAGACAGGGTCTCACTGTAGCCAAGGCTGGCCTAGGACTCACTGTGTAGTCCAGGCTGGCCTCGCATCTGGGTTCTCCTGCCCCCATCCCCTGTTGTTTTAAGATTTATTTTTATTTATTTAACTGCGTGCATGAATTCGTGAACCTGTGTGCAAGCACACGCACGTGTGCGCAGGAGTTCCCTGGAGTCCACGACAGAGTGGAACCGGTTAGAGGCAGTTGTAGCTGCTTGCTGTGGGTGCTGGGGATTGAACTAAGCATCCTCTGTGGGTGCTGGGGATTGAACTAAGCATCCTCTGCAAGAGAATCGCACACTCTCCCTTCTCCCTGCTCTCCGAGCTTCTGTATCTCTCTTGGCGTCTGGCTGAGCATCGCTCCACACCACCCACCCCAAATGTCTTCTGGGTCCTAACTTCCAAACCAGAAGGAGGGTCCAAGGGGCTTAGTGTCCGGGCTGTCTTCCCAGTTCCTGAGGTGTATGAGGGGGTCCGGGCCGGGCACCGCGGGAGGGTGGCCTGGGAACCCAACACGACCAGAATGGGGGTCTCCTGCAGCGCCGCATCCAGGTCTTGGAGGAACAGCTCAAATCGCTGGGGGAACAGATGGCTGCTGAGAGCTGGGGGCTCAGCAGGAAGAAGGAGGAGGCTGTTCAGGCCCTCACAGAGGTGGGAGTTTCCCCAGACCTGCCCCACCCCTCACCTCCCTGCACCCGGGCAGACCCCAGCATCCGAAGATCTGTGGGTGTGGCTTGTGTTGTGAGGTAAGTACCATGATGCCCCGTGATGCCCTCTCCTAGGAACGGAGCCGGCTGTTTGAGCTCAATTGTCTTCAGGGAACATGCAGTCGGGACTTCTCTGAGCCCGACCAAGCGCACACCAAGGTAGGGGCTTTTCTGTACCTGTGGTCCTCTTCCTTCAGACCTGGAGGCCTGGATCCCAGCCTCTTACACCCACAGGAACCGGGAGTGTGAGCTTCTGCCCCCTCCTCCCTCGGACCCAGAGTCCAGGCCCAGCCTCCTCCCTCAGACCCCGGGTCCAGGCTCAGCCTCCTCCCTCAGACCCAGAATCCAGGCCCAGCCTCCTCCCTCAGACCCCGGGTCCAGGCCCAGCCTCCAGGGGTTGAAGCCCCAGCCTTTTCCCATGAGACTCAGGGCTCCAGGCTTCAGCCCTTGCCTTCAAGGAACTGAAACGCCTTGTGAGTACTCCTGACTGGCTGGGAGACTGGGCAGTGGGGACTGTCTTCTGACCCTACTGTGAGGAGGCTTTTGCTTTTCTATCTGAGAAAGGGACTGGTGCTGGCAGCCTGGGGCCATTGAATCCTTAGGGCCAGAGTTACAGACAGTTGTGAGCGGCCATGTGGATGCTGGGGACTGAACCCAGGTCCTCTGTAAGAGCAGCCAGTGCCCTTGACTGTTGAGCCATCTCTCCAGCACGTGTGCGCACACACAGACACACACATACATACACACTCGCATGCACGCATGCACACACAGACACACACAGACACAGACACACACTTACACACTCACACACTCACAGACACACACACAGACACACACTCACACACACAGACACACACAGAAACACACACAGACACACACAGACAAAAACACACTCACAGACATACACACTCACACACACAGACACACACACACAGACACACACTCACACACACTCACAGACACACACACACACAGACACACAGACACACACATACATACACACTCGCATGCATGCATGCACACAGAGACAGACACAGACACACACACTCACACTCACAGACACACACATACAGACACACATTCACACACACAGACACACACAGACACACACAGACAAAAACACACTCACAGACACACACACACTCACACACTCACAGACTCACACACAGAGACACACATAGAAACACACACTCACACAGACACACACAGACACACACACACACACTCACAGACTCACACACAGAAACACAGACACACACTCACAGAGACACACACTCACACACTCACAGACACACACACAGACACACACAGAAACACACACTCACAGACACACACACACACACACACACACACACACACACACACACACCATCTTTCTGTAACCACTCCCCCTCTGCCTCCCAGCTGCTGTTCGCACAGAAGACAGACCGTCAGCTGCTGGTTCTGCAGGACCCCAGTGCGAATGCTGCCTCCAGCTCTTCCTGCCTCTTCTCGGTCCACAGCTCCCTGAAGGTGCTGCTGGGCCTGTGCTCACTGGGGAGGGAGTGGGGGGGGGAGGGAAGGAGGGAGGGAGAGAGGGAGCCTCTGCTGTCGCTCTCTGCCTGTGGATGAGGGGGGTGGGAAGACGAGGACGAGGAAACTTGATCACAGGATACTCATCATCATCATTATTATTTTGCATAGCACCCACTTCTATGCCAGATTAGAGCCTGTAACCCAAGAGAGAAATTTAAAAGTGACCAACAAGCTATTTTGATGAGGTTGTCTTCCTGTTCCCCTCCCTCCTGGCCCAGCACTTCTAACACACGCACACACACACACACACACACACACACACACACACTTGTTTATTTATTTATTTATTAGGGACAGGATTTCTCTGTGTAACTCCAGCTGTCCTGGAACTTGCTCTGTAGCCCAGGCTGGCCTCAAACTCACTGCATAGCCAAGGATGACCTTGGACTTCTGATGCTCTTGCTTCGCCCTGGAGTGCTGGGATTAGAGGTGTGCAGTGATGCTCAGTTATATGTGGTGATGAGGATCGAGCCCAGGGTTTTGTGAGGCCAGCACGCGACCCATTGGGCAGCATTCCCAGTCCTTTCAAAAGGTTTCTCTTTCCTTTTCTGATACTGGGGGTTAAGTTGGGGCCCTGCTCTCTGTGATGCTTGCTCTGGGACAGATCGCTGGTGGCTTCCCTAGGCAGTGAGTGCTCTTGACTGTTTGATGGGCAGAGATGGCACATCTTTTCCCGAGTGTGCGTGTGTCTGGAATAGTGGCTCTCCATGTCTCTGACAAAGTACTTGACACACACAACTGAAGGAGAGAAGCAGCTCTTAGCTCTTGGTTTTTGTAGGTTCAATCCTGAGTCACTTGGCTCCATGGACGCTGCTGTGTCTGTGGCGGGCAGAAGTAGAGCATCATGGTACAGGGGTATGCGGGGTGGGGGCTGTCCACCTCGTGACAGCCAGGAAGCAGAGAGCACAAAAGTGGGTGGTGGCGCACGCCTTTAATCCCAGCACTCAGCAGGCAGAGGCAGGCGGATCCAGGACAGCCAAGGCTACACAGAGAAACCCTGTCTTCAAAAAAACAAAACAAAAGAGTGGGTGGGGCCCAAGATAAACCCTTCCAGGGGGTGCCCCAAGAAACCTACCTCTACAGAGAGACCCATCTCTTGGTATGTGTGTTCATGTTTGTGTGTGTCAGAATACACATGTGGATGCCCAGAGGTTAGCCTCTGCTATTGCTCCGAAGGAGCTGTCATCCTCGTTTTATTTTAAAGATATGTTTTTAGCCAGATGTGGTGGCTCTTACCTTTAATCCCAGCACGTAGCACTTCAGAGGCACAGACTCTGTGAGTCCCAGTCCACCCTGGTCTACCCAGAGAGTTCCGGCCTCTGGAAGAACAACATGTAGTCTTAGACACTGAGCCATCACTCCAGTGCCCCGCCCCTTTAAAAATGTTTGTTAAAAGGTGTGTGTGTGTGTGTGTGTGTGTGTGTGTGTGTGTGTGTGTCTGTGTCTGTGTCTGTGTGCGGGTATGTGCACCTGAGTGCAGTACCCACAGAGGCCAGAAGAGGGTGTTAGATCCCCTGAAGCTGGAGTTACAGCTAATTGTGAGCTGCCAGACATGGATGCTGGGAAACAGACTCTGGTCCTTTGCATGAACAGCAAATGCTCTTAGCTTCTGACCCATCTCCCCAGCTTCCCCCAACCATGTTTTGAGGCAGGGTCTCTCACTGGGTTCTGAGGCTTACAGATCAGGCTAGGCCAGCAATACCCAGGGACCTCCCGGTTTCTACCTCCCTGGAATTTGGTTTTGCCACAACACCTGGCTTTTTTTTTTCTCTTCACATTTGTTTATTTATTGAAGGGTGTGGGGAGTGGGAATTCATGATGAGGCATGGCCTGGACATCACAGAACAGCTACCGAGAATCGTCCATTCTCTTATGCTGCACAGGACCTAAACTAAGAGCATCAGACTTGGTGACCCATGCCTGAGCCCTGTGCCGACAGTGCTTGCCTCCCTACACGATGGATGTCTGGCACTTTCTGAGCCACCTCCCCTGCCTTCACATGGGCCTAGTCTTGTAGTTTCCACCACCTCCAAGCAATGCCATCAAAGCATGAATCCACTAACGGGTTAACTCCCTGATAAAGTGAGAGCATTCTCCATCCACTCCCTCCCAGAGAGCACAGCTGTTGGCAAAGCTATTATCCTAAGTACCTTCCTGTGGAGGCGGACCTGAGCGATGCTTCTGTTTTAAACACTTACAGACTTGGTGTGTTTTCAGGGGTCTATCGGTCTCCAGAGAACAGGAAGCCTGCCCCGGAGGAGGGGAGACAGGGCCAGCCAGAGGGGATCCCCCCGACCTTTGTCCCTCCATTGCACAGGTAAGGACTGCGTCTGTCCCTCCTGCCCCCCCCAGCCCCATGCCTCCGCCGAGGATGTGGTGGGGGGAACATCTGTGCCCTCTTCCTCAGGACCCATGGAGGCCTCGGTTCTTGCCCAAGCAGTGGGAGCTCCTGGGAGACACCCTTTCTACCAGCTGGTCACCTGTGGCCCTGGGAATAGGTGAGGCTTGAGGGGGAAGGAAGAGGAGAAGAGGGAGGAGGTCAGCTGAGGTAAACTCCGGTGGCTGCTCTGTCCACCCAGACAATCAGCAATTCACCCAGACATCGCCCACATGGAGCGGCTCCTGCAGAAGGCTGTGGCTGAGAGGGAGAGGCTGCTCAAGGCCAGGGTGAGACCGCAGGCCCTGCTCCTTAGATGGGGGTCTGACCCCAGCCTTCCTCTTTATACAGGAGTCCAGGCCCCGCCTCCTCCCTCAGACCCAGAGTCCAGGCCCCGCCTCCTCCCTCAGACCCAGAGTCCAGGCCCCACCCCCTCCCTCAGACCCAGGGCCCAGGCCCCATCCCCTCATTCAGACCCAGGGCCCAGGCCCCACCCCCTCATTCAGACCCAGAGTCCAGGCCCCACCCCCTCATTCAGCGGGCTTCCTCTGTCTTGTGGGTTGGGACCCTCACTGATTCTCCCTCATAAATCCATAGGAAGGGATGAGGAGAAGCCCAGAAGGTTCCACGGGCCCTTCAGTTCCTGCCATCACGGTCAGTCCCCTGTGTCCTCTCTGGCCTCTTTTTCTCTTGGCTTTTACCTTTTATTATACCTCACCGGTCCCTGCCTTTCGAGAAAAGCCCAAGGGTCCCAATTTCCAGTCCTGTTTCACGCACTGGCAGTCATGGTCTTTGCTGGGGAAACTGACCCCATGTCTTCATTCTCGGGGGTTTGTTTGTTTATCTGTTTGCTTTTGGTTTTTCAAGACCGGGTTTCTTGACCGGGTGTAGACCTGGCCGTCCACTGGAACTCACTGTGTAGACGAGGCTGGCCTGGAACTCACAGAGATCCACCTGCCTCTGCCTCTGGAGCGCTGGGACTGAAGGCGTGCGCGGCCACCGCCCGGCCATTGTTTAGTTATTTCAGCTGTGTGTATTTATGCAGGGGAGCTTGTGCCACAGTGCCCATGTGCGGATCAGAGGGTTTGGGGAGTCTCTTCTGGACGCCCACCAGGTGGGCCCCAGGGATGAGACCCCCAGGGATCACTGGGTCGGCGTCGGCAAGCACCTTCATCAGCTGAGCCGTCCCCATCCCTTTGTTTCTGTGTTTTGTATATTTGGTTTGTCTCGGGGTCTTGTGTATGTTAATCACAAGCTGTACCCTGAGCTATGCTCCAGGAATTTTTCTCTTGTCTTCTTCCTTCCCGTATGCTGGCAACTATCTCAGCAGTTATTATAGATGGAGAATAAACATGTCCAGCAGTTAGAAAAAATCCGTTAAAAAAATTACATTGCTGGGTGTTGGTGCACGCCTTTAATCCCAGCACTTGGGAAGCAGAGGCAGGTGGCTCTCTGTGAGTTCGAGGCCAGCCTGGTCTACAGAGCGAGCTCTGGGACAGGCTTCAAAGCTAGAGAAACCCTGCTTGAAGACCAAAAGCCAAAACCCTCTTTTAAATTATAGAAAGAATCTCGAGCTGGTAGAGTGCTTGTCTAGCCTTAGCCCGAGTTCATCCCCAGCACTGTATACACTGCTCATGGTGGCCCACACCTGTAATGCCAGCACTCCAGGGGAGGTAGAGGCAGAAAGATCAGGAATCGAAATGGTCCTTCACTACTGACGGATTTCGAAGCCAGTCTGGGCTACAAGAGACACCCGGCTCCATCCCCCAGATGCAGGAGAGCCAGGGAGCAGGAAGGGCAATGGGTCCCGCTGGGTGTTCCACACAAACTTGTCCTCATTAAAAATGCAGCACTGGTATCATCATTTATTAAACGGTCCCTGTCGAGTGCATTGTGCATTGTTCCCTTACGTGTGTCCCCGCCGCCATGCTTGTGTGCACCTGACAAGCATGGCTCTGAGATTCGTGCCCCTGTGGTCAAGGCTGGAGCCAGCCGCAGGGTGCTGAGGGAGCTGCAGTGGCTCAGGCTCACTTCCGCCACTGCGACTGCGGCTCTCAGGTAAACAGAGTGACTCACAGGAGGGTGAGGGTGATAGTTCCCAGCCTGCCTGTACCTTCCTGTGGAGTGCAAACTTTGCGACTCTTATCAAATGGAGACCTTTCCTTTGTTTTTTGAGATGCTCTCGGTTGCCCTGTCTGGCTTTGAGCTCACTATGGAGCCAAGGATGACCTTGAACTTGTAATCCTTTTGCCTCCACTTCCCTAGTAAAATAATGACAGAGCGTGTGCGTGTTCTCTCTCTCTCTCTCTCTCTCTCTCTCTCTCTCTCTCTCTCTCTCTCTCTCTCTCTCCCCTTGCTTCAATAGGCATCTGTGGCCCTCGAACTCATGGCAATCCTTCTGCCTCAGCCGCACATGTGAGCCACACGCTGGCGTGGGTGGTTGGTGTTGTTGATATCCCTGCAAAGGTTTGGCTCTCTAGGCTGCAGTCCCTCTGTTGCTCCCAGCTCCTGGTCAAAGGCTCCTTCTCTGTGCTCTGCAGGCCCCGCCCCCGCCCCCGCCCCCACCGCGTCCTCCAGGTCCCCGGGTCCTGGACCTCCCACAGCACCTGGAACGCTGGGGCCACAACCCGGAAAGCTGTCCCCACTTGCGGGTGTCCGGGGGCTGCTGTCGCGGGCCCCTGGTGAAGATGGGTGGCCGCATCAAAACCTGGCGGAAACGCTGGTTCTGCTTTGACCGGCAGGCTCGCCGTCTGGCTTACTATGCCGGTAAGCTCGGAGGCCAGGCAGCTTCAAGTCCAGGTCCCCACTTCCCCGCTGCCACTAGGACTCAGGGTTAGGTTCCCAGCCCCTTCCATATATACTCAGCAGTCTAGGCTAAAGCCACTCTGTCCCATGACCCGACTCCCAACCCCTTCCTCCTAAGCCACCAGCATTACGTGTTGTCATCCCCCCCCCCCCCCTCCTCAGCCCAGATGAACTTACTGCTCCAGATTCAGTTTTCCTGAGATGCCTGTGAAACCAAGCCCGGGCTGGAACACCCAGACCCCAGAAACAGGACCCCTGGTGCTCATGCTTTCCTTGTATGCCTTTTCTTCTCAGGGACCCAGGACTTTGGCTCCTGGACCCTCTCCAGGCTCCTGTAGTCCCCTAGACCTGTCTCCTGTCTAGCATAGACATCCACCTCCTTGCAGCCTTGGGACTGGCAAACTGTCTGTTATAATGTCCCCTACTCAATAGTCTCAGGGTTAGGGCCAAGTGATCCCAGTTCTCTTTCTCACACACACACACACACACACACACACACACACACACACACACACACATGTATGCATGCGTGTGTACACCTGCACAAACCACTTCTCATACATATGCCCACACACTCACATGCATGTGTACACATATGCACACACACATACATACACACACATATGCATGTGTGTACTCAGCTGCACAAACCACTTCTCACACATATATGCACACGCACACACACACACACACACACACACACACACACACGTACACACACACACACCACGTACACACACACACACACACACACCTGTCTCTGACTAGATCTGTTCCCTTGTTTCTTCCCACCAGACAAGGAGGAGACCAAGCTCAAAGGTGTCATCTACTTCCAGGCCATTGAGGAAGTCTACTATGACCACTTACGCTGTGCCTTCAAGGTGACATTCTGCTCAGTGCCACACTGTCCTCCCGCCAAAACCCTATACCGAACCTTCACCCTATGTCTAGGTCACCCCGGGGAAATCTACCCTTGCTTTACTCACTGTCCAGCTGGAAAGTAACTCAGTGTTCTGAGCCGGGGTTGCATCTTAGGCTCAGATGGTAGCGTGTTTGCCTAGCGTGCATGGAGCCCTGAGTCCCAGCTGCAGCCTTGCCTAGTGTGCATAGAGCCCTGAGTGTGAGTCCTAGCGTCATATAGACTGGGTGTGGTGGTTGGTACACAGCTTTAATATCAGCACCAGGAAGGCAGAGGCAGGTGGATCTCTGTGAGTTTGAAGCCAGCCTAGAATACATAGTGAGTTCCAGGCCACTAGCCAGGGCTACAGAGACCCTGAGGAGAGAGAGAAGTTGAGAAGGAGAGAGAGGGATTGATCAGATTCTGGTTTAGCACATGCTTGTGATTATAGCACGAAGGAGGTTGGGGCCGGAGGATCTCAAGTTGGAGACCTGGGCTATAAGGGAGACAAAATACAAAATAAAACATTGGCCACTGAAACTCTGCTTGGAACCCTCCTTGGAAAGCAGCCAAGCATGGTGTTTTGTTTTTTTGAGACAGGGTTTCTCTGTGTAGTCCTGGCTGTCCTGGAACTCACTCTGTAGACCAGGCTGGCCTTGAACTCACAGAGATCCCCCTGCCTCTGCCTCCCGAGTGCTGGGATCAAAGTCGTGGGTCACCACCACGGGGCTGTTTTAAAGTATATTTTATAGATGTATTTTGTGTTTATGAGGTTACGCCTGTGTGTATTTATGTACATCCCCACAGAGGCCAGATGTCATTGGGTGCTTGGCTGTGAACGCCATGTGTGGGTGCTGGGAATCGAACCTGAGTCCTCCGCAAGAGTACCAGCAAGTGCTCGCAACTGCCAATCTCAACTGGAGTTGCTGATCTCCAGCCCCACAACTATGGGGTTTTAAAGGCTAAATTGGAATCCCCGTTGATTTTCTTTCTTAAAAAAAAAAAAAAAAAAATTTTTTTGAAAAAAAAAAAAAAAAAAGATATTCAGCCCCTTCCCTTGGGTTAAAAACATAATGGATATAGGTAAAGGTTTACCCAACTCAAGAGTTGCCCACGAATGGGCTCCACGTGGGCATGGTGTAATCTCAGCCCTCCGGAGGCTTGCAAATTTGAAGCTAGCCTGAGTTACGAAGGCAGACCCATTTTCAAAGAAAGGGGCGGTGTAAAAACGTAAACAAAAACTTCCAGGCACGGTGGTGCACACCATTAATCCCAGCACTGGGGAGGCAGAGACAGGGAGAGAGTTGATGGCTGAGCTGGAGGCCAGGCAGTGAAATCTCCTCCCAAGAAGAGAAAGGGGTGGGGGCAGGCACTCTGGACCCCATTTAGTAAGACAGCTGTGGAAATTGATCCAATCACCCTCTCTCCTTGCTTATCCCAGAGCCCCAGTCCCCGCCTGACCTTCTGCGTCAAGACCTACGAACGCCTTTTCTATATGGTGGCCCCCAGCCCGGAAGCCATGCGCATTTGGATGGACGTCATTGTGACCGCTGCGGACGAAAACCACGCCCCTTGATTGGCCACGCCCCTTGAGAAAGACCGTCCCGGCGAACCCCGCCCCTACGCGTACGTTCCGGCCTCCGGGGCCCCGCCCACTTCAGGAAGCTCTCGGCCCCGCCCCTTTTGTAATTTTCCTGGGAAGTCTGCAGCCGCTCCAACTCAGCTGGCCTGAGCCTCGGAGATCTGGGCTGCAGGTGGCTTCCAGCGGTGGCATCGCCAGGCCCTGGAGGCCGTGCTTGGGGCAGGAGAAAGATTTCAGGGGGCGGAAGGAACTATTTATTGGTGCTCCTCTGATACCGAATTAAACTTGGTGGAAAAACAGGGTTGCTGATGTAGATTCCAGGGCAGGCATCCTGGGGCCCCTCTGCCCCTAGGCAGGGCCCCTGAGCAAAGGACACTTTCAACGATTAAGGTCATGCACGCATAGATGGGAGAAGAGGTGGGCAGACATGTGGCCTTAGGGGCTGATTTGGGGTTTTGGTCTGTAGTTTTATCTGCCTCCCCGCATTCAAGCATAGGAACTTAATGCATGTCCCCATTTGTCCATTTCCCTCGGGGTTTCCCTGCCCTGCCCTCCTCTTCCCTTTGTAAGGCTTTAGTTCAGTGGCCCCACCTGGGGGCCCCCATCCCGAGTCCCCAGCTTGCTCAGGTATACCCTTTTGAACTGACCATCCTGTCCTTGACATTCTCAGAGGACCAGGCCAGGACTGTTCTGGTGACATCTCTGTCATTCTGTGAAGTAAGACAGAGAGGAGAGAGGGCCTCTGTCACTTCCTGGTCTTTGCCCATTTCCCGTTCCTAACACACGTCTTGGACCCCGTGGCCCATTCCCTCTCCAGGAAGCCCCCCTTGGTTGCCTTGACTGAGTCACAGTAGTCCGCCTGGCCTGCCCGCCCCATTACACTCTGACTATTCTACTCTGGGTTTCACCCATCCTGACCTTGACTGCCCCGGGCCATTCCTGGCAACAAAGCTGTGTCCTGGGCTGTCTCGTTGCCACTGTGCCCTTGTCATGGAGTAAAGGTCTTGGGTATTGAGTGGCATTTAACACTTGAAACAATTGGTGAGAAAGTGATGCTGAGGATGACAGACAGCTGTGAGCAAGGCCATCAGAACTCTCGGGCTGTTGTCTGTCTTCATCCTTTGGGTCTCATCTAAGGTGCCCCCCCTCAGAAGAAACCTCACTGGTCCCCAGGCTGAGTCACAAGTCTTTGGAAGGGGTCAGCTTCATGTGTAGCCGGTGGGTCTCTGTTCAGAGGAGTCCTGGGCTACCTTTAGGTTCAGTTTATATATATATATAATTTATTTTCATTTTATGTGCATGTGTGTCTGTGTGAGGTGTTAGAAGCCCTGGAACTGGAATAACAGACAGCTGTGAGCTGTGAGCCATGTATATGCTGGGAATTGAACCAGGGTCCTCTGGAATAATAGACCGTGCTCTTAACCTCCGAGCCATCGCTCCAACCCACTAGGCTCAGTTCTTAATTAAGTTTTAGATCTGTGTTTTGTAAGTCAAGTGTAATGGACAAGGCTGCACGTGGGTCACCCCTTCCCGTATGCCTTTGGCAGTGTGTCCCAAGGGAGTGGACCTGAGTTTCAGAGCCTACCTGGTCTGGGAGGACTCCGCAGGCATGTCTGAGGCTCGTATCGTGGCTGCTCTGATGGCCCTTCTGTGCATATGGGAACCCTTCTGCGGGTCCCAGGAGAATGAGGAGAATCCCACAGTTCACCAGTTTTGGGGTAGAGAGGCTCAACACCGAAACTTGGCCCAGCAGGCATGAGGCTCGTGGGCATGGTCTCCAGTGCACAGCAAAAATACAAAGGTTGCAAGAAAACAAATGCATAAGCAACAAGCAAATCAGTAAATAAGCATGCAAATTAGCCAAGCAAGCACACAGACAGACAACTGCTCTCTGGGCCAGGGCCAGGCTCAGGTCAACAGCCCAAATCCAGGCAGGCCCCAGCAAGAGCAGACTCCCCACCCTGGGTCCCACTCCCTCCCAAGATGCTAGCTCTTCTGGTCTGACCAGTTGAGGTTCCTCCCCTGAAACTCTCCCACACTCCTGGGGCCTCCCAAGCCTAAAACACAGCAGTATCACCCTGTCTGCCACTCGCTGGGACTTCCAGCTCTCCCGAGGTTAGCAGACCTATTCTACAAAGGAAGTGGAGGAAATCCAGAGAGGGAGATTGAGTTACCCAGAGTCACACAGCGAGATTGAGATTTCAGGCTGTGCGGTACCAGGCTTGGTTCTTGGCTTACTGCATCATTATTTCCTTTATGATAAGAAGGGTACCTTGGGCTACAAGGCTGGGTGGCACACAAGTTTAATGCCAGCACTCGGGAGGCAGAGGCAGGTGGCTCTCTGAGTTTGAGGCCAGCCTGGTCTACAGAGTGAGTTCTAGGTTAGCAGGGCTATATGGCAAGACCCTGTTTAAAGCAACAAAGTAAAGCAAAGCAAAAACAAACAAACAAACAAACAAACAAAAAGCCCTCAGAGAGGGCAAAGCACTAACTCAGGCGCACAGCGAAGATGTGGGGCTGAGATCCAGCTGGAGCCAGTTTTGAGTGACATCACAGAGTCACTCACTTTCTCTCTTGAGTCTCCCCTGGGTGACAGATGACCCCGCCTAGGTGACTGAGGTGCTTGTCATTGCTGGGAACAGGGGTGCTGGGCAGATATCTCTGTGAACACAACCGCTATTTTGCTGTTTCCGGCCAGCTGGGGCCGACTCTGCTACTCCATTGGCCGGCGGCCCTGAATGAGAAGCTTCTGCTCTGTTCTTACTTTCCTCCTGTGAGGTTCAGGCGGGCGCTGTGCTCTGCCCCTCCCAAAGGCTGCTTACAAAAGGGCCGGTATATTTCCTTACTTTTTTACAAGTGCCTTCTATTTATTATTGTTCATATATCCGGCACGAGTGACATGGTGCACGTTTGGAGGTCAGAGGACGGTCTAAGAGGAGCTGGTTCTCTCCTACCGTGCAGGCCCTGAGGACAAAGCTCGGGTTGTCGGCCTTGGTGGCAGTGCCTCTACTCTCTGTCTGGATGGCCTTGAACATGCAATCCCCTTGCTTTAGCCTTCTGAGTGCTGGGATTACGGGCCTGTGACCATAGTGACCTGGAAACAGCCGTAACCAAAAAGAGTATTAATGATCAATAATAATATAATAATCTGTTTAAGTCACCAAAAGCTAAGGCTTTTGTAGCATGGGGAACTGCTTGGAGCTTTTCAGAAACATCTGACAATGCTCCCCCCATAGCAGCCCTCTGAGGCAAGTCTGCCTTAAGATCTCCAGCACTCCGGAGGCAGAGGCAGGCAGATCTCTGAGTTCAAGGCCAGCCTGGCCTAAAAAGGGAGTTCCAGGACAGCCAGGGCTACACAGAGAAACCCTGTCTTGAAAAATAAAGCAAACAAGCAAAGCAGAGGCCACTGAGGCACAGAGATCAGGCAAATCCCCCCCCCCCCCCACACACACGGGTAACCTTGGTGACAGAGCCAGGGGGTTTGCTGGGGCTTGCTGGCTGCAAGCCTCACTTGAGATTCAGGGAGAGACCCCATCTCAAAGGAGTAAGAGGGAGTGATGGGGCAGGACACTGGACATCTCTGACATCCACAGGGATGGGTATGGTCACGTGCAGACTGGTGTGTCACACACCCTTCCCATGCTTGCACCATCTGTGTGCGCATGTGTGCAGGTGCGCGCACGCACGACACACACACACACACACACACACACACACACACACAGACACACACACACAGCAGGTAAACAGGGCGGGGATGTAACTTCATGGGTCAGCACTTACCAAGTGTGTGAGGCCTCGGGTCCCATACCCAGCATTGTGAACAAAAAAAAACGAAACAATCCCCACACCATGAAACAAATAAAACCACCAACCAAATAAACCAAAGCAGAAACGCACACCAGAAGAGCCTCCATCAGTGACAAGTGACCTTGAAGGCCTTTGCAGACAGCTCTCTGAGTTCGAATCCCGCTTCTGCCACTCCCAAGCCTCTCCCTGCCCTGGTTTCTCTCCTGTGAAACGCAGTGCTGTTGTGGTCTGAGGGGTTCTTCAGGAGTATGGAGCACCAAGTCGGTGTCCCATAAGGACAGACTGTCCTCTCACCTCAGGGGAGAGAACTGGTGACCGGCCAGGCTGCTGTCTGGAACATACTCTGGAACAAAGCAAGTGCTCCGTTCTTGGTGTTATTATTATTGCTGTTGTGATTGTTACTAGTGTTAGAGAAGGGAATTTAGAACAAGAAAGATTAGAAAATGAACTCGGACACCTCCGGCTTCCCCTACCCCTTTTCTTTCATATGCTGGAGACTGATCCCAGGGACTCATGCAACTAAGCAAGAGCCCCACCCCTGAGCCACGCCCCCGCCCACTGAGCCACGCCCCAGCCCCTCCCTGGGGGATTCTAGGCAGGGGCTCTACCACTGAGCCACGCCCCAGCCTCTCACTGATTCTAGGCAAGCACTGTAATGCTGAGCCACACGAAGCCGAACCACACCTTTAGGCTTCCCTCCCATTTGATTCATCAGTAATCCCTGCTAATTCTTCCTCTTAAAATGTTTTGGATCTTTTTTTTTTTTTTTTTTTTTTCAGCCAGCACAGGCTGACCTAGAACTTGCTACATAGCCCATGAAGGCCTTGAACTCTCTGTGTTTACCAAGTGTTGGGACTACAGGTTGAATCACCACTCCTGACCAGAGGGACCTTTGTAAAACTACATGGTGGTTTGGGGGACAGTTCCTGCAAGTGCGGTGTTGCTCTGCCCTGGATCCTGTCACAGAGCAAGGACAGCGTTAGGGTCTTCATAAACCTGATATGAGGGACAGGAAGAGCAAAGCTAGGCTAAAATCGTAACTACGTTAATATAAAAACCCGAACAACCGCTCAGGCTCAGCAGGTTGTGGGCTGAGTCACACCGTGGTTCGTGTAATGATTTCGTTTGTTTCTGTGTTGGGGCACTGTGATGGGGTAGTCGTGTTTTTGCAAATGTCTTGCACGGTCACAGGTGACCTTGGCAAAGGTCAGTGTTCTGTGACATGGTTTACGTCCAATTCGACCTCATGGCCCCTGCATTAACCAGACGACTCCTCACAGTTAGCGGCTGGGTCCTTAGTCTTCCTCTTCCTCCTCCTTCTCCCCCTACCCTGGAAACAGTCTCACATCACCCAGGCTGCCCTCAAACTCCCGGTGTAACTGAGGGTAAAGTCAGTTTTAGACCCCCCCTGCCTCCATCTTCATGGCACCCACCCGTTTTTTGCAACTCTGGGGAGAGAAGACAGAGTTTCATGCACACAGGCAAGCAAATGACCTTTTTTCTTCCTTCCTTCCTTCCTTCCTTCCTTCCTTCCTTCCTTCCTTCCTTCCTTCCTTCCCTCCCTCCCTCCCTTCTTCCTTCCCTCCCTTCCTCCCTCCCTCCCTTCTTTCTTTCTTTCTTTCTTTCTTTCTTTCTTTCTTTCTTTCTTTCTCTTTTTCTTTCTATCTGGAAACCACCCAGCTGCTGTAGTCTCCTGTACTGTTTGGCGAGTGTTCGAGATACAGTTGTGCTATGTAGCCCAGGCGGCTTCAAACTCAAAGCAATCCTACTGTCTCAGCGTCCCAAGGCTGGGATTGTAAGCATGAACCCTTACACCCAGCCGTCTCTCTCCTCCTCCTCTCCCTCATTCTTGTTCTTATCCTTACCTTTGACCTCTGTACATGCTTTCACTGCTATCCTTTTTCATTATATTTACTTATTATTTTGTGCATATGGGGGTGCAGGTATATGCGGGATATTTCAAATAGCCCATGGCAGATATGTGAAGGTCAGAAGACAATGTGTCTCATTCCACCCTGTGAGTTACAGGGATCCAACTCGGGCTGTCAGGCTAGGAGACAGGTGCTTCTGTGTGCTGGACTGTCTCACCCACTTTCTCCCTCTAGAAGGCTCTCTGTGTAGCTGATTCCGGTCAAACGTGTTATGCTCAGCCCCCTAAGTGCTGAGATTATAGGACCCGGCCACCAGGGCCAGGCTCAGCTTCCTCAAGTTTCTGTCGAAGGATAATGTGCATCCAGTGAGTTCCTAAACAGACAGACAGCTCAGCAGTTCTGTACATCCTGGTTCCACGCAAGGCCATCCTCCCTAGACGAAGATGGAAGGGGCATCGTCCAGGACAACACTCTCTCACTGTGGGTTAGTTTGGTTTGCTTCAGAGCTCCAAAGGAACAGGGTTACACTGTGTGTTGTCTTGCTTATGGCTTCTTTGAGTCACACAGTTTTAAAAATCCATCTGTGTAGCTCCATGCACCGTCCATTGAAACTTTCCATTGCTGGGCGATGGAAAACTCTTGGTCTTTACATTTGTTTTATCTTTTTTGGGGGAGGGAAGGGATGATATTGGGGACACAACCAAGGGCTTCATACATGCTAGGTGAGTGCTCTACCATGAAGCACTATCTTACCTCTCACTGGGGTACTCTAGGCAGGGGCTCTACCACTGAGCCGCGCCCCAGCCCCTCACTGGGGGATTCTAGGCAGGGACTCTACCACTGAGCCACACCCCAGCCCCTCACTGGGGATTCTAGTTAAGGGTTCTACTGCTGACCCCTAGGCCACTATCCTAGATTTCCAATAACTTATTTTTTTTTTAATTTAAAGGACTTATTGCAGTGCCCAGCACACATGATAGGTGTTCAAGAGTTCTTTTGCCATTTTTACTTAGTCTTTGAGACTTTCACCTATGAATACAATGCACTTTGATTATATAGACCCTTTTAGTCATTTCTTGATAGATAATTGATATTGTTTCCCAGCGTAATCATATGGAAAATCATACTTACTTCTAAATCCCAACCTTCTTGTATACAGCTCTCCCTATCCATATTCCTCCAAAGTCTTCATCTTTTAAACGAGATGTTCCTTTTTGACTCTTTGAGATAGGATCTCTCTCTGTAGTCCAGACAGACCTGGAACTCACTATGCCTCAAACTCCTGGCAATCCTCCTGCCTCAGCTCCCTACGGGCTGTGATGGCCAACTGGTTTGAGTATAAATAAATGACTTGTAAATAACAGTTTCCCCAATTATTTAATGTCTGTCTCTGCCATCCGACTAGAAGCTCCGTGAAGACACACAGGGGCTCTGCCTCAGTGTCCCCAATCAACAGGCCGAGTGCATGCTCAGGGCCCAGGCACACCCTGAATGCCCCTGTCTGTCTTTGAGCCCCCGGTATTCCCTCTGCCTCCAAACCCACACACACTTCATCCAGGGCACTGTCAGGGAACCTCCGGACTCCCTCCCACCCTTTCTCTCCTTGGCAAGGGCACAGGGTAGGGGCTGCTCTCCCTGTGGGTGACGCACCTAAAGGCGGGCCCGCCCCACAGCGGACGCTGAGTTGGCCTGGTTGGGCAAGGCCAGGGTTGCCCCGGGGTAGGTTACTCATCTGAGGCTCAGGTAAGAGGACCCGGGCTGGAAGGCGGCACACCCAGGGGGGACGCGGAGAGAGCAGGACGCAGCCATGGATGCTGCCAGGAGAGGAGGTGCCCAGATGGTGGTCTGGACCACCGGATGGCTGCTGCTGTCGCTACTGCTGTGTGAAGGTAAGTGTGCTATCAGGAGGGCAGTGGGGGCTCCTAAGGAAGATAATCCCCCGGCCCTCCACAGGAAGTCCTTTAAGGAAAGTTAAAGTGGATTCCAGGCAAAGGCAGGCTGTGAGTTCTATCCTGGGCAGAGGGGCTGTGGGGAAGGTTCTCCCACTGATCAGGTATCTGTGAGAGTGGCACCTCCCCCATCCCGAGACAGGGACTCTCCCTTGGGAATAAGCAAATGGGAGAGGAAAGACCCCAGTGCTGACTCAGAGGGTGGGAAGGAAGAGGGTCCTGTGTGTCCCGTACCCTGAGACTTGTGGGAAGGCTTCTCCTGCTGCTCTGGCTGCATGGTAGGACCGTCTCACCCCGGGACAGAGGCCACCTGGAAAGGCAGGATAAGTTTTTAACAAAGAGCACCCGGTTCTGCCCGGCCCACACCCTCAGGAGCGCAAGCCCTGGAGTGCTACAGCTGCGTGCAGAAGGCGGATGACGGATGCTCTCCGCACAAGATGAAGACGGTCAAGTGTGGTCCAGGAGCGGACGTCTGTACCGAGGCGGTGGGGGCGGTGGAGAGCAGTAAGTACCACCCGGAGGTCCCTTCGGTCTCCTCCAGTGAGGCTCCGCCTCCTTACAGACCTTTCCGATTCTGGTCACGCCTTTCCATTTCAGCTCACACCCAGACCTTGCAGCACGGATTCGCCCTCCTTTCTCTGGGCTTAGGCAGGGAGCCTGGGTGCGGGTGGGGGCTCCGGGGTTGGGGGTGGGGTTGATAATTGCAAGCGGTTCAGGACTGATTGGATAGCCCTGGGCTGAATGCGCGCTTCCCACCATCCCTTCTGTCCATCACTGAGACATCGTTATCACTTGCCACCCTACTCCCTGCAGGAAGGAAGGCTTACCCACCAATTTCCAGGTTCCTCAGTAATCCCACCTTCCCCCAAGTCATCCACAGGGCCTTCCCTCTAGGCACGTGTGGTCTGAACCCGGGCTCCAGCACATAGGCTAGATAAGCACGCTACACTGAGACTTAGCCTCAGCCCCTTTGACGTTTATATTTTGAGAGAGGGTCTTGCTGAGTCGCTCATTTTGGCCCTTGAACACTACGACAAAAGTTCAGGCACATGAATCTCCTCCCTCACTGGGATTACAGGCGTGTACCGCCAGGTCCGGCATTGTTTGCTTGTGGTATGGCTTCGTTATGTACTAAAAAGCTCGAGGGGGGTTCCAGATCCCTCTGCCTCAGCCTCCCCAATAGCTGGGACTGCAAGGCTCGCTCGCACCACCATGTTTGTCTCCTAGCCATCCCCCGCCTTTCAGTCTCTTACCTGGACCCCTCTGAAGCTACTTTCGGAGTCTCCTCCTCTTTTTTGACGTTCCCATCGAGGCTCCAGTTTTAGCCCCTCTCCCCAGTCAGCCTATTCCTTTTGGACCGTATTCCTCGAAGCTCTTCTCTTTGACAGCCCCCCTCCACCTGTAGCTCTCTCCCCAGGGATCTGCTCTCTGTAGGGTCCCCCGCCCCCACCCTCGCAGACCCAGGAGCATTGTTCATTCAGAACCCCGCCCCGTCGAGGCCCTGTCTGCTCTGACCCCGCCCTCACTTTCTGTGCAGTCCACGGGCAATTCTCTGTGGCGGTGCGGGGCTGTGGTTCCGGACTCCAGGGCAAGAACGACCGAGGGCTGGACCTGCACGGGCTCCTGGCCTTCATTCAGCTGCTGCAGTGCACCGAGGACCGATGCAACAACAAACTCAACCTCACCTTGCGAGGCCTCAACCCTGCAGGTCGGTGGCGGCCTTACTAAGGCTGGGGCTGAGCTATTGCAAGCTGAGGCAGGGCTGCGGGGGTGGCCAGGTGAAGACTGGAGACATCAGCGCTCTATGCACCCCAGATCGCTACTGGGGGTGGGGATAGGAGAAGATCGGCGGACTCCCAGGTACAACAGGCCACGGCCTGCTGAGCTGTGGGTCTCTAGATGTCTCTGCAGACCAAGCTGGCTTTGAACTTGCTATCTTCCTGCCCCGGCTTTCTGAGTAAGGTGGGAGCACATGCCTGCGCCGTCTCTGGATCCTTCCTTTTCTGTTTTTCCTCCTTCCCACTGTCCCCTAATCCCCTGCAGGCAACGAGAGTGCATATGAGCCCAACGGTGCAGAGTGTTACAGCTGCCTGGGGAAGAGCCGCGAGGAGTGCCAGGGCGCCATGCCTCCCGTTGTGCACTGCTACAACGCCAACGGCCGCGTTTACAAAGGCTGCTTCGATGGCAACGTCACCTTGACAGCAGGTGAGCCAGCCCTCAGAAGGAGCTTGAGACTAGCAGGGGTTGTGGTAACCCTCCGCAGCGGGAGGATGCTTCACCTAAAGGGCCCAACCCTCTCCCCCACAACAAACACCGGGAGTTGCCCTTGGTTTTGCTGCTTGCCTTGTCCTACAGCATCATGGGAAATGTAGTCTAGTACCCTATAGACCCCGCGATTGTGTGTGTGTGTGTGTGTGTGTGTGTGTGTGTGTGTGTGTGTGTGTGTGTGTGTGCACAATCCTACAGAAGGCTGTGGGGTATGGAATGGAAGGCCATGAAACGAGACTTGTGTTTAAGCTTATAAATTTTCTGACTATGTGCCATGGGAAATCTGGTTTGAGCCCTGAAAATTTAGGCGTCTAGGGGTCTCATCTGTTCCACAATATTAAGGGATATAGTTCAGGGCTGGAGACATGGCTCAGTGGTAGAGACCCCTTCTAAAATCCCCCAGTGAGAGGCTGGGGTGAGGTTCAGTGGTACCCTGCCTAGAATCCCCCAGTGAGGGGCTGGGTGAGGTTCGTGTCTTCAGTGAGGGGCTGGGGCGTGGCTCAGTGGTAGAGCCCCTGCCTAGCATCCCCCAGTGAGGGGCTGGGGTGTGCTCAGTGTAAGCCCTGCCTAGCATCCCCCAGTGAGGGGCTCGTGGCTCAGTGGTAGAGCCCCTGCCTAGAATCCCCCAGTGAGGGGCTGGGGCGTGGCTCAGTGGTAGAGCCCCTGCCTAGAATCCCCAGTGAGGGGCTGGGGCGTGGCTCAGTGGTAGAGCCCCTGCCTAGAGTCCCCCAGTGAGGGGCTGATGCGCCATGGGGGGAGTTCTTTAATTCCTTCTGGTGCCAGGCATTTCTCAGGAGCACTATTTCACACTCTAAGACTAAAATTTAGCAGGGAGCCAAGAGAGGAAAAGGTGAGCTTATGTTTGAGTTTTGATCACAGAGGTGTCCTCTGTTGAAACCTTTGTTTCAAGACAAATCTGGAACCTGGGTTCCACCCTTTTCCTCCCAAAGCTTTTAGTGGAAACGTACTCGGCTGTGAGCAGAGAGCTTTGCAGAAAGTGGGACCAGAGTTAAGATGCTTGAACTCACGAAAGCACAGTCCTCTGCCTCATTTCGGGGTTTGCTGCTCTCGTGTTGTTCCAGACCCCTCACCCCCAGCTGTACCCAAGCTGTGCCAACCCCTATTTGTCCAATGACAGACCTTTCCTCTCTTACAGCCAACGTGACTGTGTCCTTACCTGTCCGAGGCTGCGTCGAGGATGAGTCCTGCACCCGGGATGGGGTGACAGGTCCAGGATTCACACTCAGTGGCTCCTGCTGCCAGGGGCCCCGGTGTAACTCTGACCTCCGCAACAAGACTTATTTCTCCCCCCGAATCCCGCCTCTAGTCCTACTGCCCCCTCCAACCACCCTGGCCCCATCCACTCGCGCCCAGACCTCCTCCAGCACTACCTCTGCAGGCTCTCCAAACGCGACCACCTCTACCACCAAGCCCACGTCAGCCCCAGCCAACCACACCTTTCCCCATGAAGTAGAACGTGAAACGGTGCAAGAAGAGGAGTCGCATTTGACTGGAGGTGCCGCGGGTCACCAAGACCGCAGCAACGTGGGGAAGAGCCCCGCAAAGGGTGGGGCTCAGATCCCGGCTAACGAAGGCTCTGTGGTTCTGGGGTCTGGGTTGCCAGCACTCCTGTTGACTGTGGTTGCCGGTGCGCTGCTGTGAGCATCTCCCCTTGAAATGTCCAACTCATCTTGCTTCCCTGGCCCTGGGGTACCAACTCTTTCCGTCTCTCACTGGACTGGACTGGCTCAGTCCCCGTCTTCGGCATCCCCAGTCCCACTGCACTGATTTGCAGCTCCGGGAAACAGCCTACTGCTGTTAATACACTGCGGGGGGTGGCCCAGCTTTTTGATGCAGCGACTGCATTCTCCACCCCCCCCTTGGTGACCAGGATAGGGGTGGCCGGGACAGTCCCCAGCTAGCTTCCTCTTCCTGTGTTCATAGCTAGGCTGGAAGATTACCAGGCAGGTGGACAGTGGATTCATCTCCTGAATGCTGTACTTGCCTCCCATCTTTGCAGGAATCTTATTCCTGTCTTCCTTAGGAGACTGTGACAGGGCAGGGACGTGCCTCTTGCCTTTCTATGCGTTCTGGCTGGCACAGGAAGGCATTAATAAAGATTTAGTTACTTTGTATAATGAGTTAACTTGAGTTTCTTCCACCTCCTTCATCTTTCACATCAAGGTCTTGTCGCTTTTTTTTTTTTTTTTTTTTTTTCCCTTCATAAAAACGGAGCCAAGGACAGCCCATTCTTACCGAGTTTCAGGACAGCCAAGATTACACAGCAGCACCTTATCCCCCCCCATCGTTATTAATTGAATAGAATTTAAAGCTGGAAAGCTGGGATATGGCTTTAGTCTCTGCACTTGAAAGGTAGAGGCAGGAGAATCAGGGCCAGCCTGGGTCACTTGAAATTCTGTCTATTGAGATGCATCATTGCGTAACTGTGCCTGAGGGCCTCAGTTCAATCCTGGGAGCCCACAAGATGGGATGAAAAACCTGCTTTTCCTCTGATCCCCACTTGTGTGCCATGGCATCTGTGTTCACCTCCCCACAAGCAAACTTTTAAACGCACATGCTGTAAGGAAATTAAACATGGACAAGAGGGACCTGAGAGATTTGATAGATGAGATCGGCCACATATTCACTTTTTCAACATATTTTATTTTGTTGAAACAGGTTCTGCCACGTAGCCCTGGCTGTCCTGAACTTGCTCCATAGGCCAGCCTAGCCTCCAACCCTCGAGACAAAGACTTTGGACCATGCGTTTTCCACTAGCATTTGACCACGCAGTCTCCAAAGTGCGGGGATTACAGGTCTGCATCTCACCTTAGCATGTTTTATTTTAAAAGAGGTGACCAAGACGGCAAGGCAGTAGGGGTTTGCAGAGATGGGCCAGTCAGTGAGGCTGGGTTTGGTCTCAGAACCCATGAGAAGAAGCTGGGTGTGGTGGTCCACGATTATCATCCCAGCCCTCTGGAGCAGAGATGGAATGATGAGATTCCTGGGATGAGCAGCCAGCTAGCCCGCTGAGAGCTCCAGGCTAGTGACAGATCCTGTCTCAAGAAGCAAGGTGTGGTCTGGAGAGATGTCTCAGGTAAAGAGCCCTTGCTGTTCTTACAGAGGACCAGGTTGGGTTCCCAACGCCCACTTGGCTGCTCACAAACTTCACTAACACGGGTTCTGTCGTATCTGATGCCCTCTTCTGGCCTCCATAGGAACTGCACACACATGGTGCACAGACACACGCAGGTAGAACACTCATACACATAAGAATAAATAATGTCTTTGGGATACTTTCTTGTTTGCTGATCGGTACGGGAGGGTTCATCTCACAGTGGGCAGCATCATCCCTATGCAGGTGGACCTGAGCTGAATAAGAAAGACAGCTGAGCCAGCTCAGAGAGCACCCCCCTCCATTGCCTCTGTTCCCGTCTCCAGGTTCCTGCTTTGGTTTCCCTCAATGCTAGATGGTAACGCTGGGAGCCAAATAAACCCCTTTCTCCCTCACGTTCCTCGTGGTCAGTGTTTTATCACAGCACAGGTAAGCAAACTAGGACATTGGGAGTGGTGTGAACCAGTGAGGGGGAGGCAGGACGATCAAACATTCAAGGCCAACCCTGTCTCAAAATAGATAAATAAATAAAAATAAAGAGAAATGAAAATCGGTTGGGGGGAGGTGACGTGATAGAATGCTCGTCTTTGTAACAGGAATAAATAAATGACCCAGAGACTGACACTAGGGGTCAAGTTTCAAGCTGAAGATCAGAAAAGCAAAGCCGCCGGTCACTAGCTGTCACCCCTAGCTCAGGCTGAAAGGGCTGATCCACACACGAGCTCGTCACCGTGTCTCACACTGCTGCCTCTCCTCAGTGTGGCTGGAGAACGAAAGCCTCTCTGAGACCTTGCTTCTGTCTTATACACTTCCTCATGTTGGGATTAAAGGTGTGAGCTGTAATTCCCTTTTAGACTGATTCACCCAACCTTGTGCTCACAGAAATCTGTTTGTCTCTTTATCCTGAGTCCTGGGATTAAAGTGTGTGCCACCAGTGCCTGATTTCTAGCTTGAGGCTGACTTTGCTTTCTGAATCCTCAGTCAAGCTTTAGTAAGTCATAAACAACATAGCAGTCTATGTCTTGGTATGCAGGGAGTCTTGGCTTTGAACCCCCAGAGCTTCATAAAACTGGGTGAGTTGGTTCTTGCCTGTAATGCACTTGGCAGTGGAAGGCAGGGCGGTCAGGAATTTTATGGCCTTCCTTGGTCATATAGTGAGCTGGAGGACAGCCTGGGTAAGACAAAGAAGTAGAAAAGAAAGTTCTTGCTTTTTTCTTTTCTATTTTGGTTTTTCAAGGTGGGATTTCTCTGTGTAGTCCTGGCTGTCCTGGAACTTACTCTGTAGACCAGGCTGGCCTCAAACTCTCAGAGATCCACCTGCCTCTGCCTCCCGAGTGCTGGGACTAAAGGCATGCGCCACCACCGCCCCGGCAAAAAGTTCTTTCTTGTGATCCAAAGTTAACTAATGAAATTTGAAGAACGATCCAGACAGACATGATGGCACACACCTAACAGTTTCAGCTCCTGGGAGGCTGTGTCAGCAGACTTGAAACTCAAGGCCAGTCTGAGTGACATAGGGGGACGCTTCTCAAAGAACAGGAAAACAAGGGGCTCTGAGGTGGGTTACCTGGTGCATGAGGTCTTGAGTTTGGGTCCCCAGGACCCAGGTAAAAGCTGGCTGTGTTGCACCCTGTAGGAGGGGAGGCAGAGACAGGAAGGTCCCTGAGCTTGCTGCTGCCAGGAAGTGAGCTCCAGGTTGGTGGAGAGACCCCGTCTCAAAAATAAAGAGGGAGAGATTGGATAAAAAAGTCCAAGTTGAGCACTGGCCACCATACTTCCTGTACACATTTACATGCACACACACGCACCCACACCCACGTGAACACAAATGTGTGCATGCACTTGTAACACACACACACACACACACACACACACACACACACACACACACACTCACACACACACCATTCAAAAAATATGACCAGCCAGGCACTGGTGGCACACACCTTTAGTCCCAGCACTCGGGAGGCAGAGGCAGGTGGATCTCTGAGAGTTCGAGGCCAGCCTGGTCTACAAAGCGAGTTCCAGGACAGCCAGGGCTACACAGAGAAACCCTGACTCAAAACAATGACAACAACAAAACAAAACAACCAACAAACAAAGGAACACTAAGAGAAAAAGGAAAGAAATCTGAAAGGTGATGGATGGAGTCAAAACGTGACAGAACAGCCCTCATCAAAGCAAAAACCACTGACAGACGCCCACAGCTGAGGCATAGGATGTGCCCGTTTAGACCAACACTAGATGCTTATAAATAGGGCGGATGGAATTGTGACGTGGGAGAGAGAACACGCCAAGTCCACCTGAGCTAAGTAATCGGGAACCCTGGGAGCCATTGGGCAAACAGACATCACATGGGTTAAACTGGGCAGAGAAGACACACAGAACTTAGCTGTAATCACAAGGAAACAGGAGACAGGCCCCAAGGTGCAGGGAGGGATGGGTGTCCTGCAGCAGAGCTGACTGAGACACTCTCAATACTGTTTCGGGCATGTGGGGTGTGGGGCAGGGCTGGCGCTTGCACTAAATGCTCCACACTCACAATATTACCATAAGTAAAAGTCATCTAAAAAAAAAACCTCAGCAGAGGCGTAAGCGGAGTGAGACGCCATTTGTAAGCAGTTTCTTGTTGGGACCGCTGGTCAGCTTTGTCCTGCCAGCTGGCGCCCAAATAGCCACACAGAAATTTATTATTAGTTGTGAATGGTCTGCCAATAGCTCAGGCTTGTTACTAACTAGCTCTTACAACTTAAACTAACCCATATTTCTTGTTTACACTCTACTGTGTGGCAGTACCTCTTTTCAGCTCTGCCCATTCGCCTTGCTTCTCTCTGAAGTCTTCCGGCCACTCCCGTGACTCCGCCCTTCTTCCCAGCACCTTCTTAGTTTGGCTCTCCTGCCTAACCTCTTCCTGGCTGTTGGCCAGTCAGTTCTTTTATTAAACGCATTGGGAGGTGCTGTGGCAAAGACACATCTTCACAGCGAACAGAAATTTATTACGTAACACACAGTGGCTGGAGCGATGGCTCAGTGGTTAAGAGCACTAGCTGTTCTGGCAGAGAACTGGAGTTTGATTCTAGCATCCATGACTCCATTTCAGGGGATCCAATGCCCCATCTTGACTTCTGCAGGCACGAGGCATGCAAAGCATTCATACAAGTTAAGAAAATAAGTCTTTAAAGACTCTCAAGGCTCCACATGTGACTTCATGCATGATCAGTTATGTATGCATAATGTGCATTTAAGAGTCAAACATTTGGGGCTAAAGGTTCAATATTCCAATAACTTTCAGACTATCCAGAATAAAAAATGTGATACTAATGATGAGGGATAGACATTAATAAGTTATTTATAGAAAGTCTTGCTATGTAGCCCAGGTTGACCTTGAACTCAAGATCTTTCTGGCTCAGACTTGCACATTTTGAGAGGTATACATACATTCTTTGCACTCTTTTGAAAGACAGAGTCTTATTCAGCCCAGGTTGGCCTTGAACCCACAATGTACCTAAGGGTTGCCTTGAACTCCCAATGCTCTAGCTCCCACCACCCAAGTGCTGGGGGCCCTGGTGTCCACTGTGCCTGGTTTCTTTCTTTTGGATACCCTGTTTGAATCTCCCCCATCACTTCCTTGTTAAAATGAGCTGGAGAATGCTAAATGGTATTTTTGGTTTTCAGTTCTGCCTTACCTGCAGAACGGCGCATACCCCACAATATGTATATGAAGATAAGAGCTCATAAATCATCCAAAACCGCACCCAACACTCAATAAATGTTATTCTTATAATTTCCACACATCAATCCTTGTAGTTTTGGTGGCTGTCCTGGAAGTCGCTCTGTAAACCAGTCTGGCCTTGAACCAACAGACATCTGCCTGCCTCCGCCCCCTGAATGCTGGGAATAAAAGTGTGTGCCATCATGGCTAGCACTGTTGTTAATTTTTAAAAAAGACTTATTTTTATTTGTGTGTGTATATCTGTGCATGTGTGTGCATGTGTGTGTGTGTGTGTGTATGTGCGTGCGTGTGTGTGTGTGTGTGTGTGTATCTGTGCATGTGTGTGTGTGTATCTGTGCATGTGTGTGTATATCTGTGCGTGTGTGTGTGTGTATCTGTGCATGTGTGTGTGTGTATATCTGTGCATGTGTGTGCATGTGTGTGTGTGTGTGTGTGTATGTGCGTGCGTGCGTGTGTGTGTGTGTATCTGTGCATGTGTGTGTGTATATCTGTGCATGTGTGTGCATGTGTGTGTGTGTGTATGTGCGTGCGTGCGTGTGTGTGTGTGTATCTGTGCATGTGTGTGTGTATATCTGTGCATGTGTGTGCATGTGTGTGTGTGTGTGTATATCTGTGCATGTGTGAGTGTGTGTGTGCGCGCGCACTGGAGTAACGGGTGGCTGTGAGCCACCCGATGTGGGTGCAGGATTTAAACTCAGATCCTCTGTAAGAGTAATATGTGCTCTTAACCACTGACCTATCCATCCAACCATCCCCTTTGGTCATTTTTGGGCATTTCCTCAGCCCTCACAGGCAGGTTATTTTTTCCTAGGCCCCACCCACACAGCCCTATCATTAGGATAGATTCAGTTGTCAGTGAACTGTAATCCTAATTGCCTTGATGAATGACGGGATAAACTTCCCGGTGGGTGCGGTGAGAGTTGTACTAATACCGGAATCCTTGTCTGTCCTAGGCTTGCATTAGATCAGGAAGAAGATGGGCAGGCGGTTTACATCCTGTTTTTACTGCCTAGGTGGACTGGGCAGGTGACTTCGCTTCTGCATGCCCACTGTCTCCTCTGTGTAGTCACATGGGCCAGCGTGAGCATGCGTGCTAGTCCTGTGGCGGAGGAGTGTGGGCAGAGCGTTTAGTGAGGGACAGCAACTGTTGGTTCTAGCCTCTATCTTCTGTTTTCTTTGCTTACATCTCCCAGGCAACACACACGTTGCCGGCCTGTGAAACACACAGGAGGATCCGAGTGTCAAGCTAGTGAGTCAGAAATTTCCAAGGAGGATGTAGGTCAGTGCGCAGAGTATACCTACAGTATAGGCTGAGGATGTGGTTTAGTGGTAGAGCCCCTGCCTGGAACCCCACAGTGAGGGGCTGGGGCGTGGCTCAGTGGTAGAGCCCCTGCCTAGAATCCCCAGTGAGGGGCTGGGGCGTGGCTCAGCGGTAGAGCCCCTGCCTAGAGTCCTCCAGTGAGGGGCTGGAGGCGTGGCCCTGCATAGCACAAGACTTTGGGTTTCATTCCCAACACCACAAAAGAAAACCAATTTACTGAATAAACAATGCATGAGTGTTTATCGTGCAATCCCAGAATTTTTGGGACTGAGACTAGAAGATTGCCAAGAGGCCAAGGCCCTAACTAGATGAAGTAATGAGGTCTTGTCTCAGAAATAAATTGTTATTGGAGAGGTAGAAACAGAGGGAGGGAGAGTTGTCTTTAGTCACGGACAAAGGCTGACCGCAACTGGTCCCTGTGTTTTTCCCAAGCTTTAGGTCGATGCATGAGGAACAGATTTCAACAGCAGGCAGGGCTTACTGGCGACGAGGCAGGTGTGACAAGGGACAGGTGGCTCTGCTGGTTCTTTTCCAGTTGTGATTTTAATGAAGGGTTTATTTTATTTTAATTATGTAACCAATCATGAATATCTTCTTGCTGGAAACATGCAACACACCCACACATGCTTGCTCTCCGTGTGCGTGGGCATGTGCACATACACACAAACACAGGTACACACGCACGCACACACACGAGCACACACATGCATAGACAGGAGCACACACATGTACATACGGGAGCATACACATGGATACACAAATGCACACACACACACACACACACACACAGGAGCTGAGCCCTTTGAGGACTGGGCTGTCAATCAATTGCCGGGCAGGGGAACTGGGATGTAGCTGCAAATGTCTTTTTCTTTTTCTTTTTTTAATTTTTAAGATTTAAGGCTTTTTAAAGATTTACTTATTTTATTCCATGTGTCTGAGTGTTTTGCCTGTATGTGGTGTGTCCTACACATGCCTGGTGTCCTTGGAGGTCAGAAGAAGGCATCACCTTCCCTAGAACTGGAGTTATGGAGGGTTTAGAGCCACCATGTGGTTGCTGGGAATCGAACTGGTGTGTAAGATCAATAATTCTTAACCACTGAGCCATCTCTCTGCCCACACTCACCTTTCAAAATGATAAGCGCATGCCACTTATTAACAGTTATTAGTGTGTGGTCGCTGGTGAGACGGCTCGGAGGTTAAGAGCACTGGCTGCTCTTCCCAAGGACCGGGGTTCAATTCCCAGCACCCACATGGTGGCTATCACCTGTCTGTAACTCCTGTCCTGGGGATCTGACACCCTCACACAGACAGGCATGCAGGGTTAGGGTTAGGGACTGCCCTGACTGCAGGAAGTTCTGAGCTGTTCACCCACGGAGAGCTCCCCGTATGGGCCACCACTTGTTGCCCGCCTACCTCGACCAGCAAGGAAACACACAAACACAACTCTTCTTCATGCAGTTTATTCAGGATCATTGAACATCAGCTTCTTCTGCCCCCGTCAGCTTACACCTCTCCCAGCCCCAGCAAGCCCTTAAATGTGCTCACAGCCCAATCAGCTCATGCCACCTGGTGATCCCTGATAGGCCACAGAAGGAGGAAGCGCACCAGATCCATCAAGCACTTCCAAATAAGGCTTGTTTACAGCTAATCGCGAACTACCCGGCATCCAGCCAGGCGCCATCTTGGGGCTGTGGCTTCCCACAATCTCCAGTCCTCTTCATTTCTTAGTCATCTCCACTCTCAAGCTTCCCTCCCCTCCCCTCCCTTTCCCTCCTCCCCTCCCCTCCCCTTCCCTTCTCTCCTCCCCTCCCCTCTGCTCCCCTTCCCTTCTCTCCTCCCCTCCCCTCTCCTTCCCTCCCCTCCTCCCCTCCCCTCCCCTTTCCTTCCCTCCTTCCCTTCTGTCCCCTTCCCTTCTCTCCTCCCCTCCCTTTCCCTTCCCTTCCCTCCCCTCCCCTCCTTCCCTCCCTTCCCCTCCCCTTTCTCCTGTCCTCTCCCTCCCCTCCTTCCCTCCCCTCCCCTCCCCTTCTCCTCTCTTCTTCCTCCCTCCCTTGTGCTCCATCCTGCTTTCCAGACAGGGTCTCTATAACTCAACCTGGCCTAGCACTTGCAACATAGCCCAAGCTACCCTGGAATTCATAGCCTCTGCCCCCCAAGCATTGGGATTAGAAGGTATGAGTCAGCATGCTTGGCTTTATAGTGAAAAGAACATAAACATTTAAGACAGGGCGTTGTGCACCCCAGGCTGGCTTCATTGGCTATGAAGCTAAGGCTATCTCAAAATTTCCTTTCCTCTGCCTTCCAAGTACTGAGATAACTGTGTGTGTCACAGAGCTGGGTTTATACGGTGCTAGGGCTGGAACATAGGGCTTTAGTTAAGGCAAGCAATCTGCCACTAATCCATGTGCCCAGCCCCTCACTGGGGATTCTAGGCAGGGGCTCTGCCACTGAGCCACGCCCCAGCTCCTCACTGGGGATTCTAGGCAGGGGCTCTGCCGCTGAGCCACGCCCCAGCCCCTCACTGGGGGATTCTAGGCAGGGGCTCTGCTGCTCAGCTCGGGACAGCATTTCTTCCCCAGCTCCTTACTAAACTCTCTTTCGCCTTTGTTGAATTCTCTCTGTAAAACCTCTGGGTCCTTTTAATGGCTGCATTTCAGGTCTGGGTGGTAAAACGCTCTCATCTTTCTGGTTCTAGGTGCCTCACTAGGCTTTGTGGGTTCCTGACCCAGTATGTCTGTTCTTGCCTGCTGTCTCTTAAAACTCGCCCCAGTGACTCAGTTTGAACTCGGTGTTTACTTCCTGCTGAGCGTCATAAGCAGGTGGCTAGTCCCGACACCAGCCCTTCCTCGTGGCTGCCCCAAATGCTTTGTAAGAAGCAGTCTGACAGCCCATGTAAGGACAGAGGCCTGGAAAGGTTATGAAGCAAGCTCTAAGTTTCAGAATGGAAAAAGGCCCACCTAGGATTTGAATTCCGTGGGCGGTTTAACCGTTAATAATTGTTGAGCAACCAGGGCTTACTGTTGCTCCGCTGGGGTCTTCAACTAGGGCGGTCCGGATTGCTTCTGAGGGTGCCATCTGGTGGCCATGAGGAGTATTGCGGGGCGAGAGTTGGCATCCAGCTTTGTCCAGCCTTGGGCTGAATCCTGTTGCAGAGACACCTGCAAATATAGACTCTGCTCCATTTTCCGTGGCACCTGTTTGGACCAGGTCGAGTTGGTATCAGGGCCTTAAGGGAAAAGCAGCACATGCTAAGTTATGAAGCGAGGTGGGGGAAGGGTGACCAGCATTTGGCAAAGAACCTTGGAACTTGGTCCTGTGACCTTGGTTGGAACAGATAAACTTCAACGATAAAAGCTGAGGGCCGGATGAATTTAAAAAACAACCAGCCATGTATGAGGTAGAGCATGCCTACAGTCCAAGCGTTCCTGAGGCTGAGGTAGGGAATGTGAGGTCACAAAACAAACAAACAAACAAACCAAAACCAAAACAACCACCACAACAGAAACCAAACCCAAGAAGTGGCCTGTGGCTCAGCTGCACAGAACCAGCCTGGTATATTCAAGGCTGAGTGTGAGCGTCAGACACCGCAGAAATAGACCCTCCCCTTGTTTATTCTGAGAGCCGAGACTGGCCTGGAAGTCACTGGACAGCCAGGCATTGTTGTCTGGAACTCTTTCTATCCATCCATCCATCCATCCATCCATCCATCCATCCATCCATCCGTATCATCCATCAATCTATCTATCTTCTATCTATCTATCATCTATCTATATCATTCATCTATCATCTCTCTATCTCTCTATCTATGTATCTATCTATCTATGTATCTATCTATCCATATCATTCATCTATCATCTGTGGGGAGCCGCGAGCCACCGCCATTGCAGGATGGCCCGCTCCCCTACAGGATGCCGTGAGTACTCTGTTGGGCAACGCCTCCTCGGACTACGCCATGTCCCGTGCTTCCCGCATGCGCAGTAGGAACGGTGTCTCTGGCCAATCCCGAGGCCTCGGGTGTCTGCAGTTCGGTTGCGACCAATCAGGGTCCGACCCGTGTCCTTTTTTTCCCTATATAAGCAGCTGCATTTGGGTTTTCGGGGCTCCTCGCTTCCTGCTCTCCCTTCAACCAAGAGGCTCCAGTAAAGCATGATTTGAGAAGAATCCTCAAGGTGTGGTCGTTCTTCCTCGCTGGTCGAGGTGCGTGCCGCAATCATCTATTTATCTATCTACCTATCTATCATATCATTCATCTATCTAACATCTATCTATCTTCTATCTATCTATCTATCTATCTATCTATCTATCTATCTATCTAAGTTGTGTGTGTGTGTGTGTGTGTGTGTGTATATACATACACACATAAACATTCATCTGATCATCACAATTACAAATTCTAAGCTCGTAGGATTTGAGGGTGCCATCTGGTGGCCATGAGGAGTATTCATTAACTGACACCCTCTGCTCATGTCACCTCTTCCCAATTTCCAGGGTAACTTTTCCCCCATAAAAACTATCTATCTATCTATCTATCTATCTATCTATCTATCTATCTATCTATCTATCTAATGAGACAGGGTCTCACAATGCTTCCTTGGCTGGCCTCAAACTCAATACAGACCTTCCTGCCTCGGCCTCAGGAGTGCCAGGATTGTAGGTGTGTGTTGTCATGTGCTCCCCACCCCCACTCCCCACCCCACCCCACCCCCGCCACCCAGCTAGCAGCCTCCATTTCTTATGTAGTGGTGTCACAGTCTCTGTGGGGACAGCCCTATTTTCCCACCCCTCACAGCTTCCTCTCCTGTGTATGGCTTCCCCTCTGAGTGGGAGTCCCCTCCTCCACTCAGCCTCTCCTGCCCTGGCTCTGCTGCTCTGATTTCCCCTTCCCACTCCTACCCAGAGCACTCGCTCTGCTAACCAGTGCGTTGTCTTCTGTAAACCTGGAACGTTAGCGTTTTCATTGGTTTTTTTTTTTTTTTTCCTTTTATAAAGTGTTAGGAGCCCTGAAGATTGTAGTGACAGAGCAATCTTGTCAACCTTAAATAATGAGAGGTGGGTGGAGGACTGAAGAGATAGGGAAGAGAGGCTTTTCTCTCTCGAGAAGCTATACTCAGCATGGCAGCAGCACCGTAGCACTTGGGAAACAGGTTGGGAAACAGGTGGATGGGTCAGGAGTTCAAAGGCATCCTCAGCTAACCCATCTCAAAGAAAACAGTATTAGTTGCCGGGAGTTAATGTCTTTAACCCCAGCACTTGGGAGGGAGACAGAGGCAGGAGGATCTCTGTGCATTCCCGGTCATCCAGGACTACAGAAGGAGACCCTGCCTAAAACAATAAATAAATAACTGGATAAATGGGAGTCAAGGATGGCCGAGGTCACCATTCAGGTTATATGGGGTGTGGCTCTGCTATAGAGCATTTGCCAGTCTGCACAAGGTCCCGGGTTCAATCCCCAGCACCACAAAACATAGTGAAATAAGTAAAACAAAGCATGAAGTCTACAGATGCACTGGTCTGAAGTCTACAGATGCACTGGTCTGAAGTCTACAGATGTGCTGGTCTGAAGCTCACTGTGAACACTGGTAACCAGGGCCTCTGGCAAGAACTGTCATGGCTCCCCGCTGGGCAATGTGGGGAGATCCTGTCTCAACATACATATTTTTTGGGAGGGCAGAGTTTCTTTGTGTAGACCAGGCTGGCCTCAAACTCACAGAGATCCACCTGCCTCTGCCTCCCAAGTGCTGGGATTAAGAGTGTGTGCCACCATTATCCAGCTTAAAAAAAAAATTCCACCCAGACAGTACATTAAAACTTGACTCATGTGCATTCAAAATAAAGTTTTTGTTTTGTTTTAAGTACTGGGGATAAAATTCAGTGGTAGAGTGCTTGCTTAACTTCCCTAACACAAAGCCCTAGATTTGGTCCTCAGTCCTATAGGGAAAGAAACAAAACAAAAACAAAAAAAGAGCTGGGCATGCTGACACATACCTATAATCCCAGCATTTGGAAGACAGAAGTAGGAAAATCAGAAGTTCAAAGTTATCCTGGGCTCCAGTAGTAAGTTCGAGGTCAGCCTCACCACAAGTGATCCTGTCTCAAGAATAAATAAATTACACGCATATTTAGAAACAAATATAAACAGCACAGGAGCAGTTGTGACCGGGAGTCCATTGGGTGTTCTGTGTCAGTTACATACAATAATGTTATGTAACAAATCACTGAACCACTCAGAGTCATTAATTTAGTGCTCACACTAGCAGGTGGGTGGTTTGAGCTGGGCATGGCCGGATGACTATTCTTCTGGATCCAGCTGGGGTTGCTCAGAACTTGGGAGTTGTCTGTCAAATGGTTTAATTGGTCTTGGCTTCCATGACTGGCCAGGCTTGGCTGAGATCCCCGTGGTGCTCTCATATTTCAGTACAGCTTATGTGGGCTTGTTCTCACAAGACAGTGTTCATACCTCGCCATTGAGGCTCAGGCTTGGCAACTGCCCTTCTACCTTAGCCTTTGGTGAAAGCTGGTTACCCGCCAAAGGCCAGAGATGACTCCAGGGGCCAAGAGTACTGACTGCTCCTGAAGTAGATTCAGGTTTGATTCCCAGCATCTTCATGGTGGTTCATGACTGCCAGGAACTCCAGTTCCAGGGGGATCTCTGAGGGCACCAGCCACATGTGTGGTTCACAGACACACGTGCAGGTAAAACAATCCATACACCGTTACAAGTAGTTTTCCCGTCAGCCTGGTCCCTCTGCCGCACCAGCCCCAAATAACACACAGAGACGCTGTATTAGATATAAGGCTGTTGGCCTGTTACTAGCATTTCTTATTGGCTAGCTCTGTCTTAAATATTAACCCATTTCTATTAATCTAAGTATTTCTACATGGTCTTATCTTACCGGAGAGAGGATCGGGACCTCTGCTCTCTTGGTCCTACATGTTGAATCTCCTCCTACCTCTTCCCGAATCCTCCTTGTCTCCTAGTCCCACCTATCTTGCTTTCCTGTTGGCCAACAGTGCTTTATTCATTAACCAATAAGAGGAATGTATTTACAGAATGACATCTCCCATCAATACACATTGAAAGAAAGAAAGACCGGGAGAAAGAGAGAAAGAAAGAAGAAAGGAAGGAAGAAGTTAATTAAGTTAATTACATGGTCTCTGACACAGAGGGTGATCTACCATGGCTCCTTCTCAGATTCTTAGGTTCTGCTATCCAGCAGGAGGGCCAGAGGCTTTACTAGCAGAGGACCCCTGAGGGCTGTCATGTAGGACTTCTTCAGAGGACATCCCCACGCTCAGGGTAAGTGTGGGAGGGGAACCGGATAAGTGAGGGTGGTTCAGGAGAACCTGAGTTTGTCTTTCCCTCTGGGGTGTGGCTGTCCAAGAAGCAAGGTCAGAAGGAGTTCACCTTTGCTGGTGGGTAGGGCCAGATGCTATGGCACTGTTTGGCTTTACCGAAGTGCCTGTATGGAATAAAAGAAAATCTATTAGTCACCTATCTATCATCTATCAATCTATACATCTAGTATCTATGTCTATATCTCTCTCTGCTTCTATCATCTATCTGTCTATCTGTGGTGGTTTGAATAGGCACGGCCCCCATAGACTCACGTGATTGCATGCTTGGCCCATAAGGGGCCTTGTTGTTTCTGTTGCCTTCAGATCAAGATGTAGAACTCTCATCTTCTCCACCCCCATGTCTGTCTGCATTTCCTTTATAAGAGTTGCCATGGTCATGGAGTCTTACCTTGATGGCAATTAATAATTCAGGTGTCAACCCACCAGATGAACAACCCCATGATGGAAGATCCTCATTGTAGCACAAAAAATAAAAGACCCAAGAGGCAGATATTGGGGTTCGAGCTTCAAGCTGAAGACGAGAAAGGCCAAGCAGCTAGCCGTTAGCTCTCATCTCTACCTCAGACGGAAAGGTGATCCTGCCCCCACCAACCCTCAGACTACAATCCCAGACTGTTATGCTCTCCTCAACGTGGCTGGCGAATCCTGAGTCTGGGCCTAGTGAAGGCCCTGCTCCTATCTTTTATACTTCTGTAGTGCTGGGATTAAAGGCGTGTGATCCCAGGTGCTGAGATCATCTTTGTGTGAGCTGTTCCTCTTTAGCACTAGCTATATTTTGTGTACCTCAGTTTGGCCTTGAACTAACAGAGATCCATCTACCTCTTAATCCTCAATCCTGGAATTAAAGGATTGAGGCTGGCTTTGCTTTCTGAATCTGAAAATGCTAATGTCCAATGCAAAAGAATAATTAGGTCTTTAAAAGCAAAGTCAGCATCTTTGGAGTTTTGGATCTGAGATTCGATTAATATTGAAACTCATGACCATGATGACGATACATAGATAGGAGAGGTGATTTCAAGAAATTTAAAGAAATGTCAAATGTTTTAATTGTGGCAGACAAGGTCACTTTCAAAAGGACTGTGAATAGGGCATTCCTAGGAACAATTCTTTCATAAATATAATCCAAACAGAACACCCATCCCTTATGGATTAAGACAGAGGTGTGGCAAACACGGGCATTGGACAAAGGAATGTAGATCAACACTGGGGAAATGTTGATTGGGGAAGAGATTGGGGAAATACCTTGAGGGGCCCCTCAAAAGTCCCCAGGCCAAATTCAAATCATTCATTTCCTGCCACTGTCTCTGAAAATACTTTCCAGTGCAACTAAATAACCCAATGCCCATTGAAAGAAAACAAATTGTTCTGGATGATAGAAGAGCTTTAGAAGTTAAAACAAAAATTTCAGTTGAAACTGTAAATAAAGAAGGATAAAGATTAGATTTAAAAACTCCCCAAAGTTAGGGTTAGGGAAAGGTTTTGTTTTTGTCTTTTCAGGAAAATAAAAACAAACATCTTGAGAACTTTAAGAATTTTGGACAAATAAGCTTCCAGACTACCCAGAAAAATTACCAAGAAAAGAAATAATCGGACCTAATGCAATCTGAAACCTCCAAAAATAAGATTGGATACAAGCTGTGTGGAAGTCATGCACTCCTTTAATCCCACCACCTGGGAGGCAGAGGCAGCTGGATCTCAGACCAGCCTGATCTACAAAGTGAATTTCAATACAGCCAGCACTGTTAACACAGAAAACCTGTCTCGAAAAAACAAGACAAAACACAAAACACAACAAACGCAAAAAGCAAAAAACAAAAACAACAACAACAAAAACCAAACAAGTTAAAAAAGAAAAAAGAATCCCATAATGATAATTTCACCAAGACTATGACACCATTAAGCTGAACAATACCAACTAAAGGTCTACTTTAGACCTTTAACTGCTCAGAATGATTTTGAGGAAGTCAGCGGAGATGGCCCAGCCTCACAGACTACTCTAGCCGGGACTTGAGACAAGCCCTGCACTTTCCTGTTATCCAGAGACTGGACCACAGATAATACAGCTTGACAGTTAACCTAAAATTATCTTTTCAGGATCTTCTAAACATGTCATCACCCCCAGACAGCAGGAGACAACTGTAAGAACACAACACCCACATTCCCAAGAGGAAGGTGTGATGGGAGATGTTATTCTGTATACACATTTCTCATACTGGTTAATAAAGCTCTGTGGCCAATGAGATAGCAAGATAGGCGGGGCTAGGAGACAAGGAGGAAAGAGGAAGTAGAGGGGAGGAGTCGAGATGTAGCCCGGGAAGAAGCAGGACGCCTGCCGCGGCTCCCTGATAAGACGACCACGTGGAAATACTTAGATAAGTAGAAATGGGTTAATAATTAAGACAGAGTTAGCCCATAAACAATAATGGTAACTGGCCAACAGGATTGAATCAATTATAGAGTCTCCTGCGTGTTATTGGGGGCCGGCACGCCAGACCAGCCGTGGGCGGGCTGGCCGGAAAACAACAAGATACAAAGGTGGGTAGTCTTTGGTCATTTAATGGGTTTTGGATATTCGTCATTGTTTAGGGAGATTGGTTACAAGACGTTGTTGGTTATGGTCAGGAAGAAAGTTGAAGAAAGAAGATTAGAGTCAAGGTTTTTGTTTTGAAAAAAAAAAAAGATACAGATATGATCGGATAAAAAGGGTAGATTATTGAATCTGCTTTAAAAGATACAACTACTAGTTTTAAATATTTTGCATTAGTTAGACTTCTGTATATTGTATACAAATATTGTATATTGATACAAATTTGTTAACACATTTTGTACATGTTTCTAATCTTGTTCAAGGTATTGTACATATACAGCTCATTTATCAATGCAATACAAATTACAGTTCTTGAAAGTTAAGAAAATAAGGAAATCTGGGTGAGTAGTTAGTCACCTATTACAGTGGAACATATAATCACATTAGGTATGTTTTCAAGGTAAAACAGATATTATAAATAGACAGGTTATCTCCAAACACTTCAGAGATCTACAGACTATGGCATTTAAGATGCTTTAATAACAGTTTTTTTTTTTTAATGATAATGAGACATGTCTGCTCCTGGAAGCACTGACATACTTGGGAGAAGATGATGGGCATCCAAGAAACATCACATGGAGTTCACTCTTTTTGTGGCAAAAGTAGCCACTGGGCAAGAAAGTGTCCATGCCTCAACTGCTGATGCCATGCTGTCCAAACTGGGCAAGCAGGGCACCAGAAACAGTGACTGCAAACCTTGCCAAAACAAGGCAGGACAGCCCTTCAGAAAATCCTGCTTCACGGAAAAGTTCGTCAGAGATGCTAGGCCCATAGGCTGAAGATGGATGCCCCAACACTGCAGAGGAATGCTGGGTACTGTCTAGACAACTAGCTGGTTTTTTTTTTCTTTTGCCATTTCTCTTATTTTTTTGGAAGTTGCTTGCTTGCACTTCTTGTTTACTAAGTTAATATTAATTCCTTCTCGGGCCTCTGAGGGAGTTGTAGTTTTCATTGCTTACCACACTCAGAAAAGAAACTAAAGCTATGTAAAGTGTAAAAGGTTGAGGGACATTAAAAGGTAAGTTGATAGTGCAAAAATAAAAAGTAAATTGAGTACAAGAATTTGGACTCACCAAGGTAAGGTAGATAATGAAGTATTTTCTCTGAATTTGTCAAATGCAAATGGACTAGACATTGTTGATGAACTCATTGCCTGTATATGTTGTATATACTTACTGTACTTACTGTACCTGTATATGTTGAATATACTTACTGTACTTACTGTATACAGTTTTTCTTATGTTAGCTGTGGCTTTCTTCTTTTTGTATTAGACAAAAAGGGGAATTGTGGTGACATATTATTTGTGATTTATTAAAGCTTGCCTGAGGATTCAGAAAGTAAAGCCAGCCAGAAGCCATAGAAGCCAGGCACACACCTTTAATCCCAGGACTCAGGATTAAGAGGTAGACGGATCTCTGTTAGTTCAAGGCCTCATTGACTGCAGGAAACATATCCAGCCCTAAAGAGAAAGAGCTCTCGCAAAGAATATCTCAGCACCTGGGATCACATGCCTTTAACCCCTGCACTTGGAGGAGTATTTAAGGCAGGAGCAAGGTCTTCACGCCGCCCAGTTTCAGGATTCTCTCCAGCCACGCTGAGGAGAGGCAGCAGTCGAGGCTTGGTGTAGAGCTCGTGGATCAGCCCTTCCAGCCTGAGCTAGAGGTGAGAGCTAGTGGCTGGTTGCTTTGCTTTTCTGATCTTCAGCTTGAAGCTTAAACCCCAATACTGGTTTCTGGGTCTTGTATTTATCATGTTACACCTGATTGCTTCTGTCTGTAATTTTCTGCATCTGTGTGTATATTCCTTTATCTGGCACACGTGTATCTTTGGATAGTCAGGAAGGTGATGTCTTCTTAAATGTACAATTTTGATCAACAGAAATAACAGTAGGACATTTTTCATAACTCAGAATGACATAGGAAAATAACATTCTTCTCAGCTACAAAGACAGCCTTTTGTACCTTTAGCTAATTTTAGAGCTCAGAGCAAACTCAAAGCAGACTAGTTGCCCTGCAAACGCAATGCACAAGGACAAATTCTCAGGTGAACCCAAGCTAGGCTGCTAATATCAAGACAAAGCTCCCCTGTGGACCAACTCCTTGCACACACTCCTAATCTCACATTTACAATACAAGACTCAAGGTTCAGCCAACTGTTTATTGCTTAGGTCCTGAATTTCAACGTCACTCTCGGGGGTGATATCTTTCAGGCTACCATTGCCATGGTTACTCACTTCCAGCCTGAGAGAAACTGTATCATCCTTTATGAGGTATCAGAGTGGCTCTTTCTATTATGGGCTACTCAAGGAATGCTATGTAACCCCGAAGAATGTAACACACACATTGTCCAGAGTTTGTTCTGTAGAAAAAGATGAGTAGCTATATAGAGGAGAGATGTGTATGGAGAGAGATGTGTAGCTGTGCGAAGAGATGTACCTATGTAGAGATGTGTGAAAGCTTTATTTTATTCTTAATTATGTGTACTGGTGTGTGTGTGTGTGTGTGTGTGTGTGTGTGTGTCACTGTGCAAGCGTGCGCACCTGTGTGTAAATGCCTGAAGAGGCAAAGGCTTGAGTGTTGTCAGATTCCCAAGGAGGCAGAGTTACAGATGGTTAGGAGTTGCCCCACATGGGTGCTGGGAACTGAATTCAGGTCCTATAGAAATTCAGAAAGCAATGCTAACTGCTGAGTCATTTCTCCAGTCCCTTTCGTAAGCATCAACTGAGGGTGAGGGCCATCCCCAGGCACCAGACAGGCGATCCTGGGCCGTACAAGGGTGCTCCCTAAGCTTCTCCCTGAGCTCCATTGTGAGTTAGGGGGTGGGGGGGTGAAAAACAGCATTCCTCTGTGTCACCTGTCATGAGTTCTGGCCCTTGCTTTCTTCAGTAATGAGCCGTGACCTGGAAGCACAGGATGAAATACACCAGTTCCTCCTCTAAGCCACTTTTGGCCAGAGTGTTTTAAACCACAGCAACAACAAGTGAACTAGAACATTTACCAAGCAGGCCAGACTGGGCCGGCCAGGGAGCCCCTGGACCCTTCAGTCCCTGCCTCCACTGTGCTGGGATTACAGGCACTCAGGATGCCACCATCCTGAGCCTGTTTGTTTCTAGTGAGGGTGCTGGGATTGAACACAGAGCCTCTGTTTGTGTGGCAAACACTAACAGAGTTATTTTCCCTCCAGTATCTATCTCTATTTCTCTAACTAACTAACTAAACAAACTAACTAACTATATATATATATAGTTGTTCTCTTTGTAAAATCACTTTTGTCATCATTGTAACAAATACATGACAAAAGCAAGCGTTTTTTTTAGTTTTTAACTTTTAACTTTTTTTTTTATTTTATTTTTGGCTTACAGTTTGGAGGGAATGGTTCATCATGGTGGGAAGACATAATAGATGGTCCAGCATTGGAAGCCTGTAGGGAGTGATGCATCTTACATGGTGCCATCCAGGAATCAGAGAGCTCAAACAGAAAATGGGGCTGGTCTGTAACTTTTAAGAACTTGCTCCCCACGCCGGACTGTGGTGTCGCACACCTTTAATCCCAGCACTGGGGAGGCAGAGGCAGGCGGGTCTCTGTGAGTTAGAGACCAGCCTGAGCTAGTTCCAGGGCAGCCTGGGATACACACAGAGAACCTCTCTCTTGAAAAACAAACAAACAAACAAAAAAAAAAATCTTGCTCCCCTTGGGACTGGAGAGATCTCTTTGCTGTGACCTCAATTCCCAGCACCCACATTATGTGGCTCACAACCATCTGTAACGCCCTCTTCTGGCCTCCTAAGGCACCTCCACCCATGTGCACAAACCCTCACGCATATTCACATACACACACAAAATAGAAGCTCACCCTATTTTGTGCTGGTGGCCACATCAGAGGAGCAGCAGGTAGCAATTTGAAGTTGAAGGTGTCAGCCCACCAGGAAGGCAACGATAGGCAACGTCTGAGACCACAGACCGGAATGTCTTTTGCTTCTGCTGTGCCTGTACACATTTGCTGCTGCTGTCTGGCATGGTATGAGAGGGAGATTTCCTGTAATGCTGCCTGTAATGTAGTGTGTGTTCCTCGTGGGAACATCCCATCCTACTGGGCATTTTTACCTGCGCATTATAATGAAGATGATTTCTTCCTCAGCTGCACTGTCTGATTGATAATAATAATGTTGGTTTAAACAGAGTTCTGATGATTAGAAATATAAGCAAGTTAGTGTCACACAGTCGGAACACACACGTTTCTATTGAGGGGCTGTATAGACGGTGGCTCAGGTTAATGATTAAGAAAAACAGTGGTTCAGCTAGTTTAAACTCTTAACCTTAATGTTGGGAGATGTGTTCACAGGTTTGGTGTGGTGAGATATTGTGACTTATTAAAGCTTGCCTGAGGATCCAGAAGGCAAAGTCAGCCACAGGCCATAGATGCGAGGCACACACCTTTATAATCCCAGCATCCAGAAGCTGGGAGGTGCTGGTACACACCTTTGACACTAGGACTCAGGATTAAGACATAGGTGGACCTTTGTGAGTTCAAGGCCACCCAGATCTACACAAGAGTGAATCAGTCTAAGAGAGAATTACAGCTCTTTAATCCCAACATGAGGAAGTGTATAAGACAGAAGCAAGGTCTCAGAGAGGCTTTCATTCTCCAGCCACACTGAGGAGAGGCAGCAGTGTGAGACACGGTGACGAGCTCGTGTGTGGATCAGCCCTTTCAGCCTGAGCTAGGGGTGACAGCTAGTGACCGGCGGCTTTGCTTTTCTGATCTTCGGCTTGAAATTTGAACCCCAATATCAGTCTCTGGGTTATTTATTTTTTGTGTTACAGTTTTGGAGTGCATAACTTTTGAGGTAAAAATCGAAAGAACACAATCCAAAGTTTTAGAAAGGCACATAGTTGAATGAAAAACTCATTAAGGTCAGGGAACAAGAACAAGGCATCCCGATTATCATTGGCTGATGTCTCGTTCTGCTAGAACTGGTTGGTGGTCAAAGGTGATGACTAATTCCTTATACCCATTTTGCCCTTAATCTCCTGATTTTATATATATATATATATATATATATATATATATATATATATATGTGTGTGTGTGTGTGTGTGTGTGTGTGTGTGTGTGTGTGTGTGTGTGTGATGAACCCTTAAGATTTAAAATAGAGCTGACTGATTCTTTTTCATATATAAAAGTTTAGATTTGTGATTCCTTTAAGTTTCCTTATCAGATTATCTTTCAAGATAAGTAATAAAGTAACTGCACATTTGCAGCCTGCCAGAAGAAGACTTTACTGAGAAGGATATCTTGCTTGTCCACACAGTTACTCTATAGCAAGTTGTTTGGGTGTGAATGTACATGGGTTCTTGGAGTAATTTTTTTTTTTTTTTACCTGTAGCACAGAAAGTTTTTAATCATGTAAGGGATATGGAAAATATGCTTTTTATTTGTATTCATTCATGTGAAAAACAGAATGTAACCACATTGTAATTTTTTATATTGCCAGAAAGATTTTTTTTTTTTTTTTGCTAGGGTATATAAGCTGTAAGGAAAAGAATAAAGACAGAGTTAAAATGAGTTAGAAGGAAACCATCAAGAATGAGAGAATTGGGAGGAGAACATCAAGACAGGTAGAAGGGACACTTCTGGGTAGAGATAAGAAAAGAGACCCTGGATGAAGAATAAGGAAGTAACCTCAGAGAGTGTCATGCCTTTTCCCTAACCCTCGGATTAAAAAGTCTAGTCTGGATTCCCACTTTGAGCCCTGCGCTGCTGGAGCCAGGTCCCCCAGGCAGCGATGTGACCTACCTCTGTCAGTCTGGCCTCTTGTCCCAAAGGTCCCACAATCCCTCAAACAGCGCCACCAGCTGGGAACAGAGTGTTAAATAAATGAATCTGTGGGGACTTTCATCTTCAAACCATAATTACTGGTTTCTTTGAAACAGGCTGGCCATCCGCCTGCCTCATCCTACCGGACGCTGGGATAGCAGGGAAATGCTAATTTATATTTTCTTCATTTAAAAATTATTTGTTTATTTTTAATTTATGAGTATGTGTGTTTTGCCTGTATGTATGTGTGTATGTGCCTGTGGATGCCAGGAGAGGACACTGGATTCCCTGGAACCGGAGTTATAGACAGTTGTGAGCTGCTAAGTGGCTGCTGGGAATTGAACCTGGGTCCTCTGGGAGAGTAGCCAGTGCTTTTAACCACTGAGCCATCTCTCCAGTCCCTGCCTAGAATCCCCCAGTGAGGGGCTGGGGTGTGGCTCAGTGGTAGATCCCCTGCCTAGACTCCCCCAGTGAGGGGCTGGGGCGTGGCTCAGTGGTAGAGCCCCTGCCTAGAGTCCCCCAGTGAGGGGCTGGGGGCATGATCCTCACAGGCCATGTGATCCTGGACATCTGCTTTATGTTCCTGTACCTCAGTAATCAGACACATGCCTTGGGATTTTGTGGGGATTAAATGAAGAAACCCTTCATTTGCAGGGAACACAGTGAGGATCCAGCACTTAAGAACTGAAATTACAATTTTGCTTGGGTTTTGTGTGTGGATTCTCTCTCTCTCCTCATGTCATGTGTGCTCATGAGTGTAGAAAGAGAAGGGTGTACGTCCGTTGTGGTACATGCACACAGGTGGCTGCTGCATTCATCTGTGAAGACACAGAGGCCAAAGGAGGATGCCAGCTGTATTCTGTGATTCTGCCCCTTGTTCCCCTGAGACAGGGTCTCTCCCTGAACCTGGAGCTGGGCTGGTGGCCAGCAAGTCCCAGCCTTCCTCCTGTCTCCACCCCAGCACAGCAGAGGAGTTACAGGCATGTGGGACTATGACCAGCTTTTCTCCTGGGTTCTGGGGACGTGAACTTGTGTCTTCACAGTAAGAGTCTTACTCATGGAGCCATCTGCCTGGCCGGATACTGCGCAGCAACATATAGCTCTTTTCTATTCTTATTTGTGTTTTCAGTTGTATATAGGGGGTTATGCATGAGTGTGGAGGCCAAGGAGGCCAGAAGAGGACATCAGATTCCCTGGAGTTGGAGTTGTGGGCAATTGTGAGTTGTCTACAAGGGCAGCAGCTCCGCCATCCCCAGCCACCTTCCCCCTTTATAAAACACCATTAATCCACTCATTCGTTCCTTTTGACACACCCACGCTGGCCTTCCACTCGCCACCCTCCTGTCCCAGCCTCCCAAGTGCTGGGATTCACAATGTGCATGGCCATATCTGACGCAGAGACAGCTTCCCCCAAGAGTGACATAAGGATAGTCTCAAGTTCTAAAGAAGGCCATCACAGGGTCCTGGGCACTTCCCCTCGATGTCTGGAACCTTCGCCATTGACCGTGGAACCTGTCAGGTAGGGTGTTTGTGTATATCCGCAATGCTCCGAAGGGACACTTGGTCCTCACCTGCTTGTGTCATTTGCAGAGGTTCATGAACTTTGGGAGATGGCACCTGGCTGGAGGAAGCAGGAAGTAGGTCACTGGGCGCTCTTCCAGAGGACCCAAGTTCAATGCCCAGCACTCACGAGGGAGTTTATAATGGTCACAGAGCACTAAATAAGAAATTGACAATGCATTTATTTTGGTATTGGGGATTGGACCCAGAGCCTTGAACATGATAGGCAGGGGCTCTACCACTGAGCCACGCCCAGCCCCTCACTGGGGATTCTAGACAGGGGCTCTACCACTGAGCCACACCCCAGCCCCTCCCTGGGGGATTCTAGGCAGGGGCTCTACCACTGAGCCACGCCCCAGCCCTCACTGGGGATTCTAGGCAGGGGCTCTACCACTGAGCCACGCCCCAGCCCCTCCCTGGGGGATTCTAGGCAGGGGCTCTACCACTGAGCCACGCCCAGCCCCTCCCTGGGGGATTCTAGGCAGGGGCTCTACCACTGAGCCACGCCCCAGCCCTCACTGGGGATTCTAGGCAGGGGCTCCAACACTGAGCCACGCCCCAGCCCCTCCCTGGGGGATTCTAGGCAGGAGCTCTACCACTGAGCCACACCCCAGCCCCTCACTGGGGGATTCTAGACAGGGGCTCTACCACTGAGCCACACCCCAGCCCCTCCCTGGGGGACTCTAGGCAGGGGCTCCAACACTGAGCCACGCCCCAGCCCCTCACTGGGGATTCTAGGCAGGGGCTCTACCACTGAGCCACACCCCAGCCCCTCCCTGGGGGACTCTAGGCAGGGGCTCTACCACTGAGCTACGCCCCAACCCCTCACTAGGGGATTCTAGGCAGGGGCTCTACCACTGAGCCACGCCCCAGCCCCTCACTGGGGGATTCTAGGCTGGATTGAACATGTTCCTAGTCCATTCATTCCATGTACTCTGCTTCTGAGGTGCACCCCATTTCTTTCTCTTTCTTTCTTAAAAATGTTTTTAGTTGAGAGAGTCTCACAAAGTTACTGAGGCTGGTCTTGATCATGCCACGTGATCTTCCTCCCTCGGGCCCCACAAGTAGGAGGACCAGAGGGAGGTTTCCTTTCTTCACATATATTTAGAAAAGACTTCTAGCTTTTACCAAGTCAAGTTTCTCGGGTTTGGAAGTCTCCCTGAAGGGTGTGTTGGCAGCCCATGCCTTCCCCTGGCAGTGGTGTCCTCAGGAGGCTCATGAGACCCAGCGAAAAGGAGCCTCGTGGAAGGTGTGTCACCGAAGAGGCTATCTCCGATCTCTTCCTGTCTGTTTTGCTTTCTGGATGCCACGACACAGACCTCCGTGTGCTCACGCTCCAGGTGTCCCAGGCCCAGAGCAGGAGGCAAAAGCAACCATGAGTCTCTGAACCCATGAGTCACACAAACCGTTCTTCTTTACAAGCTAATCATCCCAGGTATTTTCTCAGAGCAACAGAAATCCAAGACGCAGGTGGTAACCCAATTACTATATTAGAACTAACTGAATTCTAATGACAACAACCATACAAGCCACGTATGAAGTAAATCAAGGTTAGGGGTCACAGGGCTGGGTGACGGGAGAGCCAAGACTGTAACCACACCATTCAGGAGTGAGGCCGGAGTCATTTGGCAGCATGTCACTCAGGTATGCAACTTTTCCCAGGCTGGTTTTAGCTGTGAAGACCTGAGGGAGGAGAGGAACGCCACCTTGTGGCGGAAGATGGAATCTCGGCACCTAATCTCGGCTCAGTTTCCCTAATCTCAGCCTGCCATTTTGGAAGTAGTGGCTTGAGGTGTAGATAGCTTAGTTGGCAGGCTCTTGGCTCAAACAAACAAACAAAAAGGTAGGGAGGGCCGAGGATCAATTAGACATACATTTTATTCCCAACGTTCAAAATTGAACTTTGTGTGCATTAGGGATCTTCTGGAGCTGGAGTTGTAAATGGTGGTGACCTGCTAAGCATGGCTGCTGGGGACCAACTTAGGGCCTCTGCAAGAGGAGTAAATGCTCTTAACCGCTGAACCATCTCCTCAGCCCCTCTCAATTTTTAAAGTTCAGGCATAAGCAAACGTTTATTTGGAAGGCCTTCTAAAATTCTTATCTCTACACCCACAAAGCAGAACGACTCTCAGGCCCCATCTAAGAAGTTTTCCTTTTTAAACTAAGGTTTATTTTAATTGCAAGTGTGCCTGTGTGCTCAGGGGCCCTCGAAGGCCAGAAGTCATTGGATCACCTGCAACTAGGGGCCTGAAAGCTCCAGGGGATTGTGAGCTGTCCTGTTTGTGCTAGAAACTGAACTCAGGTTCTCAGAGATAGAGATAGAGATAGAGATAGGGATAGAGATAGAGATAGATAGATAGAGATAGATAGATAGATAGATAGATAGGTAGAGATAGGGATAGAGATATAGAGGGATAGGGATAGAGATAGGGATAGGGATAAGGATAGGGATAGATAGATAGATAGATAGATAGATAGATAGATAGATAGATAGAGAGAGAGAGAGAGAGAGAGGTGGGGGACTGCTACCCCTCCCCCAACAGTTCCTTTGTGCTGTGGTTAACTCTTTAGTTAGGATTTGTTGCTTCGATGAAACACCAGGATCTCGGGAAAGTTGGGAGGGAAAGGGTGTGTCTGGCTCACACACCTCCACATCACTGTCCATCACTGATGGATGTCAGGGCAGGAGCTCAAACAGCTCAGGAACGTAGAGATAGGAGCCGATGCAGAGGCCATCGAGGGTGCTGCTTACTGGCTTGCTTTCATGACTTGCCCAGTCTGCTTCTTTATGGAACCCAGGACCACCAGCCCAGAGGTGGCACCACACACAACGGGCTGGGCCCTCTCTTGCCAAAGATTAAGTAAATGCCCCACAGGTTTGCCTACAGCTCAATCATGGGATGGCATTTTCTTAATCGATGACCTCGGCTTGTGTCAAGTTGATAAAAAACTAGTCAGCACATCAACACAGAATGCTCAAAAGTGGTCAGGCTGTGGAGAATGCATCTGTGGCGTGCTCCGTCACAAATGGGTCATTTGTATCTTGTTCCTACCCTCAAGGCTCAGGGACCATAGTTGGGGAGGAGGGTGGAAAGATTCTAAGACCCAGAGGCTGGGCAGACCAGAGAGAAACTGTCTTGTGGACAGCCAGGATCTTCCAGGAAGCTGGAGGCTGGTGGACACTGCAGCATCGAGCAGAGAGCTTTAGCTGAGGAGGGACATTAGATGGCTTCTAGGGGGAGGGAGTCAGTTTTCTTTAAGGGTGTGGCCCCTGGCAGAGTCCAGGGATTGGTCCCACACCGAGTACAGGGCAGTGAAAAACAGAAGCCTTTCATTGTCTAAACACCAACTAACCAGGACAGGAAGCTGGGAAGGGGCAGGGAGGTGGGGATGCATCTGGAAGGCGTTAGGGAGAGATGGGCAAGTGAACACATTCGTGCATGAGATTCCTAAGGAACTAATAAAAATATTATATTAAAACATCTAACTCGGGCCGGGCGGTGGTGGCACATTGCTTTAATCCCAGCACTCAGCAGGCAGAGGCAGGTGGATCTCTGTGAAACTGAGGTCAGTTTGGTCTACACAGTGAGTCCCAGGCCCGCCTGGTCTATACAGAGAAACCCTGTTTCATAAAACAAAAATAATGACAACAATAAAAAAGACTGGGCTGGGAATCCCACAGAAAAATGAACATATTAGAGTAAAAGAAAAGATCAAGACTCTTGGTCAAATTCCTATGTTATGCCCTGGCTCTGTCTAAAGCCATTTCTTTGCGTGGGCTCTTTCTCTCGCTCCCATATATATGTGTGTGTGTGTGTGCGTGTACACATACATACATACACACACACATACATATATTGTTTTGATGTATGGTCTCACTATGTAGTCCTGGCTGACCTGGAACTCGGAGATCCACCTGCCTCTGCCTCGGGAGTGCAGGGATTAAAGGTGTGCACCCCACCATCTGTTTGTTGAGCAGGGTCTTGCTATGTCCCTGATACTCCCTGAGCACTGGCACCACAGCCATGTAGCACCTTGCCTGGCTTTGCCTATAGTTACGTGAATGGGAGAAATTCAAATTTATCCAAACTGTTTCCTTACCTGGAGAACGTGTGTTAGAGGCAACACATTAGCAGCCCCTCTTCAGCAGTGCAGCCCACTGCATGGCCACTGCATACAAATCACAACTTTGGGCCGATGGGAAGGCTCAGTGGACAAAAGCGGGGGCCACCAGGCCCAGTGACCCGAGTTCCACCTCCTGGGACCCACATGGTGGAAGGAGAAAATCCACTTCTGAAAACTGCCCTTGGACTCCCAGTGCCCAGCCCCTCTCCCCTCAACACACACAAGAGCCAATAACAAAGCACTGTTTATTATTTGTGTCAAATACACACCATATTTCTCTGCTCCTCCACCCCGCCCCCTTCTTCAAATTGGTGGCCAGGAGACAGGCAGCTTTCTCCTAACCAAAACCCTAAAGTCTGGGGCCCCAAGCCCGACAGTGCCCTCAGGGGGACCCGAGCCAGACAGTGCCCTCAGGGGCAGTTGGTGAGGGCCACCAGCACTGCTGGCAGCAGAAGCCCCAGCACCCACAGTGAGGTGAGCATCCAGGAGGCCCGACTTTCTTCTGCCTTTCTGGGCTGAAGAAACGAGAGGTAACTGCAAGTCTCCTTCACCGTCATGGGTCCCACTGAGGTCATTGTAGCCAGCAGCCTGCAGCCAATCACAGTGGTGCAGCCTTTAACATGCACAGTGGAGTCCATTCCTCCTGTGAGCGGGAGGGGACGGGGCACATTGACAGATGTTTAGGGAGTGGCGAGCCCAGTCTTCACCCCCCCCCCCATCCCCAAGTGTCAGAACCTTGAGGCCTTTACCTCCAGAGAGCTCAAGTATTCCTTGATAGCACTGAGTTGTAGTGTTGGGACAGGGCAGGGAGGGGGCACTGGGACAGGACCCCAGAGCCACACATGTCGGGCAGTGGAGGGCTCCTGACAGACTGGAAGTCTCTGGATGGGGATAAAGAGGGAGAGTTAATGCCGAGAGTCCACTCCCTGGAGGAGCCTGTCCGGGCTGCCTTCTCTCCCCGCCTGTGTCCTATAGAGACCACACTAACCACCCCACTACTGAGTCCCACCTACCCTTCCCCAGCTGGTTTTCTTCTTGTCAGAATCTCAGCCACTGGGCTGTAGAGACAGTGCAGCACGTACAGGCCGTGCAGTATCTTACTGTGTAAGCCCGGAGACCTGGCAATCTTCCACACCCACTCAGAGGTGCAGGGAGAAAACCAACTCTCCAAGCTGTGTTCTGACTTCCACACATGAGCGCGCACACACACTACAAAGACCACAGCTACCACAATGTCTACACACATGAATGAGCATACACACACGTGCACCCCCACACACGTGACTTCTACACCCTTCCTACACCTGTGACAGAGCTGAAAGAACAGTTCTAGCAGTGAGACTTGTGGGTAGTCAGTGGCAACAACTCAGTACTGCATCAAGGTCCAGGCAAAGAAATGGAGGATGCCAGCTGCCTAAGATGCCTCGGTGGGTATCTTCCAGGAGCTGAGATTCGACTGGAGAAGGAGGAGGCTGTCATGTGAGCATGGGCTCGAGACAGAGATGGGACAGGGTTGCCTTTCAGGTGGTAAGAATAGGCAGGGAGGATGTGTGTCACTGTGTTTTTTTTTTTTTTAATGACCTGTGACATCTACATTATTACTTTTTAAGCGTATGAAGTAGGGGTGCATGAGCAATTATGTGTGGGTGCATACATGGGTGCATCTGTGTCACCCTCAGCAATGCTGTCCACCTCCCTTGAGTCAGGGCCTCTCACTGCCCCGGTGCCCACCGATTAGGCCAGAAAACCCAAAGGGTCCTCCTATGTCCCCACCTCTGAGCTGGGATTCCAAGCTCTCGGTCCATGCTTGGCGGTTTAATGTGTGCTCTGGGGAATGGCACGCAGCGCAAAGGCTTTAGCTACTGACCCATCAATGGTGTTAAAAACATGGCTGCGAATCTAAGATACAGCATAAGGCACAGAAGAGGGGCAGACGGGCAGATGACTGCAGGCCTGGAGGCCAAACTGGGGGACTGGGCTGTTGTCACCTAGCAGCGAAGAGCCCACAGCTGTTAAAGCGAATGCCACCACCTGCTCAGGAACTTCTGGAGACTCCTATTGCTGAACGAACACACCCCCACATTGGCAGTGCAGCCTTCGCTGATGTCCCTCTGTCCCGGGGACCAGTGGGCACTTGGCGCACTGAGGCCCACGCTAAGCAGAAACACACGAGGAGAGAGAGACGTGCTCCCATCCCCACTGCCCAGGTACCTGTGGTGTCTGGTGGTTTCCAGAACAGAGATACGTTCTTGCTGTTGTTGCACAGGGTGCTGTTGCAGTAGTTACTGTAGGAGACAGCAATCAAGCCCGGAGGCGGGGCGTACTGGATGAAAGTGACTGCTTCCGTATCCTGAGTGGCACAACCCTTACTGGCCAAAACAGCAGTCTTGGTTCCTTCTGTGAGACAGGGAGTAGAGAAGGTGGATGGTGGGCCTAAGGTTTAGCTGGGAGAGAGCAGACGACATGGCTACCCTCTTCCTCAAGCCAAAGGGATCCCTCTGTCTCCACCTCCCCAGTACTGCGGTGGCAAATTCATGCCACCACGACCGGCATTTTTATGTGGGTTCGGGGAATTCCACTGCGATCCTTACGTATCCAAGGCAAGTGCCTTACTGACCAAGTTAGTCCCGGCTCTCATCTATGCTGTATAGGGCTGTGATGTTGGTGATACGTAATGAGGTCAGATGGTTTTAGGTGTGCAGACGGAACTGGACAGCTGGACAGCTGTCTCACCCAGCAAGGAAGAGTCAGTAACTGGACCCACTGCTCTGTTCCAACTTTACCTCCTTTAATCAACAGTACAGTTTCCTGGCAAAGTTCTCCATAATTGCACTTCTCAAGCTTGTCAGGCTTTGAAGTCCAGTTAAAGTTCTGGCTTGGGTCGTCTTCTAAACGCAGGACTGTACTGACCTCACATTGTAAACTTTGGGTCACTGGGAAGATGAGATAAAAGAAAAATAATCAATTGCTCTTCTCGTGGGGTGACCTCGTCCCACCGCAAATCCACCGTCAGTGGAACCTGCTGCCCCCCTCGGTCCCACACACATACAAGTCCAGTGGGAGGCGCCCAGCAGGAGGAGGATCAGAAAGTACTGCACACAGCAGCCTGCCATGGCTTCTCAGTCTGGGAAGAGCTGACCAGGACCTGGGAACTAAAGGAGAACGGGATACGATTCAAGCAGACGGAGAGGGATTAAATCTCAGTTTTCTCTAAGTGTCCACTTTGGTATGCAAGGTCATGAAATGTGCCCTGAAGTGCCCTGTGTGTTAACAGCAAGGTCGCAGGTTTATTGTACGGAATTTCCATAGTAGTAAGACCCAGCCGTCGATCGGTGACGAGGGTTTGGCCACTCTCTCTCTCTTCAGTGGCTAGATCCGGGAGAGTGGCCGCGGGAACTCTCTGCCCCAAGCCTGGGAGGTTCAGATCCACAGCACATCTCTCAAGGCCCCACTATCTCAGCCCTTAGGCCCCAGGGCCCCCAGGACTCAACATTCTGCGAGACCTGTCCTGTTCATCCTGGGATCCAGCACTTTAGGTTCCAGCTACCTCACCCCAAGGGACGAGAGACTGGTGACTCCACTCCCGGATGCACAGGGACCCAGGCTCCTCCTTCAGAGCCAAAGTCCAGACCCCAGACCTGGTGGGGAGAACCCAGTTCTCCCTCCCGGGACCCACGGGACCCACTGCGGCCGCCGCTCAGACTCCAAGCCCCTAGCTCTCCTCCCTCAGACCCGGGTTCAGACCCTCGCCTTCTGCCCAGCTGCCCCGCTTCTGCCTGCGTCCCTGCCCCCAACCTTCCTCCCCGAGCCCAGGGCTGCAAGGAGCCCCGCCCACGGCCCCTCCCTCCTCCCTGCATCTGGCATCCCCCCTCGGGCCCTCCACCCTTCTTTTTCCTTTCTAAGAAAGTTCTCTCAGACCGCAGCGTGCCCTCCGCGCGCCCAGCCTCGACGCCGTCCGGTACCGTATGCTGCGTTCCCGCCGCGGCCCCAGGAGGCACGGAAGGCGGGGCCGACCCGGCCGGACACTCGAAGTCCCATTGGCTGAAGGGGAAGTCACCGCGCGGTCTTATTGGACGAGCCGTAGAGACTCGCTGCATCCCATTGGTCCCCGGAGCAGCCAGTGACTGGGCCCGCTTCCGAAGGCACGCATGCGCCCCCTGGCTGCTGCCGCCCGAGGTGCACGCGGAAGGTGTGTTGGCCCGGACACTGCCTCCTCCTGCAAAGCCCCTGCTCTCCCACGCTCCCAGTGGCCCTAGCCACCACTTACCTTCTAAGGACTCCATGCAGCAGTGGGGCCCGCCTCGTCCTCTGCCCTGTCGCTTAAGAAGCCTCCATAAATACTGCATGCAGGGAGGGGCGACCATAAGACAGCGCAGGCTGCCTGCGCAGCCAGAGAATGAATCCTCTTGGCCTCGTCAGGACCGTGAACCCGACGAACGTTCAGACAGGTTTAAGTTCTTCGGATGTATTTTTTTTATTATTTATTTGTTTGTTTGTTTATTTATTTATAGTGTGTGTGTGTGTGTCTGCGTGTGTGTGTCAGGGCACACGTCTGGAGCTTAGAGGTTGTCAACTCTGCCCTGCCAGCATGTGGGTCCTAGGGTTCAAATTCAGGACTGTTAGGTTTAGTGGCAGGTACCTTTACCCCGAGTCATCTTGCTGGCCCTCAGATCATCATCACCATCGTCATCTTCCTCCTTCCTGTTTTTTTTTTTTCTCACTAAGTAAAACAAAGTAATGGGTTTCCTTGCAGTCTTTTAATAAGTGCATATGATTTACATTGTTCAAATATTTTTTCTTTATGAGAAAGAATCTTCTAGCCCAGGATGGTCTTGAACTTGCGATCCCTCTGACCTCTCTTCCTGGGTTACTGGTGGGTGCCACCATTTATGCAGCACTGGGGCGGAAGCATGCTAGGCAAGCCCCTTGTTCACGTTTCTCCTCTGCTCCCTTTCCACTTTCCCTCCGTCCTGCGCTCCATGCTCCTTCTGTTTAATTCCACATAGGGAGGACACGCTTGTCCTTTGTCTTACACGAGGTCCTAAGAACGGGAGGATTTGCTGATAATGGCCACTCAGTGTCGCCCTGCACACAGCACTCTGTTTATCTGGCGGCGGACACGCAGCCGTCCATCGTGAATGGTGCAGCGACCACGGTGGGCAGGCTGGAGTCTCCACGGCCAGGGGAGTGGGGTTGGTTTCGCCTTTGGCATCACATGGGGTGCAGAGGTGATCGTGCTGTTCCACAGCTGCCGGCCCCTGGCCCGCAGAGGCAGGGAGCAGCGATCTTGTGATAGTGTTTTGTGTTATCCTATGGGTGGAAATTACTTGTTTTTGTGAATGACTATTTTTATTTTGTTACATGTATGTGTGCTTGCCTGCATGTATAGCTGGGTACCACTTGTGTAGCTTGGTGCACAGAGGCCAGAAGAGGGCGTCAGATTCCCTGGCACTGCAGTTACAGTTGTGGGCTGCCCTGCGGGTGTTGGTTTGGGTGCTGTGGAGGAGCACTGAACCAGGCTGGCCTCAAACTCAGCGGTCCCCATGCCTCTGCCCCCCAAGTGCTGGGATTAAAGGTGTGCGCCACCACCACCCAGCCTTTTAATTAAAAATTTAAAGTAAGGATTCAAAAGTCACTACTTGTCACTGGACATTTTCTATGTTGTCCCAGCTGTATTGTAGAAATACATGATGTCTTTGGAGAATTCCTATTCCTATTTATGGCACTGTTTCTGGGTAGGTAAGTCCTTAATTTTTTGGGGTCCCCACTGCTTCTGTATCTCAGGAATTAACAGAAGTTTGTTGTTCATGGGCTGGTAGGCATGCACCCTGAATACAGTGCTGGGGCTCAGATGGGCGCTTTGTGTGGGAGATGGGTACCCATAGCCCACCCCTTGGAGTACCCATATGTTCTGGAGATCTGGTGCCAGCAGCTTGATCACTACTGAACTGTGCACTGGAAACGCTTACAACCAAAATCCCTTTTCTCTTTTCGTTTTGAAACAGACTCTCACGGAGCCAGGCTGGCTCCAAAGTGGAGGAGCTAAGGCTGACCTTGAAGTTCTGAGCCTTCTGCCCAGCACTCCAGAGCCCTATTGAGTATGTCCCCACATTTCTGTTCAGTTACTGTTACTGGGGGCATGAAACCAACCGTGGAGCACGTAGGCATGCCACGGGAATGCCAAATACAGTGAAGCAGAGCCCTTCCCTTCCTGTTCCCGGAGAAAGCGCTAGCTCTGACTTCACTGCGTGTTTCAGTCCGTGTTCCGTTGCTGTGGAGATACCATGACCTCAGCAACTCTCAGAGGAGAGAGCCTCAACAATGTGATGGACACGCAGGTCCGCGCCGTTGTCCTGCAGCATCTGCTTCCCCAGGACTCTGACCTTGTATCGCCTCGCTCTGGTGGCACACGGCTATAAGCCAGGATGGGGGGCAGAACCAGGCTGTGGGGGAGACGAGGTGGCATCAGAGGCAGTCCTGATTGTTGCCAGGGTTACGTCACCCTGACCTGTGCTGCCGTTCTGTGCAATCTTTGTCCTCCTCTTGTGCTCATGATGTGAACTGAGGTGGACACTGTGATCATTACGTAGCACCACAAGCTGGAGCAGTGGCTCATGGGATACCATGTCTTCTACAGGGAAGACTCCAACACCTGGACAGAGAAAGGGAGGGTGAAAAGCACAGCGTTTATGTCTTTTGGCGAGGAATGAGATGGAGAGACACCTAGGGCATTAAGGCAGCACACCCTGTGCTCTGTGTCTCTCTCCTCTTCCCCTTACCTGTAAGCTGCAAAGGACTCAGTGCCCAGCAGAGTCCCAAAGGCACCCAGCTTCCTGCTTTCTCCTCCCTCCCTCCGTCCCTGTCTCCTTCCCCCTTTCCTCACTCTTCCCCAACCCTGAGTCCCATCTAGTCCAGGCTGCTCTGGAACTCCCTATATATCTGTAGATGCAGTGGACTGTCCCCACCCACAGCTCCATGCAGCCACTACAGGCAGCTGCCACCACACCCAGGTCATGTGGTCCTGGGGACCGAGCTCAGGGCTTTCCCCCTAATTAGCCAGGGCTACCTCACTGCCCTATGATGGCCAGAAACAAGCACAGAGAGAGGAGCCCTGTTTGAGGGGAGCTGGGCCCCAACCGCAGAGCACAGAATTCAGGGCGGGGTGGGCTGGCCTGGTGCGGGAGTGTGGCCCTCCATCTCATCCCACACACCTACGTCTACTAACAGGAGACTCTCCTGGCATAACTCCTTAGGCCCACTGTCCCTGGTTCCTGATGAGAGCCAGAAAACAGCTTTCTTAGTCAAGTCATGGCCAACTGACACCATGTCCCCCAACAAACAGGACACAGCACCTGTGGAGAGGAAAATCACAGTTCGTGAGAGGCAGGGAGCCTCCATGCTGGCCCCCAGCTTCTGGGCTAAGGGCAGGAAACACATTCCAAGTCATACTCCCTGTGCCCCGGCTGTGACAACCCTGTGACTCAGGAGTCAAGGCCTCCAAATCTGCAGCTCCGTTCGCCCTGGTCCTCCCTGAACACCGGCTCCTCCCAGAGCCTCCTGAGGAAAGCTTGCTCCTCCCCTGATGGACCCTCTTCACCATTCTCTACTCCCCACCTGCTTTCCTTTCCTCCTTAGTGTTGTGGGGTATCTGAACACTGTGTAAATACATATTACTGCGATCGTTTAAATAAAGAGCTGAATGGCCCATGGCTAGGCAGGAGGTATATGCAGGACTTCCTTCTGTGCACAGACAAATCTAGGAGTGCATCAGACACCATGGAAACATGGAGGGAGTTTACAGACTGAATGAATGGTGACAAGCCACAAGACAAACTATATTAACATAAATGAGTCAATTAAAGTTATCAGAGCTGTAGGACGAGCGAAGCTAAGTCCAAGCTTTCATAATTGATATGAAGTCCCCGTGTCATTGTTCGTGCGCCTAAAGGAAAGTCTGATTCCACATTAGACTAAAGAGGAAGGTGGCCTGGATCCCCTTCTGCCTGTGTTTGTGCTGCTGCTCTCAGGAGTATGTGTGCACATGTGTGTGCTCAGATGTCAATGCTAGGCATTTTCCTTACCCACACTTCATGTCCTCTTTGATACACGATCTCTCGATGAAAGTAGATCTCACTAATTTGGCCTGACCCACTAATCAGTAAGGCCAGGGCTCTTCCCCAGCCCTGGGGCTGCAGACCCTATAGCATCAGAGCCATTTCCCCAGCCTAACACATCTCTTTGGACTGAGAAGCCCCAGACTCCAAACAAACCACCAGGCTGACCTCTAGAGCACTGGGCCCTGCTTGGTGTCTGGGTGCAGAAATGGCTCTCCACAGATGAGCCCTCTGTGTGTTTGAGTCAGGCTGTTGCTCTGTGGTCCAGGCTGGCCTGGCACTGGCAGCCCTCCAGCCTCTGTCTCTGGAGCATGGGGCTGCAGAGCCAGCTCCTGTTGTCACGGTTGCCTGCATGTGTCATTTCCCAGCCACAACCCCACAGCAAGGGGCAGCAGTCTCAAGGTAGGGGAACTGAGGCGGGAAGTGTTGAGGTGTTTGCCCTGTGTCACCCGGGCAGCAGGTGGCAGAGCTGGACTCAGAATTTAGGCTTTCTGTCTCCTTAGGGTCAGGGTTGAACACAGCAGTCCAGTCAGACGACCTTGAACTTCATCTTCCCTAAGGACCTCACATGAACATCACATCCTCTCCCGTGCCCCATGATGCAGAAATTCCTGGAGTGGGGACTGAGTGTCCCCAAACATTGTCACCCTCCTTGATGGCCCCCAGTTGGGTGCTGGCCATGTCCTCATTTCCCAGGTGACAAAGGTGCAGCTCCAGCTGCCCTGCTCCTACAGACCAGATCTGCACTCTCTCGCTCCTCCCCACACCCTCCCCACTTTCTCAGAGGTGGCTCCTTTCCCGCAGTAGCTCAAGAGGCAGAGCCGCCCCAATTCTCATCCATGGTTTCTCAAAATCCAGCCCATGCCGCATTGTCCAGGAAAGCCTGTGGCAGGACCTGAGGACTGTGGCCACGTCTAATGTTTCCACTCAGGTGCGAGATGCCAAGGCCTTTGTCTGCCTGCCATGGGCCCCTCTGAGTCCCCTTCCCGTCAACCCGACCATATTTACCACACGGCATTGGGGTTCTCTTAAAGGACAAGATAATCACGTCAGGACTCAGAGAGACTTTGAGAATACAGGAAATTCCGGTATGTCCACATCTGACTTCCTACAGGGTTAAAGAGATGGCTCAGGGGTTAAGAGCACTTGATGCTCTTCAAAATATTGAGTTTGGTTCCCAGCTGTTAGGAGCACATACCCTCTAGAAGTCAGGCAGGCAAGCAGACAGACAGGCAGACATAACCCTATACATAATCGAAAATATATCTAAAGCCTTCTAGAGCCTTCTGAAGTCTTAGAATGGCCCACAGGTCCCCATGTGACTTGTCCTTCCTACTTCTCCATGTACCCATCCACTCTGCATCACTATGGCACATATATCGTCCTCTAGGCTAGGGACATCATATAGTGTCAGGGAACGCAAGGAGAGTGAATGACTTTCTAGGGTGGTAGAGCTGCTCTGGCCAAGGCAAGGAGAAGAGGAAGGCAGTGGGACCATATGGTGTCACCATTACTGAAGAGGACCAAGGGACATGAAGGCTTTCATTTCCTCTCTGAAAATTTGTCCCCAGGGCTCTGGGGACAAAAGTGGAGTAAGGCGTGTCTCACACATTGTCCTCCTTTCCTTGTCCACGTTCTTCCCTGCCCACAGCCGTCATTTCTTCCTTGATGGCATGCAGAGCATTTGGACATCCAATGATGATGTGCCACGGCTCTTCCTCTCCATCCTCACCTGAGTAGGGGTGAAGCCCGGCAGGAGGAGCAGCAGTGGATAGTGGGTGCAGCAGGCTGCCATGGCTTCTCTGAAGTTGGGAAGAGCTGGTCAGGACCTGGGCACTCATGGAGAACAGGAGACAATTCAGACACAGGCAGGGATTGTCTTTGTCTTTGCTTCCAGCCTGTGTAGACTCTAGGCTGTAGGAGAACATGAAGCCAGTCTGCCCTGAGTTGTTTGGAAGTTACACGGTCTATGCTTGCAAATCTCGGACTCAACCATGGATCCCCTATACCAAGGATCCAGCAACTGTGCTCCTTCCTTGTCTAGATGTGGGATACAGGGCCCAAGCGCCCTCTGCTTTGAGCTTCAGGACTTCAGATCCCAAGCAGAACCTTCTCCAGGCCTCAGCCTCGGCTCTCAGCTCCAATTCTGAGGCCCTGGTTTGTCTGCCCCAGGACTGTGGCGTCTGCTTTCTGCTCCTCCCATCCCAGTGGACCCGGGATTCCTGTCACCCACTTCCCTTCTTGAGGCCAAAGTGCACAGTACTCAGCACCCTGCCGTGAAGGAGGAGCAACTGCGGCCTCCTCCTGCAGTCATGGGTTGCCATCTACTGCCCGGAGACACAAAGACCAGAAGAGAGACTCTGAGAACCCAGACCCAGAGAACGATCCCAGCGTCCTAAGACAAAGCCCCTTCCTTCAGATTAGGGAACCCAGGGCCCAGTTTCCCTCAGACCCAAGACTTCAGTCCCTGTTTATCAATCTCAGGCCCACATATCTATCCAGTCCCCTCCCTTGGACCCAGGAATCCAGTCCCAGCTCCTCCTTCAGACTAGATTATAGCCCCCTTCCCCATCCTTTCCCCTCCGCGTCCTCACTGACCTCTCTGCTCAGGTCTCCGGGATCTGGTCCCTCACAGCCGCTTTTCTTTTTAAGCAGCAGAACCTTTGTGACTCCAGAATGTCCTCACCAGATCCCGGGCTTGGGAGGCGCTTCCTGCTGTGTTCCAGAGTCGTCTGTCTCCCCCCCCAGTCCCTGAAATATGCAACCTTGGCCAGTTATACACTCTAGGTCCCATTGGGTAATGAGAACCCTTTGCAATCTCCATTGGATACACCTGGAGAATCGCTGCATCCCATTGGTCCCCAGAGATGTCAATTACTGGCCTCTTCACGAGGCACGCATGCGCAGATATTGAGTGTTGGGCAACGGTCAGTGGGGTCAATGTCTGTTGCTGCCGAGGTCACCCACCAATTGCAGGGTCTGGCGGTATCCTGGAGGGCTGAGTTGTGGAAGGTCTTTTCCCTGTCCCTCAAAATGCTTCAAAGTTGTACTCATGAGCAGGGAGCCGGTTTCATCACTGATTGCCATCACCAAGATTTACCCTTATTGCTACCGTTAGGATGACCAACGTGATTATGGGTAACTGTCAGTTCTTTTATTATTTACTGTGTGTGTGTGTATGTGTGTGTGTGTGTGTGTGTGTGTGTGTGTGTGTTCGAGAATCATATGAGAAGGTGCGCATGACGGGGGATAATTTGGGGAGTCATTTTTCTCCTTCCATAGTGATGTCCCTGAATCAAACTCAGGATTTCAGGCTCATGGTCCAGTGCCTTCCCATGCCGAGTTATCTTCCTGGACCTGGATTTCTTTTGAATGGTAACATATTAATTATATACAACATAATTAGCTTCATTGCAACGTTGTCCTAAGATCATGTGATGCACTTCAGTCGCTTTTGAGACAGAGTCTTCCGACCCAGGATGGCCTTGAACCCTCCTTGTAGCTGCAAATGACCTTGAACTTGCGATCCCTCTGACCTCTCTTCCTGGTTACTGGTGGGTGCCACCGTTTACAGGGCAGTGGAGATGGACGCCTATTAAGCAAACTCTCTACCAGCTGAGCCCCGGGCCATGTTTATGTTTATTTCTTCTCAAGTATATAAAAGTCCAGAGAGCTTAAGAAGCATGCAGAGTGCTTGGAGCAGACAGAAGAGAAAGCAGAGGTACAATGGGGGTCATGGTCGGAGCCAAAGTGCACCTTTACTACCTGGTGTGACTTTCTGGGTGATGGAAGCTATCAGCATCACCAGTGGTGGTGGTGGGTCATCATTCAGCCTCCACCGCCAAGAGGATGGACACAGTTGGCCCATTGAAGAAACCTGGGACCTGTCAACAGGTTTCACAGGCGGGAGGGCCAGTCACCAAAAGAGAAAGGTGAGCTTGCCAACCAAAGCAGACGGAGGAGAATGTGCCTAAGAGAAGTGTAGCAATGTCGGGAGCTTACCAACCAGCTGCTGCTGGACGGAGAAGGCTGGCAGAGACAGCCCCAGCGTTTGAGACCTGGGCTAATGAGCTGTCCTGTGGCCGAATCCAAGTCATGGTCAGCATCAGGGAAAGAACAGTAACTGTAGAAGGCACCCTGAGACCGAGGTCTCCACACAAAGGAGAGCTATTTGTTCCGGAAGGACAGAGGGCAGGGAACAAGAAACAAAGACAGGAGATAGAGGATGAAGGGGAAGGGAAGAAGGCAGGGAGGAAGGGATATCTGTCCTAGAGGGACAAAGGACTGCTGGGATACAGCTGTGAGCCATGGGTAAATGGTGGTTTATAAGGATGAGGTGTTTAATTTTAATTGGGCATATTAATTAGGGCAGCCAAAGGGGGCTTCAGTACTTTGATAGCCTTGGTAGTCAATGTCAGGAGGAAGTGTCCAAATAAGGGAATAGACCTTGCTGGCAGCTTTAGGAATGTAATCTAATGGTTTTTATCAAGGAGGAGGGAGTAGAGGAAGGACAAGGCCTGCCAAGAGCCGTGTTTGTCATGCCCAGGGACTCTACTAGAGTCCCCTCAACAGCTAGAGCTACAGGGTATGGGCAAGGAAGCCATCCACTCGTACAGTGGGAGCATAGGGCCTGGGGAAGAGTTCCACGATTAGGAAATGCATGGAGGAGCCACTGAGTTGCAGAGGAGGTGGTATTGAACCTAGACAGTAAGAAAACACCAGCTCCGGACCTCATGAATGACAATGAGGCCATGGAGTTTCCAGGGTATGGTTGAGGAGGAGGGTTTTTATCTAGATATAAGGAAGACTACAGCCAGAGGCATCTGAACACAGACAGTAAGACCCCATTGCTGAAGACATCACAGGACACGGGGACATGAAGCCGGGACATTAAACATGGAGATAGCCCACGCTGCTGGCGGCTTTCATAGTGCTAGGAGGGGCCTCGTAGGCTGCAGGTGGAGAATTATAGGCAATGTTGCTGTTTGGCTGTGGACACTGGGCGGAACCAGCAAACGCATACAGGACGTGCCTGCTTGTGCAGCAGTGGGTGGCGGCCATGGGTAAAGCCCATTCCCCAGGAGGAAGTTCACATCTGCTGCTGTAAGCAGCAGGAGAACATCTGTAGCTGGGGAGGTCATAGGTGCCAAGCGGGGAAGCAACTTCTGTGACTCTTCTAGACTGATGTGCGTGAGCGCAGCACGTCACATTCCAACCATGTCTGCATCCCGAACACTTGTTTGCTGCCTCACCTCAGCTACCGGGGAAGCTCCTGAGGACCAGTGGCCGTTACCGTGGCAGGTGGCCTATTTAGTAGCCATCCGTGGACATCTGTAGTCACCACACCAAGACCCAGGGATCACGGAGGAGGTGGAAAAAAATGTCAGAGCAGGGACAGTGGTGTAGTGTTGTGTTACAGTTTGGCAAGATGCAAAGATTTCAGCCTTAGGGAAGCTCTTTAAGCAAGAAGCTGAACACCTCAAACAGCTTCAGGACGTCCCTGAAGCCAAGCAGAGTCAGACAGGACACCAGTAAAAGCTCAGAGGAGAAGCAAGCCAGGCTGCAAGGAGACACATACAAGCCGCTGCGTGGGAGAAGCAGAGCCCAGAGGAGCTGCCTGCAGGACGTTTAGACAACTGGGCGCCTGGAAAAGGCCCCCTCCACCCCTCCAGCCCGCTGAGCTGCCTGCAGGCTGGGAAGTGCGCTCCAGGCTCCCAGCTCTGTGGGCTGTCACTCATGCACGGAGTGTCATGGTCTCAGAGGAGCCGCCAAGAAGAGACCAACAGTCACATATGAAATGAGCAAGAGGGTTTATTGAGTCCAACAAGTTGGGTGGCAAATAGTGACCCCATAGGGCAGTCACAAGCTTCTTTTAAGTGGAGTTAGGGGAACTGAAGGGAGGAGGGATTAATCTGGGGCTGACTGGTGGAAGAAAGTGAAGTCTCTTAGGCACCTTATAGCTGCAGGGTAGGGAGAGCTATCTTGAGCTAGCAGAGGCTGTGGGGGACCTGCTGAGCTAGCAGAAGGCTTGGGGTGCCTGCTGATTGGTAGCCCCTAAGTTGTGGCTTCCCTAAATTCTGCTCCACCCAGTTTCTCTGGGAGGGCTACTAGGGGAACCTGCCGTGGCTCTGGTCCGGGTTTCCGCCCCTCTCAGAAGGCACAATGTAACCCAGGAGCCTTAGACTCTAACCTGGAAGGCCTGTGACACATGCCTGCCACAGTGGCTGGAACAGGACAGCTCCCTGGCTCCCTGCAGATCTCTCAGTGGATTCTATCACTGCCTCACAGAGAAACCGAGTAGTGGGGAATGAAGAGTGAGGGTATTATTTCACAGGTGTGACCGTTTCTTGGTACAGGGTGTTCAGCTGTGGTTCAGAGTGAGTTCCGCAGCCCCTACATATAACAATCAGGAGGCAGAGATGTGGGCTGAGGGATGGCGGCACGGGCTCAGCAGGAGCGGGCAGTTCCAGTGTAAGGTCTTGGGTTATGACGTCAGAGGGCAGCTGGGTGTGGGGCCAACAGGGACGAAGAGTCACAGGGCCATGGGATCAGCAGAGAGGACAAAGTCCCACAGACAAAGGGCTAAGAGGAGCGCCAGCCCTCACAGCCACGCCAGGGAGGTGCCAGGGACAAACATGCGAGAGTGAAATTGCAGTCAGTGTCTTATCGAGATTTCCCATCACAGAGAAGATCCCAATCGAATCTCTGCCTTTCAGTGAGGTATTGTCAGAGGAGCTCAGGCAACCATCAATGCTAAACGTGTGACCGAATCCACCTAGAAGACGAAGATCCAGCCAGGGGAAGGGGCGGGGAGGTATAGCTCAGGAAACCCAAAACACCTCATATCCAGGAGGCTCCACCCTCCTCCTTTGGACCCAGGATCACAGGTCCCACATTATCCGTCAGTCCCAGGTTCTAGACTCCAGCCACACTCCCTCTGCAACAGCAGTCCAGGCCTCTGACCCCCCCTTCCCCCAGACCCAGGAGTCAGTCCCCATCCCACCTACTGAACCCCTGGAGTCAAGGCCTCAGCATCCCTCATTCTGGGGGTGCAGCCTGCAGCACTCACCTCCCTTGATATTAATGTCACCTGTATAGCAACGAGTGCCCTTAGGACAGAAGACAAAGTTGGAATTGTGGGTGCAGGCACCTTGAAAGTGCAAGCAGACAGGACACTGGGTGGCTCCTGGGTCAACAGAGGCTGAGGAGAGAGAGGAGGTGGCTGCATTTACTCCCAGCTGCAGCCGCAGGCTGCCCTGTATTTCTGTGTCCTCTGGTCACACACTTGCGGGAAGGAGGTGCTTAAGTAAGACTTGGTTGGTGTTAGCGTCATTGCACAGAGGAGTGTTACGAAACTTGACGTAGGATGCAGCCACTATTCCAGGTCCACGGGCATACAGCACGGTGTGTTCTTCCCTGCCATCCATCATTGCGGGGGCCTTTGCTCCCCACCAGGAGAGATTTCCCTCCTAAGAGGGAATAAGATGGAAGCCAGGTTGGAAGGGGAGGGTGACAAGGCCGGGAGTGTGGCCCTCCATCTCATCCCACGCACCTACGTCTACTAACAGGAATGTCTCCTGACATATCTCCTCAGGTCGCGTTTCTATGGTGTCTTGTGAAGACCACGCAACAGCTTCCTCAGTGAAGCCACTGCCAAATTTCACCATGGTCCCACTGTGACATGTCAGCATACCTGTGAAGAGGAAAATCGCATGGGTTTGTGAGAGTCACGGGGCCACCATGCTGGCCCTCAACCTCTGGGCAGAGGGCAGTGACCACATTCCAAGTCATACTGTGGTGTCTGGCAGGTCTGTCCCTGCAGCCCGGTCACCTCTGCCTGATGAGGAATCACCCACTCAAGTTGACTGTCTCCCCTCAAGCTTTATCATCACACTCACCTGAGTAGGGGTGAAGCCCAGCAGGAGGAGCAGCAGTGGATAGTGGGTGCAGCTGCCATGGCTTCTCTGGGAAGAGCTGGTCAGGACCTGGGGACTGATGGAGAACAGGAGACAATTCAGACACAGGCAGGGATTGTCTTTGTCTTTGCTTCCAGCCTGTGTAGACTCTAGGCTGTAGGAGAACATGAAGCCAGTCTGCCCTGAGTTGTTTGGAAGTTACACGTTCTATGCTTGCAAATCTCAGACTCAGCCATGGATTCCCTATACCAAGGATCCAGCAACTGTGCTCCTTCCTTATCTAGATGTGGGATACAGGGCCCAAGCGCCCTCTGCTTTGAGCTTCAGGACTTCAGATCCCAAGCAGAACCTTCTCCAGGCCTCAGCCTCGGCTCTCAGCTCCAATTCTGAGGCCCTGGTTTGTCTGCCCCAGGACTGTGGCATCTGCTTTCTGCTCCACTCATCCCAGTGGACCCGGGATTCCTGTCACCCACTTCCCTTCTTGAGGCCAAAGTGCACAGTACTCAGCACCCTGCCGTGAAGGAGGAGCAACTGCGGCCTCCTCCTGCAGTCATGGGTGGCCATCTACTGCCCGGAGACACAAAGACCAGAAGAGAGACTCTGAGAACCCAGACCCAGAGAACGATCCCAGCGTCCTAAGACAAAGCCCCCTTCCTTCAGATTAGGGAACCCAGGGCCCAGTTCCCCTCAGACCCAAGACTTCAGTCCCTGTTTATCAATCTCAGGCCCACATATCTATCTAGTCCCCTCCCTTGGACCCAGGAATCCAGTCCCAGCTCCTCCTTCAGACTAGATTATAGCCCCCTTCCCCATCCTTTCCCCTCCGCGTCCTCACTGACCTCTCTGCTCAGGTCTCTGGGATCTGGTCCCTCACAGCCGCTTTTCTTTTTAAGCAGCAGAACCTTTGTGACTCCAGAATGTCCTCACCAGATCTCGGGCTTGGGAGGCACTTCCTGCTGTGTTCCAGAGTCGTCTGTCTCCCCCAGCGTCCCTGAAATAGGCGCCCTCAGCCAGATACAACACTCGAAGTTCCATTGGCTCGTGAGAACCCTGTGCAAACTTCATTGGATAAGTCTGGAGAATCGCTGCATCTCATTGGTCCCCAGAGATGGCAATTACCCGCCTCTTCGTGAGGCACGCATGCGCAGAAAGTGAGTGTGGGCAACGGTCAGCGGGGTCAGTGGCAGTTGCTGCCGAGGTCACCAGCCAGTTGCAAGGACACGTGGTATCCTGGAGGGCTGTGTGGTGGAAGGTCTTTTGCCTGTCCCTCAAAATGCATCTCCCATGTGCAGCGAGCAGGTGACAGCACGGATTGCCATCACTTATCTTCATCACTGCTTTTAGGATGACCACTCAGATTATACGTAGTTGTCCGTTCTTTCTTTAAATTTTACTATGTATTGTGTGCCTGTATTCAGAATCGTATGTCAAGGTGCACATGGCAGGGGACAATTTGGGGAGTCCTTGTTCCCCTTCTCCATCCCAGAAATTAAAACTCAGGATTTCAGGGTCGTGGACCGGTGACTTTACCTGATATCTTCCTGGTCCTCGCTTTTCTTCTAAATGGTAACATTAATTACGTGTAACATAATTAGCTCCTTTGCAATAATACCCTAACATTAGGTAATGCACTTCAGTCATATGTTACCTTGTGTGGCAGAATCTTATGGCCCTTGAACCCTCCTCGAACTTGGGATCACTCTGACCTCTCTTCCTGGGTTACTGGTGGGTGCCACCATTTATGCAGCACTGGGGACGGAAGTCTGCCAGGCCAGCTCTCTACCAGCTGAGCCCCAGCCCCGCCCCTGTTCATGCTTATCCCTCCTGCTCCCTTTCCACCTTCCCTCAGTCCTCTACCCCATGCCCCTTCTGTCTGAAATCCACACACAGTCAGACACCACTATGAGCCAGATATTATGAGTCGGTCCCCACTACGTTTTTTTATCACCTCATTTTCCCCCCTGTATTCTCCCATCCACAGTAGCAGTGAAGAGGGTGTAATAGCCCCTGCATTGTTATATTTCCAACTAAAAAAATTATTACATTTTTTAAAATTTTAATTTACATTCCAAGCACAGTTCTTCCCTCTACCCCTCCTCCTACTCCCTTTGCCTCCCCACCCCAACCCCAACCCCCATCCATAACTCCCAAAGACCAAGCCCTTCCATGGGGAATCAGTAAAGCCTGGCACATTAAGTGGAGGCAGGGCTAAGCCCCTCCCCACCTGCGTCAAGGCCAAGCCTGGAATCCCACCTTAGGGAATGGCTCCTACATGCTGGCTCATGCACCAGTGACAGATACTGGCCCACCTCCAGGGACTCCTCTGATAGAGCAAGCGCCACAACTGTTTCCCCATGCCCAGGGCCTAGTTGGGTTCCATGGAGCCTCCAAAGCTGTGGGTCCAGAGTTCTTGAGCTCCAGCGAGCCTGGTTCAGCTGTCTCTGTAGATTTCTCCATCATGATCTTGATTTCCCCTGCTCATGCATTTCCTCCTCCCTCTCTTCATCTGGGTTTCTGGAGCTAGACCTGGTGTTTGGTTGTGGACCTCAGCATCTGGTTCCATCAGTTAAAGGATGAAGGCTCTGTGATGTCTGATATCCACCAATCTGATTCCAGGGAAGGCCAGCTCAGGAACCCTCTCCACTACTGCTAGGAGTCTTAGCTGGGGTCATCCTTGTGGATTCCTGGGAACTTCCCTCGCTCCAGGCTTCTCCCTACCCATAATGCTCTCTCTCTGTTAAGATATCACTTTCATTGCTCTCCCACTCTGTTCCACCCCAACTCAACCATCTTATTCCCTCATGTTCTCATCCACCATCCCCTCCCCTTTACTGCCCCCGTCTACCCCCTTCCCAGGGCAATCCATGCGTCCCTCTTAGGCTCCTCCTTGTTACCTTGCTTCTCTGGAGCTGTGGATTGTATTCTAGCTATCCTTTCTTTAAATCTAGTATCCACTTATGAATGAGTATATAGCGTGTTTGTCCTCTGGGTCTGGGTTACCTCACTCATGGTGGCTTTTTCTAGTTCCATCCATTTGCCTGCAGATTTCATGATGTCACTGTTTTTAACATCTGAGTAGTACTCCTTTGTGTAAATGTACTAATTTTGCATTATGAGTTGAGGGGCATCTAGGTTGTTTCCAGGTTCTGGCTATTATGAATAATGCTGCTATGAACATAGTTGAGCACATGTCCTTGTGGTGTGATTGAGCATGCTTTGGGTATGTGCCCAAGAGTGGTATAGCTTGGTCTTGAGGTAGATTGAGCCTTAATTTTCTGAGAAACTGCCATACTTCTTTCCAAAATAAAACTTTCAATCATAAATACAGGTCATAGAGCGACTGGGAATTTTACATAACCATATGTGTAGTCCACAGAGAGATTGGGAATTGTAACAGGAAAAATAAAAACCCAGAGACAGATTTTGGAGTTCAAGCTTCAAACCAAAGATCAGAGAAGCAAAGCAGCCAAGCCAGTAGATCTTATCTCCACCAAGCTGAAATGGCGACCCTGTCTCCATGAATCCTCAGAGGCAAAAGCCCTCAGTTCTGTCTCCTCCTGCCTTTTATTCCTCTCTCTGCCCAGCTATATCCTCCTGTCTCCACCCACCCTCCAGTGCTGGGATTAAAGGTGTATTATCCCAAGCGCTGGGATCAGAGTCATAAGCTCTGTTATTCTTCACTCTTGTGTAGGCCAGGGAGGCCTCGAACTCAGAGATATCAATCTGCCTGTTTCCTGAGTTCTGGGATTAAATGTCTGTCATCACTGCCTGATCTCTATAGCTTGTGGCTGGCTTTGCTTTCTAAATTCTCAGGCAAGCTTTAATAAATCATAAATAATAGATCACTGTAATTCCATTTTTTTGTTTAATACAAAAAGAAAAGGCTATAACTAATGTAAGAAAAACTATATATAATAAACACGATAAGTATATACAATGTATACAAGCAATAAGTACATCAACAATATCTTGTCCATTTGTATTTGATAAATTCAGGGAGACTACTCTGTTATTTATTTTTTTCTTGGTGAGTTCAAAGTATTGTACCTAATTTATTTTCTACTATAATTTGCATTATCAAATTATCTTTTTAGTTCTCCCAACCTTTTACAATTTATACTTCTTTAGTGAGTTTTTTTTCTGAGTAAACAAATGGGTAAACAATGAAATGTGTAACTATGATATTTAGGCTTCAGCTCCTCAGAGACCCAAGAAGGAAATAATGTTGTGTAGGCAGGAAGTATATACAAGCGACTTCCAAAAACTATGAGAAATGACAGAAACAGCTGGCTGGCTGGACAGTCACCCAAATGTCCTCTGCAACGTTTGGGTTCCACAGTGACAGAAAAGGACTGAAATGAGTTTGGCATCTGGTTTTGCATAGGAGCTCCTCAAGGCGTTTCCTGACAGCAAAGGATTGCCTTGACAATCTCTTGTGGACCTACATTCTTTTGTCCAATGACTGCCTTTGCCACACCTTCTGCATAATCAGAATGGTAAGGGCATTCTGTTTGGATTCTATTTATAGAATCGTTTCTAGGAGTGCCATGTTCATAATCCTCTTTTTATTATTATGTATACAGTGTTCTGCCTGCAGGTATATCTACAGGCCAGAAGAGGGCACCAGATCTCATTACAGATGGCTGTGAGCCACCATGTGGGTGCTGAGAATTGAACTCAGGACCTCTGGAAGAGCAGTCTGTGTACTTAACCTCTGAGCCATCTCTCTAGTCCCCTACAATCCTTTTTAAATTGATCTTGTTTGCCACAATTAAAACATTTGACACTTTAATTTTTTTTAAACTTCTTGAAATAACCTCCTCCATCCATGTTTCATCGTCATTGTCATGAGCTTCAATATTAATTGTATCTCTGATGCAATCCTCCAAAGGTGTTGATTTTGCCTTTGAAGGCCTAATTATTCATTAGCATTGACCATTAGCATTTTCAAAAGTCATAGTTTCAATTATTATTTTTCTAGTTTCTGTGTCTGATATCATTCTATTTACTGCTGATGACAGTCTTTGTAGGAAATTGGTGAAGGCTTCCTTTGGGACATGTATAACTTTTATAAATAATTAAATTTTCTTTCCTGCTTCTCCAATTCTTTCCCAAGCATTCAAAGCTGCTGCACAGCATAAACCCAAGAGGCCTTTCTAAAGTAGCATAAACTTCTTCTCCAAGCTTTGATCTTGGGATATACCCATTCCTCTTGCTTGACCCTTTTGTTCAATATTTTTAGCCTCTTCTCTGAACCAGGAAGCCCATTGTAACCGTGCTCCAGGCTCTAGGACAGCTTTAATGAAGTCAGTCCAGTCTAGAGGGATAACCCAGTTCCACACAGATCACGTGTTTATCATCTGCTTCACAAATGGTGAATGCATGCCATATGAAACTATAGCTTCCTTGAATTTCTCTAAACCTAACTGTGTCACAGGTTCCAAGTAGCTTTTTATAAAATCTTCTTTACTTGGTACTTTCTGTAAATTTACTAGATATATTAAAGGTTGGTGTCTTAAGACATTAGAAAGTTCCTTTTTAACCTTAAAATGCAATGCTGAACTTGTTTCTCCATGTAATCCCTCAGTCTGGGTTTAATTAGTTTAATTGTCCTGCTTTAATTAGTTTCTCTAAGGGCTGCTTCTTAGCACTCATATCACCTAACACTTTCTCTTAGAGATAAAGCAAGAATGACCAACCTGAGGACCAAGACATGGCCCTCAGCAGCAACTCAGACCTGGATGCCACCATGGCCCTGGGGGCAGCACAGCCCATCCAGATCAGCTGCAGATCACGATGGCTTTTTGACTGATAGTTACATGCAATCGCCATGCATCACAGGGCGCTCCCAACGTTTCAGGGTTTGAGCTGGGTGTGGTAGCTCTGGCTTGTCATCCTAAGTGCTTTCAAAGATGAAGCAGGACAGATGCCTTGAGTTCTGGGTCAGCTTGGACTGCAGAGCGAGGCTTAATCTCAAAATTAAAACTAAGCAAAATGCACAGGAGTGGTGGTGCATATCTGTCACCTCAGCACTTGGAAAGTGGAGGCAGAAAGACCAGGAGTTCAAGGTCATCTGTAGCTTCCAGAACACTGGGACCACATGAGCCCCTGTGTCAGAACAATTCCAGATTTTGGAATTTGGTTGGAAATCTGAGTTGTTTCCAGTTTTTTCTCTTCTAAATATTGCTGTGAGGAGCATGATTTTGTCTAAGGCTTCTCATGTATAGCTATTTCCCCAATGCTCTCAAAAAAGTAATTTTCTGTAAACAGTTACCCAATCTCTTGGATAATTTCAAATCATTAAATGTTAAAATGACTTGAATTCCCACTGGCAGACAGATGGCAAAATGATTTTGAAGTGGGTGTTGAGGTCAGCCAGGGTAGATGTAAGGAATACCAAAGTTGTGTGTGTGTGTGTGTGTGTGTGTGTGTGTGTGTGTGTGTGTGTGTGGAGAGAGAGAGCAGGAGAGAAAGAGAGGGAGAGAGAGAGAGAAAGAGAGAGAGAGACACACACAGAGAGAGAGAGAGAGAGAGAGAGAGAGAGAGAGAGAGAGAGAAGGGAGGCAAGGGGAGGGGAGGGGAGGGAGAAAGAGAGGGAGAGAAAGGAAGTCAGTGACAGAATGTGTGTTTATGTAGGTACATGCACACATTTGGTGCTGGGAATAGATGTAGGGTTTCTTATAGACTAGTCAACTTAGCTGCAACTCAACCCATCACAAGAACAAACCTTGGAAAGATAGAACTTGTTCTGGATCTTGGCCCAGATGTTGTTTTCAATGGAAAGCATGAGGGGGGAGCAATAATATGAGCAAAGGAGTCAAGACCGTGATGGGGAAACCCACAGAATCAGCCGACCTGAGCTAGTGAGAGATCACTGACTCAGGTCTGACAAACGGGGAACCTGCACAGGACAAAACTGGACTCCCTGGATATAGGTGACAGTGGTGTGACTGGGACAATAAATGAGGCCACTGCAGTGGGTCCATGATCTAACTCTAATGCACAGACGGACTCTGTGGAGCCCATGCTGTGTGCAGAGACACCTTGTCAGCCCAGACACAGGGGTGTGGGGGAGGGAAGGTGCCGAGGTCCTGGCTCAACAAGATGATGCTACAGACTTAGTGGGCATCCTAGGGTAAGCCTTACTCTCTCCTAGGAGCAGATGGGAGGTGGGGGAGGTGAAAGGAGAGGGAGTGGCAGGAGAGGAGGGAGGGGGAACTTGGATTGGAATAAATAAATTAATAGCAAAGCAAAAAGAAAAAAAACCCCAAAAAACCTTAGGGGGAATGTAGCTCAGTGATGAAGCAATTGCCTAGCATGTGAAAGGCCCTGGCTTCATTGTTAACACCTAAAAACGAAGAAAGAGGAGGAAAGGGAGAAGAGAAGAGGTTCCCTAAAGAGAGAACTTTTTGACAGAGCTGAAGCTAAGGTATTATGCTCTAGAAAGGTGAGAAGCTGTTGTCAAAACAAAATAAAAAGCAGCCTCCACCCCCCCCCCCAGAAAACAGAACAGGTGAGCTTCAGGACAGGAGAGAAATTCCAGAGTTAAAATTAGAACCGTTTCTGGGTGGCGCTGCTGTGGCTCAGGCCGAAGTTCAGTTCAGGCTGAGCCATGGAGAACCAGCAGCACAGAGGGAAGGGCTCCCCTCCCCATGAGCAGCGACCACTGAGTGTGACCGGACTGTTGAGAAAGGCCCTGGGTTCAATTCCCCAGCCCCTCTCCCCCTCAGTAACGGGGAGAAAAAGTATTTCACTCACTTACAAACCACGCTGCGTGGTAAAGAGCACTGGCTGATCTTGCAGAGGACGCGGGATCTCTTCAAGCACCCAGTGATGGCTCACAACCATTTGTAACTCGAGTTCCAGGGGACCCAGTGCCTTCTGCTGGCTTCCCCAGGCACCATGCATGCATGCAGTGCACAGACATACATGCAGACAGAATAAACACCTCAAATTAAAAAAAAATGAGTAAAATAGCTTAGGCTTTTATCCTCAGGCTTTTATTTCTGTTCTGTACTCAGTACTGATTGCCTCAGGCAGCAGATGTGATGTTATCCTTTTGTTGTTGTCCCCCAGACCTGTGACTATGAGTGACAGCGTGCTGGCACTGAGAGACACTTGGTTCATGAACTGGAAACACTGTTTAGCCTGGCAGTGTGTCTCATGGAATGCTCTTGTGGGGGTTGATTGGGTGTTTGCATCCCCTCAGAGGCCTCCTCATCTGCATCCCGACCAGGTGCCAGGCAAAGCTAAGGGCAACGTCACAAGCACCTGGAGGAGGGAGCAGCTCACAGAGTGGGAACTTCTCAGAACACTTGTCATTACTAACCAGCACCACAGAGGCTTTGGCCACAGGTTGCAGAAGCGATCAGGATTCCCCTTGTAACCTACCACTGTAGGAATGGCTCTCATTTCTCCGCCCGCACTCCAAACTACACTTAAAATAGACAATTCAATGTTTTCCGCACTGTAAGGAATATCGCTGTCTTCATTAGAGATGGCATCTTCGGCTCTGGCCAGGGAAGCAGGTCCTTTGGGTATTTATTACGGCTTCCAATGTCGTGTTTCCGTGGGATCCCGAGTGTGAGAACCAGTGGGGCTCTGTTCCTAAATCTGTTTCTTGTGTCCTTTCTTAGGCTCCTTTCCTTCTTGCAGTTGGATTTTTCATGGGCCACCATCTCAGAAATAATGACAGACATTTATTAATTATGAAAGCTCGGCCTTAACTTAGGCTTGTCCCACTAGCTAGCTCTTATAGCTTAAATTAACCCATTTATTTTAGTCTACATCCTGCCGTGTGGCTCATTACTTTATTACTCAGCTGTATTAGATATAAAGCTGTTGGCCAGTTTGAGTTTCTTATCGGCTAGCTCTGTCTTAAATATTAACCCACTTCTATTAATCTAAGTGTTTCTACATCATCTTATCATACTGGAGAGATGGTCCAGACCTCTTCTCTCTCAAGTCTCTACATCTTGAATCTTCTCCGCTACATCTCCCAGAATCCTCCTTGTCTCCTTGCCTTCCTATTTGCCAACAGTGTTTTATTCATTAACCAATAAGAGAAACATTTACAGAATGTCTCCCATCAGCATCATAAGCTCTTTGTGTGTATGGCTTGCTGTGCACAGGGCAATATTGCCAAATTGTGTGTGTGTGTGTGTGTGTGTGTGTGTGTGTGTGTGTGTGTGTGTGTGTACACAATGCATGTACACAGTGGCCAGAAGAGGGTGTTCATCCTCTGGTATTGGAGTCACATGTGGTTGTGAGCCACCCGACATGTGTTCCGGCTTAGGATGGCTTAGACATCTGGGCTCAAGTGCTCCGGTGTGTGCCACAGTACCCAGCAGGATCCGTACATTTTATTTCACACAGTTATCTCTCTAATAGTAGCTGAGTATTTTACCCAGTGGACACATAATGATCTGTTTGGTTTCTCTGCTGATGGATTTTTAAAATTATTGTTTGCTATGAATTATGGTGTTGTGAACATTCATGTATAAGTCTGTGTGTGTGTGTGTGCGTGCGTGTGTGTGTGTGTGTGTGTGTGTCGTGCGTGTGCGTGTGCATGTGTATGGTTCTTTTGATAAGTATCTAGTGAACCAGTGAGATGCCTGGGGTGTAGAAGTGTGTGTTTGACTTCATGAGAAATTACCACACGTTCTTATAGAGTGGTTGTACCTGTCCTGTATTCATAGCACCGTGAGCTAAGCTTTAGGCTCATACTCTAATGCTACCGAGGTCTAATTCATTCAAGCATGAACAGTTTCAAATAATTTCTCTTTATTCATTTTCCAAGAATCATTGATGTTTATTCATTTTAGTGTCTCTTCATATTTCCCATTCCCTTGATGTCACTGACCTTTACCCCAATCATTATATCCAAGCCAAATGCTTATATGTAGCCAGACACATCTTATTCATACTGTGCCCTAGCCGGGAGCAAACCTGTGTTTACAAAGTAAGAGATTTAGCCCTAGATTAGTTCTTAACAATATGATAGTTTTTATATTTTTGTAACCAGCAGAATGTACTGTCACACCTAGGATATCATTTTCAGGTGTATGCCTGTTTCTAAGTGATCTGTATTTCACTTTTATGTGGATTGCAATCCTGTTCTGTATAAGTCCTCAATGCAATAAGGATTAATACCCAACTCTAACTGCTGGAACTAAATTTCTATTCTTCCTGGCACTTTCTGTATGTACTTGTCTTTTCAGGGACTGGGAGTTTTAGATTCCTTTATTGATATTTTAACATTGGAAAAACATCTGAGTGGTCAGGTCCTGGTCTCAGAGAATTGTCTGACATTTCATGTCCTATATGTTTTCTTTATATGTTCCTATATGTTTTTAATGTCATCTTTTAAGAAACCATCTTCCAAGATCTTAAGTTCTTTGGAGTATTATCATTGATACATAAGAATCTGGGAAAACAAGAAGACTGATGGATGTTTATTCAGGGAGAAATCACACCAGATACAGATGACCAACGCAGGTTCACATCCCAAGGATGCCTCCAGATGTTGTCTGTCTCTGACAAGGAAGTAAGAGAGAGTTCTGGGGTCTGGGACTCCAGACCTAGTTCCCCCAGGTCGTGTCTGCTCCTGTCCCTGGGCCCCAGTGGGCGTGGTCAGTGCAACAGGTGCAGGAAGGGTGGATATCTCACTACAATTCCCTCTTTTGTCTAAAGAAAAGACTTAGGCTTGATACAAAACCATATACAAAGACAGTAAATATCAAGTATGCTGGAAGAAAAGGAAAATTAAGAACATATGAACTTAAGACCGACATATCTAGTCCTAGGGTGAAGGCATAACAGAGATTACTATAGAGTTATCCTAAGCTGGAAAATTTAAATCTATTACCTTATATTTCTATCTAGGAAGAGAAAACCATAATAGAGTCTAATCTTCAACCTCATCAAAGACCTGAGAAGGAAAATAATACTAGGGTAGGCAGGAAGTGCAGGCAAGCAGCTTCCAAACGGTGCAGCAAAGACAGAAACAGCAGGCTACCTGGACACTCATCTAAAGTCTCACAGCAACGTTGGTGCAACCAGTTTTGGCCAAGGCCTAGAGTATCTGACAGACCACCACAGAAGCAGGGAGGTAGAAAGGCTGTCTTACCCTGAGTTGGTGAGGTTCAGCAGTCTTCTATTTTTGTCTCCTGCAAGCACAGTAGGACAGCACATCCAAGTCAGTGGTCGAGGTGGGGGCAGTTCTTTGCCCAAGAGGCCATAGCTGAGGGGAGGATGGACTCCAGAAGGAGCGACATCAGTGCCCAACATATTCTCAGGAAATGTGCGGTGCTGTCAGGAGCAATAGTGCCTCATGTTACCGGAGAACTAATATTAAAACATTTAAATTCCATGCTCTACAGCTCTATGAAGTGTTTGAAGATCAAGCATCTGTCTGACTAATCTCATAGGTGTAAGAAACATGGGTGAAGATAATCTGTAATACTCAGGAACTTAGCTATATGAATGATGGAACCTTCCATAAGTAACAGCAGGGTCAATTATTTTAGCAATATAACTATATATATATATATATATATATATATATATATGTGTGTGTGTGTGTGTGTGTGTGTGTGTGTGTGTGTATGTGTGTGTGTGTAAATTCCTAAAACAGAGGTAGAATTGAAATGTCTTGATCAGACGTAGAATTGTATAGTGTAGCATGATTAAAATATCCTAAATTGTATCAATACACAAAATGTCTTGAACATATGTAAAAGTATTCATACATAGAATATGATAAAGATATAGTGCACAAAACATCGTAAACAGAAAGATTTTACACAATATGACAAAATATAATATACAAATCATCTGAGAAAGGAATATAAACTTAATTATACATAAGTTACAACATATAAGAATCTATAACAATGTAAGTTGTATATAACTAATAAATACTAAGGTAATTTAAAAGAAGATAACTTAATCTACCTGTATCCCATCTGAACCATACCCTTCCTAACCATACCCTATCCCTGTCTAAAAGAGATACCCGAGTCTGTGCATCACCTTCCATACCCAACCCTAAGTAACTAAAACCAACCCTATGCAGATGAACATTATCCATAAAAGACAAGAGTAGGGAAAGGGGGTGTTTTTACCTTAAGATTACTTCCTGCTGAAATGGGATGATGATTGCTCCAGGGGATCCTGTCGAAAGAAAATTTTAAGTAACAAAATTTCTCAACAGGACTGGCTGTGACATTTGTAGCTAGACTGTGCACAGCAGGAAATGCTTGACTGGAGCTCTAACGGAAACCCTGGCCAGGGTGTAATAAGAAGGTGCACCATTTCAGCTAGTTAGTCTGGAGTTGTCTTGAGTATTACAATCCCAAACCGGATTTAGGTGATGTTTGTAGTCCACATGCATCAGGTTGAATCAAGTGGAAACGATGAAGTGGGGCCTCATCTTCTTTCCAGAGAGTTCAAAGATTGCTGTTAGGAATTGTTACTGTTCCATGTGAAAAACTTAAACATCAACATCAGCATAAAATTTCAACCTTTTATAGGAATGCATATTGGGAAATGCAATATTAAGCATGAAAATGAGTATGAGGAAAATTAGGATTTCAGAGAGAAAAACTGAGTGTAGGCAAATGACAGTGCCCAGATTTTGTTTTCTTCTGCCTTACACCAATTGGCTTCTTGATAATAAGGCAGAAACTCTGAGTTTAATCTTAACATGCTTGAATTTAGAGAAGGAAAGCCAAATCCAACTCAAAAGCCAGCATTGGTTTACATGAAGTAGGACTAAAGGAATATTAGGAAGTAAGAGAAATAGATTCCTATATAGAAATAGTTCTAGAATTAAATATTGGTACCACATTTCTGGTCTGTAAGCATTCTCCCCTTACTAGATTCTTTTTGATAACAAATAAAGGAGAGTTCCAAGGGCTGTTAGATTTCTCGATATGTCCAGCATTTTTAGCTGTTCCTGAACCAGGTTTTCTAGAGCCTCTAGCTTCTCAGAGGTCATAGGCCATGGCCCTACCCAGACAGGTTCATCTGTTAGCCATTTTAAGGGTAGGGCTTTTGGTTCCTCTGTTAGTTTGGCACTTGTTTTCTGTTTTTCTACAGCTTGGATATTTGGTGTCTGTCTTGTATAGTACTTTACAATATTTTTTCCTACAACCATGAGTTCATTTATGGTTCCTATCTGATACTGGAGGAATGCTCATCTGTGTATTCCATCATCACCCCATACATTTATTGCTATATCAGCCACACATGATCTTAACCTTTCTCTCTGTCCTTCTGGTCCTATACATTCAAGCCATCCTGAGCCCTGTTTTACCTGAGATACAATTCCATCCCTTAAGAATTGAACATTTACCTCTTGCAGGGGCCATCTTGGAGGACAAGATTTATTAGTTATAATAGTAACGTCAGCACCCGTATCAACAATGCCTCCAAACAGTCTGTTACTCATCTTAACTCTCAATCTGGGGCTTTGACTGTTTATAGAAGTTTGCCAACATAGACATTTTTTGTTTTCTCTATTTATGATTCATCTTCCATAGCTAATCTGTCATCCAGAGCGGTACGATTTTTTATGACAGGCATTGGATTTTCTAATCATCCTGGGGAAGATTGTCCTCCATGGTGACTGGGAATGTCCAGACCACTTTTGACATGGGGGCCTTCGAGTGGCCCCCAAGGAGTTTCCCAATTGTAAAGGGTTTCCTTGCCTGTCTCTGGTGATCTACATTCATTGGTCCAGTGTAGGCCTTTTCCACATCTCCTGCCAGTTTTTCCAACTGATGTTCCAGTTTTTTAATCTTATCATTTGATTCGTCAGACAAGGAACGAGCTGTTTTTGCCAGCAAGTTAATGCATTGCATTGTTTCTGTTTTGGTCATTGAGGCAGCAGATATGAAACAAATTCTGTTTTCTAGTTGGCCATTTTTATGTTCCATGTTTTGTATTCTTCCTGTCAGATCTCCATTGTCATCTTCAATATTCTGAACACTTTTTTCTAAGTGTTCTATGTTTTGTGTTCTGTTTTTCAGATCTCCATTGTCATTTTCAATATTCTGAATCCTTGTTACTAAGTCTCCTATGGTTTGTACAAGTTCCATATTCTTCACTCTAATCTCAAACCTTTTTTTAAGAATATTATATTGATTATGAAACTAATCGCCATTATTAGGAAAATGTATATGTTGGTTAAGTCAAGTTCTCTTCTAAGATTCCCTCCATATATGAAACAAAAAGATGATTCCTAACGTCCTGCATCGTAAGATTAGCTGCCATTGGTATGGAACAATTGATCGCAATTATTATACCCGCTTAAGTTTTGAAGGCTGTTGTAATTACCATAGCTAGAATCCTGCTGTCCTGGGACTCTGATGCTTTTAGTCACAGATCTCAACTTGCAGTGATTACACCTGGCCAGTAGATGTGCAGGTGTACTACCAAATAGTGTCTGGCAGCAGATGTTGGGAAATTTAAGTGTTTGTCCCTCACAACTCTCTTCTCCCCACCCAGATGTAAAACTTCCGTGCAAACAAGGTTGAGCAAACAAGGTTTGTTTCAAAACTTTCACGTGCGCAGTGCAGGCGTCCCTTGACCCCTGGTGTGGGTGGTGCATGACTTCCTCCTATGCTTAGCCCTTTCCCTGGCTTGGGTATATAAGCTCATTACTCTCTGTAATAAACAGTGGTAGCAGCTTCTTCTTAACTTTTCATGATGGTCTGTTAAATGTTTCAATCCTGACACCCTCGGCCAAGCTCGGAACTCTGTCTGGGCCGGCGCGACAGGAGATCCTTCTGATGCTGGCCCCTGTTTATAGGTCTTAACCAGCTAACAAGCCAAATGGTAGATGGAGGAGTAAATTGCGGGCATCACGGGAACAGAACTACTGGAGACGGAGCACCAAGCAGGGCAGAGCTGGGGCTCGGGGCTCGGGGCTCGGGGCTGGGTTCACAGTCTCAGCGCAACATGGGTAGATGGGTAGCGGCTGTGAGTGCTGCAGGGGAGGGAGTTGCAGCACAGACCCCTGTGCCCCATTACCTGAGGTGGGTCCTGCTGGTTTAGTCAAGGGGCCTTGGCTGGCGGCTGCTGGCAATCCATCTGCTGCAGCCAGTGCAGGTGAGCAGACCACAGGGGCAGAGGAGTATTGCCGAATAGCTAGGGTGGGGGAGGAAGTGGCGCTGCACACATGCGACCGTCTGGGTGAAACCTAATTCCCCAAATCCCGTGCAAAATCTGTATCCCACTTCTGACACCGGATATCATGCATAAATAAGAATCTTGGAAAACAAAGAGGCTGATAGATGTTTATTCGGGGAGAAATCACTTACAGCACAAACAGATGACCACCTGCAGGTCCCAGTCCCAAGGATGCCTCCAGATGCTCTCTGTCTCTACTGCGGTCCGGACCCCAGACCTAGTCCCCCCAGGTCATGCGTGCACCTGTCCTCAGTGTAACAGGTGTGGGCAGGGTGGATATCTCAATTCAGAGTATATTCATCTCATTTGGAAATGAATGAATAAGCAGGAATCATTAACCTTAGTGAGTTCCTCCTGCTAACTCGGGGTGACTGCAAAGGCAGCCAGGGGGACCAGAGAAACTACTTTCTATAACAGATCAGAGCAATTTAATTTTTCTGTAGAGGCTTTTATTCCCAGTAAATCCAAGCATAATCACCACTAAGAAAGCAAAACTAAGAGTCGTCACAAGAATAAGCACAGCGAAAGTGAGAGAGGCCTGAAGCCCATGAGCTCCCTAGGATTAGCACAGACGCGTGCAGTATTGTTTCCCTGGTCCTTGTCAAATGATGGGTTCTCCAAAGGGACTCCATAGGCAAAACATGTATGTGCCTTTCCCAGGGGAGACAGCATGGCTTCCCCAGCAGAGGTAAACAGAATTAATTACCTACAATGTACAAGGGACTGCACGGATGCACTTTCAACATCATAGTTCATAGTTTTCCATTATCATAAGTAGCGTGTATGCTCCTGTGTCTTTCTGAGCGATTTCCTGAAGCTCAGGGACCCATTCTGGCACATTTTCTCTTTGCTGCTGTATGCAGGCCCTGTGGTATTTGTTCATTTGGAATCTAGAAGCCTTGCAATTTTATTTCTCTTAGTCACAGTTTTCCCCTTATACCACAAAAAGACTCAGACTGTCACTGGCAGATTGTGGACCTGTAGAAGAATGTTTGCCCCTTCAGCAACATGAGCCGGGATTGCTTCAACAGTGACTTGGGCAGTGGTGGGAGAGTTCCAGTTACAAGTGAGGCTAAGAGGGAAGAGAGAAAAATCTATCAACATCAGGACCTTTGCATTTGGCAGAAATTTGCAACCTGAGTGAGCTCAACTCTCAGCCTTGGGGTGTGTGTGTCCTGTTGGGGGAGGTCAGCAGCATCACCTGCATTCCTCAGTACCCTGAATCTGTCCCCCGGGTGACAGTGTCTTCTCTGGTGTCTACACACCTCACCCCTCTCCCTCTCAGATCCCTGCTCACACTCAGAATCTCTGGGGAGTGAGGGCATGTCTTCTCTGACCTCCTCTACAGACTCTGTGCCCCCATTTTCTGCCCTTTCCCTGCTGTTTCTTCTGAAATGCTTGTCAACCCCAAGGCTGCCTTCTAGATGTCCTTGCTGCTCTGTCTTCCTGCCCAGCAGCACTAGGACTTTGTGAGGAGGACCAGTTTGATTTTGGTTTAAACCCCACTGCCTGGAACAGGCTCAGATACCTGTGAGCAAATCAGTGTCCCAGAGCCTGGGGTTTGTTTGCAGATTTCTCAGGGTCCTATGCAGTGTTGCTGCTTACTGACCCCAGTTTGAGTTTTACCTGGAGCATCACCCTGACAGAGCTGTGAATGTCAATCTTCAGGACATAGTGGCCCGGATACAGTGGCCAGGGTACCAAGACCATGGTGTCTGGGAACACATAGAGATCTGGCTGTCCTTGCCCCTGCTGTGCTGGGGTTTAAGGCATGCAGCACCATGCTCAGCTGGCTTGTGTTTTATCATGAGATGAACATGCATCCATCGCCAAACTGGCTGGATTTGTATCTTGAGCTGTGTTTTGCTCCTTGTGGCTTTCGCTCATTTTGTTGATAAAGAAATTGCCCCACCCCCACACCATGGAGTAATACGGGAAGAGACATCACTCACGCATTATGTCCAGCTGGATGGGGCCACTCCTCTTGGAACTGACTGGATTGGACCTCGCACTCATACTTCCCAGAATCCTCCCTCCTGACAGGGTCTATGCTGAGGGTGCTGTTGTTCTGGGACAGCTTCATCCTGTCCGTGAGCCCCAGACTCTGGCCATTGAAGAGCCAACGGATGGAGATTTCAGTGTCATTTGAGTCACAGGTCAGCATCACAGGTTCCTTTTCTTTGACTGTGGTTTTGGTGACGTGGATGACGGGCAGAGTCACTGGCTCTGTAGATAGAGTAGAGGGGACCAGCTGAGAGTCCTTCACCCTCAGAGACCTCAGCCAGCTCCCAGGGCCCACAGAATGAGGTGGCCCTCTGCAAGATCACATGCTGTGTTCAAGATGAGGTCTGTAAGGAGAGAGCTGAATCTTCCTCCTACCCAGATCACACACAGTGACCCCTGAATCAGGGTGTGTGTGTGTAGATTCCACACTAGGAGCCTCCTCAGCCCACGAGTCCACAAATCTAAAGGGGGAGGGATATTTTTCCAACTGACTTGTGCAAACTCCTGTCTCACACTGTATGTGAGTGTGAACAGTCAGGTCCCCCCATTATGAAATTCAGGTTGAAGAAAGATTTTATTTTCTGCCCCATAGATATGAATTAAATATCACAGAGAAGAAGTGAACAGACACAGTGTTGACAACATCTTGCTACTTTAAACCTTCTTACTGATTTGATTTTGAGACAGTGCCTCACACTGTTCAGTCCTGAGAGCCTGCAACTTGCTATGTAGGACCAGGCTGGCCTTGAACTCACACTATCTCCCTGCCTGTCCTTCCTTAGCACTGGCATTAAAGGTGTGCATGACCTCACTCAGCTGACATTTGCATCTTAAACCTTGAGAAGAGTAAGAGAAGGAGCATCATCAAATAGTCAGTGACGTGGTTCACCCTGACTCAGAGCAGGGCTCACAGGCACCTCTCCATCTTCCCATGGAGTCAGAGCTGAGCCAGACACGCATGGGACAGGAGCAGAGCTGGGAGCAGAGCCCTGAACTGCTGGTCCCCAAATGTGCAGTTTTCTCATTTGGAGGAAAAGGATGTGAGCACAGTTGAAAGCCCTGAGTGTTCCTTCTAGGTCATGGAGACCATAAGAAGAAAATGGAGGGGACAGGAATATGTGTGTTAGTGACAGAAAGAAATAGGGACCTTAAGGCTGTCCCTCCCCTGAGAGGTCCCTCACACAACCTGAGGCTTTCCATGGCCAGGAGAACCCTCTCCTCACATTCCAATCTCCATCCCTGTAAGCCGGGAGAGGTCAGATAAGCACCAGACCATTAGATATAGGGATGGAGCACAGAGGGGGAGGATTGAGTTTTGCTTCTTCCCATAGATAGGGGATGAAAATAAAATCCTTCTGCATCTTCCCAGAAAGCCAGAGGATTCAACCCCAAACCTGATGCTGATACTGCAGAGATGCACTTACCAAGGACTGTAATGTTCTTGACTGTGGTCCTATTGAGGCCAGTGACGAGACAGGTATAGGATCCACTATTCTTAGTAGTGATGTCGGGGATAAAGAGCTCTTGGGAGGATGCCTGGAGCTCTCCATTGACAGACCAAGAGTACTGTGCAGGTGGGTTGGAGTCTGCGTGACAGGAGAGGCTGAGGTTTGTCCTTGAATGGAAATGAGCACTTGAGGGGGATATGTGGGGTCATCTGGACCATCTGGAGCAAACAGAAGAAAGGCACATGTGATGTCAGCAGGGAAGGGGGAATCCTGGTCTGCAGATGGCCACGGTATCTCTCTGAGCTGTGCTATAACTCAGTTGAGCAGGTCCCACCCAGAGCTGTGTGCAGATTAGTAGAAGATTATTCATGCAGCATGCACACGTCTGAGCACATAACAAACAGCTCCACTGTGCACTCACGTGTGCACTGAGCCTGAGTCTGAGATGTCCCCTGTCTCCATCACCCCGAGCCTCTCCAGGCAGGAGACGTCCCTCCAGCCCATTCTAGTTAATGCTAGGCCTAGCTGTATGTGTTTGGAATAGGCTAGGATGCCCTGGCTAGCCCAGGTATGTGTGTGGTGGCTCTGTGTCATGAACCCAAGGGAACTGAGTATCTTAGCTCTAACCCCCTGTTTAGGCAGTTGTAGCCAGGATGAAACACACAATACTCACAGGTAATGTTCAGAGTGAATGGGTCATTCGGGAGGTGCTCACTGGGTTCCGGGTTTCACACTCATAGGGTCCTGTGTCATTCCTCGCAACAGTGAGTAAGTGAGAGTAATGTTGTCACCAGACAGCTCCTTCTTGCCATCTTCTGAGAGGATTTGTCCATTTATCCTCAACAGGTAGGTTGTATTCTGAGTCTTAGGCTCACACATAAATGCTACTGAGTCCTCACCCTCCACGGGATTGGAATTGTTGCTTGTGATTTTGGGCTTGGGTAGCTGTGCTGTGCAAGCAACAGAGAGAAGATTGCTCTGTCTGGTACATCTGATTTCTGCAAGGGCCTCTCCCAACCAGAGATAGTCTCTTATCTCCCCACCTAACCAGATCCTTAAGAAGCAGGCAGGAAGCAAATTACAGGCAGCTGGAGTCAATGAGTGCTCAGAGCTCATGGGGCCTCCTGAGCTGGGTATGAGAGAAGCCAGGGCTTTCTCAAGAGTGAATTGAGCTGCAGTGTTTGGGGATGGACAGACTCAAGCCTTGCAATCAGAGACCTCATTTTATCTCCTGGTCCTCACTGACCCATTGCATTCCTTGAGACACAATGTGTGAGTCCCTCCAGCTGCACTGACCTCCACTGCTCAGTGTAGACCAGCGCCCTCCAAGCCTTTGCTGTTCAGGGCTGTCCTACACATAGGTCATGATTAGTCTTCCCATTGAGCCTCCCTGAGAAACCTGAGAGCCTGTCAGAGATCTCACACAGTCAGGATCTGGCTGGCATTCAGGTGGGAGGGGCCACAGGTGGGTCGTCCTTGTCAGCTGTTTGATGTTGATTGGCATGAATCAGGGAACCCTGAAAGAATCCTGAGTCTACAAAATGATCTGGAAGATTGAAGGGCACCTAATAAGGTCTCTATGGTCGGGAGGTCAGAGATGCAGCTATGGACAGGTAGCTTGTGTCACCCATGTGTCACCCATGGCCTGTGTGACCCAGACTCAGTGACTGTGGTTCCTGTCTCAGATTTCCTATTATAGGACACATAGTAAATGGCCATTGCCATTCCTACAAGTTAACCTTAAATGTGACCTACGACCTACCTTCCATCATGCAGTATCTGTTACCACTTTCCTTAGGAAATAATCCTTAGGCTGGATCAGGAGGCCAAGGAGCTGCCATTTATACACTTTCCCTCCTGTCTCTTTAGGGCTCCTGACCTTCCTGTGAGGTCTCAGAAGACCATCAGAGCAGCTGCTGACTGCCTGTCACACCTCCCCACCTATGCTGAGCACACTGAGTCTCAGGAGGAGATGCCCGGGTGACCCACCTCAGACATGGCTCTCATAGGCTGACAGTCAGCAGGCCACCAGCCTACAATCAATCACTGTCCCCTGTCAGCTCCAAAGGGAGGGTAAATTCCAACCCAGTACAAGCTTCCCTGGATTCCTGGTCAGGTCTGGGACAGAGGTCTGGGACAAGGCTTCGGGCACTCATCTCTCTGTGAGAATGTGATGGTTTGCTCATCCAGGCCCTGCCTTCCTTATTCCTGAAGGGTCTTTCTCAAGGCCATGGTCATGATGAGCATTAAGACCCTGGGCAGACTCTGTCATGCCTGGGCTCATGATCCTTAGTCCTGCTTCTCTGAGTGTGGATTCCAGGGAGACATCCTGATTTATTGCTGTTGTCTCCTAATGCTTGAACCGCAATGTGGGGACCATGACACAGAGTCATCCAGGAAGGACAGTGCTATTTGGAGTAGGATTAGCTCCACCGATGACTCAGAGGTGACAGAGGATTACTTACGGCGGACACAGAACTTCTCAGATGCAACCTCAGTGTCAAATGTGTCCCCTACCACAAATGTGTCCACAGTGGCAAGGAGTAGGTATCCTTCCTGCCACACTGACTGATGTTCTGGATGAGCAGGGAGCCATTGTTGTATATTATCTCTCTGGCAGTGTATCCATGCCTTATTTCACATATTCTATTGGATACTGTGAATCGTACAATAGCATTCACTTGTATTATTACTTTAGTGGTTGTATTGCACCAGACAAAGTACTCGGATAACCATGGCAGATTGTGAACCTGTAGAGGAACCTTTGCTCCTTCAGCAACGTGGGACGGAACGGCTTCAGCAATGATTTTAGCACTGGTGGGAGAGTTCCAATAGGTTACAAGTGAGGCTAAGAGGGAAGAGAGAAAAACAGATCAGGGCCTTTGTATTTGGTAGAAATTTGCAACCAGAGTGAGCTCAACTCTCAGCCTTGGGGTGTGTGTCCTGTTGGGGGAGGTCAGCAGCATCACCTGCATTCCTCAGTACCCTGAATCTGTCCCCCGGGTGACAGTGTCTTCTCAGGTGTCTACACAGCTCACCCCTCTCCCTCTCAGATCCCTGCTCACACTCAGAATCTCTGGGGAGTGAGGGCATGTCTTCTCTGACCTCCTCCTCTACAGACTCTGTGCCCCCATTTTCTGCCCTTTCCCTGCTGTTTCTTCTGAAATGCTTGTCAACCCCGAGGCCGCCTTCTAGATGTCCTTGCTGCTCTGTCTTCCTGCCCAGCAGCACTAGGACTTTGTGAGGAGGACTAGTGTGATTTTGGTTTAAACCCCACTGCCTGGAACAGGCTCAGATACCTGTGAGCAAATCAGTGTCCCAGAGCCTGGGGTTTGTTTGCAGATTTCTCAGGGTCCTATGCAATGTTGCTGTTTACTGACCCCAGTGAGTTTTACCTGGAGAGTCACCCTGACAGAGCTGTGAATGTCAGTCTTCAGGACACAGTGGCCAGTGCTCACTGCACTGCCAGCCTCATGATTCACCGTCAACCAATTAGAATCAAGGATTCTGATGGAGGATTTAACCACAAATGCAGGCCATCTTGGAGTTTTGAGTTGACATGAATTGGCCATTGTTTTCTCTGTAGATGCTCCTGTGGAGCCAGCGCTCTCTCCCTCCTATTGAGCTTTGGTGTTCATCCCGCAGCCTTGTGGTGAACCTTGCTCGTGTGGGGCAGAATCCTTTCCTTCCCCCTGCACTGTGTGAGAAATAAATCACAGTCAAACCGGGCCTTTTCACTGCCAGGGCTTTCTCCTTTCCCAATGGACACCTTGAAGTCTGCCCTTCTGCTTTCAACAATTAGATCTCCACTGGAACCTTCGCAAGACAAGCCAACGCCAGCATGGCGGATTTGTTGGTTTGTAGCCCTGGGCCACCCTGCCAGCAGCTAGGGAGCAGCTGGCCTGTGCCAAGGTGGAACTAATTGAAACAATCCTTAACTCTTTGTATTTATTGCATCTTGGATTGTAGTGAGTTTGTTTTAATCTAACACATGGAGCTTCTCTAAAGATGGGAATGCAGAGCTAATCCACTAGTTACACACACACAGACACACACACACACACACACACACACACACACACCACACACACACACAAACACACACACAAACACACACAGACACACTAACACACACACACAAACACACACACACACATACACACACACACACATACACACACACACACAAACACACACAGACACACTAACACACACACACAAACACACCCACACACACATACACACACACACACACAAACACACACAGACACACACACACACACAAACATACACACACACTAACCCACTAGTCAGCCATAGAGCACAGTCAGTGGTGTCCACACATTTACTCCCAGTACTTCTGACACAGAGGCAGATGGATCTCTGTGAGTTCAAAGCCAGGCTGGGCTACATGAGAGCATATCCGTCTAAAGGAGAAGCAGAGCTCACACCTTTGATCCCAGCACTTGGGATGACACACCTTTAATCCCAGCACTGTAGAGGAATATAAAGTAGCAGCCAGTGTAGCCTGAGTGCAGCCTGAGGTTTGGTGGAAAGCATCGCCATCTGAGTGAACCTTAGGAGCTGAGCAGGCTGGAGATGCAGTCTGAGAGTTGTGCATCGCCCCTTTGGTCTGAGCCTTGGTAGAGGTGACAACTCTCTAGTGGGCTTGGCCGCTCTGTTTCTCCAATCTTCAGCTTTAACCCCTGGATCTGCCTGGATTTTTATTACATGCTACAGGTTCTAGCTTATCATCAGTCACACTTAGGAATGTAGTGTAGCACACAGATTCCCCTCTTCCCTTCTTAGATCTTCCTAGATATTTTAGGTCTGTGCCTTTAACTGACCCCTTTCCCTTTATGACAGCTCAGTCTTCTCCCAGATCATAAAGACAGGCTACAGCACGAACCTCTTCTCTGTTTTTATGACCCTGGAAAACTGAAGCATTGTCTGCTGCTTTGGCCAGAGAGTTGCTGATGGCGTGTGTGTATAAACTGAGAAGTTTGGAACAATAAAGAGACATGCAAAGAAAGATCACGGTGTGCACTGATCTCCTTTCCAGCCAGATCCCAGATTGCCCTCACTTACTGTCACCCTTCCTTGGACCCTGGAAGAAGGCTTTAAGGCTGTCCCATAAGAACCTCCTGGGGTCACATGGGCTGGGGGTGGAGTCTGTGTTCCAGTCCTGCCTTCCTTCCTTCTATTCCTTTCTGGTTCAGTGTTCTCAGCCTCAGGCTGATAAGTGTCCTGTGTCCAGAGAGAACAGCACTCACCCCAGGGCTGCCCTCTGCTGTGTCCTGGCCTTGTCTGTTAGCACCAGAGGGAGTCCCTGTGCTTCTGTAGGCAAGAGTGTATTTCCTTGTGACACAGAAACCCACCAGAGCCCAGTCTGCACTAGCATCTCAATGCTTTGGGAAGGTGGGAGTTACTCTGGGCAGGGAGTGGCTGTTGTCTCCAGGGACTAAAAAAGGTCTGAGTGATGAACCAGTCAGGTGTCTGATCCAGGGATACAAGCTATGTCAGGGTTGTATATCCTGGTGTGCAGGAGGAGGTGGCCTATGTGTCCTAGAAAGAGGACCGTGTTCTCTGGCTTCCTATGGAGGACACCAGGGAGACAGCCCCACCCCCATCCTCCTGTGCTGGCTGAATGTGGTTCAGGTCTGCCCCTGCCCACTGACCTTTCCTGTATGCCTTAGTTCTCTTCCTTGATTGCCCTGTCATCTCCCTGTCATTCCTCATGAATGACGAGAAGGGGGGGGAACTACATAGGGTCTCCCTGCAGAGTGGGCTTCTCAGAGACCCAGGAAATGATTATTGAGGGAGCTCCAGCTCTGTTGGACCTGGGTTGGAGACAAGGCAGCAAGATGACCTCACACCTCCAGGAGAGGTCTCCCTGTTGATATGTGGTTTTTTGACGCCCCCTGGTGTTTATGAGGAGACCTGCACCTCAAGAAAGGGCTGCCACATTGCTTACTCCAAAATAGTCTAATTTAAATTTTAAAACAAGAGACAGCGGTTCACCTCACTCCTCCCCATTCCAGCCCTTACAAGATTTCATCTCTCCTCTTCCACATGTTCCCGGAGCCAGGCAGTGGGTAATAGAGGAGTTCCGTTCATGGCCGAGCACTCAGCTGTCATTTATTCTCCCACCACTCTCCTTCTTGCATCAAAGGCTCCTCAGACACAGGAGGGGCACAGAGGTGACGCATGACTGGATGGGGACTGTTCTGCCACTTAGGGGAGGCCTAGTTCTGCACTGGGCCATATTTACCTTCTCCTGACCTGAGGAGGTTTGTCAGGTGACGCACTCTTCCCTGAGCTTGCACAGCTAGGGTCCTGTGTGATGGGGGAGGGCATAAACCTACCAGGCAAAGATGCCTGAGCCCCCACACACTGCAAGCAGTGAACTGAGAGAGTCATACCACTTGGACCCACTTCTCACAGGTCAAAGTGACACTCGCTATGTTATGACCAGTTTCCTGCCAATCTGAACCCACATTCGCATCAGCCCCCAATAACACACAGAGACTTGCATTGATTATTAAACTGTTGGCTGATTACTAGCGTTTCTTATTGGCTAGCTCTGATTTAATTATAACCCATAACTATTAATCCATTTATATCTACTTACTCTTCTCTTACTAGACAGCAGGTCCGAACCTGTTACTCTCTCGTCCTACATCGCGAGTCTGTGCTTGTGTTTCCCAGAATCCTCCCCCTCTCCTAGTCCCACCTATCTTGCTTCCCTATTGGCCAACAGTGCTTTATTCATTAACTAATAAGAGAAGCATATGTACAGAATGCCATCTCCCATCGTAGCTAAGTACAGCTTAAGTTTCCCCACCTGTCTATCCCTGATTACGGAGACTTGGACCTGAAAGTTAAATCTTGACTTCTTTCTGTAGTCTCTGTGTGTCTCAGTAGATTTCTACCCAGAGCAGACACATCCAAGCATCAACTCATGACTACAACCTGCTCCTAATGACTGTGGGCCTTGGACTTTTGAGCTGCTGTGGACCAGTCAGTCGATGTGATTGCTCCCTGTCTTACAGCTGGGTCAGATAACCATCTGCTTCTGATGAATGCCTCATTGCCCAGCCTTTGACAACACTTTCAGCCTTCCTGGGCCCTGACAACAACTCCCCATTGTCACCTGAAGTTACACAAGAGAGATTACGTCCCCCTGTGCCCCCTGCCCTTTATAGGCTGAAATGCGGAGTCAAGGAAAGCTCCCTATACCCCAGGCCTGACCCAATTTGAGGTCATACATGTCAGGCCACCACCCATTCTGCCCAGCCTCAGGGCAGAGCTACTGGCTGACATTGACCAAAGATGTCTCTCCTTTCTACAAGTTCTGTCTCAGGTGCAGAAACAACTTTGGCTCAGCCACGTGCAGTCTCTGAGAAGGCACCACCTCCTATGCCCCACAGGTTCCGGTCAGGAGACCCGGTGATCATCAAGAGAAACAGAAGGGACCTGAGAGCCTGGTTGGAAGGGACCTTACACGGTGAACGTGCTGGAGTGAACTAAGTGCTCTTGTTTACTGCATGTGTGGCTGGGCTCTTTTCTTGGGGCTCTTCGTGGACCCTGAGAATGGCCACACTGTCCCTTAGGCTACTCCCTGTATCGGCTGCCTAGCCCTCCCCATGGAGGGTGTCTTTTCTTGATCCTTCTCCCAGGTTCTCCTCTGACTCAATCCCTTTCGCAGACTCAGATTTTCTTCAAGCCTTGCTGTCTTGTTGAAAAGTGGCTTAGCCTCAGCATAGCTCATTGGCCAAAGATGGCACACTCCAGTTCCAAATTCTCACAGTCTAACGACTTCTGCCCGCATACACGATGACCCTAAAATCTTATCCCTAAGGGTGTACAACTTTGCATGCTTACATCTTTTTTTTCCTCTATAATTTCTCAGTGCTCTGTAAACACTGTTGTGTAAACAGATTGAGAGGCATTAGCATTCTCACAGACACCTGGCTGGGCCTGGAGCCGCAGCTTCCTGAGGCTGCACAGTCTCATTAACTCCTCTCAAACCCTGCATCAGCTCTTCATTCTCCAGGCTTCTTTCTCACCATGCACATAGGAGACTTCCGGCATCGTCTCCTCCGCTACCGGCTACTGAAGCGCCCAGACGGGCTCCTTGGGCTCAGGGGCCACGCTGCCTCCAGCCATTCCCTGCTGACTAGCTCTGGGCACAGGCCACAGAAGGTGCAGCCTGCCAAACCTTGCTGTCTCCCGAGCTCCTGGCTCTGAGGCACAGAGTGGTGGCAGCTCAGGAAGAGCTCAGTCATCTGAGTGGCAGGGTTGTCATGGGGGCTTGCCCAGGCTGGGCTGCATGCCCTGTGCTCTCTGCTAGCTCCTAGTTTGCCCCCTCTCTCCTCAGCAGTAGCTCTCAGACCAAGGGCCCGCATGCTGACCAGGAGCATGGACGGGGCTGCGCTTCGGCTTCCCTGAGCCCCGGAACAGCCCAGAGAGGAGGGGCTGCAGCTGTTCCAGCGCAGGGGAGGGGAGCCTAAAAGATCCAGATTCCAAAACCCTCTGCCCTGGCTTCTACGCCACCGGAGCCCTTCGGGCCCTCAGAATACACCCAAGCAATCCTACAGCCAGCCGACTGCGCTCTCCTAGCTCCACGATTACAATGTGTACACGTTTACTCCTGAGATTACTTCACTGCAACTTAAGGCGCTACTTTATCCGAGCACTCACTTTTCACTTTACATCCACAGCCTCCATCACTCGCTCTCAGGGCTCTCAGGGCTCTCAGGGCTCAGAGTCTGTTCCCTTCCGTCTGCTCCTCCATGCGCGCCATCTGCATGGTCCGCCAGCTAATCCGGTTCGTAACTGAGCAGGGGAGTGCAAACTGAGGAAAGAAGCAAACAAGAAACAAGAGAATTCTGAATCTGCCCACGGTTATTGTGCAAAAGAGGGGGAGGAGGCAAAAGACTTCCCTTCCAATGATACAAGGAGCAAACACAGCAATTACCTCTTCCTTACCCCAAACACGGAGTAACTGTTTCATCCTGGGCATCACGGTCTGTCCTTCAGGTAGGAAATGCAGCAACCACACCTTGGGCCAAACATCCTTGTTGTTTCACCATGGAAGATCAAGGGCGGGTAAATCTCGCCGACCTTAAGTCAGAATGGAATGGAGTCAGTTCTGTGGGTTCCACACCCACCTCCCCGCTCCCGAAAAACAGGGTTTCTATGTAACTGCCTAGGCGGTTCCGGAATTGCCACCGCAGAGCAGCCTGAACGTGAACTCATGGAGATCTGCTGCCCCTGCCCCCCAAATGCTGGGATCAAAGGTGCATGCTGCCTTCACTCCTTCTCCTCGACTCTTTCCACAGCGCACGAGGCTCTCCCCAGCTTTTCTCTCCCATGCCCCCTCCACACACTCGCTCATCACAACAGCCCTGCACACCTGTTGCCCAGGGCGCCAGGCGCCGGGATGGCTTCCCGCCAGGTCAGTTCTTGAGCCAGGCTGGCCTCTGGGTGACGAGTGCCAGCTTGAGCCTGAAGGCCACCCTAACATCTACCCCATCTAGGACGTGCCGCAGCTCCTGAAGGGGCTGGGCCTGTGGAGGCATACCCACAGGATCTCCATATCCGAGAGGAGTTCCGGTGAGGACCCAGGATGACGGTGAACCCGCAACCAGAGGCCTTAGCCAGACCAAGGACTCATTGCAAGGAGCGTTTCCAAGTGTAGCTGAGTGGACAAAAGCGTGTACCGTGCGACACACCACAGCTCCCGAGGTCACCGGGAGGCATGGAGATGTGCTGGAGAGGCAGGAGAGATGGAGGAACAAAGTGTGCTTTTGTTTTTTGTGTTGCCTTTCCTTTTTGTTTTTGCTTGTTTTAGTTCAGTTTGGTTTGATTTATTTTTATTGAATTTTTGATTGGGGAGGGGCTGCTGCAGGAGAAAGGGGAGGGTATGGAGGGGCTGGGAGGTGGGAGAAAGGGGGTGTATGATGTGAGATTCCCAAAGATTCAATAAAGTTCAATAAATACATTACATTAATGCAACAAAAGGTAAATAAAAGAAGGCCTGTGCCACCACCACCACCTGGCTTGCTCGGCAGTATTCACAGTCAGTAAGAATTTGGGATCTGGGCTAGACAGAGGGTTCAGTGGTTAAGAGCACTGACTGCTCTTCCAGAGGAGCCAGGTTCGATTCCCAGCAACCACATGGCAGCTCACAACTGTCTGTAACTCCAATTCCAAAGGAGCTGACACCCATGGCAAAACAGCAATGCACATAAAATATAAAAAGTTAAATAAAGGAAAGGAAATTGTTTTAAAAGAAGAATTTGGCATCTTAGGGTCCAATGAACTTAAGACAGGTATGTGATTTGTGATTTATGGAGGGAACGGGGGAGAATTAGGGCTAGAAACTTTGAGGTCTTGGTTATAAGACAAGATGTGTTGGGGCCTTTAGGATTCAGAGAGAACTACAGCCCTTAGTCCCTCTTTTGTCTCGTTCCTTAACTTTTGGATGCCGGCAGTGGCTTATGACTACAAGCTTAACAGTTACGGGTGACCTGTATTTCTTTTTGTTTTCTTGGAGATTTTTTTTCACTTTACATACCAATACCAATTCTCCCTCCCTCTCCTCTCCCTGCCCCCTATTCCCCCATCCCACCCTTATCCACTCCTCAGAGGGAGTAAGGCCTCCGCTTGGCAGTCAAGAAAGTCTGGCATATCAAGATGAGACTGACCGAGCCCCTCCTCCCTGTGTTAAGGTTGAGCAAGATACCTCACCATAGAGAATGGGCTCCAAAAAGCCAGTTAAGCACCCAGCATAAGAACTGGTCCCCTTGCCAGCACCTCCCCCTCCCCACCAACAGATGGAGCCAAGTAACTGTCACCACATGCAGAGGGCCTAGCTCGTGCCCTGCAGCGTCCCCAGCTGCCAGTCCACAGTCTGTGAGCTCTCACCATCTCAGGTCAGCTGTCTCTGTGGTTTTCCCCATCAGGATCTTGACTCCGTTCATAGGATTCCCCGTTTCCTCTGTTCACCTGAACTGCAGGAGCTCAGCACAGAGCGTGGCTGTGGGCCACTGCATCTGCTTCCAACAGTTACTGGATGAAGGTTCTATGATGACAATTTGGGCAGTTACTAATCTGATTAGAGGGGAGGGCCGGTTAGGGACCTCTCCACTATTGGTAGGAGTCTCAGCTGGGGTCGTCCTTGTGGACTCCTGGGGATTCCCTAGGGCCAGGTTTCTCCCCAACCCTATAATGGCTCCCTCTAGCAAGGTATCTCTTTCCTTGCTCTGCCTCTCCGTCCTCCCCCCAGCTAGACCTTCCTGATCCCTCATGTTCTCCCCTCCCTCCCTCTGCCCCTTTCTCTCTATCTTACCTCCCACCTCTCCCATGCTACCAATTTACCGAGATCTTGTCCGTTTCCCCTCTCGAGGTGGGGAGGTCCATGTTTGTCTCTCTTAAGGGCCTATTTGTTTCCTAACTGCTCTGGGGTTGTGGACTGTAGGCTGGTTATGCTTTGTTTTATGCCTATTATGCACTTAGGAGAGAGTACATACCGTGTTTGTCTTTCGGTGTCTGGGTTACCACAGTCAGGGTGGTTTCTTCTAGTTCCATCCATTAGCTGGAAACTTTCATGATGTCATTGTTTTTTACTGCTAAGTAGTACTCCATTGTGTAAATGAGCCACATTTTCTCCATCCATTCTTCGGCGGAGGGGCATCTAGGTTGCTTCCAGGTTCTGACTATTACAAATGATGCTGCTATGAACACAGCTGAACAGATGTCCCCGTGGTGTGAGTTTGTGTCTTTTGGGTATGTGCCTAAGAATGGCATTGCTGGGTCTTGAGTAGACTGATTCCTAACTTCCTGAGAAACCATGGCCTTGGGGATTTGTCATTGGTTGTTGTTCCTCTGTGGTGATAAATTAAGGTTGGTTGCTGATCACCTTGGACCGTTCTTCCCTAATCTCATAATGTAACGGTGACGTTGATTCTCCTCTCAATTCCCTGTCTGTGTCTGATTATTTTATTTCTGTTTTAACATGTTTTTTTCAAGGATGGTATGCTAGCAGTCAGAATTTTAAAATTATTTTTTGGTAATTGTTTGTAAGGTTTGCAGATTATCAGTACTAATCTTTTTAAAGGCCAGTATCTTAGTCAGTTTTTTTAAGGTTTATTTGTCATCAGTCACATTTTTATTCTCTTCATCAATAAATAGTTCTAAAGCTTTTATTTTATAAGTCAAAAGTCTGTTATTTTCTTTAGTAATTATTTGTAAGGCTTGTGTATTATCAGTAGGAACCCTTTCTAAGGCTTGTTGTAGCTTATGAATGGTAAACTTTTTAAGTTTTGTATCTTATCAGTCAACTTCTCATATTTTACATTTGTCAAATCATTTTAAAGGATAAACTACGAATTCCCAAACTGACAGTAATATGGCAGCCCTTATAGATCCCAGTTAAAGTTTTAATTGCCTCAGTAATTTTTTCCAGAGTAGCAGTGAACTAATTCTTTGCATTGTGATATTTCCAATTTTTAACATGAGAAAGGTTTTAATAGTATACACTCAAGTTTTTTAAAATGTGATAGTTTTAGTTAATTGAGTGATTGATATCCTCATTTATGGTGTAACATTCCTGAGCGTCTTTTTTTTTCTTATTTTACATATTGATTCCAGTTCCCTCTCCTTCTCCCTCTCTCTCCATCCCTCCCTCCCTCGCTCCCTCCCTCTCATGCCCCCTGACCACCCTCCCATCCCAACCCACCCCCACTACACATGTAGGGTGATGCCTTCCAGGAGGGGTCATCTAAATCTGTCATTTGGAGTATGGACTAGGCCCTCCCTCTTGCCTCTAGGCTAAGGGAGTATCCCTCCATAGGGAATGTGCTCCCAAAGTCCTTTCATGCACCAGGGATACATCCTGGTTCCACTGTCAGGGGTCCTGTAGACTGCCCAGGCCTTCTAACTGGGACCCATTTTTAGGGGTCTGAGTCAGTCTAATGCTGGATTCCCAGCTATCAGTCTGGGGGTCCATTAGTTCCTCCTTGTTCAGGTCAGCTGTCTCGGTAACCTGGTCTTGTCCTCCCTCTCCACATCTGGATTCCAGTTTGGCTCAGTGTTTAGTTGTGGCTGCTTGCTTCTGTTTCCATCAGCTCCTAGATTAGGCTCTATGATGGTGGATAAGTTAGTCATCAATCTCATTATCAGGGAAGGGCATTTATGGTAGCCTTTCCACAGTTGCTCAAGTTGTTAGTTGGGGTCAGTCTTGTAGGTCTCTGGACATTTTGCTCCTGGTGCTCTGATCCACAACACCCCCCACCCACCCCACACACAGCCCCACCCCCAGACCCAGGAGTCTTACCAGCTGTGATGAGGATGCTCGAAGGGTGGGCTGTGCAGATGTAGTGACCAGCAGGTGGAGGCGGTGCGCCACAGAGGCAGCAGTGGGAGATGCAGGAGCAGGAGGAACTGCACTGAGTCAGCACTCTGGGAGCCCTGTGCCCCAGCTTCCCCCACGTTCCCGTGACCAAGCTGGGGAGCTTCACCAAGCAGCAGGGCTAGCCTCCACCCTGGTGTCTGTGAGCTTCACCAAGCAGCAGGGCTAGCCTCCACCCTGGTGTCTGTGAGCTTCACCAAGCAGCAGGGCTAGCCTCCACCCTGGTGTCTGTGAGCTTCACCAAGCAGCAGGGCTAGCCTCCACCCTGGTGTCTGTGAGACCCAGGTAGAATTGGCCCAAGACTCATAGCTATGTTACAGCGGCCACAAAAACACAACGCCTCCTTCCGTGTCCTGGCTCAGAGAGTCCTGTGCTCCTTCTCCCTGCCTCTTCTCCCTGCTCTCATCCACCCCCGATGTAAACCCTGCCTCTCAGAATAAAACGTTCTTTTCAGTTGGATAACGGACCAGTGACAGAATTCCCTCAACATGGCTCCAAGGTGGGGAGGAGCCAAGGATGACCCTGAAGTTGTGAGCTTTCTGCCGGCCACTCCTGAGCTCCACTGAGTATGTCCTCACAAGTAGCTGGGGGCTTGAAACCAACCGTGGAGCACGTAGGCATGACGCCGGAACGCCAAATACAGTGAAGCAGAGCCTTTTTCCTAAGCAGGAAGCTGAACAACTCAAAAGAGCTTCAGCGAGGTTAGGATAAAACTCCACGGGGGCCTTGAGTGGGGAACCTTAGCGGGTTCCATGGCATGCTAGGGTGACTGAGGCAGGGGACAAACATGTCAGGCATGTGAGAAGTGAGAAGTGTTATTAGACGGGGGGTGGGGGGGAGGAGGAAAGAAAAAAGAGGTAAAGAGACACAGAGACAGAGAGAGGACAGAGGAGAAGACAGGACAAGAAAAGTCCTGTCTGCCCCGGGGGAACTGTGAGAAGAGAGAGCAGGAGGAGCTGGAAAAGAGCAGAAAGAGGAGAGAGTGGAGAGAGGGAAGAGCCAGAAGGAGAGCATAAGTGGACAGGGTTTGTCTTTTAAAGTCCTTTGCACCAGTGTGCAGATTAGTAGTCATGGAGCCCTGGGCTGCCCGGGGCACTGCCTGAGTGCATTCTGCCAGGTGACATGGGGCAGGCTAGCATAATGCCTGAATCCTTACAGGAAGTCGCTGAGGTCAACCACACCCCACAGGCCCCTCCCTGACAGGACAACCAGTAAAAGTAGCAAAGGAGATTCAGACCAGACCGGCTGCCTGGAAGAAGCAGAGCCCAGAGGATATGCCTGCAGGACGTGTAGACAACTGGACGCCTGGAAAAGGCCCCCTCCAGCCCGCTGAGCTGCCTGCAGGCTGTGCAGTGCGCTCCAGGCTCCCAGCTCTGTGGGCTGTCACTCATGCACGGGTGGGCTCTGGTGACGAGCTGCCTTTGAGTCATTTCTGCTCTTGTAAGTAATTCCTGACCCACACGTATTCGTGTACGTAACTGATATAACACCCATTGGCTCACCAAGTTGGACTTCCGTGGTGCCCACACTTTGGTCAAGGGGTCCCAACCGCAGTGTGTAGATGTGTGTGTGTGTGTGTTCAATCTTCCCAGGAAATGTTTTGGCACACACAGTGTGGAAGCTAGGCCTTGGCGGCGGGGCCTCTGAATGGATCATCTAGTCACGTAGAGAAACAAGTATTGAAGAAAAAACAGAGACTTTATTATTCCACGTTTGTGGCCATTTTGCATATGTGAGCTGTGGTTCAGAGTGAGTTCCGCAGCCCCTACATATAACAATCAGGAGGCAGAGATGTGGGCTGAGGGATGGCGGCACGGGCTCAGCAGGAGCGGGCAGTTCCAGTGTAAGGTCTTGGGTTATGACGTCAGAGGGCAGCTGGGTGTGGGGCCAACAGGGACGAAGAGTCACAGGGCCATGGGATCAGCAGAGAGGACAAAGTCCCACAGACAAAGGGCTAAGAGGAGCGCCAGCCCTCAGCCACGCCAGGGAGGTGCCAGGGACAAACATGCGAGAACTAATTTGCAGCATTTGCAATCACCGTCTCAATCAGAGTGAGGAGCTCAGCTGTATCTTTCCTCTGAAATATGTTTTTGGCAGTTGACTCCAGACATCCTTCAATGTGAAAATTTTTATTGACCTCACCTAGAAGATGAAGATCCAGTCAGGGGGAAGAGTGACTCAGTAAACCTAAGACACTTCTGGGGTCCAGGCCCCAGCCCTGCTCCTTTGGACCCAGGAACACAGGTCCCAATGATCCCTCAGACCCAGGGTCCTAGACTCCAGTCACACTCCCGCTGCCACAGCCGTCCAGGCCTCTGACCTGGCTCCTCAGACGCGTGAGTCAGGCCTCATCCTTCCCGCAGGGTCCCTGGAGTCCTGGCCTCAGCCTCCCCCACCCTGGGGGTGCAGCACCTTCAATCTCAAGGCCACCTGAATAACAACTTAGGACAGAGGACAAAATTCCGGGGGCAGGTACCACCATCCGCCAAGCAGACACGACAATCGATGCCTTGTGTTTCTGAGTAGGCTGAGGAGACAGGAGGAGGAGGCCACACACACTGTCCCCCAGCTGCAGCCACAGGCACTCCTGTGTCCCCAGATCACATGTGTTCAACATCAAAGTGGTCAACCAGGACTTGGCTGCTGGATGCATTGTTGCACATAGAAGTGTTACCCAGTTTGGTGTGTATGGCAGCCATTACTCCCGGGCCTTCCACATATGTCTGCACAGGGGCGATATCCTTCTCCAGAGGGAGGCCCGAGCCTTTGCTCCCCACCAGGAGAGATTTTCCTCCTAAGAGGGAACAAGATGGAAGCCAGGTTGGAAGGGGAGGGTGACAAGGCCAGGAGCCCAGTATTTGTGTCCCTTGATGTCCCAGCCACAGAGAGAGCACAGTCCCCAGGGACAATGGGACACAGGTTCTGTGCCAGCCAAAGCCTGAAGCTCAAGCTGCCCCTGCCCCGCCCCCCCAGGATCCTGTTGCACACTGTGTGCACACAGGGACCCCAGCCCCTCCCACAGGCTGCAGCCTCACTGTGCTGCCATCACCCCTACCCTGCTGGATTCCTCTCCACACCCGCCCTTCAACCCACAGCGAACCCTGTGCTCTGTGTCTCTCTCCTCTTCCCCTTACCTGTAAGCTGCAAAGGACTCAGTGCCCAGCAGAGTCCCAGAGGCACCCAGCTTCCTGCTTCCTCCCTCCCTCCCTCCCTCCCTCCCTCCCTCCCTCCCTCCCTCCCTCCCTCCCTCCCTCCCTGTCTCCCTCCCTCCCCCTCTCCTTATCTCCTTCCCCCTTTCCTCACTCTTCCCCAACCCTGAGTCCCATCTAGTCCAGGCTGCCCTGGAAATGCCTATATATCTACAGATGCAGTGGACTGTCCCCACCCACAGCTCCATGCAGCCACTACAGGCAGCTGCCACCACACCCAGGTCATGTGGTCCTGGGGACCCAGCCCAGGGCTTTCCTCCTAATTAGCCAGGGCTACCTCACTGCCCCATGATGGCCAGAAACAAGCACAGAGAGAGGAGCCCTGTTTGAGGGGAACTGGGCCCCAACTGCAGAGCACAGAATTCAGGGCGGGGTGGGCTGGCCTGGTGCAGGAGTGTGGCCCTCCATCTCATCCCACGCACCTACGTCTACTAACAGGAATGTCTCCTGACATATCTCCTCAGGTTGCGTTCCTATGGTGTCTTGTGGGGACCACATAACAGCTTCCTCAGTGAAGCCACTTCCAAATTTCACCATGGTCCCACTGTGACATGTCAGCATACCTGTGAAGAGGAAAATCGCATGGGTTTGTGAGAGTCACGGGGCCACCATGCTGGCCCTCAACCTCTGGGCAGAGGACAGCGACCACATTCCAAGTCATACTGTGGTGTCTGGCAGGTCTGTCCCTGCAGCCCGGTCACCTCTGCCTGATGAGGAATCGCCCACTCAAGTTGACTGTCTCCCCTCAAGCTTTATCATCACACTCACCTGAGTAGGGGTGAAGCCCAGCAGGAGGAGCAGCAGTGGATAGTGGGTGCAGCAGGCTGCCATGGCTTCTCTGGTAAGAGCTGGTCAGGACCTGGCACTCATGGAGAACAGGAGACAATTCAGACACAGGCAGGGATTGTCTTTGTCTTTGCTTCCAGCCTGTGTAGACTCTAGGCTGTAGGAGAACATGAAGCCAGTCTGCCCTGAGTTGTTTGGAAGTTACACGTTCTATGCTTGCAAATCTCAGACTCAGCCATGGATCCCCTACACCAAGGATCCAGCAACTGTGCTCCTTCCTTGTCTAGATGTGGGATACAGGGCCCAAGCGCCCTCTGCTTTGAGCTTCAGGACTTCAGATCCCAAGCAGAACCTTCTCCAGGCCTCAGCCTCGGCTCTCAGCTCCAATTCTGAGGCCCTGGTTTGTCTGCCCCAGGACTGTGGCGTCTGCTTTCTGCTCCTCCCATCCCAGTGGACCAGGGATTCCTGTCACCCACTTCCCTTCTTGAGGCCAAAGTGCACAGTACTCAGCACCCTGCCGTGAAGGAGGAGCAACTGCGGCCTCCTCCTGCAGTCATGGGTGGCCATCTACTGCCCGGATGCTTCCCAGAGACACAAAGGCCAGAAGAGAGACTCTGAGAACCCAGACCCAGAGAACGATCCCAGCGTCCTAAGACAAAGCCCCTTCCTTCAGATTAGGGAACCCAGGGCCCAGTTCCCCTCAGACCCAAGACTTCAGTCCCTGTTTATCAATCTCAGGCCCACATATCTATCTAGTCCCCTCCCTTGGACCCAGGAATCCAGTCCCAGCTCCTCCTTCAGACTAGATTATAGCCCCCTTCCCCATCCTTTCCCCTCCGCGTCCTCACTGACCTCTCTGCTCAGGTCTCCGGGATCTGGTCCCTCACAGCCGCTTTTCTTTTTAAGCAGCAGAACCTTTGTGACTCCAGAATGTCCTCACCAGATCCCGGGCTTGGAAGGCGCTTCCTGCTGTGTTCCAGAGTCGTCTGTCTCCCCCGAGTCCCTGAAATAGGCGCCCTCAGCCAGATACAACACTCGAAGTTCCATTGGCGCATGAGAACCCTGTGCAAACTTCATTGGATAAGTCTGGAGAATCGCTGCATCTCATTGGTCCCCAGAGATGGCAATTACCCGCCTCTTCGTGAGGCACGCATGCGCAGAAAGTGAGTGTGGGCAACGGTCAGCGGGGTCAGTGGCAGTTGCTGCCGAGGTCACCAGCCAGTTGCAAGGACACGTGGTATCCTGGAGGGCTGTGTGGTGGAAGGTCTTTTGCCTGTCCCTCAAAATGCATCTCCCATGTGCAGCGAGCAGGTGACAGCACGGATTGCCATCACGGATATTTATTGTCGTCACTGCTTTTAGGATGACCACTCAGATTACACGTAATTGTCCGTTCTTTCTTTACATTTTACTATGTATTGTGTGCCTGTATTCAGAATCGTATGTCAAGGTGCACATGGCAGGGGACAATTTGGGGAGTCCTCGTTCCCCTTCTCCATCCCAGAAATTAAAACTCAGGATTTCAGGGTCGTGGACCGGTGACTTTACCTGATATCTTCCTGGTCCTCGCTTTTCTTTTAAATGGTAACATTGGTTGTGGATCTCTGCATCTGGTTCCATCAGTTAAAGGATGAAGGCTCTGTGATGTCTGATATCCACCAATCTGATTCCAGGGGAAGGTCAGCTCAGGAACCCTCTCCACTACTGCTAGGAGTCTTAGCTTGGGTCATCCTTGTGGATTCCTGGAACTTCCCTGGCTCCAGGTTTCTCCCTAATCCCATAATGCTCTCTCTCTATTAAGATATCACTTTCATTGCTCTCCCACTCTGTTCCATCCCAACTCAACCATCTTATTCCCTCATGTTCTCATCCACCATCCCCTCCCCTTTACTGCCCTGTCTACCCCCTTCCCAGGGCAATCCATGCGTCCCTCTTAGGCTCCTCCTTGTTACCTTGCTTCTCTGGAGCTGTGGATTGTATTCTAGCTATCCTTTCTTTAAATCTAGTATCCACTTATGAATGAGTATATAGCGTGTTTGTCCTTCTGGGTCTGGGTTACCTCACTCATGGTGGCTTTTTCTAGTTCCATCCATTTGCCTGCAGATTTCATGATGACACTGTTTTTTACATCTGAATAGTACTCCATTGTGTAAATGTACTAATTTTTCTTTGAGTTGAGGGGCATCTAGGTTGTTTCCAGGTTCTGGCTATTATGAATAATGCTGCTGTGAACATAGTTGAGCACATGTCCTTGTGGTGTGATTGAGCATGCTTTGGGTATGTGCCCAAGAGTGGTATAGCTTGGTCTTGAGGTAGATTGAGCCTTAATTTTCTGAGAAACTGCCATACTTCTTTCCAAAATAAAACTTTCAATCATAAATACAGGTCATAGAGAGACTGGGAATTTTACATAACCATATGTGTAGTCTACAGAGAGATTGGGAATTATAACAGGAAAAATAAAAACCCAGAGACACATTTTGGAGTTAAAGCTTCAAACTGAAGATCAGAGAAGCAAAGCAGCCAAGCCAGTAGATCTTATCTCTACCAAGCTGAAATGGCGACCCTGTCTCCATGAATCCTCAGAGGCAAAAGCCCTCAGTTCTGTCTCCTCCTGCCTTTTAATCCTTTCTCTGTCTTATCCCCACCCCCACCCCCATGCAGGGATTAAAGGTGTATGGTCCCAAACGCTGGGATCAGAGTCATAAGCTCTGTTATTCTTCACTCTTGTGTAGGCCAGTGTGGCCTCGAACTCACAGAGATTCCTCTTCGTATTTCCTGAGTTCTTGGATTGAATCTGTGTGCCACCACTGCTTGACTTCAATAGCTTGTGGTTGACTTTGCTTTCTGGATCCTCAGGCAAGTTTTAATAAGTTATAAATAATTCTCCTTTATTCATCTAATACAAAAATAAATGTCTATAACTAACATAAGAAAAACATCACCAACACCTCGTCCATTTGCATTTGATAAATTCAGAGAGAATACTCCATTATTTATTCCATCTGGTCAGTCCAAAGTCTTGTACCTAATTTATTTTCTATTTCAATTTGCATTATCAAATTATCTTTATATGTATCTGAACCTTTTACACTTTATACATCTTTAGTGAGTTTCTTTTCTGAGTCTGGTAAACAATGAAATATATAGCTATGATATTTAGGCTTCAACTCCTCGGATATACAAGAAAGAAATAATATTAATTGACTAGGCAGGAAGTATGATCAAGCAACTTTTAATGAGAAATGACTCATTAAAATTTTAATGAGAAACACCTGGCTGCGTTGTCAGCACTTCTCTCTACCTAAGGTTCTGTTTATATTAATCAGTCAATCAGGTTTTATTGTAATAATATGCCATATATTGGCACTGTCTCCTAGTATCTTTGAAAGTCATTAAGTGTCTACAATCAATCTCTCCCAATTTGCAACTTTGGAGATCTAATTTTTATAAACATATTTACTCTCCTAAATAATTAATAGACTTTGTATTTTTCATGAGAAATTTGTAATCCCCAACAAGGCAAAATTTTCTTCTTCAAACATTCTATCTAAATGATCTACATTTGAATTAGATGATAAAATGTCATCCATGTAATGCAATACAATAGACTGAGGAAATTGAGTATGTGTGGTTTCCAACAGCTGCCATACAAAAATATTGGCACAGGGTGGGGATGTTTAACATCCCCGTGGGAGAACCTTCCATTGATATCTTTTAGCGGGCTGAGAATTATTGTAAGTAGCCACCGTGAATACAAAATTTTCTCTCTTTTCTTTGTAATGCTATACTGAAGAAACAGTCTTTTTAATCAATAACTATGAGAGGCCATCATTTAAGCAATAGAGAAGGCAAAGGAATCCCAGACTGTAGAGAGCCCTTAATAGCAGCTCCTTAATCTGTTGCCATTCACCATGCTTAGGAGCATCCTAAGGACCAGCTGAGCTCTCAATATGGTGTACATTTAATTTCTCCTGTACCAATTCTCCTAAAGCTTGCAATTTTTCTATTGTTAAAGGCCATTGTGCAATCCATACAAGTGGGTCTGTCAGCCATTTTAAAGGTAGAGTGTTGGTGGCTTTGGAAGATTAGCAGCTGTTGTGTCCTGTTCTTGGACAAACTGAATGGGTGCTGGTTGTTTTTTACAATAGCGTCTTATAAATTTATCAAAACCATCTATTAATTTATTATTTGTTTCTAAGTTTGGGGTAATGTTTATCAGAGTGTCCCACTGCTGCAATAAACCATGTCCCCCATAAATTCTGTCCTTCTGGCCCTATCAGTCGAGCTATGCCACACTCTGTATTACCAACAAAAAGTTCCAATCCGTAAAAGTTGAATATTTACCTCCAGAAGAGAATAATTTGGATGTCCCCTGTCTCCATCACCCCGAGCCTCTCCAGGCAGGAGAAGTCCCTCCAGCCCATTCTAGTTAATGCTAGGCCTAGCTGTATGTGTTTGGAATAGGCTAGGATGCCCTGGCTAGCCTAGGTATGTGTGTGGAGGCTCTGTGTCATGAACCCAAGGGAACTGAGTATCTTAGTTCTAACCCCCTGTTTAGGCAGTTGTAGCCAGGATGAAACACACAATACTCACAGGAAATGTTCAGAGTGAATGGGTCATTCGGGAGGTGCTCACTGGGTTCCGGGTTTCACACTCATAGGGTCCTGTGTCATTCCTCATGGCAGTGAGTAAAGTGAGAGTAATGTTGTCACCAGACAGCTCCCTCTTGCCATCTTCTGAGAGGCTTTGTCCATTTATCGTCCACAGGTAGGTTGTATTCTGAGTCTTAGGCTCACACGTTAACGCTACCGAGTCCTCACCCTCCATGGGATTGGAATTGTTGCTTGTGTTGTTGGGCTTAGGTAGCTGTGCTGTGCAAACAACAGAGAGAAGATTGCTCTGTCTGGTACATCTGATTTCTGCAAGGGCCTCTCCCAACCAGAGTTAATCTCTTATCTCCCCGCCTACCCAGATCCTTAAGAAGCAGGCAGGAAGCAAATTACAGGCAGCTGGATTCGCTGAGTGCTCAGAGCTCATGGGGCCTCCTGAGCTGGGTATGGGAGAAGCCAGGGCTTTCTCATGAGTGAATTGAGCTGCAGTGTTTGGGGATGGACAGACTCAAGCCTTGCAATCAGAGACCTCATTTTATCTCCTGGTCCTCACTGACCCATTGCATTCCTTGAGACACAATGTGTGAGTCCCTCCAGCTGCACTGACCTCCACTGCTCAGTGTAGACCAGCGCCCTCCAAGCCTTTGCTGTTCAGGGCTGTCCTACACATAGGTCATGATTAGTCTTCCCATTGAGCTTCCCTGAGAAACCTGACAGCCTGTCAGTGACCTCACACAGTCAGGATCTGGGTGGCATTCAGGTGGGAGGGGTCACAGGTGGGTCGTCCTTGTCAGCTGTTTGATGTTGATTGACATGAATCATGGAACCCTGAAAGAATCCTGAGTCTACAAAATGATCTGGAAGATTAAATGGCACCTATGAGTGTCTCCATGTTGGGAGACAGGAGATTAGGCAGTGGACTGGTGGCTTGTGTCACCCATGGGCTATGTGATCCAGACTCAGTGACTGTGGTTCCTGTCTCAGATTTCCTATAATAGGACACATGGTAAATGACCATTACCATTCCTGCAAGTTAACCTTAAATGTGACCTACGACCTACCTTCCATCAAGCAGTATCTGTTACCATTTGTCTGTAGGAAATAATCCTTAGGCTGGATCAGGAGGCCAAGGAGCTGCCATTTATACACTTTCCCTCCTGTCTCTTTAGGGCTCCTGACCTTCCTGTGAGGTCTCAGAAGACCATCAGAGCAGCTGCTGACTGCCTGTCACACCTCCCCACCTATGCTGAGCACACTGAGTCTCAGGAGGAGATGCCCGGGTGACCCACCTCAGACATGGCTCTCATAGGCTGACAGTCAGCAGGCCACCAGCCTACAATCAATCACTGTCCCCTGTCAGCTCCAAAGGGAGGGTAAATTCCAACCCAGTCTACAAGCTTCCCTGGATTCCTGGTCCAATCTGGACAGTGGTCAGGAGCAAAGCTTCGTGTGCTCACCTCTCTGTGAGAATCTGATGGTTTCCTCAGCCAGGCCCTGCCTTCCTTATTCCTGAAGGGTCTTTCTCAAGGCCATGGTCATGATGAGCATTAAGACTCTGGGCAGAGTCTGTCATGCCTGGGCTCAGGATCCTTAGTCCTGCTTCTCTGAGTGTGGATTCCAGGGAGACATCCTGATTTATTGCTGTTGTCTCCACTCTGTGTCCTTTACTAAATGCTTGAACCGCAATGTGGGGACCATGACCCAGAGTCTTCCAGGAAAGACAGTGCTATTTAAAGTAGGATTAGCTCCACCGATGACTCAGAGGTGACAGAGGATTACTTACGGCGGACACAGAACTTCTCAGTTGCAACCTCAGTGTCAAATGTGTCCCCTGACTGAATTTCTGGATGAGCAGGGAGCCATTATTGTATATTGTCTTTCTGACAGTGTATCCATGCCTTATTTCACATATTCTATTGGATACTGTGAATCGTACAATAGCATTCACTTGTATTATTACTTTAGTGGTTGTATTGCACCAGACAAAGTACTCGGATAACCATGGCAGATTGTGAACCTGTAGTGGAACCTTTGCTCCTTCAGCAACTTGGGACGGAATGGCTTCAGCAATGATTTTAGCACTGGCGGGAGCGTTCCAATAGGTTACAAGTGAGGCTAAGAGGGAAGAGAGAAAAACAGATCAGGGCCTTTGTATTTGGTAGAAATTTGCAACCAGAGTGAGCTCAACTCTCAGCCTTGGGGTGTGTGTCCTGTTGGGGGAGGTCAGCAGCATCACCTGCATTCCTCAGTACCCTGAATCTGTCCCCCGGGTGACAGTGTCTTCTCAGGTGTCTACACAGCTCACCCCTCTCCCCCTCAGATCCCTGCCCACACTCAGAATCTCTGGGGAGTGAGGGCATGTCTTCTCTGACCTCCTCCTCTACAGACTCTGTGCCCCCATTTTCTGCCCTTTCCCTGCTGTTTCTTCTGAAATGCTTGTCAACCCCGAGGCCGCCTTCTAGATGTCCTTGCTGCTCTGTCTTCCTGCCCAGCAGCACTAGGACTTTGTGAGGAGGACCAGTTTGATTTTGGTTTAAACCCCACTGCCAGGAACAGGCTCAGATACCTGTGAGCAAATCAGTGTCCCAGAGCCTGGGGTTTGTTTGCAGATTTCTCAGGATCCTATGCAATGTTGCTGCTTACTGACCCCAGTTTGAGTTTTACCTGGAGAGTCACCCTGACAGAGCTGTGAATGTCAGTCTTCAGGACACAGTGGCCAGTGCTCACTGCACTGCCAGCCTCATGATACGCCATGAACCAATTAGAATCAAGGATTCTGATGGAGGATTTAACCACAAATGCAGGCCATCTTGGAGTTTTGAGTTGACATGAATTGGCCATTGTTTTCTCTGTAGATGCTCCTGTGGAGCCAGCGCTCTCTCCCTCCTATTGAGCTTTGGTGTTCATCCCGCAGCCTTGTCGTGAACCTTGCCCGTGTGGGGGTGGAATCCTTTCCTTCCCCCTGCACTGTGTGAGAAATAAATCACAGTCAAACCGGACCTTTTCACTGCCAGGGCTTTCTCCTTTCCCAATGGACACCTTGAAGTCTGCCCTTCTGCTGTCAACAAATACATCTCCACTGGAACCTTCGCAAGACAAGCCAACGCCAGCATGGTGGATTTGTTGGTTTGTAGCCCTGGGCCACCCTGCCAGCAGCTAGGAAGCAGCTGGCCTGTGCCAAGGTGGAACTAATTGAAACAATCCTTGGATTGTAGTGAGTTTGTTTTAATCTAACATATGGGGCTTCTCTAAAGATGGGAATGCAGAGCTAATCTACTAGTTACACACACACACACACACACACACACACACACACACATCCACACACACACACACACACACTAACCCACTAGTCAGCCATAGAGCACAGTCAGTGGTGTCCACACATTTACTCCCAGTACTTCTGACACAGGGGCAGATGGATCTCTGTGAGTTCAAATCCAGGCTGGGCTACATGAGAGCACATCCGTCTAAAGGAGAAGCAGAGCTCACACCTTTGATCCCAGCACTTGGGATGACACAGCTTTGATCCCAGCACTGTAGAGGAATATAAAGTAGCAGCCAGTGTAGCCTGAGTGCAGCCTGAGGTTTGGTGGAAAGCATCGCGATCTGAGTGAACCTTAGGAGCTGAGCAGGCTGGAGATGCAGTCTGAGAGTTGTGCATCGCCCCTTTGGTCTGAGCCTTGGTAGAGGTGACAACTCTCTAGTGGGCTTGGCCGCTCTGTTTCTTCAATCCTCAGCTTTAACCCCTGGATCTGTCTGGATTTTTATTACATGCCACAGGTTCTAGCTTACCATCCAGTCACACTTAGGAATGTAGTGTAGCACACAGATTCCCCTCTTCCCTTCTTAGATCTTCCTAGATATTTCAGGTCTGTGCCTTTAACTGACCCCTTTCCTTTAAGAGTTCAGCAAAGACTTTAGGACAGCTCAGTCTTCTCCCAGAGCATAAAGGCAGGCGACAGCAGGAACCTCTTCTCTGTTTTTATGACCCTGGAAAACTGAAGCATTGTCTGCTGCTTTGGCCAGAGAGTTGCTGATGGTGTGTGTGCATAAACTGAGAAGTTTGGAACAATAAAGAGACATGCAAAGAAAGATCACGGTTTGCACTGATCTCCTTTCCAGCCAGATCCCAGATTGCCCTCACTTACTGTCGCCCTTCCTTGGACCCTGGAAGAAGGCTTTAAGGCTGTCCCATAAGAACCTCCAGGGGTCACATGGGCTGGGGGTGGAGTCTGTGTGTCAGTCCTGCCTTCCTTCCTTCTATTCCTTTCTGGTTCTGTGTTCTAGAACACACTTTGAGCCACAAGACTAATAAGTTTCCTGTGTCCAGAGAGAACAGCACCCACCCCAGAGCTGCCCTCTGCTGTGTCCTGGCCTTGTCTGTTAGCACCAGAGGGAGTCCCTGGGCTTCTGTAGGCAAGAGTGTATTTCCTTGTGACATAGAAACCCATCAGAGCCCAGTCTGCGCTGTGTTCCCAAAGCTCTGGGAAGGTGGCAGTTATCTCTAGGGACTGGAAAAGGTCTAGTTGTGGAGAGTCCTGACCCATTGTCGCTGATGTCACTAGTCGGGTGTCTGATCCAGGGATAGAAGCTATGTCAGGGTTGTATATCGTGGTGTGCTGGAGGAGGTGGCCTGTGTGTCCTAGAAAGAGAACCGTGTTCTCTGGCTTCCTATGGAGGACACCAGGGAGACAGCCCCACCCCCATCCTCCTGTGCTGGCTGAATGTGGTTCAGGTCTGCCCCTGCCCACTGACCTTTCCTGTATGCCTTAGTTCTCTTCCTTGATTGCCCTGTCATCTCCCTGTCATTCCTCATGAATGACGAGAAGGGGGGGGAACTACATAGGGTCTCCCTGCAGAGTGGGCTTCTCAGAGACCCAGGAAATGATTATTGAGGGAGCTCCAGCTCTGTTGGAACTGGGATGGAGACAAGGCAGCAAGATGACCTCACACCTCCAGGAGAGGTTTCCCTGTTGATATGTGGTTTATTGTCGCCCTCTGGTGTTTATGGGGAGACCTGCACCTCATGTCAGGGCTGCCCCAAGGATGGTAGCCAAGCTCCAAATGCTGTCAGGAGCTGAGCAGCAAGTTTCCCAGGAGAGGCCCCAGTGTGCAGCTGCCTTGGAGGATCCAGTTAGAGTTTCGCTGAGGGGAGGCCGTGCTAGCCGAGGTTTGATAACAGCTGCCACTTTGATCTGCAGCTCCAGAAGACTGGTGATGTTGAACCCTTTCTTGTGTGTTTATTAGCTTTTTGTACCACTTGTTCTGGGGCAGGAGGATCTAAGTCCATTGCTCACTCCAATATATTTTTATTTTAAATTTAAAGCAAGTGCATCCGCCACTCACAATAACACATGCCTTCATCTTGGGTCTCCCAGAGAGGTGGCAGCATAGACTCACATGTGGAAATTGCTGGCTAAGGACCCTTTTTACATCAAAATCATGTTACATGCTGAGTGAGCATTCAGAGGACCCACACAGAGTCCAGCATGTATGTGAACTCATCAGGGAACATTTTGTCTCTTTAAAATTACCCTTTCATGTTCTCCTTGCTAAATGTTGCACTGTACCTCTGAGTATTTACTTACATATGTACCTGCACACATTACAGGCTAGTGTGCTCCTCATGGTTTAATTAGGGTTTCACACACGAGCATGGATGTTGGGGTTGTTAGTATAGTAAAGGCAATTAAGCACTAAAGAAAATTTCCCCTGTCATGGTGGCCATCAATTGCTCATGGGTCTGAGGAAGGGGTGTGTCCTCTGGAGCCCCTGTCTGGCCCACGGTGTGCTGTTGATGGGCAGGTCTCACACGTGTCTTGTGTGTTGTGTTTTCATGAGTTTATGGTCATATCATGTGCAGGAGACAGCGGTTCACCTCCCTCCTCCCCATCCCAGCCCTTACAAGATGTCATCTCTCCTCTCCCACGTGTTCCCGGAGCCAGGCAGTGGGTAATATAGGAGCTCCGTTCATGGCCGAGCACTCAGCTATCATTTATTCTCTCACCACTCTCCTTCTTGCATCAAAGGTTCCTCAGACACAGGAGGGGCACAGAGGTGACGCATGACTGGATGGGGACTGTTCTGCCACTTAGGGGAGGCCTAGTTCTGCACTGGGCCATATTTACCTTCTCCTGACCTGAGGAGGTTTGTCAGGTGACGCACTCTTCCCTGAGCTTGCACAGCTAGGGTCCTGTGTGATGGGAGAGGGCATAGGCCTGCCAGGCAAAGATGCCTGAGCCCCCACACCCTGCAAGCAGAGAGAATGTGAGCTGAGTGCTCCCTCTTGCAGGGAGGTCAGGGTCCTCCAGTCTGAGAGCATTAGTGGTGATGGAGTGTGTACTGGGTGGAGACGCTCTGATTGTGTTAGGTGTGAGTGAGAAGGGGAGGTTGAGGAGGCTCAGTTTCCACGGGAAGAATGGAACAGCAGTCGGGGCCCTCAGTGCTGTTTGTGACAGGGGTCCTTGCTGCTCCAGGAAAGGCTCACGTCCCTAGGGGAGCGACTGTTTGAGAGGACATTGGGGGGCCTTGGGGCCTCATCCACAGCAGGTCAATGTATACTACCAGATTTGAACCGGGTAGCTGTGTCTTCCTGAGGTCCCGGTGGACAGTGGCCCTGGGAAAGGGAAGAATTGTGTCGGGAGCCGCATTCGCCATTACAAGATGGCACTGGCTTCCTGTTTCCTGGTTCTTGTTTACAGCATTAGCTATGCTGACTGCACATGCGCCACTGTATGGTAATTTCTATATGGTAGCTCTCCCTATCAGAGAAGCTATATCATTCGGGCGTTTTGCGGAGCACCAATTACAGACGAATACGTCGCCCTGCAGGCTATTTAAGCCGTGCGTATTCGGGGCTTTGGGGTCCTTCTCCATCAGCATGTAAAGAGCGCTACAATAAAGATTCTGCTGGACACATCTTCGGTTGCCGCGTCTTCCTTATCGGCAAAAGTTGCGCGCGACAGAATTGCCCTCGTGGTGCAAGAGAAGTCACACCTTTAGGGGCAAACAGTCTGAGGAAGGGACGGTGCATCCACAGAGAATCAGGGAACACCCCTTCTCTCTTAGGTGTCTGTTTGGAGGGCTGAGTAGAGGGAAGTTGAGGAGATGCAGTATGAAACCTCTTCTGCCATGGGACAGGGGGTGACAGTTCCTCAGCATGGACAGACCCTGGGGAACATTCACCCAGCAAAGGGACTCAGGAACCAGGAAAAGATCAGTCCTGGATGTTTGACCCAGTGGAAATGTCTAGTCCTTGGTAGGAAAAGCAGGGCCAGCCAGATAGAACTCAGGGCATATGTCACTTCTCAGGCTGGGCCTGCTGTAGTCAGGCCTTCTCCTGAGGACAGCATGTGACAGTGGCCCATAGAAGATATATTATCCAGACTGGTCCTAGCTGATCCCCGGGATCATGTACTGTGGTTTCAGGTACTTTAGAAGGAGTTGGTAGAGGGAAAGACAGAAGTCTCTGCTTCCAGGGAAAGCAGGGAGTAGGTGTGGCCAGGTCTCTCGGCACTCTTCGTGTAAATTCCAGGTTGTAGTTTCTAGATCATTCATTTGCTTTTATTATTATTATTATTATTATTATTGTTGTTGTTGTTGTTGTTGTTGTTGTTTTATTCTTCATTACTTTCTTCCTCCATTATAAAAGTGTTGCGCGTTGGCTACACTGTTTCCTCTGCAGGTTGCAGGGTCCAGTGGGAGAATCCGAGTCCTTCCCTTTATCCTCCCACAGGACTGTCACCGGGCACAGAAGAAACATGGGATTTCTAGTCCAGGGATGGGGGCTGTGGGTTAGAGGATTCATTTGAGTCTGGTGATTTAATTCTAGAATCACGATTTATTGTTCACTTGCCTTCACTTTCTGGACCAGACATCCCTTCAAGCTGCTGATGTCCAAGATTAAAATCTCCAAAGCCTCCAAAGTCTCTCTGGTCCAGAGACACCTGCTGAAGCTGCTAGTGTGGAGAAGTTGGGGCTGCTGACATGTGGGAGAGGTGTCTAGTGACAATGGTTGGGTTCCAACAGCCTTTTGTGTCTGGGCCCCTGGAGTCTTGGATGTCATTAACCCCCACTGCTGCTGTCATACACATTTCTGCGGTTGCTGCCCCTTCCCTGCCCCTCATCTTCTCACCTCTCTTCCAGGCAGGTCTGCCCCTGCCCTGTCCAGCTTTGTCATTCCCTTAACAAATAGGTGCTTGTCCTGGCATTTTCTCACTAACTCCTGGATTCAGTCCACCTTCCCAAGTCATAGTGAAGGGCACAGAAGTCAGTAGAGACTCCATATGGACCCCTGGGCTCCATAATGTGCTAGGTTCCCCCACTGTGTAGGCTTTCCCACTGCGCTGAGTCCAAGGCTCTGCAGAAACGCAGTGGCTGCCTTTGGAATAAGACAAACAGAGGAAGACTCAGAGATCGCAGCACTCAAAGTCCCGGGGACTTGTTCAGCTTTGTCTTCTTCAACCCTGGCTGGGCCCCTCATGGTTCTCCTGGAGGTGACCTGGGATTCTTTCTCTTTATCTTCTTGCAAAAGAACAGAACTCCCAAAGCCTCCCTACGCAGACTGTGGTAGCCATTGTGACTGGGGTCCCTGTTGGTGTGGCTCTGGTGGCTTCCCTGGGCTTCAGCCTGTTCCTCAGAGGGACTGGCGGGTATTAAGGCTTCTCTCCATATCATCTCCCTGGATGGCTAGAGCAGGAAGGAAGGAGAACCGTCCATGGGCTGTGGGCCTGGCTCCCTGATCCTGGTGGCGGTGGTTGTGATAATGGTGATTGTAGAGAGCTGCGAAGTGCCGCGCCTTAAAGATGGCGCTGGCTTCTGCCTTCCACCTCCCCTAGGGTGAGCGCTCTCTGGCGTAAACAAGCCCTTATTTGGTTAAGTCTGTTCAGCCTGTCTGCTTCAGCGTTAGAGTAGCCTATCTGCAGGGTCCACGTAGCTCACTGGGGTTGGTTAGCGCAAGGGGATTTAAGCCTGTGCAGGGGTCACCCGGGTCTCTGGCGGATCAGAGGAAGCACGTTTCAAGGATCCTGATTAAAACTGCATGAAGAAGATCTTCCCAGAGTCGTGTCGTCCTTGCTGTCAGGGGTAGGCGCGTACAGGTGATGGGAGAAGTGATAATGGTTTTGGTAGAGGTGGTGGTGGTTGAGGTGGTGGTGGTGGTGGTTGAGGTAGCATTAGTGGCCATGGTGGTAGTGGTAGTAGTTGTTGTGGTGGTGGTGATGGTGGTAGTGGTGTTCCTGGTGGTGGTAGAGGTGGTAGTTATAGGGTTAAAGGGCCCTAAAACTAGAGCTAGTGAAAGAAATACACCCTGTGCCTGAAGTTGAGGGCAAAAGGCTAAATTGCTCAGTGAAGGAAACACAGTTTGACCCTGAAACCAGAGCCACCTCTGCCCCTGACTAACTAAACCAACCAATCCCTGTGCAGGAAAACCAACCAATCCCTGAGCAGAAAATCTTCTCCCTGGGAAATCTCCACCCCTAAGCAGCCCCATATAAGCCCCTTGCCTGTTCAGTTGCTGGCTGTCCTTTCCCACCCTGAAGAAACAGTTACATCTGCTGGGAAATTTCCTTAGGGCTGGAGCAGAAAAAATAGTAACTTTTCAGCTGAGCTGGAGGAGACTGCTGCATTTCTGCAGGGGTTTCCCCTTCAGCAGGGCGATGCAGGAGAAGTAACAGCTTGGGCCAGAGCTGAGCTGAGCAGAAGATACAGGTAGCTCTGGTTGGATGTTCCCTCAGGAGAGGAGCAGGGTTGCCACATTCTGCAGGGAGACCAGCCCCCACCTGCTTCAGGTATCACCTGAGTTCCCAACAAGTCAGGATGCCTTCCCTCCTGAGCTGTCCTCTTGCCCCTCTGTCCTTCCCCCTCCCTCCCTTCCTCTCTCCCTCCCTCCCTCCGTCCCTGTCTCCTTCCCCCTTTCCTCACTCTTCCCCAACCCTGAGTCCCATCTAGTCCAGGCTGCTCTGGAACTCCCTATATATCTGTAGATGCAGTGGACTGTCCCCACCCACAGCTCCATGCAGCCACTACAGGCAGCTGCCACCACACCCAGGTCATGTGGTCCTGGGGACCGAGCCCAGGGCTTTCCCCCTAATTAGCCAGGGCTACCTCACTGCCCCATGATGGCCAGAAACAAGCACAGAGAGAGGAGCCCTGTTTGAGGGGAGCTGGGCCCCAACTGCAGAGCACAGAATTCAGGGCGGGGTGGTTGTCTGCTTCCTGTGTAAGTGAATTCTCCCTGAATAAACCCCAATCAGCCTGTATTGTGACCCAGAGTCTTATTACTGGCTTTATCTGGTGCCGTGAGTGGGGTGGGGTGGGCGGGGTGGATATCTCACTACTGGCTTTATCTGGTGCCGTGAGTGGGGTGGGGAGGGCGGGGTGGATATCTCACTACAGCTGACATTGGATGTCTTCATCTGCTGCTCTCCACCTTACTTTTTAAGGCAATCTCTCAGTAGATCTGGAGCTCGCCCGTTTGGAGTGTCCACATATTCTAGAGCTGGGGTTACAGGTACAACCTGCCATTCATGGTTTTTATCGGGGTGCTGTTGATCTGAACTCAGGCCCTCATGGTTGTACAGCAAGCCCTCTACTTACTGAGTCAGCTCTCTGGGCCCATTGGAAAGGTCTCTTAGGGTTGGAGAGGTGCCTCAGTGGTTTAGAGTGCTTGCTCTTCTTGAAGAGGACCCAGCTTCAGTCGCCAGCACTCACTTGGTGGCTCACAACCATCCCTAACTCCGGGTCCAGGGGATCCATCACTCTCTTCTGCCCTTGGAGGCACAAGATGCTGTGATGATTCAGGATGCTCAGACCACCACCCACAACAGAGAGAGCCAGACCCGGCCTCTTCCTTATAAGGGGTCACGTCCACACACCAAAGCCATACTTTAAGGCTGGTACCTCAAATCTATTGGCAGAACAAGTTGCCACTACACTATCAGAGCACTGAGCATGAGCATGGTGCTTAAACATACATTTGGGGGAAATATCTGTCCATAAAATAAATAGATCTTTTAAAAGTTTGGTTTTTGGTTTTGTTTTTGTTTTGTTTTGTTTTGTTTTGAAAACATGGATGCAGTGTTATATAGTAGATGTATATTGTTTAGCATTGTAGAATTCAACAGTCTGCAGACAGGTATGTGATTTGGGGGGCTGTAAGAATTAAGCCAGATATTTTTAGGTCCTGGGATTATAGGTCAGAATGGATTAGGGTCTTTAGGAGTCAGAGAAAACTAAATCTTCTAATTCCTGTTCTTCCTCTTGGTGGTTTGTTGGAGATAACATCAATCCATGAGAGTTCATATTAAAATTTTCAGAGAAATGCAAGCTAGTTTCTAAACACAGACATTATTAAGACTCAAGCACATTTATAATGAAATTATATTAAGAAGAAAGGTAACTGGTTGTAGTGATCCCACTGTTAAGGATAAAAGGCTCTTCCTCTAGGAGTAGATTGGTAAGTTTCAAACCTGGGACAAATGGCTAGGGTGCCTATTTAACATATCAAAGCAGCAAGTATTAGATTTAAATAGTTTACATTCTTGTACATTAACACAAATTCAATTATTTCTGTTATACTGTATATGTTTCTCTTTCTGCTTAAGACATTTTTAATGTATTGATACAAATTTAAAATTATTTTTTGCTATATTGTATATACTTCCTACTTTTGTTTAAGATATTTTTGTATATTGATAAAAATGTAAAGTTATTTTAGTTATAATGTAAAATTATTTTTTGCTATATTGTATATACATTCCTACTTTTGTTTAAGATATTTTTGTATATTGATAAAAATGTAAAGTTATTTCAGCTGTACTTCTTTTTAGGATATTTCTTATATTGATACAAATGAAGGTTATTTTTGTAACACTGTATATACATTTCTTCCTCTGGTTAAGATATTTTTTATATTACCACAATTTTTAGGTTATTGTCCTTACACTGTCCATTTCTATTTCTGCTTAAGGTGTTACCTATACACCTTGTTTACCTTTATAATATGAAGTTTCGGGCCTTAAAGCTATATAGGATATCAAAATTTATAAGCTAATAGTCACTCATCTTTGTTAAACTTATATTTAGGTTTTCTAGACATGCAGATATATGTTCTGAATAGATAGATGATCTTCAAACACATCAAAGGCCTACAGAATATGGCATTTAAAATGTTTCTGTAACTTAGAATTCTTTTGACCCAAAATATATCTGCTCCTGGCAGCACCAATCTACTTTGACAGAACTGGCCTATTTGAGGAAGAAACTGCCCTTACCCAGTAAGTACAATGTCCAATCTGGTCACACACAAAACGTGATTGCCAAACTTTGCCAAGACAGGGTCAGACAGTCCTTCAAATTTTTCTTTTTCTGAAAAAGGTCTGGCAGATATTCTAAGCCTGTAAGCCAAAGTTGGATGCCCAAACATTGCAGAGAAACCTTGAGTGACTCTCTAGTCAGCTGTTTTATCATTTCTGTCATTTTTTTTTTTTTTGGAAGTTACTTACTTGCACTTCCTGCTTATTCTGATAATATTATTTTTGATGGGATTGAAGACTGGATAGTTATGTCCACATTGCAGAAAAGTCAGTAGACTGGCACCTTTGAGTCAGTAGAAGCTTGGGACCCAAAATGACTTTGGTTATAAGCATGACACTCCTCCCTCTGTCCAGAAAGTGGGGTGTGTAGAGATTAGCCAGATGTTTTTAGTGCAATGAGGAGCACCTTAGATGTCAACCAAAGGGAGTTTAAAATCTCGAGCTTATGACTATGATAACAGAAGTCAATGTCACCAGAGCTAGGTTAATAGTTTATCAGAACTCCATTGATTAGTGTTAAAACTCAACTTTTGAAGTCTTAGTATAGCAATAGCATAATGAAGGAGAGAAATATGAAGCATTTTTCCTTTTTTAGATACCTTAAATCTGATGGGAGATGTCATTCTGTAAATATGTTTCTCTTATTGGTTAATGAATAAAGCACTGTTGGCCAATAGGAAAGGAAAATAGATGGGACTAGGAGACAAGAAAGATTCCAGAAGTAGTAGGGAGGAGATTCAAGATGCAGGACAGAGAGAATAGAACGCCAGCCCCTCTCTCTGGTAAGATGAGACCACGTGGAAATACTTAGAGTAATAGAAATGGGTTAATAATTAAGACAGAGCTAGCCAATAAGAAACAAGTAACAGGCCAACAGAATTATATCTAATACAGCGTCTCTGTGTGTTGTTTGGGTCTGGCACGACAGTGGGTTCAGACCGGCAGGGAAAATCTGCTCTTAACATGATGGCGCCTTCAACATGGCTAAGAACTTTCACTTAAAACTTGACAAAAGCTTAAAAAGAGGTTTAGAAACAAAAGAACAAACCCAAGCAAGGCTTCTTGGTAGCAGCATTTTCTCAGTTGAGCTCTGTTTTGCTAGAGACAAGAAGAGACTCGCATGGCTCCTTTAAGGGAGGTTTCCTGACTCAGCATAAGTGGCTAAAACCTGCAAGGATTTTAAAGAGCTCTGCTAACAACTGAATGGTGTGTACAAGAGCTGGCAGTAGCAGTGACACATCTCCAAGCTGGCAGCATACTGCTGGATTGCAGCATAGACCAAGGCAGTGAGCACAGCTCTCAGTTCTGGCTGTAAAAGTACCCACCATCATCTTTTATAGACCGCGGCTAATACAGCTGTGGCTTTCATTTTAACAATGTTATTGTTTACCAGATAAAGGACTCATGGCCAGAAATAGATAAAGATTCACAGTAAAGAAAGATTCAGATTAAGAAAAAACCTCTAAAGGTTTACAGTGTGTTTTAAAATATACATAGGCTTGGGAGAGAAAAAGAAACAAGATAAATGGTTTAAAAAAGAATAGTAAAAAGACAGAGTACCTGGGTGTGGTGGCACATGCCTTTAATTCCAGCAGTTGGTAGACAGAGCCAAGCAAATGTCTGTGATTTCAAAGTAAACCTGGAATACAGAGTTAATTCCAGGACAGATAAAAGTTATACAGAGAAACCCTGTCTCAAAAAATGAAAAGATAGAAGTAGAAGAAATAAAGTAATAAAAAAAGCCGTGTAAATATGGAAAGCACAGAGAGAATCTGGATATTGTACAATATTATATTGTCTTTGTATTGTTTGACTGCTGAGGAAATAACAACTGTTCAAAGCAATGCTGCTGGATTAATTCAATTTATAGATTTTAAAAATGCTTTGACTTCCAAATTTATGTCTAAGGATAGGTTACTGGGGAAAAGGATTTCTATTTTTGTTTCCACAGAAAATGAAAGGCTGTGGATTCCTTCCAGATTAACATGGTTTGATCAAGCCAGACCCCCTGAAACAGCATCCCAGGTGATCCAACATTCAAAACAGCTGGACAAAGCAGCCTTGCAGGCTACAGCCAGGATTTCTGCGTCTTCTTAGGATCCCCAAGACAGTGCCCTCTACCAGCAGGAAGCAGTTTGGAAAGAACGAAGCCCAAATTCCCAAATATTGTTTATAAATGTTTGTTTTCATTTTCATATGGGTTGATTATAAATTGTTAATGACCACAACCAATCTCTTTAAAGGTAAAAAGGGGATTGTGGTGTATACATATATATATATATGATTACTTTGTTTTGGAATGGACTGGCATTTATTGTAAGGTCAATTTTGTAATAGGTATATTTCTCCTCTTGGTTAGGTATTGTGTTTATATAGCTCACTTAGAAATGTATAATTTAGTGAGGATTTTAAATAGTTACCTATAATACTCAAAACTTTAGTTAGGTTTTACCTATAATAGTCAAAACTTATAGTTAAGATTTCTAGATATACAGAGATGTATTTGAGATGAATAGGCATTCTACAAACCTTTCAAAGGCCTACAGAATATGGCATTTAAAATGGTTTAGGGTTTTTCTTGACAGTGAGGCACAACTGCTCCTGGCAACACCACCTGTGCCAGAAAGGAAGATGGACATCAAAGAAACTCATTATGGAGTTTGCCTCCAATATGGCAAGACTAGCCATTTCGGCAAGATACTGATCTTGTCTGTACTATTTGACTTTATACTGTATAAGTTGGACATGCAGGACCCACAGAAAAGTGACTGCTGATACAAGATGGACATTGCTACAGGGTTCCTGCTTCATGGAAGAGTCTGCCAGACACAGAGAAAAGTGACTGACAAACTGCCAACACAGGAGGACAGTTTAAAGTTTCCTGCTTTGCTGAGGAGTCTACCAGACACACTATGGCCTACAGGCTGAAGATGAAACATTTCAGAATTACTTCGGGTGACTGACCAGGCAGTGAGTTGTCTCTGTCCTTTCTAGAGTTTATATATTATCCTTTTGTGGTCTTTAATGGAGTTGAAGACAGTTAGTTGTGGTTATAGTTTTCCTTTGTTAGGATTAAAGATAAGTTACATATAAGACTTTAGACTCACAAAGATAGGTAGATGATAGAATATTTTCTTTAAATCTTGCTAAATGTCAATGGACTATTAACTGTGATTCTTATTTGATAACTGTTGTGTGATATATTTTGCTATGCTAAGGTTAAAACCCTTCTCTTTATTTTAGACAAAAAAGAGGAGATGATGGGAGATGTCATTCTGCAAATATGTTTCTCTTATTGGTTAATGAATAAAGCACTGTTGGCCAATAGGAAAGGAAGATAGGCAGGACTAGGAGACAAGGAGGATTCCAGAAGTAGTAGGGAGGAGATTCAAGATGGAGGACAGAGAGAGTAGAACGCCAGCCCCTCTCTCTGGTAAGATGAGACCACGTGGAAATACTTAGAGTAATAGAAACGGGTTAATACTTAAGACAGAGCTAGCCAATAAGAAACAAGTAACAGGCCAACAGAATTATACCTAATACAGCGTCTCTGTGTGTTGTTTGGGTCTGGCACGGCAGTGGGTTCAGACCGGCAGGGAAATCACTTTTTACCAATCCAGTCATATTACCAGCAGTCATTGCGAAGTGAGTTGCTATCAACCAAGTGATAGTAAAAAGTTACTTTGAAACATGTTTTGTGAGTGTATCTCCCTTCAGAGTCTGGTAACAAGGTAAGCAGTGTCTGGACCTAGTGCTAGCTCTAGGAGAGCCAGGCCTGATTTTTTACATATGAAGAGAAGCATTGGCTCCCGCTCTTAAACTGACAAAGCTATCACTAGCCTAGTTGTCAACACCATCAGAGTTCTGAGAAGGATGAATTTCACCTGAGTAAGTAGGAAGTACAGACCAAGCAGCTTCCAAATGCATTACAATTGACAGGGAGTAGCCGGCTCCCTGGACAATCACCCTAGGTTCCTCTGTGGCCTTAGGGGGCAGAGGTCACAGATAGTGTCAGCCTGCAGCCACCAGGCCCAGAAGATCTGACGGAATTTTCTGTGCCTACCTTATCTAGACAAAGGGGAGCAATGAAGTCCCCGGTGTCCTGCTTGTGTAGAGTTTGCACAGGGTCCTGGTGATGGGGAGGGGGGAGGGGGCGAGCCTGCTGTGCCTCACCCTGGTCCTTCCACATGTGAGGAGGGCTAGCTGCCTGCTCTCCTCTGCCACCCAGCCTGGTGCTGCCATGGGGTCATGTGGTCATGAGACTACGCCCCAGAAAGCCGGGAGGCATGGTGAGCCTTCCATCCCCTAAGATGCCTACTGTCAGGCAGACTGGGCGGCTGCTCCTGTCCCTAGATTCACTCTCCTTTCCACTTCCCAGCATGGAGGTCAGATCTGTGGGAACCCCTACTCAGCACATGCAGGGTTCCTGTGAATCCCAAGAGGACAGTGACACCAGAATAAAGACTGTCCACCCCTCTCACAGAGGCACGGTGGGCAATGCGAGTTTCGGCCTGGCATGAAAATGTCTATGATGACTCACTGAGTGACTGACTGACTGTGTGTGTGTGTGTGTGTGTGTGTGTGTGTGTGTGTGTGTGTGTGTGTGCGGTGTGTGTGTGTATGGAGTCTGTGGTCTAGACGGTGTGTGTGGTATGTATACATGGTGTATGCTGTGTGGTGTATGTGTGTATGGTGTGTGTGTGTGTGTATTTTGTATGGATGTGGTATGTGTGTATAGTGTGTTTGTGTCTGTATGTATGGTATGTCTGTTTGGTGTGTGTATGTTGAATAGATGGGGTGTGTATGTATATATGGTGTGTGTGGTATGTTTGTATATGTGTGTATGGTGTGTCTGTGTGTGGCATGAGTTTGGTGTGTGTCTATGTGGTACAGATGTGGTGTGTGTGTATGGTATGTGTATGGTGTGTGTATGGTATATTCATGTGTGTGTGTGTGTGTGTGTGTGTGTGTGTGTGTGTGTGTGTGTGTGTGTGGTATGTGTGTTCCCTGATCCTTACCCTTTCAAGCCCACAATGGCAACACTCGCCTGGTGTAGTGGCCCTAAGAAACTGTATCAAGTTACTCTCAACTCATCTCTCCTCCTGTGTCAATAACCCGCATGTTTGGGTCACTCCCGGCCTCTTTCCCAGGTGGAAGTCCTCTGCTGTGCTCCTGCCCTCCCGGCTACAGCACCCTGAGCTCAGACTCTGCTCCCACAGACATGGGACAGACACAGGGAGGCCGGGCCTTGGCAGCAGGTCTCTCGGAGGATCCTACTGAGTGCCATCACTCCCTCACGAGGAGAACATGTAGAGAAGCCCAGTATGTGGAGAAGCAACGACGACTTTATTATTTCACATGTGTAGCCAACACGTGGATGTCAGCTGTGGGGCAGGGCGGGTGTGGGGGCCAACAGGGCTGAAGAGTCACAGGGCAATGGGTTCATCAGAGAGGACAAAGCCCCACAGACAAAGGGCTAAGAGGAGCGCCAGCCCTAACAGCGACGTGAGGGAAGAGGCCGGAGCCCCTCCCTCCAGAGACTTTTCCTCCTCAAGCAGATCCTTTGTGCCCTCAGAGAACTCCTTTACTGAGAAGACACCGATGTTTCTGGAGCCACCCAGTAAGGTTTTGGCAGGTGAGAACATGCATCCCTGAAGGCTCATTGTGGAAAACACCCCACCTGGAGGGCGAAGAGCAGTCCGTGACGGGCGCTGCAGTCCAGTGCTGCTGGGATCCCAGCCCCATCGATCTCCCCCAAACCCTGACTCCAACCCACCTTCCCTCTTCCTCCTGGGCTTCCAGGCCCCAGCTCCACTCCCTGACAGGGTTAAAGGCCCAGCCTCCTCCCTCAGACCCGGGGTCCAGGCCCAGCCTCCTCCCTCAGACCCAGGGTCCAGGCCCAGCCTCCTCCCTCAGACTCAGGGGTCCAGCCCAGCCTCCTCCCTCAGACCCAGAGTCCAGGCCCAGCCTCCTCCCTCAGACCCAGAGTCCAGGCCCAGCCTCCTCCCTCAGACCAGGGGACCAGGCCCAGCCTCCTACCAGGGGACCAGGCCCAGCCTCCTCCCTCAGACCAGGGGTCCAGGCCCAGCCTCCTCCCTCAGACCCAGAGTCCAGGCCCAGCCTCCTCCCTCAGACCAGGGGACCAGGCCCAGCCTCCTCCCTCAGACCAGGGGACCAGGCCCAGCCTCCTCCCTCAGACCCGGGGTCCAGGCCCAGCCTCCTCCCTCAGACCCAGAGTCCAGGCCCAGCCTCCTCCCTCAGACCAGGGGTCCAGGCCCAGCCTCCTCCCTCAGACTCAGGGGTCCAGGCCCAGCCTCCTCCCTCAGACTCAGGGGACCAGGCCCAGCCTCCTCCCTCAGACCAGGGGACCAGGCCCAGCCTCCTCCCTCAGACCCGGGGTCCAGGCCCAGCCTCCTCCCTCAGACCTAGGAGTTAGGGCACAACCCTCCATTCTCAACTGCTGGAGGCATGGCTCCTATAGCCCAACCTTTAGCACTCACCTCCCTGAAGCATAATGTCACCCTTGTAACAGTGAGAGGTGCCCTGAGGGCAGGTGACAAAGTTGGTGCTCCCAAAGCAGCTGCCAAAGAACTCCACACACGCGGGACACCGAAGGTCGCCAGGGGGAGGGACAGCTGAGGACAGAGAGAAGGTTTGGGGTGCGCTGCATGCTCTCAACTACAGCCACCAGCTTAACTCCCAAATGTCTGGGTCCCTCCATGTCCAGATGGCATACTCGGACGCTGGAGGCGGCTCAGCAAGACGCTGCTGTTGCTGGCTTCGTTGCACAGGCTGGAGGAACAAAAGCGCCAGTAGGAAGCTACCAGCATCCCAGGCCTTCTGGAGTATATGGAGATGCCAACGTCGTCCTCTGCCCCAGGCCCGGTGCAGCCTTTGCTCGCTATTAGGAGTGTTCTTGGTCCTGCAGGTAGAAGAGAGCATGAGCTGGGCTAGGAAGGGGAGGGTGACAAGGTCAGGAGCCCAGTTCTTGGGTCCCTTGATGTCCCAGCCACAGGGAGGGCACAGTCCCCAAGGACAACGGGACACAGGTTCTGTGCCAGCCAAAGCCTGAAGCTCAAGCTGCCTCTGCCCCCCCTCCCCCCGTGGATCCTGTTGCACACTGTGTGCACACAGGGACCTCAGCCCCTCCCACAGGCTGCAGCCTCACTGTGCTGCCATCACCCCTACCCTGCTGGATTCCTCTCCACACCTGCCTTTCAACCCACAGCGATCCCTGTGCTCTGTGTCTCTCTCCTCTTCCCTTTACCTGTAAGCTGCAAAGGGGTGAGCCCCAAACAGGCGCTAGGCTCCCTCCTCCCTCTCTCCCTCGTCTCTCCCTCCTCTCTGCTTCTTTAGCTCTCTGTCTCACTCTGTCTTGCTCTCTGAGAGTCTCAGATAGGCCAGCCTGGTCTTGAACCCACTATACAGGTGAGGACGGCACTGAATTTCGATTTCATCATCTCTTCTTTCCCAGTCCTGTGATCACAGGAGTGCCCAGTTTAACTGGTGGTAGGGATCCGGCTCAGAGCTTGAGGGATGCTAAGCAGGCTCTGTACCAGCAGAGCATCCTTTAAGGATGGGGCGAGCAGGTGCCTCTGGTTGTCCCTCTGCCGCTCTCAGCACCGCCCAGGAAGACAAGGGGGCAGACAGAGGAGAGCCAGACATGAGGGGAGCTGGGCAGGAACTGCAGGACACAGAATCCCGGACAGGGTGGGCTGGTCCCATGCAGGAGAGCAGTCCTCCATCTCCTCCCACACACCGACGTCTACGAGCAGGAGCGTCTCCTGACATGTCTCCTCAGGCTCACACACTTGGGTCGTCGATGCAGACCACTGGACAGCTTCCTTAGCAAGGCCAACGCCAAGCCTCAACATGGTCCCTTTGTAACATTCCATAGCTCCTGTGGAGAGGAAAATCGCCAGGGTTTGTGAGAGTCAGGGATCCTCCATGCTGGCCCCCAGCTTTTGGGCTAAGGGCAGGAAACACATTCCAAGTCATACTCCCTGTGCCCCGGCTGTGACATCCCTTTGACTCCAAGCCTTCAGCTCCCTTCACCCTGGAGACAGGCTGGCCATCAGCAAGTGTCTCCTGACTGCCTCCCGCAACGCTGGGTTACAGGTGTGTTTGCGGCCACATCCACCGTTAAGGTGGATGCCATGGACTTGAACTCAGGCCCTCATGTTTGCACAGCAAATGCTCTTACCCACGGAGTCCCATCCTGTTGTGGAACATTCCTGTACACTGTGTGAAGCTGTCACTGTGATTGCTCTAATAAAAAAGCTAAATGACCAATAGCTAGGCAGAAGGGATAGGAGGGACTTCTTGACAGAGGGAGCTTGGGGAAGAAGAGTCATCAGCCAGCAGGATACCCAGGATGGGCATGATGGAGAGAGGAGGCAAAGAGTGCATGGAAGAATGCAGATTTTAAAAATATGGGTTAATAGAAGTTATAAGAGCTGTTGAGAAACAAGCCTAAGCTGAGGCCGAGCTTTCATAATTAATAATTAGTCTCCATGTCATTGTCTGTGAGCTGGCAGCGCAAAGAGAAAAGTCCATCAACACTCTCCCCAGTCCCTGACAAGCCATTTCTACCCAGAAACCTAAGACGGGGTGGGGGTGGGGTGTCACCTGCTTGATGAAGCTCATCACTCCCTGCCAGTTGCGGGTCCCATTCTGTACTGCCACAGCCCAGGATGACCGAGCTGAGAAGCTGAGGTATCTCCTCCACCCAGCCCAGGAAGCCCCTTAGATGTGTTGCATTTGTTTACGCTGCGGAATATTTGCTGAACTGTGTAAAGATGAGTTTTGCCTTGCCTGCCGCAGGCGCCTGATCTAATAAAAAGGTGAGTGACCAATAGCAAGGGAGGAAGTATAGGCAGGACTTCTGGGCAGGGAGAGTAAGTAGGAGGAGAGATTTAGGTTTGGTGGGATGGGGCAGGGGAAGCAGGCAGATGCCAGGGAGATACCAGGGGCCCAATAGCCAGACCGGAGGAAGCAGGAAAGCAGGGCGTACAGAGTGAAAAGAAAAATGCCCCAAGGCAAAACGTGGGTAAACACAAACAGGTTAAGTTAAAAGAGCTAGTGGGACAAGCTGAAGCTAAGGCGAAACATTCATAGCCAATATTGTCTCCGTGTCTTTATTTGGGAGCTGGTTGGCAACCCAAAGAAAGTTCCAACTAGACCCGTCCATTCTTTCTATGCTTATCTTTCCCACAGAGCAAGGTCTCATGAATGGGGACAAAAGAAGAGGCGAGGTTGGATATCTGGGGTGACCAGAGGTCAGGGCACATGAAAATGAAATCAGAAGGCCAGCCTGGTCTACAGAGCGAGTTCCAGGACAGGCTCCAGAGAAACCCGGTCTCAAACCCCGCCCCCCCTCAAAGAAATGAAAGAAATGAAGGAAGGAAGGAAGGAAGGAAGGAAGGAAGGAAGGAAGGAAGGAAGGAAGGAAGGAAGAGAGAAAGAGAGAGAGAGAGAGAGAGAGAGAAAGGAAGAAAGGAAGAAAGAAAGAAAGGAAGAAAGAGAAAGAAAGAAAGGAAGAAAGAGAGAGAGAAAGAGAGAAAGAGAGAGAGAGAGAGAGAGAGAGAGAGAGAGAGAGAGAGAGAGAGAGAGAGAGAGAGAGAGAGAGAAGAAAATGTAGTCATAAATAAACACTTGTGTTCCAAAAGAACCTGACCCGGTGCCAGGGCGCTGACCGCAACCACTCTCCATCTTCCCTCTCACCTCCCTCGGACAGGCCTCCCAGACTCACTTTTCCCAGACTTCTTCAGGGCTCTCCTCAACGGGCTCTTGTCTCCTGGCCTTGGGCTGTCCAACCTCCCTGTCCCTTTCAACAGGAAACCTCTCTTTGGCCCTCTCCCCCAACCTCCTGCAGCCTTGGAAAATCGCTTCCAGTGCACAGTACCGAGAGACTAATGCGCATTTAAATGGCATTGGTGGCTGGCTCGCTTGGTAACTTCCAGTGTCCCACATTGCCTGGAGGTCACGGCACAAGGTGGGACTTACTTTTCCTCACATCCATCTCACTTATCCGAGGACTGCAGTCCTCACGCACATCCATGGCTCCAATTTTCTGGGTGCCGTTGAGCAGGTCACAGCCCGGCTGGGACATGCAGCCCTGCACCCTCAGATTGGAGGTGATCTCCCCTAGAATGGGGGGAGAGGGGAGAGACGGATGCTCATACACATGCAGGAGGCAAGCCGAGCTCTGGGAGGCTGGTTTCATACGCCTCGAGGCTCATTCCCTTGCTCACTTTACCGTTCCTCCCCAGACACCCAGATCTCCCCCTCCGAGTCCCCCAGGGTCCCCATGTCCCGTGTCCAGGCTTACCTCCCCTGAGGCTGAGGACTCCATGGTAGCAGTGCGTGCTGCCAGCAGGGCAGACCTGCTGGGGTGGATTCTTACACTCATATTTGGAAAAGCAGAGTGGGCAGCGCAGGGTCCCTGGCACTGGGAAGCAACAGAGGCTAGTGAGGCGCAGCGGGAGGCTCTGGGTTTGGATCAATTGCCCCTTCTTAGTTCTCCAACATGCCTCAGTCTCCCTAGCAAGCCCTCCAGGGCTCCTCTCACGCAGGCCTGACCACAGGGAACTGGAGCTGTGGTTAGGAGATCAGGGAAAGCATGCCGAGACCCTGCGGCTATGAACAGGGAGAGCCTTTGGGGTTACACACACACTTCAGGGAGTAAAGGAAGCAACCAGTGGCTTTCCTCACAACTTTCACTAAATAGTTGAGGGAAAGCCCCTCCTCCCAAAACATTCTAGAAAGCAGAAACATGAAGCCCGCCAGTTTAACACCAGCAAAGGGTAGAAGAAAACCCCAACCCAGTGTCCAGTAGGAAGAAGGAAAGGCCAGTGAACCAAAGCCGGCCACGTAGAAAGAGGGACAATACGCAGGAAAAACAGGGCTGCTCAGGGTCAGAGTATAAGGCTGGGGTTTGTCACAAAACCCACCCGGAGGTGGGTCAGTGAGTTGGCTCAGCAGGTGAAGTACCTGCCACCAACCTGGACATCGTGAGTTCAATCCCGAGGACCCACATGTTGGAGGACAGAGCAGATTCCGCTGGGTTGTACTCCGGGTGCACACAGGCAACACAATTAAAAAATATAAATAAAAAGAAACAGGGCCAGAGAGATGGCTGAGCAGTTAAAAATTGGGAGCAGCAACTTCCTTAACAGTCAGGGAAATGCAAATCAAACCAACTCTGAGATGCCACCTTATACTGATCAGAACAGCTGAAATCAAAAACACCAATGGCAGCTTATGCTGGAGAGGATGTGGAGGGGAACACTCCTCCATTGCTGGTGGGAGTGCAAACTTGTACAGCCACTGTGGAAATCAGTATTTTGATTTCTCAGAAAGTTAGTGATCAACGTATCTCAAGACCCTGCAATGTCACTGTTGGGCTTGTACCCAAAGAAGGAACATTCATACCACAAGGACATTTGCTCAACTATGTTCATATGTTCAACATTATTCATAATAGCCAGAACTTGGAAACAACCTAGATGTCCCTCAACTGAAGAATGGTACATTTACACTCAGGGGAAAGAAACAAACATCCTAAAATTTGCAGGAAAATGGACAGAACTAGACAAAACCATCCTGAGTGAGGTAACCCAGACCCCGAAAGACAAATATAGTGTGTCCTCGCTCATAAGTGGATACCAGACATAAAGCAAAAGATACCCAGTCTACAACCCACAGCCCCAGAGAAGCTAGAACCCTCTTCCAGAAACAGATGGAAGCAGATGCAGAAATCCACAACTAACCATGGGCCAAGCTCCTGGAGTACAGTGAAGCGAGGGAGGAGAGATATGAACAAAGGAGTCAGGACCATGACGGGAAACCCACAGAATCAGCTGACCTGAGCCAGTGAGAGATCACTGTCTCGGGTCTGACAAATGGGGAACCTGCATAAGACTGAACTAGACACCCTTAATATAGGTGACAGTGGTGTGACTGGGACATTAATATAGGTGACAGTGGTGTGACTGGGACAATGTATGGGGCCCTGGCAGTGGGTCCAAGATCTAACTCTAATGCACAGACTGACTTAGTGGAGCCCACTCTATACGGAGAGACACCTTGTCAGCCCAGACACAGGGGTGTGGGGGTGGAGAGGTGCCTGGTCCTGCCTCAAGGAGATGATGGGACAGACTTAGTAGACTTCCTAGGGGAGGCCTCACCTCTCCCAGGAGCAGATGGGAGTGGGGGGGGGAGTAGGGAGAGCTGGAGGAGAGGGGGGAGGGGGAACTGGAACATAAAAAGTAAATTAAATAAATAAAAAGAATGGGGGCCGGGGCTGTTTCTGACTCTTTTGCCCGGTTTTGTTACCCTTCTCCTAGTACTGAGTAGCCTTGAACAGCCTAATACAGGGGAGGTGCTTAGCCTTACAGCAACTTGATATGCCATGTTTTGTGACTTCCGTGGGAGGCTGACTCTTTCCTGAACAGAAATGGAGGAGGAATGGATTGGGGTGTGGGCATGAGGGGGGAGTGGGGGACAGGGGCTGGGAGTAGAGGAGGCAGTGGAAACCAGCTTCCTGGATGTAAAATGATTTTAAAAAAGAAAGAAGAAAAGGATAAAGCCAAATGTGGCTCCTAGCGTCACTTTGGGAGGTTCACAGTTTGTAACCCCCCCTCTGGGGGATCCAATGTCCTCTTCTGATCTCTGCGGGCCCTGCACACACACACACACACACACACACACACACACACACACACACCTAAAAATAAGTTCATTCAGGGTCGCCTGAGGGGGTTAGGAGGTCAGCCAGGCGGTTAGGAGTTGTGGATCTGAGGGAAGGGCAGAGGAGAGGATGCAGAAAGCATGGACAGGGAAGGGCCAGGAAGAGGAGGGACTGGGGACGGTGGGCTGGGAGTAATCGAAGCCAAAGTGGAGGAGGTGAGCTGCTTGCTGCTCTCAGCAGGGACGAGTTTGCAAAGGACTTCCCTCAGCGCACATCAGCAGGCGCTGGAACCTTGCCCTCCTTCTCCCGGGCAGCCAGCTTCCCCCTAAAGCCCTCAAGCACCTGTGGCAGGGGCTGAAGCCCAGAGGGGGCTGTGGTGGACAGGTCATTGCAGAGGTCCCCTAGGCGGCACACTCGGGAATAGGAGGTGACAGACAGCCCCGGGCCAGTCCTGTGCTCTGTGACTTGCGCCTTTTGGTCCTCGGTGGTCGTGCAGCCTTTCGTGAGAGCCAAGTACACCTGCTTCCCTGGACAGATAGAAAGGGCGGGCTAGGGTGGAGGTCAGGGCTGTGCCCAACAGATCTAAGGGGGCAGAGACCAGGAAAGCGGAGGTGTCTGAATGAGGGCCCCTCTCACCATTCTCTACCATCATCAGGGTGTCCTGGCAGCCTTCACCGACATCACAGGTTGTCTGGCCGGCTGTCCACTGCAGAGGCAACTCGGATACATCCCTCGTGATCTCCAAAGTCCCATGCTGGCATTTCAGAGCCCCTACAACTAGAAAGAGGAGAGAGAGCAAATCTCTCTCAGTACTGAATTTACTCTGCTTGGTGGGACCTCACTCACAGGCAGCAACAAGTGATCCCTCCCACTATCTTCATTCATGGTGCAGAAGGTGCCTGTGACATCCAGACCAGGCCCTCAAGTCCCCAGATCTCGCTGTGGGGAAAGGAGCCAACGTAAAGATTAATGCTGGCTGCACTCAGTCAATCCCCTCCTGAAGGTCTCAAGTTAGAGACACAGGCAGAAGAGGGGACAGAGGCAAGGTCAGAGAAGGTCATTGTTATGCCCAATCCACAGGCCCTTCAGAGAGACCGTCAAGGAGCCAACTCCCCAAATGCTAGCACAAGGTTTATTGAATTCAAGCCAAGGCAGGGACCTCGTCCCACAGACTGACGCAGCAGCTGCAGGAGAAGGTCCTGAGCCTCTAAGCAAGGGGTTTATAGAGACTGAAACGAAAGGATAGGGTGAGGGGTACAGGGTTCTAAGCTGATTGGTTGGGGTGTCTAGAGGAACTTAAGGAATTTCCATAGGTTAACCTTTGGTGCAACCTGTGCCCATACAAGTTGTTTTTCGCCTCTGTTGATTACTCTGTTCTTCCTGCCAGAGTCAGGACCGTGTGTAACCCGTTATCTGTTAACTGGGTGGGTGTTGAGAGCCGGTCTGCACGGGTTACGGGTGGAGCGCCCGTATTCTGTTTCCCACCCTCTTTTCTAAATTAGTCTCTCGGTCATACTTCCAGCTGAGCCAGGATGCCTCCTGAATCTCCTTTCCCTACCACGGGCCTTGCTATCACTGAGGCCCACCTCGGCTCTCTTCCTGTGTGTTCAGGGAACACAGGTACACCGTTGGGATGCTCTGGGTCCCCACTTAACGGTTGCCTTCTGCACCATACACAAAGCCCCCTTGATTGTCTCTGCTTTTCAGTTCTACGAAGCAAGGCCACTGCGGTCTCCAGAACTATGGGTATGGATGGATGGCTGAAGATGGCACAGGAGTTTGCCAAGTAGAAGCTGGAGACCCGCGGTTACACCAAGCCTGGCTTGTGGAAATAGATGGCTACACACACCGTGGAGCTTTATCCCTCTTAGACAGGGTCTCATGTAGATCAGGCTGGGCTCAGATTTGCTGCATAGCCAGGGATGACCTTGCCTGTACCTCTCAAGCGCCCGGATGACAGCTGTGTGTGCTACTGTTGCTGGTTTACTTGGAACTGGGGACAGAGCCCAAAGCTTCATGCGTGAGCGCTTACTATAAAAGTAAAAGGATCTGAGTTCACATCCCTAGCATCCCGCAAAACCCCAGCATTTGGAAGTGGGGAATTTGGGCTAGCCACCTAGTGAGCATATACTATACACTCATCACACCCACAAATACGTAAGCGCATTACATTAGTAGTAATGAAATGCAGGTTAATAAATTTAAAAGAACAAGAAAGAAATGTCAGTTTAAAAATGGATGGTTGCATTCAGTGAAATAAGCCAGCTTTCACAAACATTTCATTTGTTCTGTCATGTTAGAACACATACACACACACAGACACACACACACACACTCAAGTATACACGTTCACACACACTCACACGCACACACACACAAGTATGCACGTTCACACACACACACACACACACACACATTTGCTCATTTGTGATGAAAGCAGACTATTTGGGGCAAAGAGGGGACAAGGGGGTAGTTAAGGTCACAGCACACAACATAGCTGAATGAAAGAAAATGCCATGATGAAACCCGCCAGTCTGCACAATGACTACATGACAATTAAATTAAATTGAGATACCATCAGAAACAGGCTCTTCCTCTCAAGAATGAACCCTGCCGGGTGTCGCAGCTCTGACAACAGCATGGGACCCCATGCAGAGCGACCATCTGGCACCCTGACTTTCCTTCCACTCACCTCCAACACAGACCGGCTCACCAGGGACAGAGCCATGTATTTATGACATGCGTGTGTGCAAGTCACAACACACTGCGGGGATGAGAGGACAACTGTCTGCATTCTTTCCTTCTACCCTGTGGCTCTCAGGGAAGAACTCAGCTCAGTAAGGGGTATGCCCCACGAAGCCACCTCACCAATCACTGGCCCCTTGTCCCCTGGGCCACAGTCTCTGGTTCTCCACCTCCCAGCCTCCTCTCTCCTCCCAGGAGACATCTCATTTAAATGACTGCTGCTGCTGACCTCTGTTGATGGTTTGGGGTAGCCCACAAGCATCCTTTTGCATGGACGCCGCAGGATAGGGTTGTCTTCCCACAAGTGACTCACCTAATTGAAAATTGCAGTCCTCGTGCAAATCTATGGATCCGATTGTCTGGGTGCCATTGAGCAGGTTGCAGCCAGGCTGGGGCATGCAACCCTGCACCTTGAGATCAGAGACGAGCCCTCCTAGGATAGGAGGAGACGGGGGAGACAGAGATGCTCTCACACACACAGATCATGAGAGCCTTCTAAGGCTCCCGGAGGCTGGCCCCACCCTCCTGGGAGCTCATTCCTTCACACAGTGTACCTTTCCTTCCAGACATGCAGATGTCCACTCCCAGCCTACCATGCTCAGTCCCCCAGAGTCCCCGAGTCCAGGCTTACCCGCCCTGAAGCTGACGACTCCATGATAGCAGTGTGTGCTGCCTGCAGGGCAGATCTGCTCGGGACCATTCCGTGGGCAGCCATCTTTAGAAAGGCAGAGTGGGCAGTGCAGGCTCCCCGGACCTGGGAGATGACAGTCACAGTGAGGGGCAGTGGGAGGAGTTGCTCAGAGCCCTCTGGGTCTCATGGGGGCTCAAGGACAGGAATTCTGCATCCTGGAGGACACCACGCCTGAAGTCAGGGAAGACCTGTAGAGACCCCAGGCCGAGGACTGGTGCCTGCAGACCAGCAGTGTCTTTTCTGTGTGACTGGGGAGATACATGGACTTGGCCAGGGATGGGTGGGGGACTCTGGAAGGTTCCAGTGACTTCAAAGTCTATTAAACGGTCAAGGACGACAAGGGACCAATATTCCAGAGAAGACAAATCTCATACTCTGCGTTAACAGACACCAGGTACGGACAGTGGGAAGTTACAGGCCGCATCCTTAGGGGAGAAAAAATGTGGCAAACACAAAAGATTAGCGAATAACCCCAGAGAAAAGGGCTATTCAGGAGGAGCAGGGTCAGACTGACGGACTCTGGGGTGATTTAACATCACAAAAGCCACCCAGTGTGCTGGGAAGGCGGCTCTGCAAAGCGCTCGCTGCGGAGCCGGATCCCTAAGGCCAGAGCTGGGGAGGCTGCGCGGAGCTGGTGGTCCCTGGGGCTCACAGGCCAGTCAATCTAATCCAGTGGCTGAGCCCCGGGTTAATAAAAGACCCTGCCTCAAAATAAATAAATAAATAAGGCACGTGGCTTCTGAGGAATGTCACCTGAGTTCTCCGGCCTCCACGCTTGTGCACACGCGCACGCGCGCGCACACACGCACAGAAGAAATGCCACCCAGCTCACGGCTCTGAGAAGAGCACTGGAGAGTTCTGAGGTTAGATGTCAGGGCACGTGGGAGGAGAAAGGAATAGATGGAGCTTGGGGTGGGGGGAGGGAGCCAGAGGTCCAGGTGGCAGGGGGGAGGGACGGGTCGGGGTGGGAGGGGCAGGGGACAGCTTGTAAATCCACACCCTTAGTGTCCCCTTTAGAACCACACAGCTAGGTCCTTCATGCTGCCATCCCTTCTCCTAGTCCTGTGACCCCTCCCTCCCCCCAGCACCTGTGGCAGGTGGTGGGACCCAGAGAGGGTGGGTGGAGGACAGGTCATTGCAGAAGTCCCAGTGGCGGCACACGTGGGTGTAAGAGGTGATGGAGAGGCCGGGGCCTGTCCTGTGCCGGGTGACTCGGGGCTTGTGGTCTTCGTCCGCGGTGCAACCTTTGGAGAGCACCAAGTTCACGTCGGGTCCTGGGAGGAAAGAGGGAGACCGGAGGGTGGGAATGAGGGGGGGGCGCTGTGCCTCGGGGAGCTGGGCGGGCTGGGCACTGGGGGTGTGGCTTCGGGAATTCCCGGCAGAACTGGGGGCTGGGCTGAGCCGGGCTCACCATTCATTATGAGCAAGACCGTTTCCTGGCACCCCTCGCCGATTTTACAAGTCTGCCAGCCTGTTGTCCACTCCAGGGGCAGCGACGACACTTTCCTTAGGCCTTCTGTTTGCCCACTCCTGCATTCTAGTGGCCGAGCGCCTGGGTGAGGAGGAGCAAACCCGTAATGGAGGGTCTCCCACATTGACTTCCTTCCGGGGACACTGGCTGCCCTCTCTAAGCAGCCTCTGTGACACCCAACTCAAGTCCTTTAGTCAGCGGACGTGGGCAAACCGATTAAAACTCACACGAGGACAACATGGAACAGGAGGTTAAGGTACTTGTCTAAGAATCTTGACAACCTGAGTCCTGAGTTCGATCTCCAGAACTCATGCAGTGGAAGGAGATTTTCTCTTACCTCCACTAACACAGCATGGCCACTTGTGTACACACCAACACACACACATATAAATAAGTAAACGGACTAAAAAATAAGATGGAAACGGAACATTTGAGGAACCCACTCAACTCTAAAGTTTTTATTTGTGCTTACATGCCTGTGTATAGGTGTGTGAGCATGTGTGTGTGTAAGTGTACGTGCGTCTGTGTGCAGGTGTGTGATCATGCATGTATGCGAGCATACATGTGTGTACAGATGGGTGAGTATGCATGTGTGTGCACAGGTATGTGGGAATGCATTTGTGTGTTTGTATGTGTGCAGCTGTGTGTGTGTGTGTGTGTGTGTGTGTGTGTGTGTATGCATGTGGGGACCAGAGGTATCTCCCTCCTTATCTTTTGAGACAGAGACTCTTACTGAACTCAGACCTCACCGATTGGCCAGCCAGGGGGCTCTGGGAATTCACGTTTCTTCCCTCCCCTCTCCCAACACCAGCCCTATGGTTTGCGATGTGGCTCAGTTTTCCGTGCCTGCTGGGGTTTCAAGCTCTAGACTTGATGCTGTGTGGCCAGTACTTTCCCTGCTGAGCCATCTCTGCAGGCTCCTATACTCTTTCCCCTTGAAGCTGAGGGTTAAGACCATGAAGCCATCTTAGAAAACTGAGGTGGGGACTGACAAGACCACACATTTAGGGAGGGTGAGACTCCTAACCCATTTTCCATCTCTTCCCTTGCAACACCACCATCCCATCTGCCAAGTGAGCACCCTGTGGCTGCCTGTGAGTGCACAAGTAGGGACACTTCCCTTCCGGAGCCCCCCTTGGCCCCTGCAACCTCTGTCACACCCGAAGCCCCTTGATTCTCTCTCTGATTTTCTTTCAATGGAGCGAGGCTGCTGGGTATCCTACATGAGGGTGGGAGAAGGTGATGGAGAGGCTGGAGGTGGTCAATATGAACCCTGAGACCCAGGCTGGTGCCAGGTCTGGGTGTACAGAGTGGGACAACCAAGAAGGTGGCTGTGGACCTGGCACTTTCCCGCCAAGCCTGTTCTTGCACAAGGATGGGCCACACAAGCTCAGTTGTTCTAGAATTATTCACAATTCCCCTGAATGCTTTCATCTCCTGGGTCACACTCCCTCTCTCCTTTATGGCGACACCTTTCTATGCTGCTGCCCCAGCTCCCCTCCCCCACTTGCTTGCACACGCCTGAGTGAGTGATGCTCTGGCCTGGCTAGGCATGGTGGATGGCTTCGGGTGTCCCACACCCCACAAGGATCATCTTGCCACGGACTATGGTACAGGGGATTCACCTTCTTTTTCCTACATAAAACTCACCTGACTGGGGGCTGCAGCTCTCCCTCACGTCTATGGGTCCAATGGCCTTGGTGCCATCAAACAGGTTGCAGCCTGACTGTGGCATGCAACCCTGCACCCTCAAATTAGCAGCAATGCCCTCTAGGAAAGGAGGAGATGGAAACACAGAGACAGGGGCTTAAGGATCCTGTAGGCCTCAGAGGCCAGCCCAGCTGCAGGAGGCCAGCCCAGCTTCCCTCTGGGTCTCTCTCTCTCTCTCTCTCTCTCTCTCTCTCTCTCTCTCTCTCTCTCTCTCTCTCTCTCTCTCTCTCTCTTATTTTACATATTAATCCCAGTTCCCTCTCCCTCCCTCCCTCCCGCTTTCCCACCCTCTCATACCCTCCCAACCCACCCATGCCCACTCCATAGGTAGGGTGATGCCTTCCAGGAGGGGTCATCAAAATCTGTCAAGTCATTTGGAGTAGGGACTAGGCCCGAAATGCCCAGAGACCTACAATATTGACCCCAACTAACAATCTGAGCAACAGTGGAAAGACTACCATAAATGCCCTTCCCTGATATGAGATTGACCACTAATTTATCCCTCTGGGTCTTATACCCTGTCGGAGTTTATCCTCACTTCCCAGGCACTAAATCTCAACTTCCAGTCCTCCTCATCCCCTTGGCACAGTCCCTGGGGTCCAGCCTTACCTCCCCTGAGTCTGAGGACTCCATCATAGCAGTGGGAGCTGCCTGCAGGGCAGACCTGCTGGGGTGCCTGCTCACAGCCACGAGTTGAAAGGCAGTGTGGGCAGCTCAGGGTGCCTGGAACTGGAAGCAGCAGATGCAGTGAGGGACAGAGGGAGGCTCTGGATTTGGGTCAGAGGACCCCTAACTCATTCCCCCAGTATGCCTTGGTCTCTCTGTATAGGCCCAGATGCAGGGAATTTGGGCTGTGGCCTGGCCTAGCAGGGGAGCAAAGGTGGAGAGAAAGCAGGGGAGGTCCTCTGGCCGAGAACACCAGAGGTGCTGTTTTCCTGGTTGGGGTCTGGGGGGAGCTCTGAGATTGGACAAGAGACACCAACTTATATAGGAAGAGTCAGGGTGCCCCAAAGGGACCACTGACTTTACTCCAAACTTTAAAAAAGATTTACCTTTATTACTTTTAATCGTGTGTTATCTGTGTGGGGGTGGAGGGTGGGGGTGGGTTTGCACACGTGTGTAGATGCCCAGGCTTCAGGGTCTTTAAACCAGAGTTACAGGCTGTTGTGAGCGTCCAAGGGGAGGGCTGGGAACTGGACTTGGGTCCTTAGGAGAGGGATAGGTCCCTAACAGCTGAGCCATCTCTCCACCCACCCCCCTCTGCCCCCAACATCTGTCAAATAACCAAGGGCAAGGAAACTGTCCTGTTCCCAAGCCCAGGCGACAAGAAGGGAATGCCCTCGACTAATGTTCAATAAGAAAGAGGAAGTGCAAAGACTCTAAACACGACATTGGGGTCCAAATCAGCCTGAGAGGAAGCGGAAGGCGCCATGTGGGAGCAAGGCCTCTCTGAGGTTGGTGGTTCAGCAACAGAAAACCCACATCACAGAGAGTTAATGAGGTGCATACAGGCAAGGCCAGCAGGGATACAGGAAGGAACCACAGAAGCACAGCAGGGACCCAAAGGTGGGAATGCCACTCAGTGGTGCTTGCCTAGAATCCCCCAGTGAGGGGCTGGGGCGTGGCTCAGTGGTAGAGCCCCGCCTAGAATCCCCAGTGAGGGGCTGGGGCGTGGCTCAGTGGTAGAGCCCCTGCCTAGCTTGTACAAGGTCTTGGATTCCAAATCGAGTACCACCAAAAATAAAGTAAAATAAATAGCCTCTCTGTACTTATTTCTACCCCACAGCCCTGTCTTTCCTCCAGACAACCCCTTCCCTTCCCTAGGGATCCTGCCTACTCCAGTACCTGTGTCAGGGGGCGGAGTCCAAAGATTTCTAGTTGTAGACAGGTCATTACAGAAGTCCTTGTGGCGGCACACGTGCACATAGGTGACAATGGAGATTCCGGGGCCTGTTCTGTGTCTGGTGATTCCAGGCTCTCTGTTTGCATCGCTGGTACATCCCTTAGTGAGAATCATGTAAAATTCTTGTCCTGGAAACAGGGAGGCTGGTGTGAGCACAGACCTCCGGTGTTCTAGCGGGAGGTGGTCCAGAGACAGCAAGGAAGGGTCCGGGCCCAGGAGGGTGTCCACCTGCTCATGAAGGGCTTCTAGATTCCAGTGCTAGGCTGGTAGGTTATAGAGTCATTCCCAGGATGTGGTGGGAGGGGCATGCGGTGGGAGGGGCTACTGATAAGGGCAGAGCCTCCTCTTACCATTCTGTATTAGCATCACTGTTTCCTGGCACCCTTGGCCAGCCTCACAGGTTTTCCAGCCAGTTGTCCAGCTCAGGTGCAGATCTGATACATTCCGAACAGTGTCTAAGGCCACACTGTTGCAGTCCAGAGCCTGTGGACCTGGACAGCGAGATCAAATCCACCTCAGGGGCTTCCCCAGCTCCATGTCCCAGGACACCCCTTCCTGGTGGGCCACCTATCATAAACACTAAAGGTTGGTCCCCTTTGAGGACCATCTCTCATGCTACTCGAGGCAGGAATCCTTGGTGTTAGTGACATCCAGCATACATCCTCAGGCTTTTCCATCTCCTTGGGTAAAAACATCAACACCGATCTGGGGAGACGTGATTCCGTCAGCACAGCCTTTGCTATGTAAGTGTGGAAGTCTGAGACTAGGATCCCAAGAGCCGTGGAAAAGCTGGGTACATGTTGGGGCTGGTGAGGTGGCTCCTCTTGCCGAGGACCCAAGTTTGGATCCCAGCACCTACATCACGCAGCTCCAAGACACCCTTTCCTGGTTTCTCTGGGAATCTGCACACATAAACACACACATTGAAAAACAAAATCTTTTCAAAAGCTGGGTGTATGGCATATGCCTGTAACCCCAGTGCTGATGAAGCAGAGGAAGGTGGATTCTTGGGGTTCACAGACCATCAAGTCTGCCCTAATTGGCAAACTTCAGACCCCCAAGAAACACACACACACACACACACACACACACATACACACACACACACACACACACACACACACACACACAGACCCCTCATCTCAAAGGTCAGTGGATGGAGTTCCTGAGGGTGATGCCTGAGGTTGTCCCTCTGACCTCCACACACACTTGTGCATGGACATACACACACACACACATGTCCCCACTCACACCTGAACACACCTAACATGTACTTAGACGTGCCCACTAAAACAAACACTGCCAGGAGACCTAGGCTTTTCCAGGGCCATACAAAGAGAGTCTTCACTCCCACCCGAGCCCCAGCAAGGGGTCCTGAACTGACTGTTGCACATCACAGAGGAGTCTCCCTCTTCACCACCTCCTCCTCACCTCTCTGTTCCACTCAGAACGGCCACACTCCGTTCAACAGTTGCTAAGACATCTGTCCTTGTTCCTCAGTTCTGACCTGACCACGTCCCCTTTCTTCTCTCCCGCAGCTGGACAGCTCTTGTAGGCTCACACTCTCTAGCCCTCCAGCCACTCTCTGGAAGAGTCCTCTCACTCCTACTGTGAGTGATGAATAAGCCTCTGGATACCTCGGGAATGGCTGGCCTTGGCTGGGGACTTTGGGGTGCTCCACACTTTACAACGAGGCTCGGCCTCGTTTTCCTACTCACCCAACTGAGGACCACAGGTTTCACTCATATCCAAGGTCCCCACTGCCTTTGTGTAGTTGAGCAGGTTGCAGTCTGGCTGGGTCATGCAGCCCTGCACCCTCAGATTGGTGGTGACCTCATCTAGGCAAGGGAAAGAGGACAAGACGGAGAGGGGACAGAAAGCTGACACAGAACGTTCCGCGTCTCAGGCAAACCCAGCTCCAGGGTTCAATGCTCACCTCAGTCTACCCTTGTTCTCCAGACACGTGGCTACCAGTGCCTCCCTAGCCCTTCTCCCACGGTCCCCGAGTCCAGGCTTACCTCCCCTGAGCCTGAGGACTCCACTGTAGCAGTGGGTGCTGCCTGCCGGGCAGGCCTGCTCGGGGCTGTCCTCACAGCCATCTTTGGAAAGGCAGAGTGGGCAGCGCAGGGTCCCTGGAACTGCAGGTGACAGGTGTGGTGAGGGGTAGTGGGAAGGCCTCCTCCCCACTGTGTTACCCAGCATTCCCTCCCGGGGTTCCCCTCATTCAGGTCCAGCTACAGGGATGTCAGGCTTTGGTCTGGTTGGGGATCAAGGACTAAGGGCTTGGGGAGATGAGCAGAGACCTGGGGCTGAGATCAGAATGGCGCTGGGCCTGTGGAGGGATGACTTTTGAGACAGGACAGAGACACAGACCAGCCAAGGAAAGGAAGGCGCCCTAGAATGAACAGTGGCTTCACCCACAACTTCTGCTCACAGTGAAAGAAAACCATCTATTCAGCAAATCTTCCAACGCACCATCGCCCCAGACGTCATGTAACAGCAGCAAAGGCTGTACAAAGTTCCAGGCCAGGGCTGGGGACACGTGACGCCTGGATTCAGTTCCCACCAGGTGCACTGGCCCACAGATGATCCTAACACTTAGGAGGCAGAGCCAACCGTGACCCCGGGGTTTGCTGGGCAGCCAGCCGAGCCTGATCTGTGGGCTAGCTCCAGGCTGCAAGGAGAGGCCTCATCTCAAAGACACAGACTAGGGTTTCTAGAAAGAATACCCCAGTTGGACTCTGACTTCTACGCACATTCACACAAATACGCACTCCTCACACACTCTTGTGTGCATGCGCACTACTAGGGTGCATGTGCGTGTGCGCACACACACACACCACACACTCACACACACACCACACACACCACACACACACTCACACACACTCACACACACCACACACACACCACACACACTCACACTCACACACACCACACATACATACTCACACACCACTTACACACTCACACACACACACACTTACACACTCTCACACACACTCAGACACACACACCCACACACACACACTCACACACACACACCACACACACACACTCACACACTCACACACACACACACACGAACACAAACACACGAACACACACCACACACACACACCACACACATGCACACTCACACACACTCACACACACACACACACACTCACACACTCACACACACACACACACACACTCACACACACACGCACACACTCACACACACACACACACTCACACTCGCACACACTCACACACACACACACACACACTCACACACACACTCACACACACACACACACACACACACACACACACACACACACACACACACACACACACACACACTCACACCACACACACACACACACACACACACACACACAGAGCACACCAGTACACCCACATTCTCATACAACAAACCAAAAATCAACAAGATTGGAGACCAGTGCCGCTTAGGGAAGGAGACTTAGAAACCCTATATGAGAGCCCCCAGTGACCTGGTCCCAGCCACACAGAGAGGCGGACTGTGCCAGAAGAGCAGGGGTGGGGTCAAGCGCCAAACTTGAAGGCTGGTGGCTCAACATCAGAAGATAGGGCCAGCTCATAACTCCAACCCTGTTGTAAAATGCTGGCAGGAGTGTTCTGAGATGGGATGGAGGGAGGAGAGGGTGGGAAGAGAACGTGGAAGATGGAAAAGAACAGAGGTGCGATCAAGGGTAGGATGGAGCCAGTGAGCTGGCCGAACTTCCGCTGGAAAGTGAGTGTGTGTAAATGAATAAATAACCCTGTGTGCTGATCTCTCTCCCAGAGCCCCTCCCCTTCCTTATGAGAACTTCTCCCTCCTCCCCTGTCATTTCTTTCTCCCTGTGGCACCTGTGGGTGAGGGTAGGTCCCCAAGAACCTCAGTGCTGGATACATCATTGCAGAAGTCACTATGGCGACACACGCTGGTATAGGAGACGATAGAGAGCCCAGGACCGGTCCTGAGCCAGGTAACCCTGGGTTCTTGGTCCTCAGCCTTAACACAGTCCTTGATGATCACCAGGCTTATCCGGGGGCCTGGATGGAGGAGGGAAAGCAGGTTCAGATGGGGATTGGGATTCCAGGGTCCTGGAGTGAGTTTGGGTACCCCGAGGTAGGCGAGATGCTAGGAAGGATCAAACCTGCTGGTGAGGAAGAGTCCCTCCCAGGGATGCAGGATGCCAGAGGGGGTGGGGTTCCTCCGGGAGCCTCTTACCATTCTCCAGGAGCATCACCAGGTCTTGGCAACCCTCGCCGACCTCACAAGTTTTCTGGCCAGTTTTCCACTCTAGGGGCAGCTCCGAGGCATTGCGCACAGCCTCTATCACCCCGCTTCTGCACCTCAGAGCAGGTGCGCCTGTGAAGAGAAGATCAGCTCAGTCTCAGTGGGTGCCACTTCCTGGGACAGGGGTCCCCTTCCAGGCAGGATTTCTCACGTACAGGGTAGCAGAACGCTGACTCCCAGGAGGGTCAGCACTGGAGTGAGGTTCATGACTCCAGTCGGTGGCTAGAAATGCCTCCAGTGCTCTTTAAGCAGGAAATGCAACCCTTTTATACTCAGGGTTACCCAAGGCAACCCCGGAAATGGAAAGCGCTGTCTTGCGATAGACACCAGGGCCAGCACCCCGCCTTGAATCCACTAAGGATCCTCGCCTGAAAGGCAAGGCTGTTTGGATAGTCCCTTCCTCCAGAGTACACAGGCTCAGCCTTCATCCTTTACAACCGGAGTCCAGCTCCCAGGTCCTCTTCCCTTAGACTCAAAGGTCCTAGGACCCAGCCCTCCTGGCTCAGACACAAGGATCCGGTCCCGGCCCTCCTCTCTCAGAGTCAGGTCCTTCAATAAGAACTGGAGTTGTCCTGATCCCCGATGACACTATGGCTCTCACCCTTTGAGCTACTTGTGTGACCATACCGTGTTTTCAGGTACTGCAGGAATCCCATTTCTTCATCTCAGGGCTACTCAACTACCTCCTAGCCGGGTGGGGAAACAGCTCCACTGTCCATGAGGATATTGAGAAATGTACCTCAGCCCTCCGGCCTCCTTTCAGTCCCCCACTGGTGATCTGGTGATCTAAATCTCCTTCGCTTTTAATTAATTAATTTATTTATTTATTTATTGTCCTTTCTACATTGCTTTTCTATCTATCCCTCCGTCTTTAGAGCCGTTCCTCTGATCTTTTCCTCACAGGACAATACACTCCCCTCCCATCTGGGAAGGAGTTGAACAAGAGGACAGTGGCGTGTGAATATCTATGAGAAGAAACGGATTTCTTGAGGGGCTGCTCTTATGGAAACCCCAGGTTTCAGCACCCAGCGCCGCATGGGCGCTCACTCCAGTCCCACGGCATCTGACAAGCCTTCAGCCTTTTTTGGCACCAGGTACGCACATAATACACATATATACCTGAAGGGAAAACAAGTTTGCACATAAAATGAAAAGAAATCGAATGAGATGTTTCTTTTTCTTTCTTTTTTTTTTTTTGTTTTGTTTTTTGTTTGTTTGTTTTTTGTTTTTGTTTTTCAAGACAGAGTTTCTCTGTGTAGCTTTGGAGCCTGTCCTGGAACTCACTCAGTAGACCAGGCTAGCTTTGAACTCACAGAGATCCCCCTGCCTCTGCCTCCCAAGTGCTGGGATTAAAGGTGTGTGCCTGGCTAAAACATATTTCTTGACAATGCAAAATCTCCTTGCCCCAAAAGGACTTAAAAAGTGGCAAGCTAGAAAATCATCATGATCTTCATCATCAACATCATTTGGGAAAATGCATCCATAAATGGGGACCTGCTCTGGGAGTTAACATGCATTCACTTGTAATACTGACGTTCTTGCAATGCTGGGCCGGGAGCCCTGGGCTTCATGCATACCAGGCAAGTACTTTATCAACTAAACCATGCCTCCATCCATCCCCCTTCTTTCTTTTTCCCTAGATGCCATTGCTAAAATTCATTCCCTGGGGGAGACATAACATCTACACCCCTGCAAAGGACCAAGCTTTGTTAGGCTTACTGACAGAGCAGTGGAGGTCATGGGCAGGACCGTAGGTGGCCTTAATGCAACCACACTGAAAGATGGCTGAGGCCTCCACACAGATGAGCCCTCTCCCTAGTCTTTCCCAGCTTGGGTACTTCTGGCCTGCCCCGGAGGCCGTGTGTAATTAGGGCAGAATCGCATACACCGTTTGGGAGACTGTGCCCGATCCTCTGGTGAAGGTGGCACGGCCCTCCTGCTCCCCCCTCCAGGTGGCACTGTCAGGGAATGGTCAATTGTCCAGCTGTGGTGACCTTTTGCAAGTGGGCACAGCGGGGCTCTCAAAGGCAGCGGCTTTGTGACTGGGAGGACAGGCCTGCCCAGCAGGCACCAGTTCTTTGTCTTAGGGGGGCGCCGAAACTGACCGCGGGGTGCGGGGAGGGTGCTTGCTCAAGGCTTTGGAGGCCAGGGCTGTGTTCCGGGTCCTCGGCCCACAGTCTGGCGGAAATCTCTTGCTTGATTAATCCTTCTCTGCTGGCAGAGGGGCTCATCTGCTATGCGGAGGCCGGGTCATGTTAGAACTTGCACCAGATATTTACGCAGAGTTTTGAGTCAGGCTCCTGAGCACTTGAGTGAAGATTTCTCCATGGAGATTGCTGTGATTCTATACCGTATCCCGTGAACGTTTCTTCCTTAGAGATACCGATGCCACAAACCACCTCCCCAGACTTCCTTACTGGCATGAGGAGGAAGTACTTTCCCTCGGGGTTTGCCCTGGCCCCAGTTTCGGTACCTGTCATAGCCCTAATCTTCCTGGGATCTTCCTCCATAATCCTAAACAGGGCCCTGCGTGAGGCCCGCTCAGTGCACGGGGCCAGCGCAGTGACAAGGATCTCCCACTCCGTTCCTCTTCAGAACTGCCCAAGGCACTTATTATTATTATTATTATTATTATTATTATTATTATATATATAAATATTATTATTATTACTTATCATTATATAAATATTATTATCATTACTGAGTGCTAGCAGTTAGACCTAAAGCTTCACAGGTGCTTGTAAAAGCGCTCTACCCCAGAGCTACAGCCACAGCCCGATTTGATTGGTTTTCAGCAACAGTCTCTGCCTCTGAGCTGTTGAATTCTTGGCTAACTGAGGCACTCTGGGGGCTTTGGGTGGGAGAACAAGAGCTGCCTTAGGTTGAACCAGGCCCTGGGTTTGATCCTCAGTTCCATCCGAATGGGGCCTGGTAAACCCCTGTAACCCCAGCCCTCTGGGGGCTGAAGCTGGAGGACCTCAAGTTCAAGGCCAGCCTGGGCTAACTAGAGAGACTTGTGTCCCAACAAGACAAGAAGAGGAAAGAAAAGAAGAGGGTGGAGGAGAAGGCTCAGCATTGAGAGGGCTCGCTGCAGCAGACGGGGATTCAGTCCTCAGCACCCACGTGGGAAGATTCGCTCTGGACGGTCTAGCCAACCCCTCTTTTGGCCTCCAAGGACATGTGCACATACATGTACATACCCACATAGACACGAATACACACATTTAAAAAAAAAAAAACGAGAAAGAAAAAGAGAAGAGAAAGCTTGGTCCACAAAGCTAGGAAATGATGGCCACGAGCAGACGGCTTAGCTTTTAACATCGTTCTGCCGCTCGGGTGCCCAAGTCACTTGAAAGATCCATTTATAATCAATCTCTTCATGTGCCGAGTGCCCAGCGTTCTCGGGAATAGGAGAGGTGTGCGCTTGGCACAGAGGCTTGCATTTGGGTTGGAGCACATATGATGGGGAATTGTGTCTGCACGGTGCTGGGCATGAGGACTTGAGTTCAAGTCCCAGAGCCCATGCAAAATAAATAAATAAATAATAAATAAATAAATAAAAAAAGCCAGGCACAATGACTGTTGTGCACAAAGGATGGGGGAACAGACTACCAAAGCCTGAAGCAGAAGCAATTTAAAAAAAAATCACCATGGGGCACAAAGGGCACAAAAACTGGTTAACCGGGACCTCAGCCAGTCATGGAGCTTCTGAAGCCGTGGCAACGGGGCTGGATTTGGACCTCCTCTTAGAGTAAAATCAAGCAGCAGGCATGAGTCAAAGAGCTTTTACAACCTTGAGGTCAGGCTTAAAGTCACATTACATTTAAAATTTTTTTGTTGCTCACCTTTTTTGGTGTGTGGGGGGGCGGGTTTCGAGACAGGGTTTCTCTGGGTAACAGTCCTGGCTGTCCTGGAACTCACTCTGTAGACCAGGCCAGCCTTGAACTCACTGAGATCCTCCTGCTTTTGCCGCCCAAGGGCAGGGAGTAAAGGTCGTTAGGACGTTAGCTTAGGATGTCTGCGAAAGCCTGCGGCTGACACAGCCCGCTCTTCGCTGTCCCTGAAAGAACGCAGGGCAGAGAGTGGAGTCACGTAGGAGGACACTTAAAAACTGAGGGACTAGAACACGAGGGGCCCACAGAGGCAACAGTTAGAAGCTAACCTTTGCAGCGCCTGCCTAGCTGGGAAGCTGGGAGGCGGAGGCGACTGTTACTAGTTTACCTCTCTACACAGTGGCTGCCAGGATGTCTGCTCTTACAGCAGAAAGAAGTTAACCCTAGCCTGGCAGTGGTGACTCATATCTTTAATCCTAGAACTTGGGAGGCAGGGGTAGGTGGACCTCTGTGAGTCTAAGGCCAGCCTGCTCTACAAGGGTACACAGAGAAACCCTATCTTGAAAGACCAAAAGCGGGGGAAAAAAGGTTAACAGTGGCTTTCAGATTTAATTTATTTATTTATTGTTAGTTAGTTAGTTAGTTATTTCTGCTTACAAGTTCCCACGAGAGACCCTGTCTTAAAACAAAAACCATATCAGAGGAGAGAATGGGAGATTCCTCAGAGCTTAAATTGTTTGTTTCCCAAGCATGAGAACCATAGATAGCTCAGATCCCCTACCACCATGCTAATGCCAGGTTGTAACTGCATTATAGAAATTACTCAGGGAAGAATCCAGAATCATCTTTACATGCTTTTTCAATACCAGCCCTTCCTTCCTTCCTTCCTTCCTTCCTTCCTTCCTTCCTTCCTTCCTACCTTCCTTCCTTCCTTCCTTCCTTCCTTTCTCTTTCCTCCTTTCTTTCTTTCTTTCTCTTTCCTTCCTTTCTTCTGTATTTATTTGTTTGTTTATTTTTACATCCCAAGGGCAGTTTCCTCTCCTCCCAGTCCCCACCCCAACTTCCTTCCCCCATCCACTCTTCCTCCTCCTCTTCCGTTCCTCTTCCAAAAGAGGGCAGGCCTCCTATGGGTATCAACTAACCATGTCATACCAAGTTGCAATGAGACTAGGCACCCCCTCTCCTAGTCAGGCTGGATGAGGCAACCCTGTATACAGAAAGGGTCCCAAAAGCAGATGACAGAGTCAGACACAGCCCCTGCTCCTACCCTTAGGGGTCCGAAAGGAAGACCAAAGTACACAACTGTAACACACGGTCAGTCCCCTGCAGGCTTCCTGGTTGGTGGTTCAGTCTCCATGAGCCCCTCAGAGGCCAGGTTAGTTGATTCTGTGGAAGTACCAGCTGTTTCTAAGTGTGGCCATGTATGGCTTTATTCTCAGCACTCCGAAGACTGAATTTGAGGCTAGCCTTAACAAGTACCAGTCCAGCTGGGTTACACAGAAAGACTCAGTCTGAAAACAAACAAGCAAATAAAAAACTTGTCAAATAAATAGTTGGAGGTCAGTAATAATAATGTCTACTAACCTTGCTTCCTCAGTACCTGATGCACAGTAGAATCTTGTGACATATTGTTGGAATCAAAATGTAAGAAGAAAACAACCTGGGCTGGGGAGATAGCACAGGGGAGTAAGCGTGAATTCTGAGCAAGCTCAAAGACTTGGTTGTAAAAAGTCGGGAGTGGTGGCACGCACCTGTCACCTCAGTGTTGTAATAGGCAGAGGCAGGAGGATGGCTAGGACTTCTTGGCCACCAGTCTAGCTTCAGATTCAGTGAGAGACCTGTGTCCATGGAACCTGACGTCAATCTCTGTCCTCTGTACTTGTTCACCCAGATGCACGTCCCCCCACATGAGTGTGCAAAACACGCACGCACGCATGCACGCACAAACACACACACACACACACACACACACACACCGGAAGATAAGAAAATGGAGCAGTTGGCACGCTTCATGGACACCCCACACGTTAGCACTTTCTGATGTAGGACACAAAGTCATGGCCTCCAGGGTACGTTGAAGCATGTTTCTGTAAATCACTGTGGCCTCTGTGGGATATTTGTGCTGTGTGCACTTACAGACATAAGGAATTTAAGATCAAGTACATTCCTGATATGTTATATACAAATTCTTTCTATTCTTCTCGGCTCCGACATATTTGAATAAAAAGAGTCAAGGCAAGATTTGCCTCGGAGATCCCAGTGGCACAGGCCTGCAATCTCCGCTATTTGGGAAGCTGATCCGGGCAGATTTTACATTCAAGGCTAACCAGGGAGATGTGATGCGTCCCTGTCTCAAAGGAAAATGTTTTTGTTTGTTTGTTGTTTTGTTTTGTTTCTTTAATGTTTTTTGGAAAATTGGAGGTATAAGTGGGAATAGGACACTCGCCTGGATTCTACTCATGAAGGGCTGGACGTGTGGCTCATTGATGAGTGTTTGCATAGCGGGCAGACTTTGGAGAGGGGTCAATCCCTTGGCTAAGAGGCAAAGAGAAAGAGTGGAAAGGGTCAGCAAGATGGCTCAGTGGGAAAGGCACTTGTCACCAAGCCTGAAGACCTGAGTTAAATCCTGGGACCCTTGTGGTGGGAGGTGACAACAGAGTTGTCCTCCACAGGTGTGCCACTGCAACATCACTGTGCACCAAGACACAGAGGGCAGCAGGCGGTCTGAGACTTCCAGTCCCCAGGAGCGTAAGAACGTTTTGCTTTGTAAGCTGCCCAGTCTGTGACATTTTGTTACAGCAGCTGGATGGAGCTAATACAAGGACGGCGGAGGTGTATCTTGGGTGTCTGTATCACCTACCCCTACTATCTCCCTCAACCCCCGCCAGAGCCCCTAAAACAATAACACAGCCTCTGACCAACAAGTCAGGGTATCAAACCCAAGTCAGTGTGGCTACGAAAAAGAAAAGCTCACCATTTCCAAGATATTGAAGCTCTGTGGGCGGCGGGGCAGAGGGAATCATTCTGGGAAGGCTGGGAAGCTGGGTTTCTAGTCCTCGGAACAACTGTGCAGCAGCCAGACTGTAGCTTTCAGAGGCAATCTCGGGGTGCTTTTGTCCCCACCAGTCATGGAACCCTCTTTAAGAATCCCCCAGCAGACCTGGGGAGATGGCTCAGAGGTTAAGAGCAGTGGCTGCTCTTCCAGAGGTCCCGAGTTCAATTCCCAGCAACCACGTGGTCAGCTATCTGTAATGAGATCTGGTGCCCTCTTCTGGCCTGCAGGCATACACAATAAAATAAATAAATCTTAAAAACAAACAGTGCAGTGTGACTAGTGTGTGTCACTGGTGGTGTGCCCTTCCCACGGATCTGGGGAGCTGTTTGATTGGCACTGTCCACCCAAGCCTGAGGACCTCCTTGGCACGGGTGTACTGTCACAGGTGTTTTGCGGGGCATGCTGGCTCTCACGCTGCATCCTTCTCCAGCTGGCCATCCATATGCCTCTCCTTTCCCATTTATAATCTTATTCTTCTCAAGTCCTTAGCTGCAGGGAGAGTTCCTGCACAGCTCAGCCGCTGGTTTGATGCTGGAGTGTTTGCACCTGGCCTTTTGTGTCCCCTGTCTTAGAATTTCCCAAAGGCACAAAGCCTATGCAAAACTTGGTCGCGGGAGGACTCAGAAAACTGAGATGCTCTGTGACAGGGAACTGCTTTGGCATTTATCTCTTTGGGGAGCTTTGGATAAGTGGTTTTGGTACGTAGACGATGACTTGCAAAGGTGTGAAAAGGAGCCTTTTGCAAAGCTACAGTCAGTTGGCCAGAGGCAGAGTCCCCAGTGGCTGTGAAGGCTAGAATTCATCCTAGAGTGACTCCGATTCTTCCACAGACCCGTGTGAACTAACTAACACCCAACACAACACTTAGCCAGGCGGCTCAGCATAGTCCACACCAAAGTGGACAGAAGGTGATGCTTGGATCTGAAGTTCTGCCTACGGGAAGGCTTTTTCTACATCTCTCATTCGTGCTTTCTCTGAATGGGAGCCTAATGCAACTACCATCCATATGTGCCTGGTGTCCACTCACAGGGATGCTGCATTTTCCTCCCTCTGGAAGGAGTCACAGGCCATCCCCATGAGCTGTAGATGGGACAGCAGGAAGAAGCAAGAGGAGCAGGTGTCTTAGGGGTCTGAGACGGGTGTAGGCACTCACTGAGTCCTCCAGTCCCTGGAGTCTGACCCCCTAGCATCTTTCCTCTGGGGGATGGGGTCCCCTGCATGTCTACAGCACCAGGGTTTCAAGCCCACACTGCACTTGCGACAGGACATTCAGGTCAAATCACAATGCCCTTGGCGTCTTGTGGTCCAGGACACTGATTCCCCTGGGCCCAGTCATAACCAGGAATGACTTTCCAGATAGGAAACTGGCTATTCTCCTTGAGGCCCATCATTCAGCACCGTGACTGTCCTGTTGGAGCTTCTAAGAGTCATTGTTTTAAAACAAAACAAAACAAAACCATACAAAACAAAACAAAAAAACGCTGCAGTTCCCACACATGTGCTCCTCCCCGCTGCCTTACGATGTATCCCAGGCTAGGCCTCAGCTTGAGATGCTGCTACCCCAGTCTTGCGAATGCTAGGATTGCGGGTGTGCACCAGCACATCTGGCTGTCATTCATTGGCGGGTTAGAAGAATACAGTCCCAGTGAGAAGAGTTTAGCAGGAAGCACTGTGTTTAGTTTTGGCGCAAGTCTGTTTGGTTTGATAGTTCATCTTCTGTATAATCTGTTGTCCTTCCCCACAGGGTCTGTTTGTCATCTCTGGCCTGATGTTGAATGTGTTCATATTTATCAACATCGGATGCCAGCTCAGTGCCAGCCAAGACTGATTTCCTCTTGCAAGAAGTGCTTGCCCCATTCTACTTGTGTAACTGGGGATGGCAGGGTTAAAGAAATCTATTACAAATGACTAACCCATTGCTAAATACATTAATAAATGTATTATCTACAGAATCATGAACTAGCTTAACACACACATATAAATACATATATGCACACATATACACACTTACACATACACTCTGACATATACTCAGACACACACACAAACTCACACTCATACACATATATACTCACTTATACTCACACATACTACACACATACACACGCTCACACACACATACTTATACACACATACACACACATACACATACATTCTCACACACATACACATACTCACATTCACACACACACAAACATACATACTCACACATACACATACACATGCTCACACACACATACTTACACACATACACACAGTCACACACATACACATGCTAACATGCACACACATGCTCACACACATTCACACACAGATACACACACTCACACCCACACATACACACACTTACACACACTTACACATACATATACTCACACATACACACACACATACACATATTCACATGCACACACATACACATGCTCACACACACATACTTACACACATACACACTCACACACACATACACATGTTCACATGCACCCACACACATATGCTCACACACACTCACACACACACATACACACACATACTTATACACATACACACACTCACACACAAATACACATGTTCACATGCACACACATATACATACACATACACACACACATACACACACTCACACACACATACACATGCTCACATGCACACAATATGCTCACACACACTCACACACTCACATACACACACTCACACACACTTACACATACACATACACACACATACACATGCACATGCTCACACAAACCAGGATTGAATACAGACTTGCCCACCCTCTGCCATATACCTCCCGCTATCTTTTGGGTTTGTTTTTCCTTTTACCACGTGGGTCCCAGTGACTGAACTCAAACTTTGCTTAGGACACCTTTAATCCATGTACCATCTTGTCAGTCCTTATGTCATTCTGAACTGGACCTTGACACCTTCTCACAACTGGTTTCTGATCCTGTCTTGGCTGAGCCCTGACCTCAGCCTAAAACCCTGACTGTTTTGTGCATTTCACATGTGAACACTAAAGAGCCTAACATCATGGTTCCCAGAGGCTCTCCGGTCTGAAAGACAGCTTCCCCCGCTGACAACCCGACCCTTATCAGTCTTCAGTGTCACGTCTCCAGAAGCATTCTCCTCTCTTAGCTGATGGTCTCACACAGGCTAGGCGAGTGTCACCATTCTGTACAGAGTCTATGTATTGAAGTCAACATACAAAAGAGATGCCTGAAGCATTTACCTAATTAATCAATAATTAAGGGAGTTATCAATAAAACTGGGGAGTTGGATATTGGGGTAAGAACCTTAATGATCAGAGAAGCTGTGGTGGAGCCAACAGTGACCGCCTATGTCTTCTGTTCCTCCATCCAAAAAGGGCTGAGATCCTCTCTCCACCCCACCTTTATACTTCCTGTCTCCTATCTGTCCTCAGTCCTCCAAAACCTCTATGGTTAATTTTGGTCAGCCAGTGGCCAGCTCTGATTCAAAACCAACTGTATTGTCAGGATGTGATCAAAGTAGCACACAGCAGATGCCCACGTGCCCACAGCAGCGGGAATCAGCTTATGTGTCTTACACCCCACGTGGAGTATTCAGCCATGAAGATCAAGGGGACCCTGTCATTTGCAGCAAAAATGGATGGGTGCAAAGAAATGTTTTGCAGCAAAACCTGGAAGGCATTGGGTTAAGCAAATAAGCCAGACTGAGAAAGACATCACATGTTGTCTCTCATATGTGAAAATTAAGTCTTTTTTTTTTTAGCCCCTTTGAGACAGGGTCTCACTATGTTGCCCTGCCTATCCTGGAATTCACTATTGACCACCAGGCTGGCCAAGAACTTACAGACACCCTCTTATCCCCGTTGCTCTGATGCTGGAATCAAATGCAAGCCCCACCGTGCCCGGCTCCTTCTGGGCTTTCTTCACTAAGTTCACTGTGTCAGATTCTTCACTGTTCTGAGGCGACACCTAACGGAAGAACTCACAAAACCTCCTACTCTCGGGGGCTTCCTCCCATCATGGGCCCAGAGGGTTAAAATGGAGCTGCTTGTGTCGTGATAGACAGGAGGCAGAGGATATAGTGCACGGGGCACGCTAGGCCCAAAAGGCACACCCCGCTAGGAGCCATCACTCTGGTCCAGATTTGGAATCCACTGCTGCGTGCGTTTGCTGGATTACAAACACCTCACAGACACACTCAGAGGTGTGCTTTTCCAATCGCTCTCTGCATTCCTCTCTCTCTGCATTTTCTCTATGCCCACCCTCTTTTTGAAACAGGCTCTCACTCTGGAGCCTGCGGGACTTTTGAACTCACCATGTAGCCCAAGATGACCACTGCAACTCTCTTCCTGCCTCAGCCTCCCCAGCACTAGGATTACAGATGTGAGCTCTGATGCATTGTGGGAGACCCGAATTGTTTTATAAATAATGTCTTTTTATTTCATTTTATTTTACGTGTATGAGTGCTTTGTCCGGATGTATGTGAGTTCGCTGCCTGCACGGCTGCCTCTTGCAGAGGCTGGAAGAGGGCATCAGACCTGAAACTGGAGTCGAGGACAGCTATAAGTAAATCTACCCCAGGTCCTCTGAGGGAGCAGGAAGATCTCCTAGTGCCCAGCACCCCGCCTTTCCCAGCAATTTCAACTTTTGGTGCTAAAGCTTTTGTGGGTGTTTTGTTTTGTTTTTGCAGCCTTTGGCACCATGAACTGCCTTTCTCCCCCGGGATAGCCTTCTGGGGATAAACACAAGACTGTAAAATGTTTTCCTCCCAGTGGAAAGGAATAAAGAACCCTCCTTTCATTTGGGACATTTTCTTTAGAAAAGCTATTCAACTGCCCTTGCAAGGGGACACTGAATCCAGACAGGTCCCCCACTCCCAAACAACCCAACCCAAATCCGCACACGCCCTAGCCCCGACTTACAGTGTGGCAATACGCAGGGGACTGGAGAGGTGGCTTACTGGTTAAGAGCACTGGCTGCTCTGGCAGAGGACCTGGATTTGGTTCTCAACCCCCACATAGTGGTTCACAACCATCTGTAACTCCAGTTCCAGGGGATCGGATGCCCTTCTATGACCTCTGACAAAACATCCATGCACGCAAAGTAAAACAACAATAAAAATAAAACGGTCTTCTCAGTCCATCACCCCCACAGTACCAGTTCCTCAGGCTCACGCCTAGTGCTGCAACACACCACCAGAAAGCCAGCCGCCGCCTCCCTTCCCTCCTGTCTACACCTCCTGTGGCCCCACAGGCCATATCCTCCTGACCACCCTTCCTCATCACCACTCCAAGCAGCTTCTAACACCAACAGGCATTCCCAATTGTACAGGCCAGTCACACAGGCAACACACATCCATCTCACTCTAAAAATCTATAAAGGAAACAACACCCACCCAGCAAAGACAAACCCAGAAATCAGCACCTAGACCTATAATCACCACAAACCTAGATGCCTAACACCAGCATAAGAATAGCATCCACAATGGAGATGGCAATATAGCTGCGCTGAAGCCCAGCAACTCTATCACAGCAGGCCTTAAATATTTCAACATGGCGGAAGCACAAGAAAAGGACATTAAAATAAACTTTATGGAGATGACAAAGGTCCTAAAGAGGAAATGAAATCCAGGACAACACAGACAGACAATGGGAGAAAATGAGTAAAGCCCTTCAAGAAAGCCAAGGAAAAACAAACAGTTGAAGGAAACAAAACAAAACTGTTCAAGACCTGAAAATAGAAGTAGAAGCAATAAAGAAAACACCAACTGAGGGAATTCTGGAAATGGAAAGTTTAGAAATTCAAATAGGAACTGCAAAGGCTAGCTTCACAAATAGAATACAGGAGGCATCTGTAGGATAAAAGGGCCCTGACACCAGAGACAACTCTGGCCCTGACCAGTTGAAACATGAAACCAACCAATCCCGAGCAACCTGACTCTGAACCCAGAGCCAGTGAAAGAAACATACCCAAGATCTGAGCCAGGAAGGAAACACTTTTCCAGTGGGCCCAGAACCAAAGAAAAACATTCTGACGTTGAAACCAGCGCCGAAGAAACAACACTCTTTGTCCCTAGAATCAGAACCAGTGAAAGAAATATGCCTTGGCCCTAAAATTAGAGCCAAAAGATAAAAAAAGTACCAGTAAAAAAAAAAAAAACAATTGGGCCCTGAAATCAGAGCAGTCTATGCTCCCTATCAACTGAAGCACAAAACCAACCAATCCCTAAACACGACAACTAACCAATCCTTGAGCAGAAACTCTGCTCCCTGGGAAAAACGCCACCCCTAAGAAGCCCTATATAAGCCCCCTGCCTGTTGAGTTGCTGGCTGATCTTTCCCAACTTGTCAGAGGCAACCACTCTCCTGGATTCATCCTCCCCAAATAAATCTTTTTCTCAAGAGTCTTGGGTGAAGATCATCATTCACCAGTGCAGGACAGATGTCATCATTCACCAGTGCAGGACAGATGAATCTTGCCGGGATATCCCTTAGAGGGATTGAGCAAGGTTCAGAAGATCAGAAGAAATTAGCTGGGATGTTCCCTTAGGGGGCTGAGCAACTCTGTAGCAGAAAAAGTAATAGCTATTAGCCGGAGTTGGAGGAGATTGCTACATTTCTCCAGGTGCTTCCGGTTTAGCAGATACAATAGAAGAAATGGATACAACTCTGTCTAAGAAAATGTTAAATTTAAAATATTCCTGAAACAAAACATCCAGAAAATCTGAGGAACTATGAAAAGACCAAACCTAAGAATAATAGAAATAGGAGAAGAAGAATCCCAGCTTAAAAGCCCGGAAAATATTGTTAACAAAATCATAGAAGAAAAATTCCTAACCTTTAAGGAAGTGCCTATAACGGCACAAAAAGTGCCAGGTAGTGATGGCGCGCACCTTTAATCCCAGAAATCGGGAGGCAGAGGCAGGTGGATCTCAATGAGTTCTAGGACAGGCAAATAATCTACACAAAGAAACCCTGTCTCAAAACAAAAACAAAAACAAAGCAAACAAGCAAAAGGTATAAGAAGCATACAGACCATCAAATAGATTGGATTAGAAAAGAAAGTCCTCTCATCACACAATAATCAAAACACTAAACATGGAGAACAAAGAAGGAATGTTAAAAGCTGCAAGGGGAAAAGGCCAAGTAGCATATAAGGGCCTGGACAGATGTACTACATACTCTAAGAGAACAGAGATGCCAGAAAAACATTCAATCACCATAAATGGAGAAAACTTGGTATTCCATGATAAAGTCGAATTTAAACAATATCTAGCTACAAATCCAGCCCTACGGGTTTGGTGGGTGGGAGACAGCAGAAATAAGAGAAGCAGTATGGTTAGTACTAGTACATGATGGTTAGTAGTAGTAAATGATGTAGATGAACCTCAGGGCAGTGCATAGATTAATAGAAACGGGCTAACTTAAAGGAGCTAGCTAGAAATGAGCCTAAGCTAAGCTTGAGCATTTATAATTAATAATAAGTCTCCACGTCAACGTTTGGGGCCTGGCAGTGCAAGAAAGCTTGCTGCAATTGACCCCACATCTGACGGAGGGCTTGTGGGCTTGGAAGGAAAATGGCCCCCAAAGGGAATGGCAATTAGGCGGTGTGGCCTGTTGGAGGAAGAGAGCCAGTGTGGGGCCGGCTCTGAGGTCTCTTTCGCTCAAGCTTCCCTCAGTGTGACAGTCAGCCAGCTTCCTGTTGCCTGTGAGATGGAGGACTCTCAGCTATTCCTCAAGCAATGCATCTGCCTATATAGCACTGTGTTCTCTGTTATGCTGACAATGGACTGATCCTCTGAAACTGTAAGTGAGCCATCCCAATTAAATATTTCCTTTATAATAGTTGCCGTGGTAGAGGAGGGTCTAGGCCCTCCCCCCAAATGATGTAGCAGACTGATGATCCCCTATGGAAGGCCTTACCCTCCTTGGGGATTGGATGTGGTGTGGGATGGGAAGATGGGAGGGAGAGGGAACTGAGACTGATATGTAAAATAAGATTGTTTCTAAACTAAATAAGTAAATTTTTAAAAAGGCAAAAAAAACCCAAAAAAACAAAAAATAAAACCCTGCCATGTATCTCTTCACAGCAATGAAAACCCTAAGACAGGGGCTGATATCCAAAATATATAAAGAACTCAAGAAACTAGGCATCAACAACCCAATTTAAAAATGGGTACAGACCTACACACAAAACAGGGCACGAAGCATTGTCCTTGGCTACTAGCAATGCTCTGGACCACTCATTCATTTACAGGTGTCTGAGCCTGGTCCAGCCACGGCTTTAGTGAAGATCAGGCTGGTCCCCTCCTCACAAAGCCAGAGTTCTTGGAGACAGGAAGATGGGCCAGGAAGGGTATCTAGAGGGTGAGGTCAGAGGTTGAGAAAAAGTCATGGTGGAAACATCAGGGGAAGGTCAAAGTGAAGACCAGGTCTAGATGACAAGGTCAGGGAAGGCATCCGCTAACCGTACATACACCCCAACACTCTGAGTGTGAGCAGGGATCTGAAGATATGAGGGGTGAGCTGTACAGACATCTAAGGAGAGAGTTCCAAACAGAACACATGACAAGACCAGAGACAGAGGGGATAGAGGCCATGCCACAGACTTCAACCCAGGAACAGGCGCGCGCGCGTGCACACACACACACACACACACACACACACACACACACACACACAGAGAGAGAGAGGGGGGGGCACACACACACACACAGAGAGAGCCACACACACACACACACACACACATACACAGAGAGAGAGAGAGAGAGGCACAGAGAGAGAGAGAGAGAGAGAGAGAGGGAGAGAGAGAGAGGGAGGGAGGGAGAGCGCACAGTGATGAATATACCTGCTTAATACCTGCAGCTCATTCTTCTAAAAAATAAAGGTTTGAATGTTGATGGTTGTCGTGGTTTCTATTGCTGTGAAGAGACGCCATGACCAGCAACACTTATAAAGGAAAAACACCTAACTGGGGAGGCTTACATTTTCAGAGATTCAGTCCATTATCATCAGGGTGCGTCATGGTGGTACGACATGAGCTGGAGAAGTAGATGGGTGTCTTGCCGTGCACGCAACAGGAAGTGGTCTGAGAGACTGGACACGGCTTGAGCATATATGAGACCCCACTGCAAAGTCCACCTTCAGTGGCAGTTTTCCTCCAACAGAGCCACGCCTACTCCAACAGAGCCACACCTACTCCAACAGAACCACGCCTACTCCAACAGAGCCACACCTACTCCAACAGAGCCACGCCTACTCCAACAGACCACGCCTACTCCAACAGAGCCACACCTACTCCAACAGAGCCACGCCTACTCCAACAGAGCCACGCCTACTCCAACAGAGCCACGCCTACTCCAACAGAGCCACACCTACTCAACAGAGCCACACCTACTCCAACAGAGCCACACCTACTCCAACAGAGCCACACCTACTCCAACAGAGCCACGCCTACTCCAACAGAGCCACACCTACTCCAACAGAGCCACACTTCCTGATAGTGCCGTTTTCTATGAGCTTTTGGGGACCAGCTATTTTCAAACTGCCACTTGTTTCTCTCTTTTCACTGCTCAATTCAGTGAATTTAGCATTGCAGACCTCTCCCACTGCTGTCCTTACTAAACCAATATCACCTCATCTTGCCCAAGGGAAGAACATGCTTCTATTTGTCCAGAGTCAGAGAGAGATGTGGGAAAATTCTAGGCAACAGCCAAGAAATTGCACATTATGTAAAAATCTCTCATTCAAGTGACCAGGACCTCCACACAGTGGGAGAGGCGATATATCGCAAGGCCTCGCTGTTCCAGAACGTCACAGGAGAACACACTACAAACCTAACTACCAAACCCTAGTCAAGAGGCATCTGTGCAGTTCCGTGTACACCGCGAATGACTCCCTGTGTCCCCTGGGTGTGGATGGGATGAATTCCAATTCCTCCTTGCATTGTGTTCCCACGTTGTGGTTTGAGCATGCAGTGCTGTGATGGTTAAAGAAACTCCTTTTTATGCTAGGCTTGAGTCTTGGTACCCACTCTCCATTTGTCTCTGACTCCTGGAAGATAGCTATACATAAGTGAGCCCCTAAATTCTACCAAAGAACTTCTACCATTGATAAATGCCTTCAGTTATGTATGCCTTCAGGATACGAGATTAACTAAAAAAAAAAAAAAAAACAGGGGCACTCCTATATACAGATGACAAACAGGCTGAGAAGGAAATCCTTTACAATAGCCACAAATAACATAAAATATTTGGGATAACTCTAACCAAACAAGTGAAAGACAGCTATAACAAGAACTTCGATACTTTAAAGAAAGAAATTAAAGATGTCAGAAAATGGAAAGATCTCTCAAGCTCTTGGATAGGTAGGATCAACATAGTAAAAATGGCAATCCTACCAAAAGTAATCTACAGATTCAATGCAACACCCATCAAAATCCCAGCACAATACTTCACAGACCTAGAAAAAACAATACTCAACTTCATATGGAAAAACAAAAAACTCAGGATAGCCAAAAAACCTGTACAATAAAGGAACTTCAGGAGGCATCACCAGGCCTGACTTCAAGGTCTACTTAGAATTAAAGTAATGAAAACAGTTTGGTATTGGCATAAAAACAGACAGTAAACCAAATAGAATCCAATCAAAGACACCGATATCAACCCACACACGTATGAACACCTAATTTTTGACAAAGAAGCCAAAAATATAAAGTTCAAAAAAGAAAACATATTCAACAAATGGTGCTGGTATAACTGGCTGTCAACATGCAGAAGAATGCAGATAGATCCGTATCTATCACCATGCACACAACTCAACTCCAAGTAGATCAAAGACCTCAACAGAAATCCATCCACACTGAACCTCAGACAAGAGACAGTGAGAAATACCCTTGAACACATAGACACAGGAGACCACTTCCTAAACAGAATGCCAGTAGCACAGACACTGAGAGCAACAATTAATACATGGGACCTCCTGGAACTGAGAAGATTCTGTAAAGCAAAGAACATGGTCCACTGGAGAAAATGGGTCCCTAAAGATGGGGAAAGATCTTCACCAACCCAACTGAGAAAGGTCCAAAAAAAACCAAAACCCTCAAAAAACTAGATAGACATCAAACTACCAAATAATCCAGTTAAAATTTGGGGGTAGAGATCTAAACAGAGAATTCTCAACAGAACAATCTCAAATGCGGGAAAGACACTGAAAGAAATGTTCAACATCCTTAGTCATCAGGAAGATGCAAATTAAAACAATTCTGAGACACCATCTTACACCCATCAGAATGCCTAATCAAAAACACCAATGGCAGCTTATGCTGGAGAGGATGTGGAGAAAGGGGAACACTCGTCCATTGCTGGTGGGAGTGCAAACTTGTACAGCCACTGTGGAAATCAATATGGCAATTTCTCAGAAAACTAGGGATCCACCTACCTCAAGACCCTGCAATGCCGTGATTGGACACATCACCCGATGGAGGCACATTCACACCACAAGGACATTTCCTAGCTATGTTCATAGCAACATTATTTGTAATAAGCAGATCGTGGAAACAACCTAGATGTCTCTTAAATGAAAGATGGATAAAGAAAATGTGCTATATTTACACAATGGAGTACTACTCGTGTAACACCCTCAGAATGAGGAGTCTCCCCATTTTGGTCGGTACCCCCAAGAACTCAATGTCCAGTCCAGTTGATGCAACATGCAAGAGGCTTTAATGAACAGGATATATTTGCACAAACAGGCCCCCTCAGCACACAGGCTAGAGAAGCAACATTTTCTGGGTGCGGGTACTTTAAAAGGGAAAAAACCACAAGCTTAGGGTGGGGCTGTGAGCGCCTGTCCGTTGAGTACATGACCAGTCATGGGTTCTCCCCTTGAGGCCAGATGGTCTCACTGTTATGAACAGCAGTATCTTAGGGCCCGGGGCTGTGCTAATTAATCTTGTCTGGGCAAACCTGAGTTGCAGCTATCACAGACGGGAGGGGCAGTGTGAATTCTTGGTATCCTGCTATCTTAGCGCCTTGTGAGGGAAGTTGCCAGTGGTTAGCAAATTAGTAAATGATAGTGGTCTGGGTTGGCTTTCCAGGTTGGACTGTCCTTCATTTTAAGTGGGGGGTTTCCTTAACTTTACTTGTGGTCTTTCACTCAGAGGTAAGAAACAGTGACATCCTAAAATTCGCAGGCAAATAGACAGAACCAGAAAAAAAAAATACATCCTGAGTGAGGTAATTCAAAATTAGACAGACAAATATAGTATGTACTCACTCATAAGTGGATACTAGACATAAAGCAAAAAACACCAAGCCTAGAGTCACCAACCCCAGAGATCTAGAACCCTCTTCCAGAAACAGATGGGAGCAGATGCAGAAATCTACAACTAACCAATAGGTCAAGCTCCTGAGTACAATTGAAGTAGGGAGGAGCAATAATATGAAAAAAGGAGTCAAGGCCATGATGGGAAACCCACAGAATCAGCTGACCTGAGCTAGTGAGAGATCACTGACTCAGGTCTGACAATGGGGAACCTGCATAAGACTGAACTAGACTCCCTTTATATAGGTGACAGTGGTGTGACTGGGACTGGCAGTGGGTCCACGATCTAACTCTAATGCACAAGCTGACTGAGTGGAGCCCATTCTATATGGAGAGACACCTTGTCAGCCCAGACACAGGGATTTTTGGAGTGGTGCCTGGTCCTGCCTCAAGGAGATGATGGGACAGACTTAGTAGACTCCCTAGGGGAGGCCTCACCTCTCCAAGAAGCAGATAGAAGGGGGGAGGAGTGGGAGAGTGGGAGGAGAGGATGGAGGGGAACTGGGATTGGAATGCAACAAATTAATCGATAATAAATAATTATGGAGAGTGCAGACTGTCAGAAGTCTGCTTAAATCACGCCTGGGAGAGGCACCTTGCTGACGCTGACCTCAGAGAGGAACACGTCAGGAATTACCAACACCGAGAAGCTTGCAGGATTTAGTTAGGTTTGGTTTTCATTTCACCTTATAATTTCAGATGTCTTCTTGTGAGTGAATGAGCATGCTTTAATTTAAAATTTAAAATCTAGAATGAAACTATTTTAGAGTGAGCCCCGGAGCAAGACGTACAAAAAGGTAAAAACTGAACACCTGGAAAAGGGGGTTCAACACCACCAGTCTTCATGGAACTGGAGATCAAAGTGGCAGCTGTTATCAAACCTCGGCTAGCACGGCCTCCCCTCAGCGAAACTCTAACTGGATCCTCCAAGGCAGCTGCACACTGGGGCCTCTCCTGGGAAACTTGCTGCTCAGCTCCTGACAGCATTTGGAGCTTGGCTACCATCCTTGGGGCAGCCCTGACATGGCTGTAGATCTCCTCAAAAACACCAGGGGGCGGCAATAAGCAACAAATCAACAGAGAAAACTCATCTGAGATGTGTTTGCAGCCTTGTCTCCATCCCAGTTCCAACAGAGCTGGATGATCATTTCCCTGGGTCTCTGAGAAGCCCACTCGGCAAGGAGACCCTAATGTAGTCCTCCTCATCCATGAGGAATGACAGAGAAATAACAGGGCAATCAAGGAAGAGAACTAAGGCATACAGGAAAGGTCAGTGGGCAGGGGCAGACCTGAACCACATTCAGCCAGCACAGGAGGATGGGGGTGGGGCTGTCTCCCTGGTGTCCTCCATGGGAAGCCAGAGAACACGGTCCTCTTTCTAGGACACACAGGCCACCTCCTCCTGCACACCAGGATATACAACCCTGACATAGCTTCTATCCCTGGATCAGACACCCGACTGGTGACACCAGCGACAATGGGTCAGGACTCTCCACAGCTGGACCTTTTCCAGTCCCTAGAGATAACTGCCACCTTCCCAGATGTTTAGGAACAGATGGACTTGGCTGTTCTCTGGGGATACAGGATACTTCCCAGCCCTGTGGCTCACAACTGTGTTCTAGAACACCAAAACAGAAAGAAATACAAGGACAGGAAGCAGGACTGACACACAGACTCCACCCCCAGCCCATGTGACCCCAGGAGGTGCCCTCCTCTGGGAGGAGGCTCAGTTCTGGGAAGAAAAGCAGAGCAGACACAGAGCAGCCAGGCTTGACAGCAGCCCGAGAGGCAAACCTCCTCTCAGAGGAAGAGCCTAGCAGGCAGCAGAGACCATGGCGCTCACCTCAGCCCCTCTCCACAAAGGGCAGGTTCCCTGGAGGGGACTCCTGCTTGCAGGTGAGGACAGCAGGGGAGCTCAGAGACTGGGTGGGTCTTGGGGAGAGGGAAAGAGCCTGAGAAGGACCATCTGGCTTCTGCTTGAAGCCTGAGAGCCACAGGAAGCCCCAGTGGCTGTGAACTGGTTAGTGGGGAGGGAAAACTCAGTTGTTTCCTTTGCAAGTTTATCAGCACTGGCCACTGTGTCCTGAAGACTGACATTCACAGCTCTGTCAGGGTGACTCTCCGAGTAAAACTCATGGGGTCAGTAAGCAGCAATGACACAGGACCCTGAGAAATCTGCAAACAAACCCCAGGCTCTGGGACACTGATTTGCTCACAGGTATCTGAGCCTGTTCCAGGCAGTGGGGTTTAAACCAAAATCAAACTGGTCCTCCTTACAAAGTCCTAGTGCTGCTGGGCAGGAAGACAGAGCAGCAAGGACATCTAGAAGGCGGCCTCGGGGTTGAAAAGCATTTCAGAAGAAACAGCAGGGAAAGGGCAGAAAATGGGGGCACAGAGTCTGTAGAGGAGGAGGTCAGAGAAGACATGCCCTCACTCCCCAGAGATTCTGAGTGTGAGCAGGGACCTGAGGGGGAGAGGGGTGAGCTGTGTGGACACCCGAGAAGACACTGTCACCCGGGGGACAGATTCAGGGTACTGAGGAATGCAGGTGATGCTGCTGACCTCCCCCAACAGGACACACACACCCCAAGGCTGAGAGTTGAGCTCACTCTGGTTGCAAATTTCTACCAAATGCAAAGGTCCTGATGTTGATAGATTTTCTCTCTTCCCTCTTAGCCTCACTTCTAACCTACTGGAACTCTCTCGCCACTGCACAAGTCACTGTTGAAGCAATCCCACCCCATGTTGCTGAAGGGGCAAACGTTCTTCTACAGGTCCGCAATCTGTTAGAGAGCCTCCAAGTCATTTACTGGTACAAGGGGGAATCTGTGGATGACAGTAAAGAAATTGCACGATTCATAACATCTACAAGTAGAAATGGCACAGGGCCTGCATACAGCGGCAGAGAGAGAATATACCAGAATGGATCCCTGCTCTTCGAGAATGTCACTCAGAGAGATACAGGAACCTACACGCTACGTATGCTAACAGAAAACTTTGATAACCCAACAAGAACTGTGCAGTTCCATGTACACCGTAAGTATTCTCTGTGAACTCTGGGTGGTGGGTGGAGCTAATCCTACTCCACACATAGGATTGTGAGTCCTGGATGACTCTGTGTCATGGTCCCCACATTGCGGTTCAAGCATTTAGTAAAGGACACAGAGTGGAGACAACAGCAATAAATCAGGATGTCTCCCTGGAATCCACACTCAGAGAAGCAGGACTAAGGATCCTGAGCCCAGGCATGACAGACTCTGCCCAGGGTCTTAATGCTCATCATGACCATGGCCTTGAGAAAGACCCTTCAGGAATAAGGAAAGGCAGGGCCTGGCTGAGGAAACCATCAGATTCTCACAGAGATGAGCACCCGAAGCCTTGCCCCAGACCACTGTCCAGACTGGACCAGGAATCCAGGGAAGCTTGTACTGGGTTGGAATTTACCCTCCCTTTGGAGCTGACAGGGGACAGTGATTGATTGTAGGCTGGTGGCCTGCTGACTGTCAGCCTATGAGAGCCATGTCTGAGGTGGGTCACCCGGGCATCTCCTCCTGAGACTCAGTGTGCTCAGCATAGGTGGGGAGGTGGGACAGGCAGTCAGCAGCTGCTCTGATGGTCTTCTGAGACCTCACAGGAAGGGCAGGAGCCCTAAAGAGACAGGGGGAAAAGTGTATAAATGGCAGCTCCTTGGCCTCCTGAGGTCCAAATGCAGGCAAATGATAACAAACACTGCTTGGTCAAAGGTCAGGTCACTGTTCACATTTAAGGTTAACTTGAAGGCATGGCAATGGTCATTTGCCATGTGTCCTATTATAGGAAATCTGAGACAGGAAACACAGTCACTGAGCCAGGGTCACATAGACCATGGGTGACACAAGCTACCTGTCCACGACTACACCTCCAGTCTCCCACCATGAAGACCTTATTAGGTGCCCTTCAATCTTACAGATCATTTTGTAGATTCAGGATTCTTTCAGGGTTCCCTGATTCATGCCAATCAACATCAAACAGCTGACAAGGACGACCCACCTGTGACCCCTCCCCCCTGAATGCCAGCCAGATCCTGACTGTGTGAGATCTCTGACAGGCTCTCAGGTTTCTCAGGGAAGCTCAATGGGAAGACTAATCATGACCTATGTGTAGGACAGCCCTGAACAGCAAAGGCTTGGAAGGCGCTGGCCTACACTGAGCAGTGGAGGTCAGTGCAGCTGGAGGGACTCACACATTGTGTCTCAAGGAATGCAATGGGTCAGTGAGGACCAGGAGATAAAATGAGGTCTCTGATTGCAAGGCTTGAGTCTGTCCATCCCCAAACACTGCAGCTCAATTCACTCATGAGAAAACCCTGGCTTCTCTCATACCCAGCTCAGGAGGCCCCATGAGCTCTGAGCACTCAGCGACTCCAGCTGCCTGTAATTTGCTTCCTGCCTGCTTCTTAAGGATCTGGGTAGGTGGGGATATAATAGACTATCTCTGATTGGGAGAGCCCCTTGCAGAAATCAGATGTACCAGACAGAGCAATCTTCTCTCTGTTGTTTGCACAGCACAGCTACCCAAGCCCAAAATCACAAGCAACAATTCCAATCCCGTGGAGGGCGAGGACTCAGTAGCGTTAACGTGTGAGCCTAAGACTCAGAATACAACCTACCTGTGGAGGATAAATGGACAAAGCCTCTCAGAAGATGGCAAGAGGGAGCTGTCTGGTGACAACATTACTCTCACTTTACTCACTGCCATGAGGAATGACACAGGACTCTATGAGTGTGAAACCCGGAACCCAGTGAGCACCTCCCGAATGACCCATTCACTCTGAACATTACCTCTGAGTATTGTGTGTTTCATCCTGGCTACAACTGCCTAAACAGAGGGTTAGAGCTAAGATACTCAGTTCCCTTGGGTTCATGACACAGAGCCACCACACACATACCTAGGCTAGCCAGGGCATCCTAGCCTATTCCAAACACATACAGCTAGGCCTAGCATTAACTAGAATGGGCTGGAGGGACGTCTCCTGCCTGGAGAGGCTCTCGGGGTGATGGAGACAGGGGACATCTCAGACTCAGGCTCAGTGCACACGTGAGTGCACAGTGGGGCTGTTTGTGTTCTTGCTCGGAATGGGTCAGGACGTGTGCACGCTGCATGAATGATCTTCTACTAATCTGCACCCAGCTCTGGGTGGGACCTGCTCAAACTATTATAGCACAGCTCAGAGAGATACCATGGGCTTCTGCAGACCAGGATTCCCCCTTCCCTGCTGACATCACATGTGGCTTTCTTCTGTTTGCTCCAGATGGTCCAGATGACCCCATCATATCCCCCTCAAATGCTCATTTCCATTCAAGGACAAACCTCAGCCTCTCCTGTCACGCAGACTCTAACCCACCTGCACAGTACTCTTGGTCTGTCAATGGAGAGCTCCAGGCATCCTCCCAAGAGCTCTTTATCCCCGACATCACTACTAATAACAGTGGATCCTATACCTGTTTTGCCCATAACTCTGTCATCACCTTCAGTAGAACCACAGTAAAGTGGATCTCTGCAGTATCTGCACCAGGTTTGGAGTGGAGTATTTTGGATTTCTGGGAAGATGCAGGATTTAATTTCCATCCCCTATCTATGGGAAGAAGCAAAACTCAATCCTCCCCCTCTGTGCTCCATCCCTATATCTAATGGTCTAATGGTCTGGTGCTTATCTGACCTCTCCCGGCTTACAGGGATGGAGATTGGAATGTGAGGAGAGGGTTCTCCTGGCCATGGAAAGCCTCAGGTTGTGTGAGGGACCTCTCAGGGGAGGGACAGCCTTAAGGTCCATATTTCTTTCTGTCACTAACACACACATTCCTGTCCCCTCCATTTTCTTCTTATGGTCTCCATGACCTAGAAGGAACACCCAGGGCTTTCAACTGTGCTCACATTCTTTTTCTCCAAATGAAAGGAGAAAACTCTGTACATTTGGGGACCAGCAGTTCAGGGCTCTGCTCCCAGCTCTGCTCCTGTCCCATGCGTGTCTGGCTCAGCTCTGACTCCATGGGAAGATGGAGAGGTGCCTGGGAAGCCTCCTCTGAGTCAGGGTGAACCATGTCACTGACTGTTTGATGATGCTTACTATTCTCAAGGTTTAAAAAACAAATGCTGCCTGAGAGTGGTTATGCACACCTATTGCGATTTAATAAGGACCAGGATAAACAATTAGCCAAAGAAGTTTATTAAGGAGAAGTAACTGGTGCCAGGGGATCCTGAGCCTTCCAGTTCACACATGGCTTGCACTGCCAGTTCTTCCTTAATGCCAGCATTAAGGAGGGAGAGGCCAGCCTGGTCTACATAGCAAGTTCCAGGTCAGCCAAAGATACAAGTGAGACCCTGCCTTAAAAAAAAAAAATTAAGAAAAAGAAAGCAAAATGAAATGTCACTGATGTGCCTCAGGAGTCCTTGAGTTCAGGAATGGGGAAGTGGGAAGGAGAACTAGGGTTAGCTGGCTCTGAACTGTGTCTTGGCTCTGAAGGTCTCTGTGGGCACATGAGGTAATGGCTGAGAACAGTGGAGGACACTGGCCTGGAGAACGGGGACTCCTCTGCCGAGTCTCCGTGAAGAGGAGTGTGCAAGGCAAGTGTGAAGACACATCTGTAGTAAGATGTGAGGACGGTGGAGGCTGAGGCAGGTGGTTCTCTTTGAGTTTAAGGCCAGCGTGTTCTATACGGCAAGATACATTGAGACCTGGCCTCAAAAAACATAAAAAAGTCAGTATCAAGGATTAGAGTGGCTGTTATCAACACTGTGGCCATTTACCACTTCTCCATGGTGTTTAATACATAACCATGGAGAAAAGAAAATCTTTCTTCAAGGTGAAATTATTTAGTTTTGAATTTCTCCCAGTCCTGAGGTCTAGGCGTTAACTCCTTTAAGATTAGCTGGGACATCTTAACCCCATGACAAATATTTAATGAAAAGGAAACAGAAGACTATTTCATAATGGAGGGACCTGACTGTTCACTCTCACAGAAAGTGTAGACAAGAGTTTGCACAAAAAAAAAAAAACAATGGGAAACCACCCCCACCAAATGAGATTTCTGGACAAGAGGTTCTGAGTGTGGAATCTACACAAACACACTCTGATTCAGGGGTCACTGTGTGTGATCTGGGTAGGAGGAAGATTCAGCTCTCTCCTTACAGACCTCATCTTGAACACAGCATGTGATCTTGCAGAGGGCCACGTCATTCTGTGGGCCCTGGGAGCTGGCTGAGGTCTCTGAGGGTGAAGGACTCTCAGCTGGTCCCCTCTACTCTATCCACAGAGCCAGTGACTCTGCCCGTCATCCACGTCATCAACACCACAGTAAAAGAACTGGACCCTGTGATGCTGACCTGCGTCTCAAATGACAACGGGATCTCCATCCATTGGCTCTTCAATGGCCAGAGTCTGGGGCTCACGGACAGGATGAAGCTGTCCCAGAACAACAGCACCCTCAGCATAGACCCTGTCAGGAGGGAGGATTCTGGGAAGTATGAGTGTGAGGTCTCCAATCCAGTCAGTTCCAAGAGGAGTGACCCCATCCAGCTGGACATAATGCGTGAGTGACGTCTCTTCTGTATTACTCCATGGTGTGGGGGTGGGGCAATTTCTTTATCAACAAAATGAGCGAAAGCCACAATGAGCAAAACACAGCTCAAGATACAAATCCAGCCAGTTTGGCGATGGATGCATGTTCATCTCATGATAAAACACCAAGCCAGCTGAGCATGGTGCTGCATGCCTTAAACCCAGTACAGTAGAGGCAGAGACAGCTGGGTCGGTACAAGGTCCCAACGACCCTGATTACTGTCATGAGTTCAAGATTAGCCAGAGCTACGTAATGAACCCTGTCTATGAGAGAGAGAGAGAGAGAGAGAGAGAGAGAGAGAGAGAGAGAGAGAGAGAGAGAGAGAGAATGAAGCAGGAGGAATGGGAGTTCAAGGCCAGCCCAGGTTACATTGTGATACCCTGTCAATAACAACAACAATATATGTCAATATAGCAAATAGAAACACAAAGAGATTCAGAGTTTCAGGTCTGAGACAAACACACAGTCAACTCTCAAAACCTAGTCAAATGTTCATGCTACTCTACACAGCTTCCCAAACATTCAAATCTTCTTTAGATTAGTCCCAATACCTAAGGTGAAGACTGCATAGGCACCAGTGTCACTGTGTTAAATAAGGGAGAAGCACAGGAGGAAACAATACTGTTTTCACTGTAACATTTTTTTCCAAGTAGTTTGTCTCCACGTTGTTTGATGTATAAATATAAAGCCCACACAGAAAGGACCTGCATTGGGTTTCTTACGACATTTGCTTATTTATTCACTTTCTGTGCCTGCTCCGTGCCCATGTGTGGAGGTCAGACGACCATTTGTGGGGACCAGCTCTCTGGGGAATGGAACTCAGGTGGGTGAGCAATCCCTTAATCTGCTACATCATTTGGCTGGCCCAAATTTGTTTGTACATTTAATTACGTGTGGCAGCTGGGGGTAGGTACTGGGCGGCAGTATGGCAGGCGCTCTTACTAAATGAGACATCTTGTTGGCCCATATAATGAGTTTCTCATCCCCATGCTGACATTTGCAACATGGCCTCCTTGCACTAGTCTCTTTTTCTGATATTTTGGTAGTGTGTAGGTGTGTAGGTGTGTGTGTGTGTGTGTGTGTGTGTGTGTGTGTGTGTGTGTAGGTGTGTAGGTGTGTGTGTGCTTATGTGCACGCGTGTGTGCATGTGTGCATATGCGTGCATGCGTGTGTGTGTGTGTGTGTGTGTGTGTGTGTGTGTGTGTGTGCACAACATACCCAAACTTACGGGACACAATGACAACAGTGATAAGAGGAACTTTCATAGCACTAATTGCCTACATGAAGAAAGATCCCACATTGTCAAATTAACAGAACAACTAAAAGCTCTAAAGAAAAAGAAGCAAACTCGCCCAGGTGGAATAGATAGCTGGAAATAATCAACTTAAGGGCTGAAATTAATAAAATAGAAACAAAGAAAACAATACAAAGAGTCAATGAGACAAATTGGCTCTTCAAGAAAATCAACAAGCTAGACAAACTAACCAAAAGAAAGAGAGGAAATATTCAAATTAACAAAATAAGAAGTAACACCAGACATTGAGGAATTCCAGATAATCATCAGATCATATTTCAAAAACATGTACTCCACAAAATTGGAAAAATTTAAAGGAAATGGACAATTTTCTGGATAAGAACCACATACCAAAATTAAATCAAGAGCAGGTAAATTAAATAGATGCTTAACCCCTATGAAAATAGAAACATTCATCAAAAGTCTCCCAACCAAAACAAGCCCATGGCCAGATGGTTTCAGTGCAGAATTTACCAAAACTTCAAAGAAGAGCTAATACCAGCATTCCTCAAATTGTTCCACATAATAGAAACAGAAGAGACTTTGCCAAACTCTTTTTATGAGTCTACAGTTACCCTGATACCCAAGCTACACAAAGACACTAAGATAGAGAAATATAGACCAATCTCTCTCATGAACATTGATGCAAGAATGCTCAATAAAATACTGGAAAATCAAATACAAGAACACCTCAGAAAAATAATCTACGATACCCAAGAAAGCTTCACCCCAGAGGTGCAGGGATGGTTCAGCATATGAAAATCTGTCCATGTAATCCACCATATAAACAAACTGAAAGAAAAATAAAGCACAATTATCTCATTAGATGCTGAAAAAAACACTTGAGAAAATTCAACACTGTTGCTGAATTTTCTTGTCCCACCTGGTCCCACAGCTGCGTTGCCCAAATAAACACGGGGTGCTATAGTAGTTATAAAACTGTTGGCTGATGACTAGAGCTTCTTGTTGGCTAGCTCTTTCTTAATTATTAACACATTCCTATTAATCTATGTATTTCCACGTGGTTTTGGATTACCAGAGGATGCCCAGATCTGTTAGTCCTTTGACAGCTACATGGTATCCCTTCCTGGTGACCTCTCTCCCCATCCTCTTCATCTCCTAGCCAGCCTATCTTCCTGCCTCTACTGGCCAAACATATTTTATTCATAAAACAACACAAGAAACATATGTACAGAAGGACATCCCTCATCACGATAAAAGTCTTGGAGGGAGCAGGGATAAAAGGAACATACTTAACGTAATAAAGGCAATATACAGCAATCCAACAGCTTGCTACTAAAATCAAGGATCAAGACAAGGCTCTCTCCATATCTACTCAATATAGTACCCTGTAGTGATATATAGTTTATGATCTAATAAAGCCACTGAAGATCAGAAGACAATGCTAGCCACAGCCATAGAAGTCCGGCAGTAACGACACACACCTTTAATCCCAGAACTCAGGTGACAGTGTCAGATGGCTCTCTGTGAGTTCAAGGACACCAAGGGTTCCATGAGAGTGGATCAGTCTAAAAGAGAAACAGAGCTCATGCCTTTAATTCCAGCACTAGAGAGGTATTTATGTTAGGAGCGGCATCTTGTATTCTGGGCAATTAGACTACAGCCAAATTGAGGATAGAATCTCCCCAGCCGTGGTAGAAAAAAGAGCTCTCTGGTGGCTTGACCATTTTCCTCTCTGACCTTTAGCTTGAATCCCAATATCTGTCTTTGAGACTTTATTATTTACATTACAGTGCTCCAAGCCCTAGCTAAATCAATAAGAAAACAAAAAGAGATCAAGAAAGGGATACAGATTGGAAAAAAAGAAGTCAAACTTTTGCTATTTGCTGAATATATGATGGTTATTGATGTATGTCTCTCTTAGGGTCCTCCTTGTTTCCTAGTTTTCTGGCAGTGAGGATTGTAGGCTGGTGATCCTTTGCTCTATGTCTAAAATCCATATATGAGTACATACCATGTTTGTCTATTTGTGACTGGGTTACCTCACTCAGGATGGTTTCTTCTAGTTCCATCCATTTGCCTGAGAATTTCAAGACTCCTTTGTTTGTTTGTTTGTTTGTTTTTTTGTTTTTCCCACTGAGTAGTACTCCATTGTGTAAATGTACCACCTTTTCTCCATCCATTTTTCAGTTGAGGGGCATCTAGGTTGCTTCCAGGTTCTGGCTGTTACAAATAATGCTGCTACAAACATAGTTGAACAGATGTCCTTGTTGCATGAATGTGAATCTTTTGGGCATATACCTAAGTGAGGAATTACTGGATCTTGAGGTAGACTGATTCCCATTTTCCTGAGGGACCACCATACTGATTTCCAAAATGGCTGTACAAGTTTGCACTCCCACTAGCAGTGGAGGAGTGTTCCCCTTTCTCCACATCCTCTCCAGCATAAACTGCCATTGGTGTTTTTGATTTTAGCCATTCTGACAGGAGTAAGATGCTATCTCAAGAGTTGTTTTGATTTGTATTTCCCTGATGGCTATGGATGTTGAGCACTTTCTTAATTGTCTTTCAGGCATTTTAGATTCTACTATTGAGAATTCTCTATTTAGTTCTGTACCCCACCTTTTAATTGGATTATTTGGTGTTTTAGTGTCTACCTTCTTGAGGTCTTTGTATATTTTGGAAATCAGCCCTCTGCCAGATGTGGGGTTGGTAGAGATCTTTTCCCATTTTGTGGGCTGCTGTTTTGTCTTGTTGACTGTGTCCTTTGCCTTACAGAAGCTTCTCAGTTTCAGGAGGTCCCATTTATTAACTGTTGATCTCAATGTCTGTGCTGCTGGTTTTAAGTTCAAGAAGTGCTCTCCTGTACCAATTAATTCAAGAGTACGTCCCACTTTGTCTTCTAAGGGCTTCAGAATGGCTGGATTTATGTTGCAGTCTTTGATCCATTTGGACTTGAGTTTTGTACATGGTGATAGATATGTATCTGCCTGCAGTCTTCTACATGTCGACATCCAGTTATGACAGCACCATTTGTTGAAGGTGCTTTCTTTCCCTATTATATAATTTTAGATTCTTTGTCAAAAATTAGGTGTTCATAGGTGTGTGGATTAATATCAGGTCATCAGTTCAATTCTGTTGGTCTGCCTATGTGTTTTTATGCCAATACCAAGCTGTTTTCATTACTATAGCTCTATAGCAGAACTTAAAGTCAGGGATGGTGATGCCTCTGGAAGTTCCTTTATTGTACAGGGTTATTTTGGCTATTCTGGGTTTTCTGTTTTTCCATATACAGTTGAGTATTATTCTTTCAAGGTCTGAGAAGAATTGTGCCAGGATTTAATGGGGACTGCATTAAATCTATAGAATGCTTTTGGTAAGATTGTCATCAACATAGTTGTTGATCCTACCTATCCAAGAGCATGGGAGATCTGTCCATTTTCTGGTATCTTCTTTAATTTCTTTCTTTAAAGACTCAAAGTACTTGTCATACACTTGTTTGGTGAGGGTTACACCAATATATTTTATGTTGTTTGTGGTTATTGTAAAGGGTGAGGCTTCTCTGATTTCCATTTATCTAATTTTTTTTAGTTAATCTTGTATCCTGCCACTTTGCTGAAGGTGGTTATCAGCTATAGGTGTGCCCTGGTAGAAATTTTCAAGTCACTTATCATGATTATATCATCTGCAAATAGTGAAAGTTTGACTTCTTTTTTCCAACTTGTATAACCTTGGTTTCCTTTCATTGTCTTATTGCTCTATCTAGAACTTCAAGTACAATATTGAGATGTGGAGAGAGTGGACAGCCCTGTATTTTTCCTGATTTTAGAGGAATCAATTGACTAATTAAACTAATTCCATTTAGTTTAATGTTGGCTGTTGGCTTGCTGTATATTGCCTTTATTATGTTTAGATATGATCCAGTTATACCTGATGTCTCCAAGACCTTTATCATGAAGGGGTGTTGGATTTTGTCAAAGGCTTTTTCAGCATCAAGTGAGATGATCACGTGCTTTTTCTTTTCAGTTAGTGTATATGGTGTAATGAGAGTTTTCTCTCCTGGCTGGTCCTACGGCCCTTGAGCCCAAATAAACACATGGATGCTATATTAGTTATAAGACTGTTGGCCAGTGGATTTGGCTTCTTATTGGCCAACTCTGTCATAATTATTTGCCCATTTCTATTAATCTAAGTATTTCCAGGTGGTCTTATCTTACTGGAGAAGGGTCTGACGTGTCCTAACTTCGTAGTCTCACACGCCATCTGCTAAGCGTCTCCACAGAGGAGTGAGTGATTTCCTGTTTGTCTTTCTGTATATCCTGATTGTGCCCAGCTACATCACTTCCTATCTGTCTATTCAGACCTCCAGACCTCTGTGGTTAACTAGAGGCAAGTTTCTGCTCAGCTACGTCACTTCCTGTCTGGCCAATCAGCCAATGAGTGTTTTATTCATTAACCAATAAGAGAAACACATATACAGAGGAACATTTCCCATCATCATGATGGATTACATTCAAAATATTTTGTATATTGAACCATCCCTGCATTTCTGGGATAAAGCCTGTTCTATCATGGTGGATGATTTTTAAGATGTGTTCTTGAATTCGATTTGCCAGTATTTTATTGAGTATTTTTGCAACCATGTTCATGAGGGAGATTGGTCTGTAGCTCCTTTTTTTTTAAGTTGTGTCTTTATGAGGTTTGGGTCACAGGGTAATTGTAGCCTTGTAAAAAGAGATTGGCAATGACCCTTCTGTTTCTATTATGTGGAATAATTTGAGGAGTATTGGTATTATCTCGAATTTCTGGCAGAATTCTGCACTGAAGCCATCTGGCCCAGGACTTGTTTTGTTTGGAAGACTTTTGATGACTGCTTCTATTCATTAGGGGTTATAGGTCTATTTAAATTGCTTACCTGTTCTTGATTTAATTTTGGTGTTATCTATCCAGAAAATTGTCCCTTTCCTTTAAATTTTGCAATTTTGTGAAAGTACAGGTTTTTGAAGTATGACCTGATGATTCTGTGGATTTGTTCAGTGTCCATTGTTATGTCCCCCTTTCCATTTCTGATTTTGTTAATTTGCATGTTTTCTCTCTGCCTTTTGGTTAGTTTGGATAAAGGTCTGTCTATCTTGTTGATTTTCTTGAAAAAACAACTTTTTGTTTCATTGATTCTTTGTATTGTTTTGTTTCTATTTTATTGATATTGGCCTTCAATGTGATTATTTCCTGGCATCTACTCCTCCTGGATGAGTTTGCTCCGTTTTGTTCTAGAACTTTCAGATGTTCTGTTAATTCTGTAGTGTGACTATTCTCCAGTTTCTTCATGTGGGCACTTAGTGCTATGAACTTTCCTCTTAGCACTGCTTTCAAAGTGTCCCATTAGTTAGGGTATGTTGTGTCTTAATTTTCATGTAATTCTATGAAGTCTTTAATTTCTTTCTGTATTTCTTCCTTGACCCAAGAGTGTTGCAATGGAACATTGTTCAGTTTCCATGAGTTTGTAGGCTTTTTGAAATCTGTGTTGTTATTGAATTCTAACTTTAAACCACGGTGATCTGATAAGATGCAGGGGCTTCCTCCAGGGTTTTGGTATCTGTTGAGGTTTGCTTTGTTGCCAAGTATGTGATCGATTTTACAGGAGTCCCGTGTGGTGCTGAGAAGACGTTAGATCTGTTTGTGTTTGAATGGAATGTTCTATAGATGCCTGTTAAACCCAATTGGATCATAACTTCTATTAGTTCCTTTATTTTTTTGCTAAGTCCTGTCGGGTAGTCCTGTCTAGTGGTGAGAGTGGGGTGTTGAAGTCTGAGATGAATGTTCTTAACAAGCATTAAAAGTGACAGATGAAGTGATGGGTATGCCAGCTGCTCGTGTCTGACAACACATTATAGTACAGATGCAAGTACTGTGCCCATAAACATACACACTTATTATATTAACTAATCTTTAATTTAATCATTGGCCAGAGTACATGAGTAGTTCTGGGCTTTCCGATTCTACTTCACTGACCTGTATGTCTGCCTTTATGTCAATACTATACTATTTTGATTACTACAGCTTTATACTGAAATTCTGAAATCATGAAGGATGTCCTGCAATTTTATTCTTCTTTTGCAAGATATTTTAAGGCCGGGTGTGGTGGCACTCACCTCTGACCCCAGCTTTTGGGATCAGAGCCAGGTGGAGCTCTGAGTGTTTGAGGCCAGGCTGCTCTATAGAGTGAGGTCCAAACCAGCTAGAGTGGATTTTTCTATTTCTTTCTATGTCTGTACTGGATGCCACTGGGGTTTCGATCTGATGTGCATACAGCTGATAGACTGCTGTCAGTAATATTATGACAGTAGTGTCACAGCAGCATCCCGTGTTCCTCCATATCCCACATAGAAAATTATGTTTCCATGTGTGGCCTTGGTACAGTAAGCCTCAGTGTTTTCATCCTTTAAATGGAAATAATTTTTATGTGACAGACTCATCATATAGAGGGAACCTCATACAAACGCAGAGCCAGCCACATCATAACTACCACATCACAATGGCCAACATTAGCATTAATAATCGCTCGAGCAGCCTGCTGAGGTTTGCGCCTCAAATGTGAAAGGTGTTATTCCATAAGGGGTGTAGGGAAACATGTGTTATCTAAAAAGTGAAGCCACTATAGTATAGCTATAAATAAAAATGGGAGAGAAAAAGGGAGAGGTTCTGATAAATTTCAGCCTTGGCTAGCTACTCGCTTTCATCCTCCAGGATGTGGCCTGGATGGGCTTAGACAAGCAAGGTATTACTGGAGGAATACCCCTGTGAAGGTGAGCCTGAGATAGCCCTCAGGCCACATGCAGATATGATCCCTGTGGAGGTAGAGGAGGAGGCGCGTCTTCCATCACAGTGCAGTTCCAACAGAGTTCCTGCAAGGTTGAGGCTGAGTCCCCACAGTCAGCAAGCAGAGGGGAGCAGGGTCCTACAGGGTCTGCCTTGCTTTCCTACCGCACTGCAGAAACCATGGGCTCTGTGCAGAGGAGCTGGCACATGGGGAGTCCCTAGCCTGGGTCTTCAGTCACTTAGGTCATGGCCGCAGAGACCGCTTATCCGTGGCTGCCGCAACTGAGTCTCTGAGAAAACGATGCAGCCGTGAAAATGCCGTGTCTCACATTCCCACAGCGTCACGATTGCCTGCATGCGATTGGTGGAATCGGGGATGTGACGGAAGAGGGAGAGTCAACTTAGAAACACAGTGAGGGTGGAGAGACCCTTGCTAAGAGCCCCACACTTCAACTCGCCCAATCGGCCTCCCCACAGAAAATGCGTTCCCCAAAAGGGCGAACACACATCATTGCACTGAGAATTCCCCAGGACACACCACTGGAAAACACTTGCACTTTATTCCTTCTTGTCTTTTCTTTCCCTGACAGCTGACCCAACACTAGGAAGTTCTGGCCTCTCTGCGGGTGCCATTGCCGGCATCGTGGTTGGATCTGTGGCTGGCGTGACTCTGATAGCAGCCCTGGCGTATTTCCTTTATTCCAGGAAGACTGGCCGGTAGGAAGGTCTTCCTCTTTTGTGTTCTCCAAGTCTTACTGTCATGCGTTGTGTGATATTTTGTTTGCATTATGACAAATGAAGCTTGCTTGGAGTCAGAGGGCAGAGCTAGCCACTGGAGTCAACCATAGGGGTCTGGGGTCCGTACAGAGAGGAACAGGGAGTGATAGAGCAGGGCAGAGACAGGGCCTCACCCCTTTTGTATTGGAGGAACAGAAAAAGAAGGAAGTGACGGCGGCTGCTCTCCTGCTTCTCTGATCGTTCAGGTTTTACTCCAAGACTCCGGTTTTTGTTGATATGATTAACTAGATTTATGCTTCGTCTGATGCCCACCCTGTGTGGGCACAAATTCACGTGGGAAAGCCGCTTTGCGGCCACTGGCACACTCTGGAGCTGCGTGAAGAGATTCCTTCCAGAGTCACCACCCGCCTGTTAGGTTTTCCTTTCTCTCTCCAAGCCCTCTGAGCATGTCTGGGATTTTTCTGTTGCAGCCTCTCTACAGCAAACTGCACAGGTGCCTGCGCTCCAGATGCTGCCAGTGTTTACCCCTCACCACTGGCCAGCTCTGCCTTTAGGGAGCTCTAAAGGCTACTTTCACACATGCTACTTTCACACACCAACGCCCCCATGCAGATGGCTGCCCTTTGGCTCCTTACCACCCCCCTACAACCCCCCACCACTCCCCACCCCCCACCACCCCCCACCACCCCCCACCACCCCTCGTGGGTTTTGGGCTTTTCCTGGACCCTCTCCTCAGGCTGCTGACACACAATGGGATGCAACTATCTCTGCTCAGACTGCCACACAGCACTCACACTCACACTTCACTGTCTTCATCAGCAAATTTGATGAACAATTGGGAATTCTTAAAGGGAGAAATTAGTTAAAAAGACGGACAGACAGACAGAAAGAGGCTTTTTTCCCATGATTTAAAAAAAAAAAGGAAAACACTATTATGATGGAGAGGTTAGGTTTCTGTATGATTACACAATGAAGGTTTGACACGAGAACAATTAAATGAAGGGAGAAGTTAACTTAACTAGGATTTATAATGTCAATTATAACCATCATCAGGTTGGTATTTCTTGTTTTTTTCCCTAAAAAAAAAAAGTTGGTTTGATGGGAGATGTTCTTCTGTAAATATGTTTCTCATACTGGTTAATGAGTAAAGCACTGTGGCCAATAGGAAAGCAAGATAGGCAGGGCTAGGAGACAAGGAGGAAAGAGGAAGTAGTAAGGAGGAGTCATCATGGAGCGCCTGGAGAGGTAGCGCACCAGCGCTGCTCTGGCCGGTAAGATGAGCCCCGTGGAAATACTTAGAATAGTAGAAATGGGTTAATCATTAAGACAGAGCTAGCCGATAAACAATAATGGTAACTGGCCAACAGCATTGTATCAAATACAGAATCTCTGCGTGTTATTGGGGGCTGGGGTGGCGACGGATCCAGGTGGACTGGCGGAAAACATGCACGCTACATTGGCTGATATCAGTGCCAAAAGGAGAAATGACTGGTGAGATAGATACAAACCTTAGAAAAACTTGCTATTCTTGCGGTACAGGTCTTAGAAAAGGTTACTATGGATAATATGCAATGTCTACAAGTAACTACTAAAGAAAATGATGCAATTTTGACTGACAAGTTACAAACCTTATAAAAATGCATTAAAACATATGCTAGAGATCTTCAGACACAGACAGAGGAACTTAGAGGAGAACAAATCTCACCATTACCTTATGACTTTAGAGAGGAGCAGCCCAAGGTTATCAGCAACCAATCTTACTTTGTCCGGTCACCTTACGGAGCAACTGCCAAATGACAGGTGTCCCCAAAGCTGTATAAGAGATGACTGGGTTCCTGTCGAAGTGTTAGATTTCAGAAGATTTAGGGAAGCAATAGTCTCATATGTTATACATTCAACTTTTGTGAAGCAGATGTTAAATTCACGGTCAACTAGTAGCAGAATCGTCTCACGAGACTGGAAAGACTTGGGTTCAGCAGTATTGGAGCCTGGTCCTCAGTCACAGTTGAGGGCCTGGTGGAAAGATGAGGTTAGGACCACTGAACAATGAAATGGGGCAAGAGGTATTGCTATCTCCCAAGACCAACTTCTTGGAGAGGGCGGTTATGCTGATGTACAAAGATGGTTTATATGTGATGACCACACCCTGGCTCTGTGCCATACATCAGCTTTGAATGTTTGTGAATGAATTACAGAAGGCATAAAGAGAACTGAGTCATTTACTATTCTCAAAAGAAACCTTCATTAATTTTTCTTTTACAAAGGATGGCTGAATGACACCAAATTCAAAAGCTAGACAAATTGTTGAAAATTTGGCTTTTGAAATGCTAATTCACAATGCAAAAGGGTAATTTAGGGCTTTAAAGGCAGGATCAGCACCCATGGAGGAATGGACCCCACACACAGTCAATATTGAATCTCATAACCATGATGGTATTAGGATAGGAGAGGTGATTTCCAGAGGCTTGAAGAAAAATCAAAATGTCAGGTTGTGGCAAACAAAGTCACCTAAAAAGGGATTGCAGACAGGGCTTTCCTAGAAACAAAGTTTTTTCTAGGAATAATCCAAACAGAAGGGCCCTCTCTTGTGCCAAATGCAGAATGTGTGTCAAAGGCGGATATTGGACCAATGATTGCAGACCAACAAGAGACAGACAAGGTAATCCTTTGCCATCAGGAGATGCCTGGGGGGGGTGGCCTCTCACAGGCCCCCAGGTCAATTTTAGTTCCATTGTTTTCTGTTACTGTGGGGAAAGCTCCTCCACAGAGCAATTAAGGAATCAAATGTCTGTTGTATAAACCATACCGTTGGGGCTGGAGAGATGGCTCAGCGGTTGAGAGCACTGACTGCTCTTTAGAGGGCCTGGGTTCAATTCCCAGCACCCACATGGTGGCTCACAACTGTCTGTAACTCCAGTTCTAGGGGAACTGATGCTTTCACACAGGCATACATAAATTAAATGAACTTTTAAAAGAGACATACTGCTCTGTATGATAGAGTAGCTTTAGAAGATAAAACAAAATTTTGTCAAACTTCTATCAAAGACCAAAGCCAGAAATACAAATGAACGGCATTGTAATTGAAGATTTTATAGACACAGGGACAGATGTAACAATGATTGCAACAGAATCTTGGCATCCAAGTTAGCCTCTTCAGGAGGTAAATGTGGTCACCTTTTAGGTGTTGAAACTTTATCTCAGGTAAAACAGAGCATGAGATGGGTCGAGTGCATAGGGCCAGAAGGACAGGGAAGAAAATTAAAGCCATATCTGGCTAATATAGCAATGAATTTCTGGGGATGCGATTTGTTACAGCAATGGAAACCCCAGAATATATTCCTCCAGTCTCAGAAATAAACCATAAACTGACATATGCTTCTGGGGAAAAGTATTAAAAGGTATTATAAATAACAGTTACTGATGATTCAGGTTGTACAAAAATGGGGCACAACAGTTGTTGATCTTTCAAAGGTACCAACAGTTCTGCCTGCCTTTAAAATGATTAACAGCAGACCCTGTCTGGGTGGAACAAAGGCCCTTGACATCAGAAAAATTACAGACCTTAGAGCAGCTGGTACGGGAGCAGCTAAATGCTCAACATATTGAGGAACTGACCAGGCCTTGGAATCTCCTGTATTTGTTATTAAGAAGAAATCTGGAAAATGGAGAATAGTAACAGATCTAAGAGCCATTAAGAAGGTGATTCAGCCCGTGGGCTCTCTGCAGCCTGGAACTCCCCTGTCTTCTCTATGACCTAAAGGATGGTCTATTTCAGTGATTGAGTTAAAAGACTGTTTCTTCACTACACCGTTACAAGAAAAGGACAGAGAAAAATGTGCCTGCATGGTGCCTACTTTATAATAATTCTCAGCCTGTTAAGAGATATCAATGAAAGGTTCTCCCAAAAGGGGTGTTGAACATCTCCGCCCTGTGCCAGTATTCTGTACATCAGCCATTGAAAATACTTCATTTACAGGTTCCTTACTCTATAATTTGCCATTATATGAATGGTATCTTACTAGCTGATTCAACTGTTTGAAAATGTTTGAAAAAGTAAAGAAAAATTTGCCTTGCTGGGGATTACAAATTGCTCCTGACAAAATACAAAGAGGAGATCCTATCAATTATCTAAGACATAAAATAGGTTTACTAAAAACTCAACCCAAAAGGTAAGAATCAGGAGTGATCAATTGCAGGCTCTTAATGTCTTTCAAAAATTGCTGGGTGACATAAACTGGCTATGGCCCACAATTGCACTAACAACTCAAGAACTGGGTAATTTGTTGCAAACATTGCAAGGTGACAAGGACTTAAATAAAAGTATAAGCTGAGGCTGAGAGAGATTTGGCTTTGGTAGAAAAGAAATTACAGGCTCAGTATTGGTGGTGCACACCTTTAATCCCAACACTCTGGAAACAGGCAGGCAGATCTCTGTGAGTTAGAGGCCAGCCTGGTCTACAGAGCGAGTTCCAGGACAGCCAGAGCTACATAGAGAAACCCTGTGTTAATGGGAAATAAAAAAGCAGAAAAATAAAATAAATTTACAGGATGCACATGTGGATAACTTAGATCCAGAGCTTGATTGCATTCTGGTTATTTTTCTTTCTCCATATTCCCCTACAGAATGTTTAATACAGAGAGAAGATAATATCTTAGAATTGTTATTCTTACCATACAAGCAGAGTAAAAAAAAAAAAAAGTTGAAGATCTATGTAGAAAAAGTTCGAGTTGATTCTAAAAGGAAAGTTGAGGCTTCATCAATTAGCAGAAATAGATCCAGCAGAAACTGTGGTATTTTTTACTAATGCTGAAATTTCCTTTCTATGGGTAGAAAATTAACATTAGCAAAGAGCTTGCAGTAATGGTTTGGGAAAGATTAGCAACAAATATCCCAAAAACAAGAGAGCACAGTTTACAAAGAGAACTAACTGGATCCCTCCTCACATTCTATATGAAACATTAATTTTTGGAGCCCCTACATTCTATACTGTTGCAAACAAATCAGGAAAGGCAGGAAAGGCAAATCAGGAAAGGCAAATCAGGAAATTTGAATAAAGTAACTCAAAGTCCTAATGATTTTGTTCAAAAGTCAGAATTACATGCTATTCTCATGGTATTAGCTTTTCCAGAACCTCTTAATATCGTTACTGACTCTCAATATGCAGAAAATTTTCCTTTACATATTGAAATGCTGAATTTATTCCAAATGATACATGATTGATGTGTTATTTATTCCATTACAAGAAAGAATCATAAAAGAAATCATCCCTCATATATAACACACATTAAATCCCATATGGGTCTACCAGGTCCTCTAGCACAAGGTAATGACAAAATTAATCAACTATTGGTAGGAAATGTACTAGAAGCCTCAGAATTCCATGAAAAACACCATGTCAATAGCAAAGGTTTGAAAAAAAAAAAAAAAGATGTTTCCATCCCCTGGCAACAAACCAAGGAAATTATAAGACAAAGTCCCACTTGTTCCTTATATAACAAACTCCACTGCCTGGCAGGAGTACCCTAAAGGGTAATTAAAGAAATAGAATTTGTAAAATAGGCATGTTTCATTTTTCAGAGTTTGGAAAATTAAAATACATACACTACACCACAGATACATATTCAAGATTGCAATGGGATAATTCTGTAATCACACATATGTTAGAAGTCATAGCCACTCTGGAGATACCTGTACAAATTAAGACTGGCAATGCTCCACCATATGTCTTTAGTAAAATATCAAAGATTTTTGTATATTATAACTTAAAGCATATTACAGGTATACCACACAATCCTACAAAGCAAGCAGCTATAGAAGGATCTAATCAAACTCTAAAAGATATGCTTAATAAACAGAAAGGGGTAATAAAGAACCCAAACACAGATTGCACAGTGCTTTATTAATTTAAAATTTTCTAAATACTAACGAGAAAGGAATGACAGCTGCAGAGAGACATTAGATTATAGGGAAAAAAAACTACTGAATTAAATCAGCCTGTATACTTTATGATGCTGACCTCGGAATGGGAACCAGGACATGTGTGATGTTGGGGAAGAGGTTTTGCCATTGTTTCTACAGGAGAAGAAAAGCTATGGATGCCATCAAAATTGATAAAGATTAGATTTTAACAAGAGAGACCTCGTAATTAGAAGAGGTGATAGTTCATCAAACAGCATGACCATTCGATCTAAACTAATTTATAAGACTAATAAATGTTTTTCTTTTGATCAGATATAACTTGCCAAAAGAGAAACTCCACAAAGTTATGGTTGGGGCAGAATTTTGTGTTTGTCTTTCCAGGACAAAGAAGGCAACAGGCTAAGGATTATGAAGATCATTGGAAAGCTTAGACATCTAAAGGAAAAGGACAAACCATCCAGAGAAAATGTCCAAGGGAAAACAGTACATTGGTGTTGCTGGAGTTTTCTTGTCCTGCCAGGTCCTGCCACCCTTCTCAGCCCCAAATAAACACTCAGAGAGGTTATATTAACTATAAAACTGTTGGCCAATGGTTAGGGTTTCTTACTGGCTAGCTCTCTCTTAGTTATTAACTCATTTCTATTAATCTAAGTATTTCTATGTGGCCTTATCTTACCAGAGAAGGGTTACTCCTTCCTCAGCTACATGGCACCAATTAACGGTGCCTTTCTGCCTACCTTTCCCAGAATTCTTGTCTCCTAGTCCTGCCTGTCTTCCTGCCTCTATTGATCAAACAGTGTTTTATTCATCAGCCAATAAAAGAAACATATATAAAGAAGGACATCTCCCATCATCTCCTCTTTACTGTACAAATAAAAAGAGGGGTTTAACTTTAACATAGCAAAATTATATATAACAAAACAGCTATCAAGTAAGAAATATAGTTGACAATATTTAGTCCATTAACATTTGGCAGAATTTAAAGAAAATCCCTATCATCTATCCTATCTTTGTGAGTCTAACGTTTATATGTAACTTATCTGTTACAATAACTAAGGTGACCATAACTATTTGTCTTCAACTCCATCAAAGACCTCAGATAAATAATTCATAAACTCTAGAATTGACAGAGACATCTCACTGCCTGAACAGTCACCCGAAGTTCTTCTGTAACCTTGGAGCATCCATCTTCAGCCTACAGACCTAGTGTATTTGGCAGACTTCTCAGTGAAGCAGGAAATTTTAAACTGTGCACCTATATTGGCAGTTTGTCAGTCATTTTTTCTCTGTGCCCTACAATATGTCTGGCAGACTTTTCCACGAAGCAGAAACCATGCAGGACTGTCCCATCTTGTTGTCTTCAATTTCAGCAGTCACTTTCCTGTGGGTGGGTCCTGCATGTCCAGTTTACACAGCATGCTGTCAAACAGTCCAGGTAGGAGCAGTTTCTTGCTCTTATGTCTATGTCTTCAACTATGTCTACCATGTTGAAGTCAACCTCCACAATGAGTCTCTTCGATGCCCATCTTCCTCTCTGATGTAATTGGTGTTACCAGGAGCAGTTGTGTCTCATCATGAAAAACCCTAAACCATTTTTAATGCCATATTCTGTAGGTTTTTGAAAGAGTTGAAGAAATATTTATCCAATTGAAATATATCTCTTCATATCTAGAAAGTCTAAGTTTTGACTATTATAGGTGACTATATATAATCTGTATTTAATTATACATTACATTTTTAAATGAGCTGTATAAACACAATACCTAAACAAGAGGAGAAATATACATATAACAAAATGGACCTTGAATTTGGATCAATAAATCAAAATCCATACCAATACAAGTATTCATTTCTATATAATAGAATAATCTCTTTAAAAAGAGATTGCCTGTGATCATTAACCAATTATAACCAACCCTGTTTAAATGCAAACAATTATAAACAATATTTGGGTGTCATTCTCTCCAAACTAATTCCTGCTGTTTTGGATGTGCTGTCAATACCATGGGGATCCTGAGAAAACCCAGAAACCTGGCCAAATCTTGGCTACAGTAGTCTGCAAGGCTGTGTTGTCTGGGTCACTGTTTCAGGGGGTCTTGCTTGATCAAACCATGTTAGTCTGGAAAGAATCCACAGCTTTTCATTTTCTGTGGAGACAAAAACAGAATTTCTTTTCCAAAGTAACATGTCCTTAGACTTAAATTTTGAAGTCAACACTTTTGTGAGTTCAATTAATGAAGCAGCATTTATAATCAAATGTCTGTTAGCAGCTGCTGCTCCTTCCTCGTCAGTCAAACAATTCAAAGACAACACAATAGCATACAGCATCCAGACTCTCTGTATTTTTTCCATCCTTTCTTGGCATTATTATTACTCTATTTTTTACTTTCATTTATTTATTTGTTTTGTTTTTTGAGACAGGGTTGCTCTGTGTAATTTTGCCTGTCCTAGAATTCACTCTGCAGACCAGTCCAGCCTTGAAATCACAAACATCTGTTTGACTCTGGCTCCCAAGTGCTGGGATTAAAGATGCATGCCACCACACCCAGCTACTCTATTTCTTCCTTAAGCACTTTATCCTTCCTTTATCCTCTCCCAAGCATATGTACATTTTTTTTTTTAACAAACTGTAAACCCTATAGAGGTTTTTCTTCATCTGAATCAGACTTTACTGTACCAGCACTCCAGGATGCGCTAGAAACCCTTCCCTGTATTACTAACACCCTCTATTCTTCCATCTGCTGCCTCCTCTTTAGTTGGCTGTCTTCCTCTCAAAGCTGTGAGCTCCTCAGGGACCAACGCATTTCATTCTTTTAGTGCATTGGGTGCCTCATACAAAGCTTAGTGTCTGGGAACGTTCAGGAAACTCTGGTTCAATAAAGACTAAATAGAGAAATGAATGAAATCTGTGTGAGAAGTGCATAAAAGGTTTTTAACTGATGTAGTTTTAAGGCTTATTTTTGTTTCATGCATATGAATGTTTTGCCTGTGTGTGTGAATGTGCACTGGGTGCATGTCTGGTGTCCTGGGAGACCACAAGAGATGTCGGATCCTCAGGACAGTGGTGAGTCACCATATGGGTGCTGGGAACCAAGTCCAGACCCTCTGCAAGAGCAGCAAGAGCTTTTATCCACAGGAAAGGGTTCAACATCACCAGTCTTCTGGAGCTGCAGATCAAAGTGGCAGCTGTTATCAAACCTCGGCTAGCACGGCCTCCCCTCAGCGAAACTCTTAACTGGATCCTCCAAGGCAGCTGCACACTGGGGCCTCTCCTGGGAAACTTGCTGCTCAGCTCCTGACAGCATTTGGAGCTTGGCTACCATCCTTGGGGCAGCCCTGACATGAGGTGCAGGTCTCCCCATAAACACCAGGGGGCGACAATAAACCACATATCAACAGGGAAACCTCTCCTGGAGGTGTGAGGTCATCTTGCTGCCTTGTCTCCAACCCAGTTCCAACAGAGCTGGAGCTCCCTCAATAATCATTTCCTGGGTCTCTGAGAAGCCCACTCTGCAGGGAGACCCTATGTAGTTCCCCCCCTCTTCTCACCATTCATGAGGAATGACAGGGAGATGACAGCGTAATCACCAAGGAGAACAAAGGCATACAGGAAAGGTCAGTGGGCAGGGGCAGACCTGAACCACATTCAGCCAGCACAGGAGGATGGGGGTGGGGCTGTCTCCCTGGTGTCCTCCATGGGAAGCCAGAGAACACGGTCCTCTTTCTAGGACACACAGGCCACCTCCTCCTGCACACCAGGATATACAACCCTGACATAGCTTCTATCCCTGGATCAGACACCCGACTGGTGACACCAGCGACAATGGGTCAGGACTCTCCACAACTAGACCTTTTCCAGTCCCTAGAGATAACTGCCACCTTCAAAGAGTAATTCCCAACTTCCCAGAGCATTGACATCACAGGGTAGACTAGGCTCACCTGAGTTTTGTGTCACAAGAAAAAACATTCTTGGCTTTAGGAAGCTCAAGGAACAAGGCTTTGGGGTGAGCTGTTGTTCTCTGGACTTCCCAGCCCTGTGGCTCACAACTGTGTTCTAGAACACAGAACCAGAAATGAAAAGAAGGATGGAAGGCAGCACTGGCACACAGACTCCACCCCCAGCCCATGTGACCCCAGGAGGTGCCCTCCTCTGGGAGGAGGCTCAGTCCTGGGAAGAAAAGCAGAGCAGACACAGAGCAGCCAGGCTTGACAGCAGCCCGAGAGGCAAACCTCCTCTCAGAGGAAGAGCCTAGCAGGCAGCAGAGACCATGGCGCTCACCTCAGCCCCTCTCCACAAAGGGCAGGTTCCCTGGAGGGGACTCCTGCTTGCAGGTGAGGACAGCAGGGGAGCTCAGAGACTGGGTGGGTCTTGGGGAGAGGGAAAGAGCCTGAGAAGGACCATCTGGCTTCTGCTTGAAGCCTGAGAGCCACAGGAAGCCCCAGTGGCTGTGAACTGGTTAGTGGGGAGGGAAAACTCAGTTGTTTCCTTTGCAAGTTTATCAGCACTGGCCACTGTGTCCTGAAGACTGACATTCACAGCTCTGTCAGGGTGACTCTCCGAGTAAAACTCATGGGGTCAGTAAGCAGCAATGACACAGGACCCTGAGAAATCTGCAAACAAACCCCAGGCTCTGGGACACTGATTTGCTCACAGGTATCTGAGCCTGTTCCAGGCAGTGGGGGTTAAACCAAAATCAAACTAGTCCTCCTCACAAAGTCCTAGTGCTGCTGGGCAGGAAGACAGAGCAGCAAGGACATCTAGAAGGTGGCATCGGGGTTGACAAGCATTTCAGAAGAAACAGCAGGGAAAGGGCAGAAAATGGGGGCACAGAGTCTGTAGAGGAGGAGGTCAGAGAAGACATACCCTCACTCCCCAGAGATTCTGAGTGTGGGCAGGGATCTGAGGGGGAGAGGGGTGAGCTGTGTAGACACCCGAGAAGACACTGTCACCCGGGGGACAGATTCAGGGTACTGAGGAATGCAGGTGATGCTGCTGACCTCCCCCAACAGGACACACACCCCAAGGCTGAGAGTTGAGCTCACTCTGGTTGCAAATTTTTGCCAAATGCAAAGGTCCTGATGTTGATAGATTTTCTCTCTTCCCTCTTAGCCTCACTTCTAACCTACTGGAACTCTCCCGCCACTGCACTAGTCACTGTTGAGGCAATCCCGCCCCACGTTGCTGAAGGAGAAAATGTTCTTCTACAGGTCCACAATCTGCCAGCGACACTTCTACTCTTCAACTGGTACAAGGGGTAGGATGTGGTTGTGAGTAATAAATTGCAGGATTTATAATATCCTTGAGTATAAATAACACAGGGCCTGCATATAGCGGCAGAGGGAGAATATACCGGAACGGATCCCTGCTCTTCCAGAATGTCACTCAGAATGACACAGGAACCTACACACTACGTATGATAACGGAAAACATTAAGAACCCGACAGTATCTGTGCAGTTCCGTGTACTGTGTTAAGTAATCCTCTGTACCTCTGGGTCATGGGTGGAGCTAATCCTACTCCACACATAGGATTGTGAGTCCTCAATGACTGTGTCATGGTCCCCACTTTGTGGTTCAAGCATTTAGTAAAGGAGACAGAGTGGAGAAAACAACAACAAATCAGGATGTCTCCCTGGAATCCTCCCCCAGCTTCCTGCTCCATCCCTATGCTTCTCTGACCTTACCTGGCTTAAAGGGATGGAGCTTGGAATGTGAGGAGAGGGTTCCGCCTCAGGTTGTGTGAGGGACTTCGCATGGATGGGACAGCCTTAAGGTCAAGAAGCCTTCTGTCACTAACACAAGCCTTCCTGTCCCCTCCATGTTCTTCTTATGGGCTCCATGACCTAGAAGGAACACCCAGGGATTTCAACTGTGCTCACATTCTTTTTCTCCAAATGAGAAAACTGCACATTTGGGGACCAGCAGTTCAGGGCTCTGCTCCCAGCTCTGCTCCTGTCCCATGCGTGTCTGGCTCAGCTCTGACTCCATGGGAAGATGGAGAGGTGCCTGTGAGCCCTGCTCTGAGTCAGGGTGAACCACGTCACTGACTATTTGATCATGCTCCTTTCCTTACTCTTCTCAAGGTTTAAAAAGCAAAGGCATAGGTGGGAGAGAGGTCATAAGTTTCAAGCCAGCCTGAGCCACCCGTTTTAAGAAAACAACAACAACAACCAAATGTCAGTGGAGGGTGGTTGTGCAGGCTCTTGTAGCCCCCACTAGGGAGGAAAAGGCAGGGAGATGGTGTGAGTTGAGGCCAGCCTCATCTACATAGCAACTTCCAAGCTAGTCAGGACTATACAATGAGTCCCTGTCTCACAAAGAAATCAGTACTGGGGATTACAGTGGCAGGTGTTAACACTGAGGCCATTCAGTTCTTCTCTGAGGGACTTAATCCATACCCATGGGGAAATAAAGTTTTTCTTCAAACAGAATTTCTTTCATTTGGGATTCTCCCGGTCCAGAACTCTAGGATTTAACACCTCTAATATTAGCTGGGCCATCTTAAACCGAGGAAAATTATTTAATGAGAAAGAAACAGAAGACTGTTTCATAATGGGGGGACCTGACTGTTCACTCTCACAGAAAGTGTGAGACAAGAATTTGCGCAAAAATCAATTTAAAAAAACATTCCTTCCCCATAGATTTGTGGACTCATGGGCTGAGGAGGCTCCTAGTGTGGAATCTACACACACACACCTGATTCAGGGGTCACTGTGTGTGATCTGGGTAGGAGGAAGATTCAGCTCTCTCCTTACAGACCTCATCTTGAACACAGCATGCGATCTTGCAGAGGGCCACGTCATTCTGTGGACCCTGGGAGCTGGCTGAGGTCTCTGAGGGTGAAGGACTCTCAGCTGGTCCCCTCCACTCTATCCACAGAGCCAGTGACTCTGCCCGTCATCCACGTCATCAACACTACAGTAAAAGAACTGGACCCTGTGTTCCTGACCTGCGTCTCAAATGACAACGGGATCTCCATCCGTTGGCTCTTCAATGGCCAGAGTCTGGGGCTCACGGACAGGATGAAGCTGTCCCAGAACAACAGCACCCTCAGCATAGACCCTGTCAGGAGGGAGGATTCTGGGAAGTATGAGTGTGAGGTCTCCAATCCAGTCACTTCCAAAAAGAGTGACCCCATCCAGCTGGACATAATACGTGAGTGACGTCTCTTCCGTATTACTCCATGGTGTGGGGGTGGGGCAATTTCTTTATCAACAAAATGAGCGAAAGCCACAAGGAGTAAAACACAGCTCAAGATACAAATCCAGCTAGTTTGGCGAAGGATGCATGTTCATCTCATGATGAAACACCAAGCCAGCTGAGCATGGTGCACATGCCTTAAACCCCAGCACAGCAGGGGCAAGGACAGCCAGATCCCTATGTGTTCCCAGACACCATGGTCTTGGTATGTCAGCATTGGCCACTGTGTCCTGAAGACTGACATTCACAGCTCTGTCAGGATGACTCACCGAGTAAAATTCATGGGGTCAGTAAGCAGCAATGACACAGGACCCTGAGAAATCTGCAAACAAACCCCAGGCTCTGGGACACTGATTTGCTCACAGGTATCTGAGCCTGTTCCAGGCAGTGGGGTTTAAACCAAAATCAAACTGGTCCTCCTCACAAAGTCCTAGTGCTGCTGGGCAGGAAGACAGAGCAGCAAGGACATCTAGAAGGCGGCCTCGGGGTTGAAAAGCATTTCAGAAGAAACAGCAGGGAAAGGGCAGAAAATGGGGGCACAGAGTCTGTAGAGGAGGAGGTCAGAGAAGACATGCCCTCACTCCCCAGAGATTCTGAGTGTGAGCAGGGACCTGAGGGGGAGAGGGGTGAGCTGTGTAGACACCTGAGAAGACACTGTCACCCGGGGGACAGATTCAGGGTACTGAGGAATGCAGGTGATGCTGCTGACCTCCCCCAACAGGACACACACCCCAAGGCTGAGAGTTGAGCTCATTCAGGTTGCAAATTTTTGCCAAATGCAAAGGTCCTGATGTTGATAGATTTTCTCTCTTCCCTCTTAGCCTCATTTGTAACCTACTGGAACTCTCCCGCCTCTGCACAAATCACTGTTGAAGCCGTTCCATTGAACTTTGCTCAAGGGAATAATGTTCTTTTATTCATCCACAATCTGCCAGCAACAGTCCGGGTCTTTAACTGGTACAAAGGAAAATGTGATTGAAAGGAGTGAAATTGCAGGATTACTAAAATCCAAAGGCAGAAAAGTAACACGGCCTGCACACAGCAGCAGAGAGACAATATATGGCAGTGGGTCTCTGCTCTTCTGGAATGTCACTCAGAAAGATGCTGGAACCTATGTACTACGTATGTTAATCAGAACCTTTGATGCTAGGTTACCAGTGGAGTTCTGTGTAGCCCCTAGGTAATTCTGTTTACCTCCGCTGGGGAAGCCATGCTGTCTCCCCTGGGAAAGGCACATACATGTTTTGCCTATGGAGTCCCTTTGGAGAACCCATCATTTGACAAGGACCAGGGAAACAATACTGCAGACGTCTGTGCTAATCCTAGGGAGCTCATGGGCTTCAGGCCTCTCTCACTTTCGCTGTGCTTATTCTTGTGACGACTCTTAGTTTGCTCTGTTAGTCGTGACTGTGCCTGAGTTTACTGGGAGCAAAAGCCTCTACAGAAAAATTAAATTGCTCTGATCTGTTACAGACAACATCTTCTGGCCCCCCTGGCTGCCTCTGCAGTCACCCCGAGTTAGCAGGAGGAACTCACTAAGGTTAATGATTCCTGCTTATTAATTCCAAAATGAGATGAATATACTCGAAAGAACTTAAGAACTTGGAAAATGGTTTCTGAAAAGATGACATTAAAAACATATAGGAACATATAAGGAAAATATATTGGACATGAAAGGTCAGACATTTCTCTGGCACCAGGACCTGAACACTCAGATGTTTTTCCAATATCAATAAAGGAATTCCCGTCACAGGGAAGGCAGGACCTCCATTTCAGCCTTGTTGGATAATAGATGTTACCTATCATTAATGTTACTGGCATTTCTACCCAGAACAATCCACATGTTTTGAAAACATCACTTCGTTTATATGTTACACATTTCCTTTGTGAGATGAAAAACTTGTAGAAATTACATTTTTAAGGAAGACTTTGTCGAAGGAGGAAAGGGTACATGTCATCAACCACATGAGGAGGCCAGAGAACAACTTTAGTTTTCTCCTTTCACCTTTACATAGATCCTGGACAATGAAATCAGGCCACCAGACTTGCAAAACAAGCATCTTCACACACTCAGCCATCTGGTCAACCCTGTAGAGACTATATTTGATTTGTCTCCATATTCCCAGAAGCTAGTCTAAGTGCATACTCATAGCAGGCCCTGATGGCAACTCTCTTTTCAGGAGGCAAAGGAGAGACTGCCAAAAGCTGTCTCACAACCTTTTCAAGAGATCCTAATTTCAAGAATTAGCCAAAGCAATCCTAAACCCATAGGCATCACAATTCTTGATCTCAAACTATGCAACAGGGCCAAAGTAACAAAAAGAACAAGGCATGGGCTGGAGAAATGGCTCAGAGTTTAAGAATACTCTTCTAGAGGACCTGATCAGGTCCAATTCCCAGCAACTACATGGTGGCTCACAACCATCTATAATGAGATCTGTTGTCCTCTTATGACATCCAGGCATACATGCAGGCACAATACTGTATAATTATAAATAAATGAATCTTGAAAAAAACAAACAAGGGTGTTTGCAAAACATCAGTATTTAAAAATAAAAAAAGAACATGGTACTGGCACAAAGACAGAAACACAAATCAAATAAACACAACAAAAGACACAGAAGTGGATGAACAGCTGCATCATTTCTCACAAACGTGTCAAAAACATACATTTGACAGGACAGGCAGTGCTCACTTTTAATCTTAGCACTCAGTACGCAGAGACAGGTGGATTCCCTTTGAGTTCAAGGTCATCACAGTCTACACAGCAAGTTCCAGGCCAACCAGAACTATGTCTGGAACCCATAACAATGACAACACACATACATTGGTAGAAAACCCCTCCCACAGATGGTGCTCTGCATGGTCACACGGGCGAGAGGAAACCAGATCCACACCTCTCACCCTGCACAAGAACCAATTCAAAGTGAAGCACAGACTTTGATGCAAGACCTGAAACTATGAAACTAAGAAAATACAGGAAAACAATTCAAGATGAGGTGTCTGGGGCTGGTGACTCTCAGTGGGTAGAGAGCTTGCACTTGTGAAGCCCTAGGTTCAGCCATCAACACTACACATATATTAATACTAGTGATTCAGCTCATGTTGTGAACAAACCACATTGTTCAGAACCATGTAAGTACTGCTAACCAAGAAAACTCCAGTGGAGATGTTTAAATTGTTGTCTCTGACTCCCTTCTCTTCACTTGTGTGGTTTTAATAGGGAGGGGAAACTTTTGATCTGTTTTCTGTTTGTTTCGTTTATTGGGTTTAGTTTTGGTTTTGAAATAGCATCTCATATACATAACACAGGATAACTTGGAACTATAGATCCTGCTGCCTCCGCCTCCTGAGTGCTGGGATTGCAGACCTGCAGCCTCTCTTCTCTCCTGGGCCCTGGGCTCTCCAGGGCTGCTGCTGTGCAGTGTTCCTCTGTACTGTGTAGGGGAGGCTGTGGCTTCACAGTGGGAGCAGGAACCATGTGTCACAGCAGTAAGCACACAGGGTGTTGACTGAGGCTCCTGGAGGAAGGCTCCACCACAGGAAATAACACAATTCCTCAAACATGGTCCCCACCTGGCCTGAAATTATCCATTCCTTAGCAAGTGATCATGAGAGTAGACTGCATTGCAAGACCACATGAATCGCCCAGACAGTGTAATTAATGTCCCATAGTCACCAAGCTGGCCAGTCTGCCTCACTAAGTTAGGCTTCAGATGAGGTAGAGCAGGGAAAAGTACTCAGAGGTGAGGAGCACAGGCCTTCAGTGAGGAGCATGGCAGGCCTCCAGCAGATATTACAGTGGTGGGCTGAGGTTATCACCTAGGTCCTCGGTGCCTGAAACCATGGGAAGAGAGAAAATGTCAGCTCATGAGGATTTCAGCAGATGAACGCATCAAGGATTAGCATCATCTTCAAAGCTGCCTTCTACCAATGAAGGTCCAGGAATGGGAGATCAAATTCTTTCTCTTTCCCGGAATTATTTCTAAAATTCAAAAGGCTATCTATTGTCATTTGGGCTCTCCATAGAAACTGGAAAATAAGGATCTTGGCTCAAAATGAGTCAGCAAGCTGAACATAGGAGAGAGCCTAACAGTTCCTGCCCAGAGGGGAGCAAGATCAAGATTCTGGGAGAGATGACATTTCAGACTGAGTCTGGAATCAGGAAAAAGTCCATTATCATCACAGTTCAGAGGCAGACAGACCGGAGCAGCGCTCTCAGCCAGGGAAGGGTCAGCTGGGGTCTTCAACTGATCACATGAGGCCCACCCATATGAGGAAAACCGAGTGACTTTACTCAGCAGATCCATTTAAATGTTAACTTCATCCAAAACAACCCTCACCTAAACACCCAGAATAAATATGTCATCAAATATCTGGACACTCCACTCCATACCCAGTCACACTGGTACTTAAAATAACCAACCCTTCCACTAAGTTAGTAGTTCAGCAAAGCAATTCATTCAACACTTGCAAGACCCTGATCATGCAAAAATATACATAGAAAATATGGAGAATGAAAAAAAAAGAAAATATGGAGAGTGTAGGCAATTGTGTCTGAGGTAGCACAGAGCTGTATTGTTCTAGATAAAAGATATCAGAGGCTCAAGGAATAGGGTGAACTGGGATGGTAAAGGATGAAAGAAAAGTGAAATACGTGGGGAAGGAGAGGAGACGCTAAAGAGTTAGGGCCACAGCTGGAACACCAGGAACTGGGTAGCCCTGTCTTACCATGCAGAGAGACAATGGCCTGAGGAGTTTGGCCTGGAGCCTGCGGGTTGTCTCTCCTTACCAAAGTCCTCTCAGACCCAGTCAGAGAGACTGACTTGAAAATGTCCGGCCTCTTGGTCTTTGCTGACTTTGTTAAGCTGTACTATTTGCATAAACTGAGACATACAAGAAACTGTGATACTCTGTACTGGTGCACTATGAAAGGATTAAAAATATATATATATGAGGATCCAAAACTCTCTGTGGACTATGTATGGTTTGGTAAAATTCAGTCTCCCTGTGAGCTCTGTTTATGATGGAAACTTTTATTTTGGTCCTAAAATTGCTTCAATTCAAGAATTGTATTTTTTTAGGATATAATTAGGGCATTCAGGCTAAAATGAATCACCCACATCATTCACGATCCAATGCCTTAAAGTGCTCAGAACTAAGCTTGTAGTCATGCTAGAAACAAATGTAATTTGCTGGCAGGGATAAGCTTTATTTGACCTTCTGTGTATGTTTTCAGGGTTAAACCTAAACAAGTAATAAGAACAAATAAAGTTTATTTAAGTCATATAAATGTTTAAGAGATGGTCCTCAAAAACTCTTCAGAGATCTGCTGAGTATGGCATTTAAAGTGTTAAATGAAAAGGGCTTCCTATGGTAGACAAAGTGCCAGCTCCTAGTGGCAGCCCTAAGGTCTCCTCCAAAGAAGAGGACTCTGTCTGGATTGTGATCATGCTAACTGTAGGGCCCTGTATGGACCCCCAAGGCATCTTGAGCAAGCCTGAAGCTGTTGGCTGGAACATCTTGCCTCCCGGAGTTGTTACTGGTACTCTTCCTGTTTTGCTAACACACATCTGCTGGGGAGGAGCTAAGCCTGAAAATTTGCACTCCTGACCCTATTGTTTTCCATGGTGCTGTGAGGCAGTATACAAGCCCACTCCTTCCCCTCAACAAACTGCAGTCAGCATTCGGATATTGAAATGTATGATCTTGTCTTATTCAGTCTCTAGGCCTTCACCCAATTGGTGGAATAGATCTGAACTCTGGTGCTACAGATAACCAATGGGCAAAATTGCCATATGCTCAGGGCCATGAAAACGAGGCAGGGACGTCTGAATGAGACCTGTGATTGCCAAAGAACCACTGAAGGTTTGGGGTAAAGGAGCCGTCAGATGACACCTGAGCAAAGATCAGAAGTGAAAAGAGGAGCTCTGAGTTCTAAACCAGAGAAGCTCTGAGCCTAACGGAGGAGGCCACAGACAGACAGAGTGGGAAGTGCACTTAGAAGCAGACCCTGGATTTAAAAGCAACAGTCACGCTAGGCAGAGCATGCGGGTGCACACCTTCAACCCCAGCTCTCAGGAGGCAGAGGCAGGTCATCCCTATGATTCTGAGGCCAGCCTGATCTACAAAATGTGTTTCAGGACAGGCTCCTAAGATCTCTGCCATCTCTGCCATCTACATACAGAGTGCCAAGGCAACAGAGCTACACACTGAGGCCCTGCCTTTTAAAAAGAAAAAGTCGTGTGTCAAAGTCATAACGACAGCAGACAAGTTAGATTCTCACTCCAGACTTCATTCTCCCTTCATCCATAAATCAAAGCAGGTGAAAGGAAAATTCATCTCCAAAGTGATCTCCAGACCCTTGTTTCTTAAAGAGTGATCCGCCAACCAGCAGGATGCATTTCCAGATCTTAGCAGCCTAAGGGGTGGAGGTGTTCAGGGTCAGCCTAGGCAAAACAGCAAGAACACAGCAGCAGAGAGACCAGGTATGTTAGGAGGGAGGGAGGGAGAGAGGGAGGGAGGGAGGGAGAGAGGGAGCGAGGGAGGGAGTCAGGTCCTACTAGAAATATCAGAATCTGTATTTTAACCGTAACCTTGTATGGCTGTTGTGTGGTTTGTAAGCACATTAAAGTTTTAAAGCTCTTCTCTAAAGTGTCTTCCGATTCTAAATGCAAAGAGACAAAAAATATGTCACTCTATAGGGACTCACTGGGGAGCAGTTGACCAGGTCACATAGTCTACCCTTTCCTTGTTTTAAATATTTATTAAACATCCCCACCAAAGCCTCCCCTCCCTCCTCTCCTCACTTCCCCTCCCCTCCTCTCCCCTCCCCCCACAAACCACCCCTCCTCCATATTCGCTCTGAATGGGATAGGCCTCCCAAGCCCATCAACAAAGCATGGCATATCAAGGGACACCACTCCCTGTATTCAGGCTGGGCAAGGCAATCCAGCATGAGAAATAGGTTCCCAAGAGTCGGCCAAAGCATCAGGGACAGCCCTGCTCCCATGGCCAGGCATAGACCAAGCTACACAACTGTCACCGGTATGCAGAGGGCCTAGGTCAGTCCAGTGCTGGCTCCCTGGTTGTTGGTTCAGATTCTGTGAATACCTGTGAGTTTCTGTGGGTTTTCCTGCGATGCCCCTGGCCCCCGGCTCATAAAATCCCACCTCCCTCTCTACAACAAGACTCCCTGAGCTAGGCCCAGTGTTTGGCCTTGGGTCTCTGCTTCTGCCTCCACCAATCAGGGGACGAAGGCTCACATGTATCTGATTTGCTCACTAGGAAAACCAGTGAGGCAGTGCTGCCACCTTGTGACCGTGACTGGTAAAACATTTTTAACCATGCTCATTTGGAGAGCAGGGCGCAGATGAATTCCAAGTCACAGATGCGGTGAGAGAATCACAACCAGGCATATTAACCTCACCTGACTGTCAAAAGCAGCGCAGCCCTCATCACAGAGCATCGTCACACCTGAGAGTGAAGGGTTTGCCTTCATCATTTTCGTTCGTCTCAGGTGGGGCGCACCTGTGCACCCGTGGCGGTCAGAGCACAGCTTGCAGGGCGGCTCCCTCCTTTCACAATTCGAGTCCCAGGGACCAAACTCCGGTCGGTAGACTTGGTGATGGGCGCCCTCACTAAAAGGCCATTTTGCTGGCCCTGAAAGTGAAGTTTTTATTAATTCCCAGCTATCTGGAATCAGTGGAACACCTAGGTCCCAAGCCACACTCTAACAATGTCGCCCTTGAAATCATAATCACAGGCTGTTTTCAGACGTCTAGCGCTGCCCAAACTGCCAGGAAATAAACGTATGGGTCCCGGCGCTGCTCTCTGTCTCATCCTGTGCTCTCTCCTCAGTCCTGTTCCTGCTCTGGCCAGCACTGAAGCCAGGGTCACAGAGAACACCCTCCAAGTGCCCTCCATGCCCCACCCGCCACTTTCCAGGTGACATAATCTGAAGCCCCTGCCCTCTCCTGCCACTTCCCCACGGTCAGGTGAAGCGAAGACATCACAGCAGAAACTGAATTCTAGGTTAAGTCCAGCCAGAGCCGCAGTGCCACAGGGATGCCTGCTTCCCCGTTCTGGACCATGTTCATAGTTAGAGCCGAATCCCGCATCTGCTGCCTCTTCCCACCTGTGCTGTGGGCAGCCCCGAGCCTCTTCTCATGTATCTCTTTATTTTGAGACACATCTCACATCATAGCTAAAGCTGAGATGAGACCACGGGTTTGGCATAGGACAAGGACTGAATAAAGGGACCATTCCCATCACCTTCCCTGTCTGTCCTGACAAGGACACTCTCCCCTGTCACACAGGGAAACACTGTCTACCTGGCATCCCAGCATAGTCCCCTCCTCCCAAAAGGCAAGAGCTCCAGCCAGGGTGGAGGGCAGGGACTTGCACAGGGTGGAGTGTGATTCTCAAGAGCCTGGCTGCCAGGGCAGCACCCTGGGGTCCTCACTCTGTCACCCTCCAGGACGGCCTGCTCTGGACACTGGCTTTCTCTTCTGCCCACAAGCCAGCGCACAGGACACCTGCGCCTATGTGACCACACAGAGCAGGCCCGTCATATTAACCAAGTGGGGACCTAGAGTCAAGGCCCCAGAAATGTCCTGTGAGAACTGCCCCTTGGTCTCTATACCACCAGCCCTGTCATTGTCCACGTGGCCCCTGACTGGGCCTCTATCAAGCCTCCTCCACACACGGTGTCCACACAGAACCTCCTGGCTCTCAACAGGAGCCTCTCCTCTCCATGCTTCTTGCAGATGGGACCTGTTGTCTTTGTCCCAACATGGCCCACAGGGTGGCCACCTGCAGCCTCCTCACCCACTTGGGCCACTGCTGTCTGTCCTTGGCTGAGGGTGCCTACTCTCCTGGGCTGTGGCTTCTTCCTTTACCCAGAAGCCAACAGTGTGTGCGCTGAAGTTCCTCAGCCCTTCATCCATCCTCAGCCCTCCCTATCTCCAAGTCTTCCACACCCTCCTCTCACTCATAAACAACAGACCTAGTGATCTGGATAAATCCCAAACTCTACAGCGTCTCTCCCCTGCCACCCATCTCACATCCATAGGCTGAGGATTCTGGGACTCGTTCAAGGTTGAAAGTGCTTATTTAGGCTTAGCACACACTCTACCACTGAGTTACAAGACCCACCTTCATACTGGCACCACTGAGTGACCTCACTGTGCCCACAACTCTCAAGACCATCTTATCAGTGAGTGTGTGTGTGTGTGTGTGTGTGCTTGCTTTTGTGTGTATACACCTGTATGTGTGCATGTGTGTACACGTGTGTGTGTGTGTGTGTGTGTGTGTGTGTGTGTGTATGTGTGTGTGTGAACCAGTTCTGTTCCTTCCAGAACCTTGGTGAATACAGACTGGTGCCAGGAGTGGGATCCTGTAACTTGGTATGGGGATATGTAGAAAGATGCTACTGAGGTGGAAGACATTGAAAACTCAGATTCTCAAGGGTTTATTTCACTTGAGGAAGTAGTCTCTCATCCTTTGGAGACAATGCAGCCCCACACCCACTCACTACAATATTACCCTCTCTGCTTTTGCTGAGGAAATTAATCCTTCATTGTCTGCTAAGTCCATGACCAGCAGTGGCTTTCCCTGAAGGAAATGCCAGGGATGACGATACTGATATCGCTCGGGTCCCACCTATAGTTGCCTCTAGACCTATAACACGACTCAAGGTTAAGTACGCTGTTAGAAAGTGTAGTCCATGAAGAGATGAGCTTAATGAGTTTGCTAATTCCTTCAAGGAAAAGTCTGGGGAATATTTATATGGAATGGATGGTAAGAGTGGGGGATGATTGTGGAAGGAACTCGATCAAGATGAGTTTATCAATATGGGCCTCGGAAATTCTAGCTTGATTATATGGTTAAAGAAAAAAAAAAACAGTGTTTTGAAAGTGTCCAAAGTCTGAATGGTTGGCTGAAGCATTTGTCACAGGATGGCCTACTGAAAAGAGGTGGAGATGCCTCATATGCTTGGCTTAGTGTTTAAGGGATTTTAAGGCTCGGGAGAAACTTCAATGCTAAAGTGGGTTTGCTTCCCTCAACAGGAAGGCCCAGAAGCCGTGCCCTTCACCAATTCTACAGATCCAAAATGGTGACCAGCACATTTGAAGAGCTCTGTTGTTCTTTTCCTTAGGGTGGGAGATGCTGCTGGTCAGTTGGATGAACCATGAGTGATGAGATTAACCAAGACCCGAGAGAATAGGTGTTTCCACCTTCTGGAGTCTGTGTCCTGTCTCCCTTCAATGTTTTAAAGTTACAGAGGTCTCCTACTTGCTTGGTTAAGTTCATCCCAAGATGTTTTTGAGGCTGTTGTGAATGGTATTGTTTCCTTGATTTCATTCTCCATGTGTATGTTCTGGGTATGCAGGAAGACTACTGATTTTGGTGTGTTAATTTTGCAACCTACTATTTTGCTGAGCGTGTTTGTCAACTGTCAACGTTTTGTTAGTCTCTAAGGTATATAACATCTGCAATGATGATACTTTAACCTTCCTATTTGTGTCCCTTTCATGGCCGGCCTTGGTCTTATTGCTCGAAGACTTGGACTATTGTATTGAACTGGAGTGGAGAGAATGGACATCCTTGTCTTGTCCTGGCTTTAGTAGGACACTTTAAGTTTTTCCTCCACACAGCACGATGTTGGCTGCTGGGCCTTTATTAAGTTGAGATGCGTTCTTGTCTCCATAGTCACTCTAGGACTGTCATGCTTGTCTGTAGTTGACGGGCTCAAGTTCCTGCAAAGCAAAGTGGATGAGTCTTGCTGGGCTCAGTGGCACACCCCTGGGATCAAACAAGCCCATTCTTTCCAGACCATCCTGAGCCACAGCAGCAAGATTCCAGTATTTTCTGAAAGTGGTGTTTTGAAAATATCATGTATGCAAAACGAGTCAGATACGGAGGAGCGTTGTTTAAATGCCATTTCGATGCAGCCATGAATAGAAAGGTGTAATTAATAGTGCTGAGAATTCAAACTTGGGAGAAGGCACCCAGAGGAACTTGGTAGAGGCAGAAATATATTACAACCTACTCAGGGGGTTACTCCGTGAATGGACACATTTACTCAAGTTGTGATCAGATGTGGTGATGTGGTATCTGATTTCAGCTGAGGGGGAGAATTACTTGAGCCCAGTAATTTGAGACCATGCTGAGCAACAAAACCAGACCCCTCACCTCAATGCAAAAAAAAAAAATCATCAAATTATAAGGACTGTGACTATAATTCAGTGATATAGTGCTTGTCCAGCGTTTGTAAGGCAGTGGGATCTAGACTAAGTGCACACGTGCATGCACATGCACACACGCACACACGCACACACAAATGAATTAACTAATAAGCTTTTGTGAAAATGTGGAATACATACACAATGGGGTATTATTAGCCAAAGGGAGGAAATTAAGTCCTTTGCAGAGAACTGGGTGGAAATACAGAACATCATGTTAAACAAAACTAGCCACACTTAGACAAGTCTCATAAGCTTTCTCTCACTACAGAACTTAGAGCGTGGAAAGGAAATGAGAGTGAGGGGGACTAGCAGAGACATGGAGGGGTAAGAGGGGAAACAGGGAGGACAGAGGATGGTACAGGAGGCTGGGGTCATCAAGGTGCATCCTATGCAAGGACGATTATAGTCCGGTACTTTATATAAGACATAACGATCTTAGGATGGGGAAACGCTTAAACAGACATGGCTCCAGGGATGTGCAAATAGATACAGGGAGTGGCACCCAATATCAGCCATCAGTCGTTAGGAAATGTTAAAGAAACCCTTCTGGAATTAACACTCGGACACCAATGAGAGTGGAACAGAGGAGATGTCACCCGTGGACTGAACGTAGGATAGATCCTGAAGGGTTTTGATGTCGGGTCCAGGTTGTACTCTCATTTTATACTCTAAAGCCACAAGGTGAGACAGGCAATGAGATTTCAGAGAATCGGATGTGGCAGGCAGCAGGTGGTTAAGGGTAATGCCATGGTTTCAGCTACTCCCGGTCATTCTTTCCCAGGTAGCTAGTGAAGGCACACTTGGCAAACAGGCAGAATCAGCATTGCTTTAAGCAAATCAATAAACCAGGATCCAAAAATTGGCCTTGTCTACCTTATTCTACTTCAAAACCACAAACCAGACTCAAAGGAGACCCCACTCCACACCTACCAAGGTTGCTTGCTACAATACCTCAAATGGCTCAATAACAAACCATCTGTGGGATGTGGAAAAAGTGGGCATGACTTAAGGGAATCTGAAACACTAGTCACCATGGGAAACAATCCTGAGCACCTGACAACTGAACACAGCAACCCAGATATGCAAGCCAGATGCTTACAGACTCGTGGTCACAGCAGTCCCCACAATAAGCACAAGGAGGAGAAAATCCAAGCGTCTGTCACTAGATGAATAGAGAAATGTACACGCGTTTCAAGATTAACAGCCATGGAAGGACAGAGTTCTGCGGCCTGCTGAGATGGCTCACTCAGGAAAAGTGCCTATCTCCAACCCTGGGGCCCTGTGCACCTGTAAGGATGAAAAGATTTAGCCTAACTCTCCACTGACCCCAGGAAGCTGGGAATTTAAATCCCAGACCCTGTCCCCTAGCAATGAGCAGACTAAAGGTCACATTCTTGACTGTTTACGACAGGGCTGTTTATGACAGCACCTGTGAGTAAGTGAACACAGGAAATGAGCCTTGTCACCCCACCCAGAAGTCCATGCAAAAGCAGACTTCCTGGGCTAAGTGTGGGCTTGGATAGTTTAAATTAATTGGTCCGCACTGGATGACACCGGGCTTTGTTGTAACCCTATAAAAAGCTGTCTCAAGCTTGTACCCAGGTTCCCAGTCCTCTACCCCCACACAGAGCATGGCTGCGGACCCCAGTGCGCTTGGAATATAAAAGACCTCATGCTATTTGCATCAAGACCGCTTCTCGTGAGTGATTTGGGGGGACTGCCTTTCCTGAGTGGGACGTGAGGGACCATGCTCTCCAGGTCTTTCACACTGGGCATCCGTCCTCTTGTGTCTGAAGATACTGCTCCTTTGAGTAATCCATCACCCCTGTCTCTGGCATCTCTCCACCTCCTCTTCTCATAGATCCCTGAGCCCTGAAGGGAGGAGTTTGAAGAAGACATCCCATGAAGGACTGAGTGCTCCATAGTCTCTCACTCTGCACATTTCCCAGTTCTAAGTCTCTGTGTTAGGTCCCATCTACTGCAAGAAGCTTCTCTGATGGTGGATGAGGGGGAGCCTCCTCTACGGGTACAGCACTATGACATTAGGAGTCACTGTATTGCTATTTTCCTGTAGCAGGATAGTAGTATTAGCTTTTCCCCTAGTCCCTTGGGCAGTTTAGCAATGTCAGGTATAGGTATAGATACCACCTAACGCAGTGGGCCTTACATTCACTTTTTAAAAAGCGGTTGGTTACTCCCATAACATTTATGCCACTATTGTGCCCATGTGTCTTGTAAGTAGGTTGCTGTTGTAGGTCCCGGGGTTTTCAGCTAGGTGATGCAGGTGATCGCCTTCCTCCTTCAGTAGTATGCAGAGTAACTTCTAGTACCAGGGTTCAGGGCAGCTCAGAGAATAGGTGCCTGGTTAGCATTCCTGCTGAAGCCCTTGACACCGGAAGCAGGTCTTCTCATGACATCAAGGCCGTGATATCAGGACACCAACATTCAGCAAGACATGACCTTTGCTTTGTATCAAGAGGTGGATAGGCAGCCTGGTTCCCACACTGTGGCCTAACAAACCACGAGTCCCTCAAAGGTGCCCACTCCCCTCTTCCTCTTCTTCCCCTGCTCTGTAAGGGGAACCTGAGCAGTCCATTACTTTCAAGCGTCACCACAGGGAGAGATGACAGGAAAGTCACCTGAGCAGAGGACAACGGTTGCCCATGAAAGTCAGAGAGGAGATGAGCAAACCTGAGACACAGCCTAGCCAGTACACACAGAGGCTCTCCCCACACCTCCTACTGAGGATAGCAGACCCCAGTTCTGCCAAACACCCCAACATCGTGCTCTCCCATTCCTCGTATATCCAGGTCGCCTCCTCCTGCGGTTTCAGGGCATGAAGCTCTTTCTGTTCCTAAATTTCTGCCCAGAAACACAGACCAACATGATGGCAGATAAAGGACTGGTCTCCCAAATGAGTCAAGATTTGGAATGCCCATTTGTCTGCCCTAGAACCATCCCCTATCGTCTTCCTGCTGAGAGTAAGTCCTACTGTCCCAGAGCACTAGAAAACACTGAGAAGACCAGGTGACCTGCTAGGATCCTGTGTCACAAAAGGAAACACACCCATAGTTTGGAGCTCCAAGGCCTCCCTCTGTGATGAAGACAGCCCCCAGGCCAAGGGCAGAGTAGAGGTTAGTGCTGGGGTGGACAGTTGACAAGGACTCCCATCAGTCTGTGGGGGGTGGGGAACTGAAAACTAACACAGGGGAGGGAGAGGAAAGGATGCATGACTAAACCAGTAGGGAACAGGGAAGAGTCCTAACAACGGGCCCAGTCCCAGCCCCTGTGACCCTGCAAGGTCCAGCCCCACATGAGCTCAGTTCCGAGAGATAAAGGACGACAGTACTGACAGGGTTCGGGAGAATCCTGAAGCCTGAGCTCTTTTCCACAGAGGCAGGACGGAGCAGGCAGCGGACCATGGACCCTCCCTAGGCCCTTCTCCCAACATGCGTCTCCTGGCAGGGGGTCCTAATTACAGGTGAGGAGAACAACCTCAGGAGTGAGCAGGAAGATGGCAAATGGACTGGCTGTACCACGTGTTGTTCTTTTGTTACAGTTATAAGAATAAAAGCTGGAGAAGGGGGGCTCCTGAGTGAGGGTCCCAAGGTAAGGGACCACGTGGGAGAGCATAGCAGGTTCCATAGCAGATAAGGGTGACCAAGGTGGAGGGAATAACACACCAGGCAGATAGAGCTTAAATGAGGAGTTTATTTAGAAAGGGGAGTGAGGGGGAAGGGAAGAGACATAGAGGGGAGATGGGGAGAGGGGGGGGAGAGAAGAAGAGAGAGAAGGGGGGCGTGATTGCTTAAAAAGGGAAACTCGCACATGCGTAACTGAGTCCCTATGCAACCCCGTAACTAGTGACATAGTGATGACATGGCCATGCGTGTCCTGCCCATCATTAGGGGGCGGGGTCAGCAGAATGGCAGTTTCCAACACCACATCCATCACAGCTCCAGGGACTGACCAGACTGGGGTGGAGCGGGAGGGAAGAAAAGACAGATGGACACACAGACACATGGGAAAGCTGGGACCAGATGGACTGGGATCTCTGGTGGAGAAACCCAGCACCCAGGAGCACAGTGTATTTATTATCGTGTTGAACAGAGTCGAGAAGTGTTGTGGAGAATGCTTGGATCAAGGCAACAGAATCTAGACGCAGTCTGTGTATGGGAACAATCCTCGGGCCATAAATATCCATGGGAGAGAGAGCTGGGCTAGACATTTTCTGCATACAATGTCAATATTCCCATTAGCCCCTCCCCTGCCCCCCCAGGAAGGATTTGCCATCTTTCTGACACTGAAGTTATGGTGTCCTTGACATAGCCAACAGCACACATTCATTCAGGGCTTTCTCTGTCCCTACATGGTTGGAGTGTCATGGACACTCCCCTGCCCCCCAGGAAGGGACCAAAGGCTTTTCTTGGTCCCCAAGGGGAAAGGACAAATAGAGGGACAAGAGGCTCAGCAACAGGAAGTGCTCACGACTGGAAGTGATAAGGAGAGGAAAAACTCCACTGTCTCTATTCCTGATTAATCCCCGGTGGCCTCTACATTCTCAAGACTGATTCTTACCATGCGTCAAGGCCATAGAGGGTAGACGTCCTTGTGCACACAGATGAGCACTGGAGATGCTGGAAAACATAAACAGGCGTCCTTATCTCTTCAAAGGAAGGAGACATTTACCTGTCTTCCTCCTGGAACGCTGGAAAGGATGTCGTTTGCAACCTGGTGATCTTTGCTATCTGTGGGGCCAACTTCACCAACGTCCCCCAGAATATCATGTTTGTTTATCCCATCTTTCCCCCTAAATCTTGAATATAGCTTCTTAGGCCATAAAACCATCATATAAGAGATGTCACTTGTGCTTTACAACAGCCTAAGTGACTTTTAGACGAGGAAAACCCTAACACCCATGGTCTCACAGAGACATGATCCCAGGCAGGAAGACAGACCATCAAAGGCTCAAGAAATGAGCTCCTTGATTGGCAAAAGCCATGTGCGGACAGAGCAGGGAAAGATCAGAAAGTGAAGACCCAGAGAAGCATCCCACAAGGCTGGGTCCTGAAAACCTGACTAGGGTGACAAGGGCATAAAATTGGACAGACACACAGACACATGTACAGGAAAACTGGGATCAGGTGGGCCATGTGCTCTGATGGAGGCGTACCAATAGAGGCTTAGAAACACCACATACTCATTAGTTTATTGCACACAGGGGGACAAGGTGGGTTGGTTCATCTCAGTAGGAGGAACAGTTTCAGGCTGTAAACATCCAGGAGGAGGAAGCCATGGTTGATACTGTCTCCAAACACTGGCTGTAGCTAAAGGTCAGTCATGTGGAACATCCAGATATGGACCAGAAGATTTTGCCATCCCAGAGCCAATGCCCTGGAAGGTATTGCCATTCCCATGAGTCTGGGGCACTGGGGTCCTTGCCATGGCTACCCTCATGTCAATAATACACACTTACTCAAGGACTTCACCCACTCCCCACAATCTTGGGTCTTGGAAGAGGTGGCCAAGGATTTCCCAGGATGCCCTGGATGTGAGTATGCATGAGGACAGAGAAGAGCGAATGAGTGGAGAAGACCCTAGGAAAAAAGGTTCTGTTCTCCTCACAGAAGGGTGAGAAGGTTAGGGAGCTGAGGGATAGCGGTCACACTGCTGACCTCCACAGTGACAGGGGTGGAGTGAAACACACACACATACACACACACCACACACACCACACACACACACACACATACACACACACACCACACACACATACACACACACACAACATACACACACATATACACACACATATACACACACCACACACACGACATACATACACACCACACACACACATACACATATACACACACCACACACACACACACACATATACACACACCACACACATACATACACATACCCACCACATACAGACACCACACACACATACACACCACACACACACACATATACACACACCACACACACATACACACACACCACATACATACACACCACACACACAAACATACACACACACCACATACATACACACCACACACACACACCACACACACATACACACATACAAACACACCACACACACACAAACATATACACACATACACATACACCACATATATACACACCACACACACATACACACACCACACACACATACACACACACACACACACACACACACACACACGTTATGAGTAGTTTTCCTGCCAGCCTGGTCCCAGTGCCATGCCAGCCCCAAATAACTCACAGAGATGCTGTATTAGATATAAAGCTGTTAGCCTGTTACTAGTGTTTCTTATCGGCTAGCTCTGTCTTAAGTATTAACCATTTCTATCAATCTAAGTATTTCCACATGGTCTTATCTTACCAGAGAGAGGATCCAGAGTTCTGCTCTCTTGGTTCTACATGTTGAATCTCCTCCTACCTCTCCCTGAATTTTTCTTGTCTCATAGTCCCACCTATCTTGCTTTCCTATTGACCAACAGGGCTTTATTCATTAACCAATAAGAGAAACATATTTACAGAATGACATCTCCCATCATCTCCTCTTTTCTGTCTAAATAAAAAGAAGGGTTTTAACCTTAACATAGTAAAATATATAACAAAACAGTTATCACAGTTAACAATATTTAGTCCATTAACATTTAGCAATATTTAAAGAAATTATTTCATCATCTATTCTATCTTTGTGAATCTAAAGTTCTATATGTAACTTATCTTTAATCCTAACTAAGGAAAACTATTACCATAACTATCTGTCTTCAACTACATCAAAGACTATAAAAGGATAGCATATAAACTCTAGAAATGACAGAGACATCTTGCTACCTGGTCAGTCACCTGAAGTTCTTCTATAATGTTCCATCTTCAGCCTGTAGGCCATAGTGTGTCTGGTAGACTTCTCAGCAAAACAGGAAACTTTAAACTGTCCTCCTGTGTTGGCAGTTTGTCAGTCACTTTTCTCTGTGTCTGGCAGACTCTTCCATGAAGCAGGAACCCTGTAGCAATGTCCATCTTGTATCAGCAGTCACTTTCTGTGGGTCCTGCATGTCCAACTTATACAGTATAAAGTCAAATAGTACAGACAAGATCAGTATCTTGCCCAAATGGCTAGTCTTGCCATATTGGAGGCAAACTCCATAATGAGTTTCTTTGATGTCCATCTTCCTTTCTGGCACAGGTGGTGTTTCCAGGAGCAGTTGTGTTTCACTGTCAAGAAAAAACCCTAAACCATTTTAAATGCCATATTCTGTAGGTCTTTGAAAGGTTTGTAGAATGCCTATTCATCTCAAATACATCTCTGTATATCTAGAAATCCTAACTTTTAACTTATAGTTAAAAGTTTTGACTATTATAGGTAAACCTAACTAAAGTTTTGACTATTATAGGTAACTCTCTAAAATCTGTATTAAATTATATATTTTTTACTTTAGTTTGCAGAGCAAGGATGTAGGAAAGAATAAGGAAAATAGTTCTTGCAAGCGGAATATAGAAAATCATAAAAAATGGACGTTGACATGGGAGGAAAGAACAGATATGAGAACAAGAAAGGTACTATGGTGACGAGGCTAATGGTTATATGCTAGGCTGATCTTGTTAAATAGGGATAGTAACTGAATCATCAAACCTTTGTGGAATAACTGAAGTCTCTAAATGTACAGCCAAGAGAAAGCCAGAGGATAAAAGAAGTTTCCCACAGGTCTTGGCCCCAAGCCTGGAACAAATGGTCCCAGACAAATAGCCCTGTCTGGGTCACTCCTGGCCAACGGACAGTCTGGGGAATTTCCAAGTCATTCTATGGTTTATCCTTTGAATAAGAACAGGTCACACCTGGGTGATCTCTCAAACATGAGATCATACTCTGTAATCAATCACCTTGTGCCCCATGCATGTATGCTGATTTGCGGCTTGTCTCTATAAAAAGGAGCCTGAACCCTTTGGGGGGTGTGCAGCTTTCCCCGAGATTGCTGTCACCCGAGTGCACTCGTTCAATAAACATCTCTTGCTTGTTGCATCTCCTGGTTTTGGTGTTTGTGTCGTGGGGCTCTCCTACCTGCCCATCAGAACCCGGGAATTAGGGTCCAACACTTTTAAATGAGCTATATAAACATACTATGTAAACAAGAGGGGAAATATACATATCACAAAATTGACCTTAAATTTGTATCAATAAATGAAAATCCATTCCAAAGCAAAATATTCATATCTATACCATAATCCCCTTTTTACCTTTAAAGAGATTGGTTGTGGTCATTAACCATTTATAACCAAGTCCATTTAAATGAAAACAAACATTTATAGAGAATATTCGGGAATTTTGGCGTTGTTCTTTCCAAACTGCTTCTACTGGTAGGGGGCGCTGTCATGGGGATCCTAAGAAGATGCAGAAATCCTGGCTGTAGTCTGCAAGGCTGCCTTGTCCCAGCTGTTTTGAATATTGGATCACTTGGGACACTGCTTCAGGGGGTCTTGCTTGATCAAACCATGTTAGTCTGGAAGGAATCCACAGCTTTTCATTTTCTGTGGAAACAAAAATAGAAATCCTTTTCCCCAGTAACCTGTCCTTAGACTTAAATTTGGAAGTCAAAGCATTAAATATATAAATTGAATTAATCCAGCAGCATTTCTTTTAACAGTTATTGCTATTTCCTCAGCAGTCAAACAATACAAAGACAACACAATAGCATACAGTATCCAGAATCTCTCTGTGTTTTCCATCTTTATGTGGCTTTTTTATTGTTGTATTTCTTCTATTTCTATTGTTTCATTCTTTGAGACATGGTTTCTCTGTGTAACTTTTATCTGTCCTGGAATTAACTCTGTATACCAGGTTCACTTTGAAATCACAGAGATCTGTTTGCCTCTCTCTCCCGAATGCTGGAATTAAAGGTGTGTGCCACCAATCCCCGGCTACTGTCTATTTTTTTTTTTAAACCACTTTATCATGTTTCTTTTTTCTCTCCCAAGCCTACGTATATTTTAAAACACACTGTAATCCTTCAGAGGTTTTTGTTTTTAATCTGAATCTGTCTTTACTGTAAGTCTTTATCTTTTTTTGGCCATGAGTCTTTTATCTGGAACAACATTGCTAAAATGAAAGCCACAGCTGTTTCAGTCACAATCTATCCAAGATGGTGGTGGCTACTTTTACCACCAGCACTGAGAGTTGTGCTCACTGCCTTGGTCTATGCTGCCATCCAGCAGCATGCTGCCAGCTTGGAGATGTGGCCACTGCCTTTGCCAGCTCTCTCACACACCATTCAGTTGATAGCAGAGCTCTTTAAAAGGCTTGTAGTTTTTTGCCACTTATGCCAAGTCAGGAAACCTCCCTTAAAGGAGCCATGCAAAACTCTGCTTGTCTCTTGCAAAACAGAGTCCAACCGAGAAAAATGCAGCTACAGAGAAGCCTTGCTTGTCTCTGTTCTTTTGTTTCTAAAACCCCTTTTAAAGCTTTGTCAAGTTTTAAGTGAAAGTTCTCGGGTCCATGTTGTGTCACCATTTTGTTATGAGCTGGTTTTCCCACCAGCCTGGTCCCACAGCATCGCCAACCCCAAACAACACACAGAGACACCGTATTAGATATAAAGCTGTTGGCCTGTTACTTGTTTCTTATTGGCTAGCTCTGCCTTAAATATTAACCCATTTCTATTAATCTAAGTATTTCCACGTGGTCTCATCTTACTGGAGAGTTCTGCTCTCTTGGTCCTACATGTTGAATCTCCTCCTACCTCTCCTGGAATCCTCCTTGTCTCCTAGCCCCACCTATCTTGCTTTCCTATTGGCTTAACAGGGCTTTATTCATTAATAAATACGAGAGACATATTTACAGAATGACATCTCCCATCAACACATACACCATATACACCACACACAACACATCACGTACACTACACACACCACACACATACACACACACACACACACACATACACGCCACACACATACACACACATATACACATGCACACACACCACACACATACACACACACATACACACCACACACATACACACCACACACATGCACACACACACATATACACATACACATACACACACAGAGACACACACATACATATCCACACACATACACACACACACACACACACACACACACAGAACACAAACATGCTGAACTGAGACACCTATTCGCAACTCAGGCCCACACACTGATGTCTCCTCTCTCCTTCCTTGTAGCCTCACTTTTAACCATGTGGAACGTGCCCACCGCTGCTGAACCCACCATTGAGTCGGTGCCACCTGCTGTCCTTGAAGGGGACGGTGTCCTTCTACTTGCTCACAATCTGCCAGGCAACATTTCAGCCTTTCACTGGTTCAAAGGGAAAGAGCCACTGAGCAAAAATCTAATTATAATGTGTGATGTAAAAATCTCAAAAAATTAAACAAGGAAAGCTGCACAGTGGTAGAGAAACTCTATACCCTAATGGGTCCTTTGTATGTCACCTTGAAGCACTCTGGAATCTACAACCTAAATGTCCATTCTGCAGGGTCTGACCAAAAATCCGTTCTTGTGGAGGTCTTCGTATACCGTAAGTGACTCCCTGTGGTCTCTAGCAGCTGAGTGGGGCTCATTCCATTTCTCACACACACAGGCGTTCAGTCTGGACTGCGCCTCATCTTCCCTGCATCACGGTCCCTTACCAGGCTTTGAGCACTCAGTGGAGGACACACGGTGGACTCAGACTCTTTCCCCTGCATCCACACTGCAGAGAGCAGGCTACTGTGAAGGGGAAGTCTGCCCCACACCTGTCCCTGTCCCCCGTCCATGGCTCTGAGGAAGATCCTGAGGGCCCAGTGGAGGGCTGGCTAAGGGTCTTGGGTCCGCACAAAGGGGGTCTTTTTTACCAAGATCAGGTGACTGTGAGCACCGTGAGGGTCGCCTATAGACAAGATAGCAACCCCCACAACAGCTACCCTGCAGAAAGGAACCCAAGCATGGGGAAATGCCGCTGGAATCTGGGCCACCTGGGGCATGAGTGCTGGGCAGAGGGCGCCATGTCTGCCTACAGGACAGTCCTCGTCTATGACTGGGATTCTTCTGAGGCAGCCGTGGAGCTGCTGGGTCAGGAGCTTTCCTCATAGACAGGGAGCTGGGGAGACAGACTGCGTAAGGGTTAGAGCACATACACAACCCTTTTCATACTGCAACAGAATCACAGGAATCAGGACAATGTCTTGGCTATCTCCTCCAGGCACATGCTATCTTATTCAAATTAAATTAATATATCTTTTGGTTGATGGAAAGCCATTCCCTTTAGAGGGTAAAGAGTAGTGCTTTCTTCCTCTCCACTGGACCCTGGAGCCAGGGAGGTCCCAAAGAACAGACAACTCCTAATAGTTGTGTAATTAAGAATCAGGGAAATTTAGGCAAGATGGCGTCAACTTCAGTCCCCGAACTGGAAAGGTCAGGAAGCTCTGGACGAGCTTAGACTCCATACTGAGGAGCTGAGCAGTGAAGCAGTGCATGAACCAGCAAGCTTTCTACATCTGCAACACGCAGCGTCTACAGCTCTGCACACAGCCACGCTCTGGACCTGTTTCCCAACTCTACTTCTAGTTCAGAGTTTCTGGTTTACTCCTGAGCAGGCTGTGGGGCTGTGGTCTACCGTGGCTAAGAAGTCACTGTGACGCCATCTCTCTGCCAATTGCCCATCACTTTCTCTCTTATTACCAGCGGGACTGGACCTCCCTGCGCACCAGGCTTTTCTTTTGGGCCACCAACCAGCCCCCAAATCACGACACAGAGACTTAATATCAGTGTTGAATGCTTGACCTCAGCTCTTATTTTAATCTGTTTCTCTTTATCTACATTTTGCCCCGGGGGCTTTTTAGCTTTCTTACTTCCTACTTTCCTGTTGACTCTGTGTCTGCCTGACCTCTTGTTCCAAGTGTGTCCCTCATCCCCTCCTCTGCTAAAATAATACTCCACAACACCCCTGTCCAGCTTGCTTCTCTCTTACCTCCTTCTCACAGCAGTGGCTGACTGCCCTGTTCCCTTCCTACCAACACCTGCAGCCAGACCCTCACCGTGGACACAGAAAACGGCAGAGCAGAAACTTCCATGAAGCTCCACCAGCAGCCAGACAATTAGCAACCCGTGTCTGACCCAGGCATGTGATGGAAGCCACACACAGGGCAGAGAGGTCACTCCCATTCACTACACTGATTTACAGGGAGACTGAGGCTGCAAGTGACAGCGCTCCTGTCCCCTTCCCAACGTGCCCCTGCTTCCTAGAACCTTCAAGGGCGAGCTGTTTCAACCAGGGCTGGCATGGGCTAACCCACTTCCGCCAGCAACTGTGATCTAAAGATGTCACCATTATAACAAAGTGAGTTACACTGTAACACGCCAAAGCTGTTGTCAACTCAGATCTTGGAGATTGCTGTCTATTTGCCCCAGCTGGGAGAGTTGGATACAGCTACGGTTGTGGCCTCTGGGGTCAAAAGTAAATGGATAAAGCCATTTCACGTGCATTTATTGGCTCCTTGCCACTCGCCAGAGCAGCTACGGACATCCACACTTTGAAACCTACGGCATTTTCTACATTAAAGTTAACAGTCGAGGCAGAATTCCTGGTGTGTGGCTGTCTCTGTCACGGGGCTCACAGATCCCTCTACAGGAGAACCACATGTGACCTGAAGGACTTCAGACTTGGTCCTGAGACTTACTGCCCTCTAGAGAGCCATTCCTCATAGAAAGAAGAGCACAGCTCTGCCTGTGGCCCTCACTCTGACACCGGGTCCAGGATGACCACTGCGCCAGTGTGAGGCGTTTCTGATCATCCCTCTGGTGTTTAGTGTTGTATTGTAGGAGTCTAGCAGAACCATTGTATCTACTGATTTGCACTGTGTCTAGGGTTAAACATCAAAACAAATAGTTGTTTTCTAGAAGTACTTTGGCCTTGGTGAAATCATTGTGGGAACCCGGCTGCTTTCTGATACCTATAGAGCTGTTTTCCTGGAGGAGATTCATAGCCTTTGCACTTTTGTCACAAGTCGGTCCTGGCACACCTGGAGGTCTTGCATTGTTGGGTACAGCAAACAGTACACAATAAGGACTAAAGTGGCAAGGGCGTGATGTTTTCCTTCAAAAAACAGATTAGATCAAGGGCTTCAGTGTGAGAGACTTGATTTTACCTCTCCACCCCACCCCCAAACAAAGACAAAACCAAAAACTTTGTGTAACAATCAATGAATACAGTTTTTCATGGCTGTTTGGGATTCAGTTCACAGAAAATTCCTCCCTGCTGCCAGTGAACCTAAAATTCATCTTGAAGTGACCTTCTTTCTTCAAACAACCCATGCAACACAGAACGCCTGACTCCGGGTGCTTCCCAGGGTTGAAGGGCGATGGGATGTCCCGGGGCCTTGAGAAGCAAAGCCTCCAAGGGCTCACACTCAGGCTGAGCGCTGGAGAGCAGCATGGCTGGAGGGAGCCTAGCAGCCCATGGCCTGGGGTCAGGCAGTGAGGACCGGGAGAGCCAGGCAGGGCCGCTGCTGCTGCTCCTGGGTCAGTCCACAGGCAAACACTGCATCCCGGTTCACTTGTGTGAAAGCCGGTGCTTCTCCCACATCCGGCGGGTGACCCCAGGGGCCCCGGGCAGCTGCCTGTGGTGAGAGAGGAGCCACCCTTGTAGAAAGAGCGCTTCCCGGTGTCCAGAACCCCAGGGATCATTCTCTTCTCCGTTGTCTACTACGCAGCTCAGTTATCCAAACCCTCCGTAAGAAGCAATGGCAGCACAGCCGTGGAGGGACAAGACACTGTTGAATTAACTTGTGGCCCTCCCTTCCTGAAAACAACCCATGTGTGGTGGCTAAATGGTAAGGAACTTCCGGGTGACAACAAGGTCAGCCTGTCCCAGAGTAACACAAGTCTCACCCTACTCAAGGTCTCCAGGCATCTCAAAGGAGACTATGAGTGCGAAGTCCGGAACCCGCTGAGCGCCTTTTGGAGCGACCCATTCACTCTGGATGTTTTCTGTAGGTAACTGCTGTTCCTCTCTCGTCCCAGCTGCCCAATACGCATCAGTGCTGGGGGCTGGGGTCCATGGCACTGGCTCCTGACCCTAAACCACGCTGCCAATGCTGTCTGCTCCAGGCACATCCTGGCCGGCCAAGCCTTCGACAGATGCTGCAGGGGCTTGAGATCACTGCATGGTGGAAAGCAGGGCAGGCCATATGCTTAAGGGTTAATTCACAGGGTGTAAGATCCTCCGCGCGCGCGTGCGTGCCTGCGTGCGTGCGTGCGTGCGTGCATGCGTGCATTAGAAAGGGACCCGAGCCCTTCCTTGTGAGACAATTGTTGGGCCCAGGGCATACAAATAATAGGGGGCAGACCACCAAAGCCTATGAAACTTGAAGCAAACTTTATTCCAAATTCACCATGGGGCACAAAAACGTTTGCCAACTAACTGGAACCACAGTCTGAGTTCGGGCTTCTGAAACTGTGGCAATGGGGGTAGGCTCCACGCTCCTTTTTATAGTAAGAAGTGGACATTGGGCGTGGATAAAGGAATTTTTACAATCTCGAGGTTAAGCTTAGAGGCATATTGCATTTTGAGATTTTCAATTTTTCCTAAAGAGGTTTCAGCTAAATTGTATTTACAGAAGCCTACAGATTTCCTTCACAGCTGGCTAGTAGTGTTTGCAGCTTTTCTGGCACGGCCAGTTCCCCATAGCAGGGAAGGACACGAAGCAATGTCAAGCCGAAAGTCACCTAGGAGCATTTGGTTAAAGTTTGTGGGATGAGATGATGTATTCTAGGAGTCACATACAAACCTTTATGAAAAGTCAACTTTGGCCCATGGCAGGGTGGGGTATCATTAAAAAAAAAAAAAAAAAAAACCTAGCTTCAGAAAGCCGTTGTAAGAAGCTAACCCTTGGCCACAGCCAGAGCAAAGAAAACCGTTGTTAAAAGTTAATCCCTACCCTACTTGCTAATAGAGTTGATAGTTCCCATTTCTTTGGGCTCACAAATTTATACTTTTTCTATTTCTACATTTCTATTCCTGGACCCTTCAACAATTGCTTTACAATGATTTAATCAACAACCCTGCTTGGGACAGTTGTAGAAAACGGTTGTCAGGGACCTGACTCAGGGACGATGCACTGACTTAAAGAGCAGGATCTATCTTTATCCTTTGATGGCTTCATGAGTTTTTATCTTTCTTCCAGATGGTCCAGATGCGCCCAAAATATTTCCCCCACACAAATACTTTGAAGAAGGGCGAAGCCTGTGGCTATCCTGCCAGGCAACCTCTAACCTCTAAAGCACAGTATTCCTGGGATATCAATGGAGAGCCCCAGGAATCTAACCAAGAGGTCTTCATCCACAATGTCAGCATAAGTCATAGTGGATTGTATACCTGCTTCGTCAATAACCCAGCAACCGGACGGGACAATTTCAAAGTTAAAGAAGTTACAGTCGTCGGTAAGTGGCTTCTTACAACACCAGGACCATTCTCTGGGGTGCAGTAGGGGTTTCTATAAAGAGGAGAGAGGATGGGACTCCCCCTAAGGTGCCTCCCCAGGGGACACTCTTCCCTGACTGCTCTGACTTCTCTCTGTTGACTTGGGGTTCAGCATGGATTCCACAATCCTTGGGCCACATCATTGCTGCTCAGGGAAGAGGAGGAGGCAGGGGCCTCTGTCTGTTACCGCTTGTCCTTTACACTCTCCATAATCTACGAGGGAAGGTCCAGACATGGAAATGCTCACACTGTTGTGTCCCCGCCTTTGGGATGGGAACACATCACACCCAACAGAAAGACGACGGATAGGACTCCTCAGCTCTTGTCAGCTCTGCCCCTGACCTGGTGACTGGCTCCATTTTAACTCCATTTAGAGTAGGACAAGATGGGTGGAGAACTAGATCTGGATAAAGTCAGAAGCCATCAACTCCAGAACCTCAGTGAGGTCAGGGGTACAGTCAAAGGGGAAAGTGAGCCCTGAGGTAGACGCCTCAAAGCCGGGCCTTCCTCTGAAGATGGGCTGTGGACTCTAGTAAACATGGTGCAGCAGAGAGAACAGATCGGGTGCCTGTGGGGCCACTGCCTGGGAGTTCAATGAAATGGCTCATCCAATAAAATGTTTGCCGTTGCAAACAGGTGGACACAAATTCAGATCCCTGACACCCACATAAAGCCAGGTAAGACAGGCATTTGAAACCCCAATTTGGTGAGGAAAGCACAAGCAGTACCCCTGCCCTGGCCCATTGGCCCATTCTGAGACACGATCAACAGACTAGATTGGAGAATGCCCAGGTTAGAAGACTCTAAGACGCAAACTAAAAGCACAGTAAAACTCTTCAGTGGAATTCTATCGGGACACATGCCAGACCTAGGAAAGAAATTGATACTGAAGCAGAGAGGTATTTTGAATCACAAAGAGATATGAATGACCACAAAAGGACCTCCCCATGATACATTAATGCTAAAAATTCTAAGTATAAAAGAAAGAAAAATACAAAAAGCTGCAAGAGAAAAAAATGTTAACTCAATTACAAAGACAAACCTATCAGAGTATCAAGACACCTCAGCAAACACCCTGAGAGCCAGGAAAACACTGAATAATACATTTCAAAACCTGAAAGTGAATAATCTACACACAAGATCATTATATTCATCAAAGTAGTCTTTTAAAATCAAAGGGGAAGGGTTAGGGGTTAAGAGCACTTGCTGCTTTTACAGAGGACCTGGGTGCAGTTCCCAGCACGGTGACGGTGGTTTACAGCCACCTGTAACTCCTCTTCTGGCCTCTGAGGGCATCAGGCACACACATGAGGCACGTAAATACATGCAATGCAAACGTTCATGCACATTTTACAGACAAAGTCAACAGAGAGATAAAACCCTTCCTAGGCAGGGACAAATGATGTCATGCACATTTTTACAGACAAAGTCAACAGAGAGATAAAACCCTTCCTAGGCAGGGACAAATGATGTCATGCACATTTTTACAGACAAAGTCAACAGAGAGATAAAACCCTTCCTAGGCAGGGACAAATGATGTCATGCACATTTTTACAGACAAAGTCAACAGAGAGATAAAACCCTTCCTAGGCAGGGACAAATGATGTCATGCACATTTTTACAGACAAAGTCAACAGAGAAATAAAACCCTTCCTAGGCAGGAACAAATGATGTCATGCACATTTTTACAAGTGACAGATAAAGTCAACAGAAAAATAAAACCCTTCCTAGGCAGGAACAAATATTCTGCCATTCACATCACAGAAATAAAACCCTTCCTAGGCAGGAACAAATGATGTCATGCACATTTTTACAAGTGACAGATAAAGTCAACAGAGAAATAAAACCCTTCCTAGGCAGGAACAAATGATGTCAATGTCTGACCACTTAGTTAGCACTGCAGACAACATTAAAAGAACAAGAAATACCAGGGAAGGAGCAAGTCTCGGCCATGAGAGCACAGGGAGGAGAACACGTGGAGGAGCCTATGTCATGAGCATGATCAATGGGCAAAGGATAATCATGAAATATTCAACCAGGTCCAACTCAGCAAGCGAGTAAATTCCTAATCTGGATAGAAAAGAATAATTGATATTCCAACCAACAAGGAAAATAAAATTGCAAGTTTACAAACACCAGCTAAGGAACCTCACCCATAGCTCCAGGAAAATGGCCCCAAAGCTCTGCTTGAAAGAGGGCTAGCTGATTGTGCTTTTTAAATGCACGCGCACGCACGCGCACACACACACACACACACACACACATACACTCACACACACACACATACACACACACACACACATACACACACACACACATATACTCACACACACACATACACACACACACACATACACACACACACACCTCTGCACACACATGCACATGCACATACATGAAGATGAATGATATCTCACTGACAAACACAAGCACACACTGAAAGTGAATACATGGAAGTCAACATACCAAGAAGGAGCCAAAAATGAGGAATTGCTATACCTGTATAAAGTAGATTTCAACACAAAATTACCCATAAGAGATAAGGTACCAACACAGGGAATGATCCGTCAAGAATTTTAAGTAAGCTGGGCAATGGTAGCATAGGCCTTTAATGCCAGCACTCGGAGGCAGAGACAGGCAGTTCTCTGAGTTTGAAGCCAGCCCGATCTACAGAGTGAGTTCCAGGATGGCCAGAGCTACATAGAGAAACCCTGTTTCAAAAAACTAAACAAACAAAAACAAAAAACAAAAAAAACAGAATTGAACACAGACAGGTCCAGACATGGTAATACAAAATAACATACAGAATAACTTCAATACCCCATTCTCAATAGATGAGGAACAGGGCCAGAGTGAAACTGAGCCATGGATCAACCAGACTTAACAAATACTGAGATAACATTCCACCTGGCAACATGGAATACACACACACACACACACACACACACACACACACACACACATACACACACACACACACACACACACACACACACACACACACAGCATCTCATCATGGAATACACACACGCAGCATCTCATGAAACGCTCTCCAACAGAGACCACATTCCACCAAGTCCTGGAATGATAGCTCCACCAAGTCCTGGAATGTCTCCTGCCTTCTCAGACCATTTGCAATAACCCTACAAATTAACACAGAAACCATACAAATGCATGGAGATCTAACAACTGAACCCTTCTGAATCACCGGTCTCACTGAAAAACTAGAGAAGGAACTCAAAAATGCCTAGAATCAAGAGAAAATGAAAACACTAATTTCCACAAGGTTTGCAATGCAGGAAAGATAATTCTAAGAGACATCGTATAGCACGAGTGCTCACATGCCACAGAGATAAACAGTGTGGCTCCCAGCCCTGGTCACCCTGGAACTCTTGGGCTCTATACAAACAGTACCTCAGGATGACTTCACATTCTGCTGGCTGCCAGAGGTGTGTGTCGCCATACCCACCTGAGCAGGGGCTACAACAGCTTCATCTCTGCTCCGTGCTTCTCACTGTAACCCTGGCTCCAAGGACAGCCCGCGCTGCTGAATGAGTGCCGAGTCCCCTCCATTCCCTCCCTGAAACAGGTTAGTCCATTCTCTAGGCACAGCTGGATTCTTCCACTCGTCCCCCAGACCAGTGTCAACAGCCTGCCACACACACGGTCAGGCTTGTGACTGCAGGGACAGCACTCATACTCCCAGCTGTTCTGGTCTCTGTGAACCCGTGACAGGGGAGGGGCTTCTTTTGACTAACAGATTCAGGGGATCTGTCCATCACGGAGGACATCTTAGTTTATTCTCTACTTCTATAATAAAATTCCATGAACCAACGCTGTTTGGGTAGGAAATGGTTTATTTCAGCTTATAGTTTAGAGTCCATCCCCGAGGGAGGTCAGGACAGGAACTCAAACAAGGCAGGAACCTAGAGGCAGGAACAGAAGCAGATGCCATGAAGGAATGTTGGTTGCTACCTTGATCCCCATGCTATCTTGCTAAGCCTGCACGCATGCGTGCAAGAGAGAAAGAGGAGAGAGGAGAGAGGAAAGAGAGAAAGAGTGGTGTGTGTGTGTGTGTGTGTGTGTGTGTGTGTGTGTGTGTGTGTATGTGTGTGTTTTGGGACAGATTTTCTCTGTGTAGCCTTGGCTGTGTCCTAGAACTCACTCTGTAGACCAAGCTGGCCTTGAACTCACAGAGATCCACCTGCCTCTGCCTCCCGAGTGCTGGGAAATAAGGTGCGCGCCACCACAGCCGGCCTCAGCATGCTTTCTTATATAACAAAGGACCACTTGCTAGGGTTGGCCCTGCTCACAGTGGGCTGGTTCCTTCCACATTAAGCATTAATTTTAAAATGCCCCACTTGCCAATATGATGGAAGCATTTTTTCAATTGAGGTTCCCTCTTCCAAGATGACTCTAGCTTATGTCAGATTGATAAAATCTAACCAGCCAAAAGGGGAATGTATGTTAGGGTTGCTTTGTCCAAAGTGGTATGAGCTTGTCCCTTAGCTTGTTCAAATCTTGAGAGGTCAGAAAACAGAGAGAGCTAGACCAGAACAAGGGGCTTCCTGAGACCCACCATGACTAGCTTATGTCTGCCAGCTAGAGAACACATCTATCCTAAAGATTCCAAAACAGTATGACCAGATGGGGACCGAATATTTCAAACATGAGGCTTGGGGGACAATTCAGATTTACATTACAACATTCAAGGGGAAAAAAACCTGAGGGCACTTAAAAATAGAAAGATATTATTACATTATCATGATTGGCAAAATTATTGCAAACAGGGTTGTGGCCCCAAAGGCAAGCTATAGATTCAGTAAAATTCCTCATCAAAATCCTTGTTACATTTTTGTTTGTTTGTTTACAGAAATAGAGTTTTTAAAAATCCAAAAATTTAGCCTTTAATCCCAGCACTCAGGAGGCAGATCTCTGTGATTTCAAGGCCAGCCTGATCTACAGAGCGAGTTCCAGGACAGGCTCCAAAGCAATACAGAGAAACCCTGGGGGGGGGGGATCCAAAACTTTAGTTGAACTTGCAAAAGATCCAGAATCCTTAACTGAAAGAGACATCATGGAGCCATCACATAAGTGACTTTAATTTTCTCTTCGGAGACACAGTGACATAACAGCATACATAAAAGCAGGCGTCTCCAGTGTTAGAAACAACTACTGGGCCGTCTTACACTTTATACTCTGCCCCCCGCGAGCAAGCCGAAACCTTTACAGAAAGACACTCTTCTATTTGTTCGCAGAGAAATTGCTGAGGCCCCATATCCAAATCAAAAATAAAACTGTCCTAGAACACCATTTTGTGGACCTGATCTGCGAATCAGAGAACCCGGGCATTTCCATATGGTGGACATTCAACAACAAGAGGCTGAAGGCCACAGACAGGATGACCTTCTCTTTGAACAACAGAAGGCTCACCATAGGCCCCATCACAAAGCATGACGCTGGGTCATACCAATGTGAGGTTTCCAACCCCTTCATGTCCAGGTTGAGCGACCCAGTCAGCCTGGCTGTACTCTGTGAGTGACCCAAGTTCTCTTCCTCCCACATCTTACGGGGCACTTTGTGGATTGTATTTTCTTATTATTGGGCAGAGCACAGTGCCTTGGTGCATTGTGGAACTCAGAAGACAGCTTTATGGAGTAGGCTCTCTCCTTCCACCTCTGCTTAAGTTATAGGGATCCAACTCAGATAAGATCTCACACACACACACACACACACACACACACACACACACACACACACACTAAGCTATTGTACACTCTACCATCTCCAAGGCCTCTTATTGGGGGATTCCTTACGGATACTGTGCAAAATAGATGACACACACAGGGAGATGACTATCACCTGAGACACCACAAGAGTGAGGCAGTGTAGCACCCACACTTGGGCGGCTGAGGCAGGAGGATGGCGAGTAAGGCCAGCCTGGAATACAGAGCAAGACCCTGTGTTGAGGCCGGGCAGTCTGTGGGCCCCGCCTCTGATGGGCGTGACGTATAATCACTAAGTCAGGCCTTACCTGGCTGGGCGGAGACTGGGTTATGCAAGCACCACTGCCCAGGCTACCTGGCCGCAGAGACTGGGTTACGCATGCGCAAGCTCCCCTTTTAAAGCAAGCGCGCCAAGTGTCCCTCTCTCTCTTGCTCTCTCTTGCTCTCTCTTGCTTCTCTTGCTCTCTCTTGTCCCTCTCATCTCCCTCTCTCTTGCTTCCCTCTCTCGCTCTCTCTGGGGCCCCCTTTATCTCTCTCCCCGCTTTCCTCTCCCCTCTCTCAATAAACTCCACGTGGGCGCTCAATCTCGTGTTTGTGTTTCTTAGGCCATAGCAGCTGCATCACAGCAGCTGTATCAAAAGAACAACACCCTGTCTCTAAATTGTTTGAATGAAAATAAAAGCAAGACTGTAAACCCATTTACCAAGTGGTTAAGGGTAAAGCTCTGAGTCAGGCACTCGGTCCTTGGTATCCATGGGAACTGGCTCCGGGAAGCCATGGATATCAGAACCTGTGGATGGATGCTCTAGTTCCTTGCAAAATTGCCTGTGTTTCTATGTGAGTGTGCATGCGATCCCACACACCGCATGTCATGCTCAGATTGCAGCATGTGATACAGCGCCACCACCAGGCCAAGAGCGCTACTGTTAGTGAGAAACAACGCCAGGAAAAGCCTGCAGTTTTCAGTGCGGAGACAGTCGGTCTGTGTTGTTTTGTTTAGTGAGGGTGTTTTTGTTTGGGGGGACCGTGTCCCATGCAGCCCAGGCTTCCTCACAGTATGTAGATGGTGATTGAACTGTTGATCCTCCTGCCTCCACCTCCCGGGTGCTGCTCCTACAGATGTGCACCCCACATCTGGATTCTTCTGAATATGACTAACCTGTGTTTAGCTTGATCCAGGAGAAGACTGTCTCTCATTGTTTCTTCTTCTGTGTTTGCCACTCACAGTGTGACTGCACACAGGATTTTTTTCTTTATGTTGGTGTGTGTGTGTGTCTGTGTGTGTGTGTGCGTGTGTGTGTGTGTGTGTGTCTGTGTGTGTGTGTCTGTGTGTATGTGTCTGTGTGTCTGTGTGTGTGCGTGTGTGTGTCTGTGTGTGTGTGTGTCTGTGTGTGTGTGTGTCTGTGTGTGTGTGCGTGTGTGTGTCTGTGTGTGTGTGTGTGTGTGTGTGTGTCTGTGTGTGCGTGTGTGCCTATGTGCGTGTGTGCGTGAGTGTGTGTGTGTGTGTCTGTGTGTGTGTGTGTGTCTGTGTGTGTGTGTGTGTTTCCTGTCTTAGCTATCTACAGTGGTGTTCGGTACATTTGCAGTATTTGCAGTGCTGTGTAGCCATGGCCCATCCCCATAACTTTATCATTTTAACATACAAGCCTTTGTAGTCATTAAACGTTAGTTCTGGGGAAGCCACACAGCATGTGTGTGAATCACCCTCACCGTGTATAACCAGGGTGTGGGAAGAAATGACAAGATAGAGGCAGGAGGATTCCTAGAACTTACTGGCCAGCTCATCTAGCCAATTGGTGAACTATAGATTTTGAAACTGTCTCAAAAGAAGAGAGAGAGAAAACGAGATGTGGGCCGTGGACGTTCTCAACTTCAGCTTTTGGTTTCCACACAGATGTGCACACAGAACACACAGTCACACTAAAGACAATAACTCCCCAAATTAGAAACAATCTTATTTTATATATTAATCCCAGTTCCCTCTCCCTCCCACCCTCCTATGACCCTCATAAACACCCCCATCCCATCCCCCATCCACTCCCCAGAGAGGGTGAAGCCTTCCATGAGGGATCATAAAAATCTGTCAAGTCATTTGGGGTAGGGTCTAGGCCCTTCCCCGTGTCTCTAGGCTAAGGGAGTATCCCTCCACGGGAAACGTGCTCCAGAAGTCTTTTCGTGCATCCTGGTTCCACCGCCAGAGGCCCCACAGACTGTCCAGTCCTCTGAGCTGACACCCACGTTCAGGGGCCTGGTTTGGTCCTATGCTGGTTCCACAGCTGTCAGATTGGAGCCCATGAGTTCCCACTTGCTCAGGTCAGCTGTTTCTGTGGGTTTCCCCGGCATGGTCTTGACCCCTTTGATGAACAATCCTTCTATATCTGCTTTCCTTAACTCAGCGTAATACTTTCAGAGCTTATCCACGATGCACCATGTATCAGAATTCTGCCAGTTTGTTTTGTTTGTTTCAGTGTAGCCTTGAATTCTCAGTCCTCCTGCTCCAGTCTCTTGAATGATAGAAATGTAGGCATAAGCCACCTGCTCAGTTCATTTTGTCAGACAATAGTTTTCTATTTTATGATTGTACCGTGTGCATACGCACCACTTTTCTCTTGTTCATCCGTCACTGGGCTTGTAAAGGATGTGAGGGTGGTGTCTGTGGGGATTCTGTGAGGACCCCTGCATTCATGCAACTGGCTCTCCTGGACACACACCCAGACACACAATCACTGGGTTTAATAGTAGTCCTGCTTTATTTGTTGCTGGTTGTGTTTTGTAAATAAGGTATTATTCCTCATCCCAGTCAGTAGTGGGTGTGGTATATGTGTGTGTGTGTGGTATGTGTGGTGTTTCTTTGTGTGTGTGTATGTGTGTGTGGTGTATGCGTGTGTGTGTGATGTGTGTGATGTGTGTGGGGGGGTGTATGAATGTGTGTATGTGTGATGTATGTGTGATGTGTGTGTGTGATATGCATGTGGTGTGTGTGTGTGTGTGTGTGTGTATGTGTGTGTGGTGTATGCGTGTGTGTGTGATGTGTGTGATGTGTGTGGGGGGGTGTGTGAATGTGTGTATGTGTGATGTATGTGTGATGTGTGTGTGTGATATGCATGTGGTGTGTGTGTGTGTGTGTGTATGTGTGTGTGGTGTATGCGTGTGTGTGTGATGTGTGTGATGTGTGTGGGGGTGTATGAATGTGTGTTTTTTTTTTTAGATGTGTTTTTGTGTGTGTGTGTGTGTGTGTGTGTGTAAGATCCTATGCATTCCAGGTTTTAACAGTGGCTGCCAGTGTTCCAATTCTTTAATGTTTTGTTTTCTTTAGTGATAAGTACCCTGATGATGTGGAGCAGTGTGTTACTGTGCTTTGAGAAACATTTTCATGATGACCTAGTGATGCTGGGCAGTTCTTCATTTGTTTATTGTCCATTTGGTTTTTGTTTTTAAAGATTTATTATATATACAGTGTTCTGCCTGCACGCCAGAAGAGAGCGCCACCATGTGGGTGCTGGGAACTAAACTCAGGACCTCTGGAAGAGCAGGCAGTGCTCTTAACCTCTGAGCCATCTCTCCAGCCCGTTTATTTTATTTTATTTTATTTTATTTTATGCCAGGTCCTTTCCTTCTTTTTAAATTGAGCTGCTTGTAGTTTTTATTGTTACTGTTTTTGAACTATGAGAGTTCTTTACGTATTTTGGAACATGTATACCTGTGTACATTAAGTAACATTTTAAACACATGAAAATGGTCTTTCCACTTTCCTGATACTTGGTCTACTAGTGTTTAAAAGTGCTATGAGTGGCCAAGTGTTGGTGGCACAGGCCTTTAATCACAGCACTCAGGAGGCAGAGGCAAGCGGATCTCTGTGAGTTTGAGGCCAGCCTGATCTACAGAGAGAGTTCCAGGACAGCCTCCAAAGCTACACAGAGAAACCCTGTCTCTAAAAAAAAAGTACTTTAACTGGCATCCCAACTGTACAGTTTGGAGAAGGAGAAGGTGATCTTTGATGTCTGTGTACAACACAGAATGGTTAAGTCACGCTGTTTGACACCCACCACTCAGTCGTCTCCCATTTGTAATGGTGAGACATTTGAAATTCATCTTGGCTGCTCTGAGAGATACACTATCATTGACTACAATTCTCTATGGCTACTTCTAACCTGCTCCTCTTTCCAATGTGAAATCTGTATCTTGCTACCAACAGCTCCCTGGTGTTTCCTGACCACACCCAGTCCCTGGCGAGCACTTGTCAGTCTTCTGTCTGTGTAGAAGTTCAGCTCTTTAGCTGAGCACCTGCTTCCTCTGAGATAAACACTCGGTTGAGGTCAGAAGGAAAGCAAACTCACAGGCTCAGGAAGCTCCTGAAACTAACAATACCCACTTGCTTCTCCCCGCAGTTGTATAGAGTAACCATATCTGTGAGTGTAGGCTTTCCCATCTGCCAAGCTGCCTGTGACTGTCACAGGGATCCCTGGGCTGAGATGAGCTTGTCTGGGATGTCTTTCAGTCATCCATGTTCCTACAAGTAACCCTAAAAAAACTCCCTGTGTCAATAAGCCAGAGTTGAGGAAATAGTTTGGTCTGGCATTTGTTGACATCTCTGGAGAAGTCACTTAACACAGCTGGCATCTGAACAGGGCCTGACAGAACCGAAGATGAGTTGAGGAGAGATGATTGCACGCCCTCTCCAAAGGGCCTCCGAGAGGGCTATCAAGATGGACAACCAAGGCTGACCACTGTAAGGGTGGAATGTCCGTGAAGCATCAACACGATGGCTAGCTTTCCTCATGGGACATGGAATGGCACACCTGTTTGGTATGACAATGATATTCCATGCAATAGGTAGTAAGACATGAAACCGAAACCAAGCACACTGACGGCATGCCCATTCGGCAGATCCCAGAGTAGCCATCTTTTTCTTCTAGGTATGGGGCGGTGTTGTAGTTACTTTTCTATTGCTGTGAAGACACAGTGACCAAGGCAACTACAGAAGAACGTTTAGTTTATTTGGAGCTTACAGCTTCACTTAGGACCCATGGGAGCAACTTGCAGTGAGGAGGAAGAGAGCATGGGGGAAGCGATAGACGCCCTGCAGGCCTGACCTTTAACACAGGGCATTGCATGTTTCGGCACACAGAAGGAGACGTAACGGAGGTCCAGTACAAGACTCTGTGAGATCACTGGACACTCTGCCCCTGAACTGCTTGAATTGGGAAAGGCTTCTAAAAAAACAGTGAAAGCTCCAACCGGAGCCTGGATCGCAAGGATTCTGCTCTGAGTGTGGAAGGATCAGCCTGAGGACCAGGCAAGGAGAAACTGAGTGATATAACCATCCATCCACCCTGAGACAAAGGCTAAATAACCTGAGGGCCTATGACAGAATCAGTCTGGGGTTGACTGGCTTATAGGACCTATTAGGGACACTGTTATTACTACACAAAATCCCCAGCAGTATTAAGATGGGGAAGAGGAAGGAAAGCTATTTCTTTTTTTAATAACTAATTTTATTTTATGTACATTGGTATGAAGGTGTCAGATCCCCTGGAACTTGAGTTATAAACAGTTGTGAGCTGCCATGTGGGTGCTGGGAATTGAATCTGGCTCCTCTGAAAGAGCAGCCAGTGCTCTTAACCACTGAGCCATCTCTCCAGCCCCAGGACAGCTATTTCTAAGAAAGCTGGGGGTGTGGAGGTAACATTCAATAGCCAGTTTACTGAGCCACTGACATTTGAAAGACACTTGGGACAGGCAGAGGGCCTTAGTGGCTTTGCAGAGGTCCACAGTAGGACCTGATCCTCATGAGATAGAAGTTCTGTTGTGTCTGGATGATTTTTGGACAAGAATCCAAAAAGAAGCCTGCAAAAGCAGATGGCTGACATGCCCTGGATGCCCAGAAGTCTTCCGTTCTCAGGATGCTGAATGTTGACATCTCCGCTTTGCTGTCACAGTCAAGAAAGTGAAGGCAAACCCAACATCACGAAGCGTCTGCCTTTCCTAAAAGCCCAAAATCACGAAGCGTCTGCCTTTCCTAAAAGCCCAACATCACGAAGCGTCTGCCTTTTCCTAAAAGCCCAACATCACGACGCGTCTGCCTTTTCCTAAAAGCCCAACATCACGAAGCGTCTGCCTTTTCCTAAAAGCCCAACATCACGAAGCGTCTGCCTTTCCTAAAAGCTTTTGCGTTTCTAGTTGCGAGATTTAGATCTCGGGTCCGTTTAGCACTTTTTTTTTTTTTTTTTTTTTGGAAAGGGGATCTCTCCCTGCATTTGAGTCTCCGGACCTTTGTCAGAAGTAACTGAGGGGTGGTCAGGACGCTTCAGCAGACAAAGCTGCCTGAATTCAAGCACAACTGTCTAAGTTTGGTCCCCAGGACCCACGTGGTAGAAAGAGAGAACAGAACCCCACAGTTGCCGCTGATGTCCTCACACAGTCCATGGCACATGCCCAAACACACAAACACAAAACAAATAAATACACGCTAAAAAAAAAATCATTTCGCTACAAGGGATGCAGTTGGACAAAGGAGTATTCTGGCTTGGGGGTCTTGATCTGGTTTTTTGAGACAGGGTTTCTCTCTCTAACCCAGGCTGCTCTAGAGCTCACTTTGTCATCCAGACTCACATTTATTTCCCCTCACTCAGCCAACCTGAGTAAAGAAAGTGCAGTGTGAGAAGGAACAGATAGGGATCACTCCCCATGCTGAGTGTATGTAAAATTCTCTCTTTCCTCTCATATCTTTCCATGACAGATGAACCACCAAAAACAAAAGTCCCGATACCAGCCCCAATTGTTGCTGCCATGGTTGTTGAAATTCTGACTGGGATGGCTATACTGGGAGGCCTGTCGTACTTCCTATTTTTCAAGAGACTTGACACGTATGGTGACATTTCCTGTCCTACTTCCTCCTTGCTTGGGAACGGAAAAGGTTTCCCTTCACCTGTCTGTCTCTAGACTCAACTTCTTCTTCTTTCCTAAGTACTAGCTTCTCACTATAATTCTTGGGGTCCTTAAACGCTTCCTGCTCCCTGAGCCCCACCCTGCCAGTCACGTCACTCCCATCCCCATGTGGCCCATAACCAAAGGTCCTTTGTATCTTCTTGTCTCCTAGTGGGAAAAACAGGCATCACAAAAAAAAAAAAAAAAAAAAAAAGCGCAAGAAGAGGTGGAAGGAAGGAAAGGAGCAAAGGAAGAGGAAGAGCAGCAGGAGAATGTAAGGTCAGACACAGCATCTAGAGGGACAAGCATCAGGGTGCCCAGGGACAGCCAGTGAGGACAAAGGTCCTGCCCGTGGGAGACAATGAGGGTGGGGGTGCGAAGATAGAATGTGCTGAGCACTGAAAGAAGAGATTTCGGGACTCGGATGTCCCACTCGACCAAAGTACCACCCCCAGCGCCAGCCAGGAAGACAGCAGACATGACAGGGTGAGAGGGTCTGGCACTAGGAGGTGGTGTGAATGTACAGCAAGGACAGCAAGCAGCTCCCAGGAATCATTGGCTCCCAGGGTCCTTCCCAAGTCAGGGACCAAACACCAGTGACAGCGTCCCCCGTTTATTTAGGACAAGAAGTAAGAGCATTCTCAGTGAGGACAACTGGACACCGTCCACCCACAGTAAGTAAAGGCACTGACCCTGTGGAAGCCAGAAGGTTCCACTGTGGTGATCTGTTATTTATGATTTACGAAAGCTTGCCTGAGGGTACAGAAAGCAGAGCTAGCCACACGCCATAGAGCCAGGCAGTGGTGACACACACCTTTAATCCCAGGACTCAAGAGACTAGCAGATGGGTGTCTGTTAGTACAAGGCCACACTGAGCTACATGAAATTGATTCAGTCCTAAAGAAAAACAGCTCACACAAAGGTGACCTCAGCACTTGGCATCACACACCTTTAATCCCAGGATTTGAGAGTTATAAAAGGAGAAAGCAAAAGGCCTCATGTGAAGATTTAGTCTCCAGCCACTTTCAGGAGAGGCTGCAGTCTGAGGACTCATGGAGCTAGCCAGATCACCTTTTCACCCGAGGTAGAGGTAACAGCTAGGGGCTGGCTGCTTATCTATTATTCTCTCTATCTATCTGTCTGTCTATCTGTCTGTCAATACCTATCTCTTTTTTATTAATCATATTACATTCCACAACCTGCCCATCCTTCTGTGGCATCCTGAACACCAGCTACCGTCTCCTGTCTGACTTACAGAGCAAACCTTCTCTTCCCAGCCTCCAGCTGGAATTTTCATTGGGCCACCAAACAGCTCCCAAATAAAGACATGGAGACTTATTATGAATGTTTGGCCTTAGCTTAGGCTTGTCCCACTAACTCCTTTACCTTAATTTAACATGTTTCTCTTCATGCACATTCTGCCTCAGGGTTTTTTATCTTTCTTTCATTCTGCACATCCTACTTTCCTGCTTCCCCCTGCCTTTCTGGCTGGTCCCGGGTGTCATCCTGGTGTTTCTGTTTCTTTCTTTCCCAAAGCTAAATTCCTCCTCCTACTTACTCTTCCTTCCCAGAAGCCCCAGCTATACCTCCTCCCTTGCTATTGGCCTTTAAGATTTTTTTTTTAAATTAGGCCAATCAGATGCCTTAGGCAGGCAAATTAAAACAGCAACACATCTTTACATAGCTAAACGTTGTGCAACGCCAGCCCTCAAGTGCTGAAGGCCTTCATCCCCTTCCCAGCCCAGGAGTCCAAGCCAGTGCTGAAGGGAGGCTCAGTCCACCTAGGCTACACTGGCCTGAGGGACTGACGTGTCCAGGAGCAACTTCCTCACCCTAATGCCTTCCCTGCTGCGTGTGGAGGTAGTGGGCATCCATTCCCCCTTAGGAGACTCTGCTGTGTGTGTCTGGGTGCCATGGACCACTGTGCTCCTTCTCACAGGAGCATGTCACTGATACATACCTCTGAGGAAAGGATAATCAAGGCTTTGTGAGCCGGGAGATCTCCTGAATAATCCAGGTCTCTGTCCTTGTTGCCTCGCCCCTGGTTCTAATAACCTATGTCTGCAAAGCAGACTCTGTAGGAGGCAAATCCTCTAACTGGCCATGGACATCACCTGCTCAACCCCACCCCAATCTGCCACCGCCTCCTGCCACTGCCTTCAGCTACAAATCACAAGACTTAGATCACTTTGCACTTCCATGCTCTGGTGACTCTTCTCCTGCTTCCCTGGGTCACAGCCCCCCTCAAGCCTCCCCTCCGTGACAACTAACACTGGTTCGTTTGTTTTATAATAACGTTATATAATAACGTTTTATAATAGCATTATAGAGGGTTTCTCGTGCTAGCATTTCAACAGTGTCCACTTACACAGAAGTCCCTAAGTCAGAGGGGACACACCCACAATGACCACATGACCTCTCCCTCCTCCCCAAACACACTTGCTGCTTCAAAGAGGGTGGCAGTCAGGATGGTGCATAGCCTCGCCCACATCTGGCTTTTGTTCATCACTGCTCTGTGGCACATCTGGATTCAGGCTCTGTTCCCATTGCTGTCTCACCCTGTTCCACGGTACCAACCCGTGTCCTCTAGTGCACACACCATGATGTCAGACAGTCAGGGACAGGAGCCCTCTCCCATGGCTCACCGTGCACAGAGGCCACAGCAGTGGCGTTAGGTCACCAGCAAGGTGAGGTTCTGTCCTGTGCGACTGGTGTCACTGATCAACACTCATACTTTCAGGTGGATGAAGTCACATATTCCGTTCTGGACTTCAATGCCCAACAACCCAAACCACCAACTTCAGCTTCTCCATCTCCAAGAGCCACAGAAATGGTTTTCTGAAGTAAAGAATCGACAACATCCATCCTGCTAACTTCGTTGAACCTCTTTCCCTGACTCACTCTTTAAACCCATGGGATCCCAGGGGTGGGGTTCCCTCGTGGCATACACAGTGCCTCCACACTGTTCTGTGTCCTTCCGTGTCAACAGATAGAAATGTGTGTGGTCCGTCCCTACAGTGGTGGGGAAGGTGTGGGTGGGGAATGAATTTGCCCGTTAGAGCAGAGCAGGAAGAACAGCTCACTGAACAGTGAAACAGCTGGCCAGTCACTAGAGTAACACTTGTAACGAAAAGCAATAGGCTGGCAGTAGACGATATCCCCATGCTGTTACTTTGTGTGACAAAAGTAACTCCTGGCACATCGTTTGCTCCCCATGGAAGAGGAGGACAGACCCAACCGTGGACAGTTCTGCAAGATCGGGGTGCTTCCGTGGACAGTTCTGCAAGATTGGGGGTGCTTAGACTGCATTCACCTACAGTGTCCTCTCTGCCCTCACTTCTGAAAAAAGAAACAAGCAAAAGGATAAGCGTTTTACTGTGAGTGGGAGTTACAACCCTCGCTCCCCCAAGAGTTCAGTGGGCTCCCCAGGAAACTGACAAGCACCCTGTAATGGGGCGACAGGACACCTATTCGCTAAATGACCGAACCTTCTCTTCTTTTCCCACCCAGAAAATCACAGTCTGACTATGGACTACCCACTAATTACACACCATGAGACCCTTACCCCTGGCTGCAACCTTTTAAGAAGGGATTTCCATCATGGACCAGACCTCTCTCCAGAGTTCACAGAGTGCTGCATTCCCATGACCTTAAGATCTGTTAGCCATGGCCACACCATCTTGATTAAACAAGGACAGTTCCTGAAACTGGATTATTTCCCTTTCCAGGTTCCCACCTTCTCCACCCTACCCAGTGGCCCCAGTGATGGCTGGCCACCAGAGATGCTTATGAATCACCTGATACTGTTTTTTACTGTTTTTGCTTTTATAGTATTGTGGCTGAGATGAGGTCTTATTTTGTGACCCTGGCTGTCCTCGAACTCCAAAGATCTGTCTACGTCTGCCTCCCGAGTGCTGGTATCTGAGCACTACACTCCTTTGACACTCTTTGTTTTTGTTGTTTTTTAAGACAGGGTTTTTCTGTGTAGCCCTGGCTGTCCTGGAACTCTAGAGCAAGCTGGCCTCAAACACACAGAGATCCTCCCGCCTCTGCCTCCTGAGTGCTGGCATTAAAGGTGTGCGCCACCACCACCTGGCTTAGGCCCCGATTCTTACCCCAGATACCTTTCTGTTTGTTTTCCTCCCCAATTGTCATGGAGCTGCTGGTGTTGCCAGGTCTGTCTTTCCTGCCTGCCAGCTTTGCATTTGGTGGCCCACATAGGAAACTGGCGTGTAGACTCTCCAATGGGAACTCTCCTCTGCTTCTTTCTCCCTCCCCTTCCCCCTTCCCCTTGAGCCACCCCAGCAGGGACCAGCCATCTCCTTCTTGTCGTATCCACACGCCTTCCCTGGCTTTGGCGAGCTTTGAGATGTGTTTCCCTTCTTCCTTGCAGACAGCTCACCAGGATGACTTCTCAGGGACGCTGGTGCCAAGTGGACAGTCCTCTCCTCTCACCGGGACTAGACAATGCCACTGGGTCTGGAAATACCATCCCCTTTGGCATGCTTTCCATCAGGAAAAGTCTCCTTGGCCGCACCTACTCACAGGCGTTGGCTAGCAATCGTCGGAAACTGTTGGTAGACACTCTCCTTTGGTATGCTTCATGCAAAAATTCATCATTAAGTCAGCGTCTCGTGTTCTGCCATGACATGGCCTGGCCAAAATATCCCTCCCAAAGAAGGACCTTGCACTTTCCCTGCTATGCTACAAAATTATTAATTTAGTTAAAATCAAAGGGGCATGTCTTAGAGTTCCTGTTGCTGTGAAAAGACACCATAAACATGGCAACTTTTTTTTAAACTTATTTGTTCAATATGCAGTGGTGTTTTACCTATGTATGTTCTACGTGAGGGCATGGGATCTTCTGGAACTGGAGTCACAGACAGTTGAGCTGCCATGTGAGTGCTGGGAATTGAACCAGGGTCCTCTGGAAGAAAAGTCAAGGCTCTTAACCACTGAGCCATCTCTCCAGCCCCCAACCATGGCAACTCTTATAAGAAAAATGTTTAACTGGGTCTGACTCACAGGTTCAGAGGTTCAGTCCATTACCCTCATGATGAAAGGCGTGGCAGCTTGCAGGCCGCCATGGTGCTGGCTTGCAAGAAATCCACTGAAGCTTTGAGCCGTATCCTGAGCACAGGGAACCCCAAAGCCCACCCCCACAGTGACACACATCCTCCAACAAAGCCACACCTCCTCATAGTGCCATTCCCTATGAGCTTATGGCAGCCAGCTGCATACAAACTACCACAGGAAGGCAAGGTACCTTGCTTTCAACACTTTATCTCCCCTCCTACCACAATCTCTCTGCTTGTCTGGCTCCTCCTCCATAAACCCCTCCTGCAAGTCTCTGGTTAAGACAACTTTGGCTCCTCTAGAAAAGCCCCACTGTGCCTCCTGAGCATCATCCCAGCCAAAGCCTCTGCTCTGACCAGATGTCACATTCAGGTTCCTTCCTGCTCCCACACTCACTGAGTCCTTTTCCTTCAAAGCTCCCATTTCTCTCGCTTCCCACAGGGGCACCCCACCCAGATCTGCCTCCGGGGCTGGACCCAACACAGCTTCTCTCTTCACACTGCCCCAGTCTTCCAGCCTCTGACCTCCCCTTATTGCCAACCGTGGCTAACGTAAGCCCAGAGTCTAAGGCCCACGACAGTCATATTCGTACACAGAGCCCCCTCGTTCATTAGGACCCATCCCCCTTGACTCACTCCCTCAGCCATTTGCTACTGTTGAAGGCTAGTCTGCGCTCAATCCACATATCCCCAGACTGCTTCTCCGACCTGCAAGACCCCCTGGCCACATGTGTTTCCCTGCCGCTCCCTACCAGCACGACTGTAAAGACCCCCAAGTTCTCAAGCACATGCAACATAATCATTTTGTTTGTTTGTTTTTTAATTATTTTTAAGTCAACCAAACTGGCTCTCAGTCACACCACCCTTTTACAGCAAAACTCTGTTCCCAAAGTCCCACTCTTTCTGCCCAGATGCAGGGTTTCACTCTGTTCTTTGCCTTTCTCGGTGCTGAAATGCAAACGCGTTGCATGTGGAGAGTGCTGCCGCATGCTGGCAGCTGGTGTATGTGTTCCTTAGGGTTTCATGTAATCTGCCTTATGTGGTCTATGGCATTTCATATTCAAAATACTAAAGACACAGTGTCTGCACACAGACACCATTCTTGTCTTTTCTTTTTTTTTTATGTATGGGTGTTTGACCTACATGTATGTATGTGTGCCCCACATGTGTCCCTAGTGACCTCAGGGGCCAGAAGAGAGCATCCGACCCTGTAACTGAAGTTGCAGGCTGTTGTGAGTTACCCCGTGAGTCTTGAGAATCCAATGTGGGTAACCACTGACCCATCTCTCCAGTCCCACATTCATATTCTCTTTAAGACAGGTGGATGGTTGGGTGATATAAATAGGCATATACAGAAATAATCACCTTAAGGTGATTTAATTTTTAAAACTACATCGTTTTCTCAAAGACATACAGTTCTCATTAACTGTGTATTTTAAATGACTATAGTATTTCACCTATACTTGATATTCTGGATATAGTCAAACATGTTTTTGTATTTTAAATATGATTTATAAAGTTTCAACTTAAAATGTAATTAGTCCTAAGATTTTTTTAAACAAAACTAGACACCAAAAAGCCATTAAATTAGCCAGGCAGTGGTGATGTACACCTTTAATCCCAGCACTTGGGAAGAAGAGGCAGGAGGATCTCTGTGAGTTCAAGGCCACCCTGGTCTGTACAAGAGCTAGTTCCAGGACAGGCTTTGAACAGCCTCCAAAGCCACAGAGAAACCCTGTTTGAGAAACCAAAAAAAAAAAAAAAAAAAAAGAAGAAGAAGAAAAGCCATTAAATTTTAAAAGATATAAAAAGTTATAATGTATGACAGTTGGCTGGGACAGGGAGGGGGAGGGGTGTTACTTGTTTCTTTTTGAAACAAAGTCTCACTCTGTAGTGAGTTCTAGGCTGGCCTCAAACCATAGAGATCCACCTGCCTCTGACTCCTAAGTGCTGGAATTAAAGCCTGTGCCACCACAGCCAGATGATTTTTAAAAGGGGGGAGGCATGTTCTAATTCCTAAGGGTTACATTCTATACATGTAACTGGCACTTGTTTCCTACTTACAGATACATGGTTGTTGGTATTTTTTACTACAGACCTGCTGTTAGGATGCTGACAGTAACAGGCTGCAATTCTCTTACTAAGTACAACAAAGTTTAAAACTCCGTTTCTCCAAACACTAATTTCTTTTCCTATTTGATAAAACCTGATTTTGATGAAAACTCTCTCCACTTAGGGCATTTCAGCTGAATCACATAGGAATTATAAAACTTGTTTTGCTGGATAAAACCTTGAATCGGATCATAAATTTGGCTTTTTATGCAAAATGTCATTCTGCCTGAGACGTTCAGTCCTCTAGTGCCACTAATAAATTGTGAGTTTATCACAGTCAGCCCCTAGGAATTACGGACAGCCAGATGAGCTCATTAATTGAAGATGACTCCTCCAGCACAAAGGAAAAGGACTGTTCTTTCTAAATCCTTTTGCTGGATTGTTTCTCAGTGATAAAAGGATGCTAATTTGATTCTAATAAGACTATAGGCCAAAGAAAGAACATCAGGTCCTTCTGCTACTACTTTTTGTACCTTACTCAAACAACCATTGGGGGAAGACATATATTTGAAGTCATATAGTCTAAGTTAAAGCACATACCTCCTTCATCTGCCGTCTCTGCTCCTTTGAAGCATGCTATGTTATCAGGCATGTATTACTGCCTGCAACTCCCAAGCCCTCTCCTGGTCTCCATGAGCACTTGCATTCATACCAGCGGTACACATTCACAACACACACACACACACACACACACACACACACACACACACACACCTACCTTTGGGAGGATGACTCAGCCATTAAGAGCACCATCTGTTCTTCCACAGGGCCTGGGTTCTTCAATTGCCAGCACTCTCATGGTGGCTCACAACCCCCCGTAAATGTAGCTCCAGGGGACCCAATGCCTTCTGACCTGAAGGTACCATGCACATAAATGGAACCACACACACATTCATGCAAAACACCTGTGGTATCCCCTTTTTCCTCCAAGTCTGTTTGGCCACTGGTCCTTGAGGGCAAAGGGCAGAAGTGGTGGCAGACAGCTTTGTTAAGGCCTACAGAGATGGCAGAAATAGCCTTCCCAGAAACAGCTTCAGGGAAGGGAGTATGTAGGATGGGGACTGAGGCTGGGGCATCACCTAATTTGCATTAAGTAGCACCTTCCTACCATTCCTATCGTAGGGCTCCTAGTACAAGTCTAATTACCATACGGGCAGCAGGGAGAAAGCCTCTGCAGGGGACTGTGTCAAGGGTCACACTAGAGAAAAGTCAGTCTTCAGATGCGCTCAGGTAGAGAGCAGGGAGGGCTAAGTGGGTAAAGACGCTAGATGTGCAGGCCTGGTGACCTGACTTCAAACCCTACATCCCACATGGTGAAAAGAGAGAACCAGCTACCCAGAGCTGTCTTCTGACTTCCCCGAGAGCAACACACACACACACACACACACACACACACACACACACACACACACACTAACTACAATGATAATTTTTAAACATTGAATTGGGTATAGTGGTACATGCTTGCATTTCTAGTATTCAAAAGGCAGAGGCAGGAGAATTGCTAAGAAGAGGCCACTTGTTCTACATGGTGAGTTCCAAGTCTGCCAAAGCTACACAGTAACACCCAAACTCATCAAAGCAATCACTGAACAATATATTTTTAAAACAAAAAAACAAAAAGAACATCCAAAACCATCTTGAAAACTGGAGACCCAGGTTTCCTCGCTTGAACACTGAATGTGCTTACTACGGTTCTGCTTAAGAATTCACACACAAGCTGGAGAGACGGCCCAGCACTTGAGAGCACATGTTGCTCATACAGAGAACTTGAGTTTGATTCCCAGGACCCACAGGGTGGCTCCCAATCATCCATAAAGCCAGTTCCTATGGATCCAACAGGCATGCGTGTGGCATACATATGTTTATGTATGAAAAACATTCATATGCAGGAAGTAAAATAATTTGGTTTTTTGTTTTTGTTTTCAAAGACAGGATCTCTCTGTGTAGTCCTGGCTATCCTGGAACACACTGTGTAGACCAGGCTGGCCTCGAACTCAAAGAGATCCTCCTGCAACTGCTTCCCTAGTGCTGGGAATAAAGACATGTGCCACAACCTGACAAATAATTATTTTTAAATATTTTAAAAAAATTTTCTTGTGGATGGTGGCACACACCTTTAATCCCAGGACTCAGGAGGAAAAGGAAGATGGATCTCAGTGAGTTTGAGACCAACTTGGTCTACAGAGCAAATTCTGGGACACACTCCAAAGCTACAGAGAAACCCTGTCTTGGGTGGGGGGTGTGGAAGAGTCACATATGGACCAAAGGAATACAACTGAAGAGTAAAAAGGTGAATAAAAGTCTGGTGCCTTTGACAAGTATGCAGAGATAAATTCATGGGGGAAGAATACCTTTTTTTTCCATACCTGTGCTGGACAGACGAATAACGTGCAGTTTCTGGAAAATGCTCTTTTTATTAAACAATACAAAGCAGGTCAATGAGCTGTAAGGAATGATGGTGATGAGCCAAAGGCATGGGGATGAAAGCATGCTGTGGGACACACAGCCACAGCAGGCCAGTTCTCAGTGGCTTCTGTGTGGGTCCTAGCTGGATATATAAGCAGGCAGCTTACTGCTTTTGGAAAGTACTAACTTTCACACTGTCTCTCTAGACCGGTGGTCAGGAGTTAAGCTCTAAATGTCTATGTAAGATGTTTGTATCACAAGTCACAAGGATCCGGCTCTGAGTAATCAGGGACTAATTACTAATGTGGACATTTTTGCCTTTATTGTTGGCTCTTTTGTCTCTACACCCATTGTTAAGTCGTCTTGTAATAAAACATAGAGGAAAACCTTCTGGACATGTGTTTGTCAAGCATTCTTAGTAAATGACACAGAAGCATGAACAATATCAGGATGACACAGAGATACCTTGTCTTGATTTGAAAGAAAGAGGGGCACCATAGCCCTCGTCTGCTGGGGAGTGGAGCAGGCCTGGGGAGGGTCCCATGTCAGAGTCTAAGCCTGTGCAGTGGCATGGCCTCGCTGATGGAAGAGATGTATGTATAGTGCCTGGCACACAGTGCCTGGCACACAGAAGGCTCCAAAAACGTCAATTCCATTCATTAGTAATAGCCTCAGGCTGACACACAGAACCTGACCTCCGGGACTGTCACGAGCTACAAAAGAAGAAAACAGGGAAGAGACCACGAAAGAAACACGATAAGGTACAGCACAGGCCCCATGTGGATGGTCACAGACTCGAAGCAAGCCTAAGACTTTAAAAGAGGGAGAGACACCACTGCCATGGCAGCAGAGCCGAGGGTGCCATGATAACAACCAATCTCACAGGGACCTTGATGCTAGTTCCTACAGCCCCTCCCTGGAAGGCCCCTCCCTGGAAGGCCCCTCCCTGGAAGGCCCCTCCCTGGAAGGCCCCCTCTTGAAGGCCCCTCGTGGTCTCCCTGGCGCTGCCCTGGGCCTCCTTCCCCACGCTCTTCTTGCAGCAGAGGAAGCCTCTGAAGTCCTCTCCACTGGGTCGTTGTGGCTGGAGTCCTGCTCTGCCCTGGCTCTGGTAGCCACCCTGGGCTGATTCTTGTTCTTCACAAAGACTAGCAGACACTGGCGCTTCCTCCCATATGATTCCACTCTGTGTAGCCACATCAGGAAGAGAGGAACCATATTACCTGGCCCTGGCCCTGGCCCTGGCCCTGGCCCTGCCCCTGCCTCCCCCAACCCTGACTTCTCAAGAATACAGCCCGTTGCTGACTCGGACAGATAATTTAGGCACAACTAGGGCCTCGTGCTGGCTTGTGTCCTGGTCTATGACACAGCAAATCTGAGAGCAAGTGAGTGCTCACCCCCCCACCCCCACCCCGTGTTGACTTCAACCCACCTGCCCAATGAGGCAGATGTAGTTTGGGGTCTGAGCATGGTCCTGGCTGACATCACTAGGGAGAACAGAGGCACCTGGCATCGTTGGTACAGGATGATGTCCTGTGTACCTCCCACAGCTCTAGCATTATCCTGATGTGTGAGATGGGAGTGCCAGGTACCAATTAGGGCAGCAAACCCTGCAGTCCCATTTATGACTCTTGCCAAGACAGAAGGAGGGAGACAATAAGACACTGACACATCCTGTCTGAGCAGAGAGTCAGGGTCTGGATCCTTCCACTCTGTCAAACCTAATGGATTCTTTTCCTGGATCCTCTGCCCTTCCCTTGGTCTTAGACCAATGTTCCTCTGGCCCTGCCCTTGCTAGAAGTGTCCCTTCTGGCCCAGCAGAGTATAGATACTCTCTGCTGTTCTGTTATCTTTGTATCATTTGACTGCTGAGGAAATAACAACTGTTAAAAGAAATGCTGCTGGATTAATCCAATTTATAGATTTTAAGAATGCCTTGACTTCAAAATTTAAGTCTAAGGACAGGTTACTGGGGGAAAGGATTTCTATTTTTGTTTCCACAGAAAATAAAAAGCTGTGGATTCCTTTCAGACTAACATGGTTTGATCAAGCAAGACCCCCTGAAGCAGTGTCCAGGTGATCCAACATTCAAAACAGCCTTGCAGACCACTGCAGCCAGGATTTCTACATCTTAGGATTCCCATGACAGCACCACCTACCAGCAGGAAGCAGTTTGGAAAGAACAACGCCCAAATTCCCAAATACTGTTTTTTTTTTTTTTTAACATCTTATTAATACAGTATTTGACTTCTCTCTGTCTAACCCTGAGCCAAACACTTTCCCCAGACTTCCTGGGGAGATACTGGAAAAGGAACATACAGGGCAGACAGGACACGAAAGAACTACGGGAGGTGGAAGTGGAGACAGCTGCTTCACATGGCGAAGAGGATGAGAAAGGCCACCATCAGGCAGAAGAGCCCCATGGCCTCTGAGAGGGCAAAGCCCAGAGTCGCGTAGAAGAGCTGCTGCTTCAGAGAAGGGTTCCTGGCATAACCAATGATGAGGCTCCCAAAAACCAGTTCCAGCCACCCCAACTGTAGCAGCCCCAGCACCAATGAACTTGGCGGCTCTGTCAGTGTCCCCGGAAATGACGCTGGTTTGGAAGCTGGGGCTAGGGATGAGCGAGGTCAGCGGACGAGGGGCTGCCAAGCTGCTGAAGCCCTCATCTGTCCAAGTCTGTGGTGGATTCACCTCCACTGCGGACTCAGCAGCTGAGAGGAGCTCCTGATCAAGGGGATGGAGATAAACTTGGAGCAGGCATACATTTTCAGGGGTTAGGGGCCAAGGCAGGAGAGCTGCTCCCAGGGCAGAGAAGACAGAGAGGGCCCCAAATATTGTTTATAAATGTTTTCATTTAAATGGGCTTAGTTATAAATGGTTAATAACCACAACCAATCTCTTTAAAGGTTAAAAGGGGATTATGGTATAGATATGAATACTTTATTTTGGAATGGATTTTTGTTTATTGATACAAAATTAAGGTCAGCTTTGTGATATATTCTTCCTCTTGTTTAGGCATTGTGGTTATATAGCTCATTTAAAAATTCAATGTATAATTAAGTACAGATTATAGTTACCTATAATAATCAAAACTTAGATGAGTTAGGTTTTCTACATATGCAGAGATATATTTGAGTTGAAGACAGATAGTTATGGTGCCTTAGTTAGGATTAAAGAGAAGTTACACATAAGACTTTAGACTCACAAAGATAGGATAATAGAATATTTTCTTTAAACTTTGCTAAGTGTTAATGGACTAAATATTGTTAGCTGTAGTTCTTATTTGATAACTGTTTTGTTATATATTTTACTATGTTAAGATTAAAATCCTTTTATTTTAGACAGAAAAGAGATGATGGGAGATGTCATACTGTAAATATGGTTCTCTTACTGGTTAATGAATAAAGCACTGTTGGCCAATAGGAAAGCACGATAAGCGGGACTAGGAGACAAGGATTCAGGGAGAGGTAGGAGGAGATTCAAGATGTAGGACAGGGAGAGCAGAATGCCGGCACCTCTCTCCAGTAAGATAAGACCATGTAGAAATACTTAGATTAATAGAAATGGGTTAATATTTAAGACAGAGCTAGCCAATAAGAAACATTAATAACAGGCCAACAGCTTCGTACATCTAATACAGCGTCTCTGTGTGTTATTTGGGTCGGGCGTGGCTGTGGGACCAGGCTAGTGGAAAAAATACTCATAACAGGTGAGGGAGGAAGAGAAGGAGGGACGAGGCAGGGAGAGGAAGGGAGGGAGCTGGTCAAAGTTGTAATTTTCCCATCCAGAGAAGGGAGAAGGTGAACGGTGTGTATGAGAGTACACACCTGCCTGCCTTCTGCCCCTCCCTACAGAAGCATCTTTCCGACCTGAGTTCCATAGGGTGGAGCCATGACTTACACCTTCCTCCTTCTGAGCTGCCAGCTCTCAGCTCCTCGGGACTGGCTTCTGAGTAGAAAGCAGCCATAACCTAGGAACCCCTTACTCAAGACTCTTCTGCTCCTGTGCCCACTGCCTTCTACATTCTCACAAACCACAGGACAAAGCAGAAGGGTAATTCTGCGGTTTTATTCCATTAGGCAAGGGGGTCTGCTACTGTTCCAGTCTCTCGGGTGGTCAGGCCCTGATGATGAACAGAGGGCATAAGAGGATGGTCCAAGGGGGGCCCTGACTACAGTGTCCCGCACCGACAGCCTCAGACTTGTCTAAGACGTTGATGGCCTCCGTCACTTTGATGCTCCCAATGTGCTGAAAGTTTTCTAAAAGTTTGTGTGATTCACGAACACAGCCCATTATGAGGAAAGTAGTATTGAGATTCCCTACAAGGAAGAAAGAGAGGAATCAGGGATACTTTCGAGACTCATGGGTCTTGCTCCCTTCCTAGAGGCCCTCACCAGTCAGGTCGCCTGCTTTCCCACCAGAGATCTGGACACCAAGAACAGTATTCTTATTCATGTGTCTAGTCTCCTGTACCCCGAATCCCACCTCGGGATCCCGCCAGTCTCTGGGCTGCACACATCACAGTTATGGGACACACACACACACACACACACACACACTCGCTGGAAGCTCTTCTCCTCTCACCTGCCTGGAAATTTAAGGTGGAACTGTAGCATAAAGACGCGATGAAGGGGCAGGTCTCGGTGGTGACGAAGTTTGGCAGACACTCCTGGTCGTGCCTGCCCACACAGGTTGGACAACTTTTGGTGGAAGGGACTATGTGCTTAGACTCACTGGCCTTGAGTCTCACAAAAGGCTCCAGGTTGGTTATATTGTTGCACAGATAGGTCCTGCAGACATGGCTGTAGGAGGACACGGACACTCCCGGTGGAGACACGAGGTAGGAGATTTGTGGGGGGTAGGATAAGGCTGTGGTGCAGCCTTTAAAACTCACAATGCCCTTACTGGTCCCTGAGGAACAGGGGATTAGAGAGATGCAGTAAGTGTCACTATCCCTCTCAGGCTGCCTCCTTCCCTGCCTTCTGGCCCAGCTTTGTCCCTTCCGGTGCCCTCTCACTGCAGCTGCATGGGACGGGGAAGCCAGGGTCTTCACCTGTGTCTCCAATCCCTCTGCTGCCCTGGCTCCTATTTCTCCCTCCTTTCCTCTCCCCGTTCTGGCCAGTAATCCCTATCCTCACTTTCACTCCTTAGCCTCCCCCAAAGCAGTCTCCTGTGTTTCTTTTCCCTTTGTGTGCCCTCGAGGTAGGGGAAGTGTCTCACAAGCACACCTTTTTATTTTGTGCATGTGGTCGGTCATGCTGCGATCTAAAACAATCAGCACTGTGCTTTTAGTATCACTGTTTACACAGGTGTGCCTGTGTGCATGCTTGTGTTCGGATGTGAGTGTGCATGTGCAATCCCAATCCTGGCTGTTGGAAGGATAGCTAAGGAAGGGGGCAAGCAGAAGGGCGAGCAGGAGGAGATGCATCACCTGTCTCAATGAACACTATGGTCTCCTCGCAGCCCTCTCTCAGCTTACACACCATGCTCCTCAACAGAAACCAGTTCCAGTTATGCAAGGTCACAGCTCTGAAGGCCGAAGCTGTGGCCTCATAGCACAGAAGAGCTCTGGTCCCTAAAGAGAGAATGCTTCTTCCAGTCACCCACCTCCCACAACACCTTTTTGTTGTAGTAGCTTTGCTTTGGCTTGTTTTGCTTTGTTGTTTGGTTTTTTGAGACAGGGTCTCTCTGTGTAGCTCTAGCTGTCCTGAAACTCACTCTGTAGACCAGGCTGGCCTTGAACTCACAGAGATCCGCCTGCCTCAGCCTCCCGAGTGCTGGGACTGAATGTGGGAATGCTGGGATCATGCTCAGCTTCCCACATCACCTTCTTAACATCAGCACAGAAAGTTTGTTCCCTGAGAGGCCTCAGCCCACTAGCACATAGGTTCAGCCAGCCTCCCACAGGACGTACAAGGCAATAAAGAGACGGCCTCTAAGAGGCACAGCAGCTGCAGGGAGCTCAGGTCCCGGAGCCCCATGCTTCTGTGCCAGGGTCCTGGATGTGACAGATCAGTCTGCAGCCAATTTCTGATGGAGTCCCAAGTTTGGTTCTTGTCAGTCCCTGAATTCTCTGTTCATTTGCCTATGAGCCACTGTTTCTAAAGAAAATTGACCATGTTAGTTGCTGTGGTATGGGTTCCCTTGAGACCGTCAATGACACAGGCTTCCCATCTCTTTTCCAAACTAATTCACACCCAGCATTATCTACTTCCCCCCACATCCCCCTCGCCCCCTCCCACATCCCCCTTGCCCCCTCCCACATCCCCCTCGCCCCCTCCCACATCCCCCTCGCCCCCTCCCCCCTCCTTGCCCCCAACAGGGTTCCACTATGTAACAGTCCTGGCTGTCCTGGAACTCTGTAGACCAGACTGGCCTCTAACTGCCTCTGCCTCCCCAGTGTTGGGATTAAAGGCGTGCACACACACACACACACACACACACACACACACACACACACCACACCCGCAAAGGTGGGGCTCTTCAAAGCACGCCTCTCACGGTATTGCCTAGGTCCTCTCCCTCTAGCCACAGTGCTGACCCAAAGACCCACCATGTGCAGGCTGCTCTCCAGCCAAATGCAAGGACATCAAAACAGCAAACTGAGGAGTAGAACTTTGTGAACCAAGCAGGGTGGATCACTGCTGCTGCACACTAAAGGCCAACCTAAGTTTGAGGTCAGCCAGGCCAAAGAAGCAAACAAACCCGGTACATGAGACCCGGTCTCTCTCAAGCACAAAAAGCCTGTGAAGAGAGTAAATGTTAATTAACTCTCAAATCCCTTTTGTTTATTAAGGAAATTAAAAAGTATTAGAACTGTTACTCCTCAGTAAGAAATAATAATATCTCTAAATTTGCAAGCAAATAGACAGAACTAGACAAAAAAAAAAAAAAATCCCTAGTGAGGTAACCCAGATCCAGAAAGACAAATATAGTGTGTCCTCACTCATAAGTGGATACCAGACATAAGCAAATTACAACCAGCCTACAATCCACAACCCCAGAGAAGCTAGATTGTGCCAGAGACAGATGGAAGCAGAGGCAGAGATCTATAACCATTGGGCAGACCGACCTCCTGAAGCACAATCAAAGTGAGTGAGATTCGATAATATGAACAAAGGGGTCAAGACCATGATGGGGAAACCCACAGCCTCCGCTGAGCTGAGCTAGTGAGAGGCCACTGACTCTGTACTGTCAGCTGCGGAACCGGCACAGGACTAAAGGAGGGCCCTTGAGTACAGGTGACAGTGGTGCGGCTTGGGCAGTACATGAGGTCACTGGCAGTGGGACCAAGATCTAACTCTAATGCATAAACTGACTTTGTGGAGCCCATTCTCTATGGAGAGATGCCTTGCTCGGCCCAGACCGAAGGGGGGGGGCGGGGAGACACGACACACGACACTTTGGTCCTGCCTCAATGAGGTGGTGGGACAGACTAACTGACATCCTAGGGGAGGTTTTACCCTATCTGAGGAGTGGGTGGGAGATGGGATGGGGGAAAGGCGGGGGGAGCAGGAGGAGAGGAGGGAAGGGGAACTGGGATTGGAATGTAAAAAAAATTTAAAGAGATATTTGAAAAAAAATGCAAGGTCCATTGACAGCGAAATTAAAAATATTATTTAGAACTGAATAATAATGATGATGTTTATCACTTACACACAGGAATGCATATCAAATCTGCAAGAAACTAAATCTGGCCTCATTACAGAACTGCGCCTGTGTCAATGTCATGCTACTATACCATAGTGGCATATCCCTATGATCCCACACTTGTGGGCGGCGGGGGCAGCTAGAGAACCTGAAGTTCGAGACCAGCTTGAACTATATAACAAGTTCAAGGCTGGCCTAGCCTACATGAAACCCTATGTCACACGTAAACAAAATGACACAAACTATTCAAAGCAAACTGGCAAAAGAACATATACTTTAAACCAACAAGACTAAGGACCTTCTCAACATCAAGAAAAAGAGAGTGAGCCTAGGCTCAGCCCGTGAAGAAACTATCCTCATAAGAGTAAAGACATTGGAGGAGGTGCTCACACCTAACAGTAACCTGGGAAATGCAAAATGTATGCTCATTATACACCTCAAGGGCCGACAGCAATCAGAAAGCTGGGAAAGGGCAGGTGTTAGCAGGCGTGTGGACAAAGGCTGTTCTGTACTCTGCTGTCCACGGAGTGATTGAGGGAAGGATAAATGGGAGCCCTAGGAAGAGAGGAATTGGGAATCTCAATCAGTGCCTCAAGCCTAATGCAGGGAGAAGTCTGATAACAGTCAAACTAGGTTTACAAACACCCACTTCTGGTATGTTCTCTAGCTACACATAACGAAAACCTCCCGCCTCCAATGTATGAGGAGGAATCATTTTTGTGATGGTGGGCTTGGGCAAAAGGAGCTCCCCTCCTGAAGCTAACGGAGTGCACAACTTACAGGCAGGCACACCACGGAATATCACGCACAGTGAGAAGCAATTAATTAGATGTACTCGTGCAGCTGGGCAGTGGTGGCCTGTGCCTTTGATCGCTCGTAGGCAGGCAGATCTCTGAGTTCCAGGACAGCCTGACCTACAGAGCCAGTTCTGAGACCGTCAAAAAAAAAAGTGCTGGAGAGATAGCTCAGCAGTTAAGAGCACAGGCTGCTCCTCCAGAAGGTTCAATTCCCAGCACTTAAATTAACAGCTTACATCTGTAACTCCAATTCCAAAGGATCTGACTCCATCGTACATACATGCGGGCAGGCCAAACACCAGTGCACAACAAATTTAAATAAAATAAAATAAAAACATTTACAGATGTACACGTGCACACGGATTGCTCCTAAAAGCAGAGGTTTGGGTTTTTTTTTTTGTTTTTGTTTTTTTTTTTAACGAAGACAGCACCACACCCACAAAATACACCTGTACACCAAACGCTACACATCTCTGGAAATCACACATAAAATCGGAAACACACTAACACCTTAGGACGGCTGCCTATGGGAAGGTCAGGGAGTGAAAGTGAGGAATGGGAAATTCTTAAAAACCGTGCGGACGGGAGGGTCCACAAAGTTCCCGGGCTAACCCCAAGTTAGCTGAGGGATCTTGTGCGCGTTTGTCGACGTCTTTGTCCGCTTCCACAGTCACAAAAACCAAGTGGCTGACTTATCCATCCCAGGGGATCGTGGTGAATAGCAAGATGGCTGCCAATACCAGGCCAAGGCCAACCGCTTATGTATCTGCTCCTTCCGTGCTCCCTCGTCCCTGTTTAGTGCTCAGAGGCTCTGGCCCACCATTCAAGCGGTGCCAACCCGACCCGTCCTGTCCCCGGGTCCCCCCGCCCCGCCCCGGGCCGGGCACAAGGCACCTTTCCGGCTTCAACACACGTCCTCTGCATGGCAGTGCAGCTGGAAGCCACTTGGGCAGCCTTCTTCAGCCTGGAATGCCAGACACACGGGTGCTGTGACCCAGAGGTGTGTGCCACAAGGCAGGCTAGAGCCCGCATGAAACACCACACGTGGAACGGAACACACAAGCGTCAGGCCCGGGGGTGGGGGGACAATGAGAGGCTGCACACGCACGCACGCACGCGCAGTGGGTGGGAGCCAACGCCTCAGGCCGTGGGGCGGGGCCGGGGCGGGGCCGGGGCGGGGCCGGGGCGGGGCCGGGGGCGGGGCTGAACCAGCCTCGCTCTGGCCCAGGCGCTTCGACGCCCCATTGGCTACCTGCCCCGCGGTGAGGCGCAGTCGGGCAAGAGAAGGAGGGCGGCAACGAGTGTGCGCGACTCAACTCGACGCGCCATTGGCTGGTGGGATTGTTGCCGTGGAGAAGCGGGCAGGGAGGGAAGGGGCGGGCCGCCCGCGGAGCGCCCCCCCAACCCTATTGGCCGCACCGCGCCGCCTGGGGCGCTTGGCTCGAAGCTCATTGGTCCCGGCGGGAAGGAGCGGGAAAAGCAGCTCGAGCCGGCCGTTCCTCCTCGCCACTTTGTCGCCCTTGCCCTTGGGCCCTTCTCCTGGCTGAGTGCGATTCGGCTCCAGGCTGTGGTAACCACCGGCTGGCGGCATGAACATGACCCCTCCCCGTCTCCTGAGCTGGGTCCCCACCCTGGGCTCCCCTCGCTGCCCCCCTCGTGCTGCTCAGCACCCCCTACCCGCCCCCACCCCACCCCACCCCCACCCCCGCTTCTGAGCGCGGTCCTCGTGCCCAGCCCCCTTCCTGGGACCCTGCAGCGGGAGGGGCCGCAGGTTCAGCCTTTGGGGTGATGGATGGCTGCCGGAACGGGGTGGGGGGCACCCATGTCACGGTTGCACGGGAAGGGGCAGTGCACACTGTTAACTGTTGGGCGGAAGGTACGGGGACATAAGCGCCTCGAGCAGCAGTGGTTACGCGGATTTTCAAGAAACCCGTGCAGTTGAGTGCAAGGGAGAAAGCGGTGTCCCCAGGAGGACTCCTTTGGCCTACCTACATCAGGACGTCGCAAGTGGCGTGGGCTCAATAATCATTTTTGGAAGGGGTTGATTTTATTTTGTTTTTAAGAACGGGGCTTGTGTAGCGCAGGGCAATCTTCAACTCCTAGCAGCAGACCACCTTGAGCTCCTGACCCTCCTGCCTCTACCCCGCCCCCAGACCTAGAATTACAGGCATGTGCCAGCACCCCAAGTCAGTTTGGGGTTTTGTAAGGTAGTTACGTCACCACCATTTGCCCAGACTGGCCTGGAACTCGCAGTAATCCCCTTGCATTTAAACTTCCAACTGCTCAGATTACAGATATGAGCCAGCATGCATGGGTCAGTAAATGTTTGTTAAAATAATGGAGTCCAAGAAAAGTACTTAATGAGCAGTATTGTTATCTCAGTTACTCCCAGGAGGATGAGGAAGGAGGATTTCAACTTCAAGGCCAGCCTGTACCACTTATGAGGACTTTTTCTCCAAAAACAAGGGGGGTGGTAATAGTTGGTTAGCGTGTGTTTATAAGGCCCTGGGTCCAATGTCTTTTTTGTTGTTTTGTCTTGTCTTGGTTTGGTTTGGTTTGGTTTTTCTAAACAGGGTTTCTCTGTGTAGCTCTGGCTGTCCTGGAACTCCCTCAGTAGACCAGGCTAGCCTTGAACTCAGAGATTGGCCTGCCTCTGCCTGCAAATGCTGGGACTAAAGACATGTGCCCCCATGGCCCAACTCAATGCCCATCTTTTAAAAACAAATCCCCTCTAGTGAAAATGGGATAGAAAATCTCTTGAGAAGAATATTATTACTGGAGAGTACAAAAACAAAATCTAGACTTGGTGACACACACCATTTAACCCCAGCACTCTGAAAGTGGAGGCAGATGGGTCTCTATGAATTTGAGTTCAACCTGGTCTACATAGAGTGTTCCAGGCCAGCCAGGAAAACACACATAGTGAGGTCTTATCTCCAACAATAAGTTAATTAACTAATTAAATTTTTAAAAATCAGGGGGTGTTGAGGAGAAAGCTCGGTGGATAGTGCCTTGGGCACATGCCTGGGTACCTGAGTTCAGGTCCCATTGAAATCTCAGTGCAGTGACATGCCTGTATCCCCACCCCTAGTGCTGGGGAGCTTATTGGCCAGCCAGTATAGCTAAAGCCATACACTTCAGATTCAGCAAGATGACCCGGTCCCAGGGGAAAAAAAAAAGTGGAGGGCAATGGAGGAAAGCTGTCTAAAAATGCCAGCCTCTGGGCTCCACAGGCACATACACACTTGATACTCACACCCCAAAATCATGATGGCATGCAAAGGGCAAATTGACTTGGCCACACGATTAGAATTGAGGGCCCACATAAAAATGTTTTTAAGGACCGGATAAATGCGAAGGGGTGCGTGACAGTTGTCGAAGAGGATGCCTGGAAACCCTGTTTGGTAGAATAGAGTGTAAGCATGCTTGAGGGCTCTGGGAGGGCAAACACATCTATGCCGAAAGCTGGCACTCAGCATAGCAAAAGAGAAGGCTGTTTGTGTTGAGCAAATACTTGAAAAAGAAAAGAGTAAGGAGGAGAAAGGTTGTGGGGGGAAAGAGAGGAGAGGGCAGAGTGAACGCTGGGTCCTGAGAGGGGTAAGATGGCTGAGCACAGATACGGCTGCCCACAAGCCGAAGGGCTGGTTAGGACAGAGCCCGTGCACCTGTCCTGAGCCACCACTCTGCCCCTAGATCCATGGACCCCAGTGAAACACCTGGTCTCCTCCACTGCTCTGCCGACTCTTCCCCAGGGATTGAGACCAGAGTCCCCCAGAGCACAGAGCTCATCCCCAGGAGACCTGTCAGTCGCTCTCCAACCTGTGCCCGCTGTCGCAACCACGGCGTCACAGCCCACCTCAAGGGCCACAAGCGCCTCTGCCTCTTTCAGGCTTGCGAGTGTCACAAATGTGTCCTCATTCTGTGAGTATGACTGGGGAGAGGGTCTTCTCCAAAAGGCTGACTTTTGACTCGCAACCCCCCTCTCTTAGAGAACGTCGGAGAGTCATGGCTGCCCAAGTGGCCTTGCGCAGGCAGCAAGAGGCGCAGCTGAAAAGGCACCTGGCTCAGGGACTGATGAAAGGGGCTACCCCCCTGAAAGCTCCCCTCCGCGTCAAGAAGGGCGCCATCCGGCCAGGGGTCCCCTGTGAGTGCCTCTGGCTGGGGATGGGTAGGGATTTGCTGTAGTAATGAAGTTTTATCTTAAAATGTGTGCAAGGGCGCTGCGGCAGCTGAAGATAGCAAGTGGGGTGGGATAGAGGGTAAAGGGACTTGCTGCACAATCCCAGAGCCCACATGGAGGTCAAAGGAGGGAGCCCACCCCCCAGATTTGTCCTGAGGGCTCCACACGCACACCATGGCACACAAACACACGATAAGTTAAAAAGAAAATGGAGGAGTGGGGCCTGGTGAGCAGCATGCCTGTAACCCCAGCCCTGGGAGGTAAGGCGAGAGGAGAGTGAGCTGAAAGCCAACCCGAGCTACCAAATCAGACCCTGTCTCGAGGAGGGCTGGGCCACAGAGCCGGCCTGGGCGTGATAGCATGTGGAAGTGGAGACAGGAGGATCAGGGGTTCAAACCCAGCCTGGGCCATGTGGGAGGAAATAAGATAAAGGTGTCAGAGGGAGGTAAGAACTTAGCTGAAGCTGGCATAGCACCGGAGTCAGTAAGGGGCGCTGGATCTCCCCTGGGGTCTCCTCACAGCTGGAAAGGAGAACATAGCACCCCAGCCACAGAGTCCCCATGGAGCAGTCCCACTGGTGCTGTCGCCCCCTGGGAAGGTAAGGAGACCTGTGTCCTGAGGGATGGGTCCTCGCCCAGCCCCTGCCTGCCCTGTCTGTCCCCTCTGTGTCCCCTGCACTGGGTCCCAGCCCGGCCCTGCCTTGTGATGAGCTCTTCAGTGAGTCTTGGGACCTGTGGGTGAAGGAAGGTGGCACTTTCCGGGCATGCCTACCTCTGCAGGCTCGTGCCTTTGCCCTGGGCCCTCTCCCTCACAGGAGAACTACGGGCCTCTGCTGCTCAGCCGCCCCCAGGAAGCCTTGCCTTTGCCCTGGACTCCAGTGCCTCCTGGGCCTTGGGGCCCTGGACACTGGCTGCCCCCAGGCCTCTCAATGCCACCTCCGGTAGTGTGCCGCTTGCTATGCCAGGAACCTGCTGTCCCTCTGCATCCCCTCCCCGGTAAGAAGTTCACCCTCCTGTCACTCCACAGACACCCGAATGCTAGGTTGCTACTGCATCAGAAAGGGGAGAGGAGAGGGACAGGAGTGGGTACAGGGACGGCAGCCATGGCCTCTGAGCCCGTCCATTCTGCCTCTCTTGCCCTCCTTAGGCTTTGACCCTGGCACCTCTCTCCGGCTGCCCACTCACGGAACCCTCCCAACCTGCCCAGGATCTCGTTCAGTACTGGCAGCTCCACTCTCTGGAGAGCCCCAAGGACCCCCTAACCTGCCTCACACGTAAGTAGGAACATGACAGAAGGAAGTTTCTGGCCAAGTGTGATGGTGCACACCTGTAATCAATCCCAGCACTTGGGAGGTGGAGCCAGGGACGTCAGAGCTTCAGGGTAATCTTCAGCTACACTATACAGGTTCAGCCTGGGCCCCATGACATTCCCGTCTCAAAAGGAAAAGGGTCTCAGACTAACAGGCAGGCAGATCTCAGCTGTTCCTACTGTTCCCTAACTGAGAGGCTTTGACAATATCTGTGCCTCTCACAGCCTGATTTATTATCAGTCACTTTTTAGCTGCTTCTCCCTCATCTGGGGCTGCATAATAATAACACCTAGCACATGCCCTGACCTTGAACCAACATGGCTTGAACTTCTGAAACAGTGTAGGTTAGCTTTGTCTGGTGTCACAGAGGGCCACAGTGGTAAGGAAAGGGACAGACCAGAAGCCATGAGAACAAGTTTCTTAAAGGTGCAATTCCTCAGGGCAGAGGAAGCTGGGCTGGAGAGAGCAGGCTGGTAGAGCAGAGAGCAACCCCAGTGCCACTGGGTTCTTTATCTCTTTTGAAACCCTGACAGCAACAGTTCCCTGTAACCCTCCCAGTAGCCTGGGGGGGAAAACCTGGATGGGAGTCTCACTTTATAAAAAGCAAAGTGCCCAAGCCCACAGAGCCCAGTGGCCAGCCTGGTACTTCGTCCCCAGGTCAGAGTGTCCCACCCACTTCCCATGTGTCTCTCCTTTTCCAGATGTTCGACTCTGATACTCCAGTCCTGTGGCACCCCAGACTCTCTTCTGCTACAGCCACAGGTCTTGGAAAGAAGTAGCCTCCAAGGGCCTGGGGGAGGGTGAATCTGCAGAAGGGAGAGCAGGGGCTGAAGGAAGCGCTTGCAGGGTGTGTGGAAGGGACGGTTCCCAGTCTCCCCTCCCCTTCCTTCGCAGGCCCCGGGAGCCTCTTGCCTGGCCTGGACATCTGGACCTTCAGAGCGGCAGCTGCAGCGAGAGGCAGCTGAGGCCCTTGTAGGTCTGAAAGATTCGTCCCAGGCTCCCCGCCTGACCCCATCTGTCCCCCCGAACCCTGCCTGGATCTCTCTGCTCCACCCCTGTGGCCCCCCAGGTAACCCTTCCTGAGAAGAGAGAATGAGATAAGGTTGGTGGTAAATGGAGGCTGTCAGAATAAGCAGAGGCTAACCAAGGTGGGTGAACACTAGCTCAGTGTCCTCGGGCTCAGGCCCCTAAGTGTCTCCGCCTGGCCTCTGAGACTGTTCAGTGAGTCACTCTTTACCAGTTTTCTGACTGACAGATGCCTTGATATCAAGGAAAACCAGGTCCTGGGCTGTAGACTTTCCAGGCCAGCATTTAGCAAGACTCTGAAGAGCCTGGTCTCTACACCCTAGTTTCCTGCTCACATCTGGGAAGGGAGTGCACTCAGTAACCAGGGTCCCGACTAGGCCTCATAACTAACTGCCCTCCAGGAGCGGGAGACTAGGACACCCGTGAGGAAGGAGAGAGTTCCGGGGGACAGAGGTGAAGGCTGAAAACGCCCCTGCCCAGTGCAGCATTGACCTAGAGGATCTGCGGGAAGTGGGAGAGAGAGGCTGGGGGACCTCTGAGTCTGGACCAGCAGCTGTTTAAAGGGGACCTGGGGATGCTCTGAGCTGCACAGAGCAGGGTGGCTTTGGTGGAGGGATGAAGAAAGCAATACTGGAGGCAGGGGTGAGGACACAGCAGCGGTGGGAGAGGCCACAGCCGAATGAGGGGCAGTGGATTGGACTGACCTGGGCCCGCCCCTTCCTGTCTGCCCACAGCTCCTCCTGCAGGAAGAGGATTCCAGCCTGTTGGCCCGCCTCTCCGGCCCAGTCCAGCCTCCTCTGTCTCTCTGCACATTGGTCGTTTGGGATCTATCTCCCTCCTTAGCTAGAAACCAGAGGTGGAGGCTGCCTCACTGGGACAAGAGTCGACAAACGGCAGGCCTGCATTTTTGGTATTTTACTTATGCATTTTGCATAGAATTTATGTAATGCAAGCTTCAGCCTTTTTTTTTTTTTTTTTTTTTTAACTATCAGTTTCCTTTTGTAGTGTGGGTATTTCCTTGGCTGGAGGTGGATGTTCTCTAGCCCTTTTTAAGTCCCTCACAGAGGCAGCTGGGCAGTTTAAGAGGACCATATATAAATACATTTTTGCAAAAGTTTATGTTCTATATATGCCTGTGTGCTCACATCTATCTCTGCATGTGAAAATACAAGAATATGTTCACTTTGTATGTAGGTTTCTGTAAGCAAGAAATAAAACCTTTGCCATTTAAACCATTGAGGTACAGAGTTTATTATCACAGCATAACCTAGTCTACCCTATTGACAGAAAGTGAGTCTACCCTATTAGACTCACTTCCAAAAATAGAAATCATATCCTTAATAACTACCACAGAACCAGGCATGGTGGCTCACACCTGTAATCCCAGCACTCAGGAGGCTGAGGCAAGATTGCTTATGAGATAGCCACAAATAGCAATAAAATAAAAAACATGAGCTTGGGTTTCTAACTATGCCCTCATAAAAGTAACAGAGGGGCTGGAGAGATGGCTCAGTGGTTAAGAGCACTGGCTGCTCTTCCAGAGGACCCCAGTTCAATCCCCAGCACCCACATGGCCGCTTACGACTGTCTGTAATTCCAGTTCCAGGAGATCAAGTACCTCACCTAGACGTGCATGTGAGCAAAGCACCATTGTACATAAACTACAAGTAAACAATTTTAAAAATAAGAGTAACAGAGAAAGGTACTGGGGAGTCGCCCATGTGGTAATCACCTGCCCTGTATCAGATAGAACCTGTTCTCTGCTCTCCAGAGAGCCACAAATTAAGATGCCTAACCGGGGCCAGGTAGGCAATGCAGAGGAGTGAAGATGGCCGGATGGAGGCTGGGGAGCAGATTGTGTATCTTAACCGTCGGCAGCCTTCTTTAGCCTAGTTGATTACTCCTGGCAGAAACCTGGACTCAGTGTTGCCACATCCTCTGGTTTTTCAAGAGAAATTGGGAAACTGGGTTTCTGTGTTCAACATCTTGTAATAATTTTCAAACATTGGTACAGCCTTCTCTAAATGTTATATTGGCCAAATAACACAGCTTCAGGTCAACTTTGGCCAATAGAGTATTTATTTGATACTAATCTAACATGACATTTTCCAGATGGGAAAATGGAAGCCAATCAGGACAGCAAGAACCAAGTTAGTCTTTATCAAGAACCTTCCTAACTAGGAAAATTAACTGTCTTCTTAGAATAAACCATCCGAGGGTCCAGGCCTGTAACGCAGTGGCACAGTGCTTGCACAGAGCAAGGCCCAGGTTCAGAACCCAGCATCTCATACAATGTGTAAACCAGAAAATACAAGACTTGATCAAAGACTAGAGAAAATGCTTTCTATCTGTAGAGTCCCAACAGCAACCCTGTCGTCTGTGCTGAAAGAGTGAAAGCGGTTAGCCAAAAGGTCAAGGGAATTTTCTAGAAAACGATCAGGACTCCTCCTTGTTGCCAGGCCTTGACATTTTGTGAAGCCCGGATGGGGGTTTTGAGGCTACAGGGAACGCATCAGGCAAAAGCAGTTTTTACGGGTGTCTCCCCTTTTTCTACCAAGGTTGTCATGTGCAGTGTTTGGGTTGGTGTCCTTTGCTCCCTGTTGCTGTGGTAAACACCATGACCAAAGCATCTTGGAGAGGAGAGGGCCTGTGTGACTGACACATCCTAACCACAGTCATTCACTGGAGGGAGTCGGGGCAGGAGCCTGGAGGCAGGAAGGGAAGCGGGGCTATGCAGGGCACCACGTCCGCTCAGCCTACTTTCTCACACGGCTTAGGCCCAGTCCCACTTCAATCATTACCCAAGAAACTGCCCCGCAGGCCAGCCTTTTTCTGCCTTGAGGGTCCTTCTTTCCAGGTAACTCCAGCTTGTGTCAAGTTGACAAACTAACCAGTACAATTGGCCCTCGTCAGCTTCACTCACACACATACGCACTGCTTATCCCCAAGGTCTCGTTGGTATTAACATCACAACATAAAACACAGTCCAATGTTTCGTTTGTTTTTCAAAGCAAGGTCTCTCTGTGTCCCTGGCTGTCTGGGAACTCACTCTGTAGACTGGGCTGGCCTCGAACTCAGAACCTCACCTGCCTCTGCCTCCTGAGAACTAAGATTAAAGATGTGTGCCACCACACCTGGCTCACAGTTAACGTTTTAAAGACCTTTTCCCCCCTTGTGTATGCACAAGGCTCTTTTGCCTTCGTCTGTCTGTGCACTGTGCCCAAGGAGGCCAGGAGAGGGCGTCAGTTCTTCTGGATTACAGTTGGCTGTGAGCTGCTGCGTGGGTGCTAGGAACCTTGGGCTACTCTGGAACTGCAGCCGATGTGCTTAAGGGTTGCACCATCTCTCCAGGCACAATTGGCTGCTTTTGAGGTAGAATCTAGCTCTAGCCTGGTTGGCTTCAAACTCATTTTGTAAGCCAGGCTAGCCTCAAACTCATGGCACTCTTCCTACACTCTTCCTTCGCGCTGGAATTACAAGGCTCGTATGAGCCACCAGGCCCAGCTAATAATAGAGCAGGTGTTTGTTAGTCCTCGGCTGTGGAGTCCTCTTTGAGTTCGTGCAGACAGGACACCCGTCGTGCTGGGGGTGGGGGACTCAGAGCTCAGCAGCATACCTGATAACCGACTGCTCCCTGTTTTTACTCAAGATGATGAATGGTGGTGGGACCCAACAGTGCCCTGCTCTCATGATCTGAGGCCTTGGAAGGTGGGCTATTCCGAGTGCACAGCCGACTGCAGCACAAGGGACCTAACGGGGAGAGATGTAAGAGGACAAAGGACTCCAGCCAGCCTGGCTCCTTCTGTCCCTCCCTAGTTATAACTTAGATGTAGGCCTGCCTAAGCCTCGCTAGCAGTGCCGTGCTCTTCAGTGACAGATGACTGAGCCCACGAGCATTGCAGGGGAGCATTGCAGAGGTACCTCAACTAAGACTCTGCTGCCCCGGCTGACCATGGCCTCCCAGTGCTCCAAGGCCACAGCCAAAAAATGCAAAAGAAAAAGGCATCACCAAGAATGCTATGATGACAGGAGAGCAATGAGAAGGCTCAGCAGGGCCCCACAGGAAGGCAGGAGGTGAGAACAACTCCATGCTGTTATCCTCTGACCTTTACAGGCTGTAGCACACCCGCACGCATGCGCACACGCACCAATTAACTAATTAAAAGAAATAGAGGCTGGATATATATATATATATATATATATATATATATATATATATACATACATACATATATATATAGTGTAACTCAGCTAGAAGTTAGCTGGGGCATTAATCATAAATAAATAGATAAATAAATATTCTTTCAAGTCATGTGATCCCCCAGCGGTGCCTGAGGGAGCCCAGCAAACCTGTGGAGGTCAGCCTTGAGAACTGGGAAGACTTAAGATTTTAGCTTTGTATGGTGACACACACTCCCTTCTTCTGGGAAAAAGAGGCAGGTGAACCTCTCTATGAGTTCGAGGCCAGCCTGGTCTATATAGAGAGAGTTCCGGGCTAGCCAGGGTTACGTACTGAGACTCTGCTTAGAGCTGGGCATGATCACACACACACTCTCACATGTGCACACGAATTGCTCATCTCCATGTTCCAACTCTCTGAGTAGAGCTTCCTTCACCTGCCACCAGGAAGCGACAATGCTCCTGGCCCCAACCCCCCCACCCCCAGGTTTCAGCCGCTGGCTGCACTGTGAACACCTGGTCCCCACTCCCTGCCCTCTGCCTGATCTGAGTGCATCCTCCCCTTCCAAGCTTCTGCATCAACCCCTCTGGATACTCTACAGAAACAATAATTTTCCAACCGTGAACTGCCCTCCACTCCTCTCCACGCAAGACCCCTCCCCGCAACCACCTAGGTTTTGTTTCAGAAGCACATTTCACATTCTGTCCTTTGAAAAACCCATACCCTGGTCACTGCGACCCTACAGGAACTTGGCCTGCTCCTGACCACACTCACAGGCCAGGGAGGAAAATGACCTCACGACATCATGTCCTGCTTCACATAGACTCATCACTCAGCTATCTCCTCACGTAGCTAGCTCTGCAACCTACACTCAGGCTCCATAGCGGGTAATCAGGATCCACGGCTCCCCCAAAAGCTCAATCTATTCTCCTATCCCATTCCATATCTGGGTTAAGCTCTTCAGCCTTTAAGTCCCTCGAAGGTACAGAGTGATCACTCCGAGCTGTGCTACTGCCAATGTGTGCCCCCAACCCCCAGCATGATTATTGAGGGGACTCAGAATGGATGACTGGAGTAAACAGGTTCTATCCAACTCCTTAGGAATTGTTCCCTACTAAGTGTAGTCCACTGCCAACGCTTAAACACCAGAAAGGCGATGACTTCCTGCCCTCGGGCCATTCATTTCATTCTGCTTCCTGTTCAGTTTTACAGAAAGTAGTGTTTCCAGTTACTAGGGGGTGGGGGCTGGGGAACAGCCTACAGAATGTGAAAAAATATGTTTGCCAACTACACCTTAGAGGACTCAAGGGCCAGAGAGATGGCCCAGTGGTTAGGAACATGGGCTGCTCTTCCAGAGGCCTGTTTGAGTCCCAGCACCCGCTAGGCTACTTGCAACTGTCAAATAACTCCAGGTCCAGGAGACCTAATACCCTCCTCTGGCCTCTATGGTTACCAGGCACACATGTAATACACAGACATGCATTCCGGGAAAACACCCATACACATAAATAAAAATTAAAAAACGAAAAAGAAAACTGCATTAGGGGCTGGAGAGATGTCTCAGTGGTTGCCGTACAAGCATGCGGATCTGAGTTAGAATCCCTACAACCCATGTGACACCAGGTGTCACAGTGCACAACCTCATCCCAGAGATCACACTGCAGGATGGAAAGCAGAGGGTCTCAAAGGCTAGGAGTTGGCTAGCATTGTGTAGGCAGCAAATGGCAAAAGACGCCACCTCAAACAAGGCAGAAAGTAAGGGCCAATACTGGGGCTGTCTTCTGACATGCCACTGTAGTGTGTGTGTGTGTGTGTGTGTGTGTGTGTGTGTGTGTGTGCGTGCGTGCGTGCGCCGCGCATGCACACACACTACACAAAACCCCATTCAGATTCTGTTTACCCCAGTCAAAACAGGTTATTGTGGTAGGTAGAGTGACAGATGTCCCCTATAGTCTTGGCCATTTGAATACTTGGTCCCCAGTTCCCCAGTTGATGACACTGTTTGGGGAGGTTTAGAGGGTGCAGCCTTTCTGAAGGAAGTAATCTCTAGGGATGGGCTTTGAAATGAAAAGCCTCTTGCCACTTTCACTTTGCACTCTATTTTGTGCTTGTTTTGTAAATATAAGCTCTTAGCTCCCTCTTCCTGCCACCATGCCAGCCTGCTGTCATGATGGACTTTTTGGTTTTTGTTTTTCCAGACAGGTTTTCTCTGTGCAGCTTTGGAGCCTGTTGTGGTACTTGCTTTGTAGACCAGGCTGGCCTGGAATTTACAGAGATCTGCCTGCCTCTGCCTCCTGAGTGCTGGGATTAAAGGTGTGTACCACCAACACCCAACTTTCATGATGGACTCTTAACCCTCTGGAACCGTAAACCCAAATAAAATTACTTTTTAAACAGGTTACCTTGACCATGGAATTTTATCACAGCACCAAGAAAATTAATAATAAATGCTGATGGAGATGTGGAGAAAGAAAACCCTGCTCAGAATTGGTGGAAATGAGCTTGTGCAGCCACTATGGAAATCTGTCAGGGTTCGTCAAAAAATGAAAACTACGGGGCTCCAAATGACTCAGGTGGTTAAAAGCATTTGTTGATTTTGCAGAGGACCTAGTTTCAGTTCCCAGAGCCCACATGGTGACTCCAGTTCCAGAGGATGGGATGTCCTCTTCCGGCACCCCTGGGCACCAGGCATGCATGTGGTACACATACACACATGAACAGAACACATAGATACATATATAGGATAAATAAATCTAAAGCAAGTTTAAAATAAAACTACTGTGCAGACCTGCTGTACCTGTATAAATCCAAAGTCAACATACCACAACAATACCTGAATATCCACGCGTGTAAATGCATTACAGATTTCTAACACAGAGAAACAGACAAAACACGGCACATATAAACAGTGAAAAAAATTTGAAGTGGATAGTGGCGCGCACCTTTAACCCAGCACTCAGGAGGCAGAGGCAGGAGGATCTCTGTGAGGTCGGGGCCAGCCTGGTCTACAGAGAGAGTGCCAGGACAGCCAGAAACCGAATCTCAAAAGGCAAACAAACAAAAGAAGTAATGAAGTCATAGCATTTCCAGGAAAAGAACTGGAAGCCAGCCAGACTGAGAAAGACAAAAACTGCAAATGAACCGAAGATTAAGTGATGTTTTTGTACTTATATGTGAGAGAGGGGTCATGAGATTAGAAGGAGGAAGAACTCTAAGGGAGGTGGGAAGTGTGGCACAGGATTCCATGTCACAGGAGCACAAAATGGGTACTCACTCAGTGGAGGAAGGGAGTGGTAAGGGACAAGGGGACATGAAAGAAGACAGATGAGTCCACATGGATTCACCCAGGGTCCACTTCACTGTGACCACACAGCTCAGAGAGACAACTCAAGGATTTATTTTTGCCTCAGTTTGGAAGGGGGAGGGGTAGTCTATTGTCACATGGCCCCATGCCCTTGGCAAATCATTGTTGTGCTGGGTGTGTCCTGCTGAGGAAGAAAGGGATATCCCTGGCAAGGTGGAGAGTCCCCAGCTTCACCATCTCTCCAGCCAAGCCCATCTCCTACCTGTAACCACGGGCCTCCTAGTAAGAATCCATTAAGCCATTGAGGTCAGAGTCCTCACAACACTGCCAGAAGGGCACTTGACCAATCTTGTGGTGGATTTTGTATTGATGTTATTTTGAATTGGGCATTTTGACAGAGTCTTCTTGTGTTTGACTGGCTTAGAACTTGCTATGTAAACTAGCCTGGCCTCAAACTTGCAGAAATCCTCCTGCCTCTGCCTCCTGAGTGTTAGGACCATAGCTATGCATTACTATGCCCAGCCCATTTTGGTGTTTTAAGATCTTTTTTTTATTATTATTTTACTTTTAATTATGTGTATGGATGAGTCTATGGAAGTCAGAGGACAAAGAGGACAAATTTCTCTTTTTGTTGTTGTTGTTTTGTTTTGTTTTTTGAGACAGGGTTCCTCGGTATAACATTCCTACCTGTTCTGGAACTCACTCGGTATACCAGGCTGGCCTGGAACTCACTGAGACATCCGCCCCACCCCCACCCCCACCCCCGCCTCTGCCTCCCAAGTGCTGGGATTAAAGGCGTGCTCCACCACCACGGGTTCGACCTTCTGAACCATCTCATTTCTTTTTTATCTTGAATAACATTTAATCCTCTATACGTACCAAAGTCCCAAACATTCAAACATTTTAAGCGCACAGCGGGATTGGCAGATAGTGCAGAGGACCAAAGTCCGCATGCTCGATATTCTGTAGCATGAAGCAGGGAGATCATGAGTTCAAAGACAGCCTTGGATAAACACAAAGTTCTTAAGCCAGATTTGGCTAAACAATAAGTGCCTATCTCAAAACAATAAAAAAATGAATAATGAATAATAATAATAATAATAATAAAGTTACACAGGTCAAGCTGCATGATGGCTCTAAAGGGGAAAATGAGGCGAGAGCAGCAGGCTGAGCAAAGCAGGCGGCAGCACTGGGCGGCAAAGCAGAAGCCACACCAAGGCCCTGCCTCTGCCTCCTTGTCCCCGCCCTAATCCCCTCCCCGCTTCCGACACCTTAGTTCCGCTCCGCTAGCGGCAAACCAGCTGAAGCCATTTCCGCCCAAAGAAGGGCGGGTCTCCCGCGTGGCGCGGGTCTCGCGAACACCGGCGCTGGGACAAAAAGTAGTGGCGGCCACGTGTCCTCCTTGCCCTTCCCCTAGGTTTTCCGTCTCGGTTCCGCCCTTGCTACGGCCACTTCCGGCCGGGGAGACGCCACATCACTAGGACGCGGGGTCTCGAGCTGAATCTGGCTCTGCTGTCGCGCTCCCCCAACTTCGCCCGCACTTGTGCCCTCCAGAGCCTCCGCCACTCCCGCTCCCGCCAGGCTCGCACCGAGCCAGCTAATCCCGGCTCTCTCCGCCCTCGCTGCACACCCGGGGAACCGTCAGGAGGAAGCACACCCCTTGCCCCCATCCTGGACCCAGCCTCTGGCTGCTCCGCCCCTTCCGCTTACAGGCCCGCCCACTCTAGGTGGAGACGAAGCCGCGTTCGCCCTCAGAGAGGCGGAGACTCTGCTCCGGCCGCTCTCGCGAGCGCTCCGAGCTCTCGCGAGACCCGACGCCCGACTTGTGCGCCCGGGAAACCCCGTCGTTCCCTTTCCCCTGGCTGGCAGCGCGGAGGCCGCACGGTAAGCGAGGGCTCTGGGTCTGGCTGTGCACGGGGCCACGGGGCCGGGCTGTCCGCCCCCAAGAGCTCGTGCCGGGGGCCGCAGGGAGCCCGGCGCGGGGCCGCTCCGCCCCCTGGAGCCGCGGCCACGTGCGAGCGGCAGGCCCGGACATGCCTGATCGCCGGGAGCCCGAAGGGTTAGGTGGGCAGCGGGGACCCGGGGACGCGGGCTCGGGAGCGGGGTGCGGAGGATCCTCCCTCGCGGGCACCCGGGAACGCTGCCGGACCTACCGGAGCCGGGCTGCAGGCGGAGTAAAGTGAGGCTGGGAGGGCGTGGGAGCTGCGGTCTGGGTGGAGAGAGGCTGGCAGGGCTGGTGTGGACTGACCCGCACCCAGATCGGCGGGCTGTTTGGTTTGTTTTTGCACCAAGCCTCCCTCTGACATGCTTGCCCTTTCTTTCCCTCCCAGATGCCTGGAGTTACTGTAAAAGACGTTAACCAGCAGGAGTTCGTCAGAGCTCTGGCAGCCTTCCTCAAGAAGTGAGTGGTAGCGCAGCCCTGAACCCCCTCGTAAGCTGTGACCCTCCGGTGTGTGGCCACCCGCATGGCCCTGCCACCGCGTTAGCCTGTCAGCCTGTGCGCTTAGCATCCCGTCCTTTGCATTTTCCCCTGTTGCCGGGGCATGGTTGGGGGAACCTGAAGTGATTATGGAATTCTCTCTGCCCTTCTCCATTCTCTTGGTCCCAGGTCCGGGAAGCTGAAAGTCCCCGAATGGGTGGACACGGTCAAGCTGGCCAAACACAAAGAGCTTGCTCCCTATGATGAGAACTGGTTCTACACGCGAGCTGGTGAGGACCGGGGCCTTTGGCTGGGAATGGGGAGCTGGGTGGCCCCAGGCAGGGACCGGTTTGCCTGCCAGCTGTGCTAGCCAGCCCTCATGCTCTGGTAACTAGCTTTGGGCCTGAAAGGAAGCCTGGGAACAAACGATGATGAATGTCTTACAGGCTCTCCCTCCAGCATCACGGTGTTCATGGTGTAGCATTTAAATTCAAATCTGTCTCTGCCCAGTCCTTTCTGACTGAGTGGTTGGCAAGTTGGGAGCGCCGCCCCTTGTCCTAAAAGGGAACTTGTGACTATCCCTCGGGCTGTGGGCCCTGTGTGGATGTAAGCTGTCCCCTGCAGTCTTGACTGCAGGGTGGGGATCTGTGCTGCGTTGTGCCAAGGCCTTTGCTAAGGGACCCAACCTGAGAGGTCACCGGGAACAAGTTGGCCCCTTGTCCAGGTCGCTGGTCACTTCAGGAATGTGAAGCGGTGTATAAATTTACATTGGCGTTTATTAAGTCAAATGTCCACGGGATCCACTTTGTTTCAGGCTTTGGCATGGGCACAGGGACCATCATGACTCAACACAGCCTCTGAAAGCCAAAAGGTCAATTCCACAGTGTGGGAAAAGGTTGGTGCATCCACCTGCCAACAGTTTTTTAAGGGTGAGGGTGATAGGGAAGGTGGCTTCCCTCCTGCAGCAGTGGTGAGGCCTGGCTGAGATATACCCTGCACCTTCCTGGGAAGCAAGTGTGCAGACGTTGACAGAATTCCAGGCTGGGCCAGCTTGGGTTTACAATGGCAAGAGAGGTACTGGGTTTCTCTGGGTAGAGCAAATAATTCATGGCGAGTGTTCAGTACATCCCAGGCAAAGCTGGTGGCTTTTTCGCAGTTGGTGTTAAGGGGTGTCCTGCATGTGCAGATGGGGTCCACCAGCTAGTTTGTGTTTTGAAACGAGGTCTTGCTGTGTGCTTCGTTTGGTCAACTGGCCACTGGCTGCTCAGTGCAGAGAGTTGAGTTCCGGGCTCTCTCTATACTAGGCAAGCAGTGTGAACTGCGTCCCAAAGCAAAGACGGGAAGGGGTTGGCGATGAATGGGATCAGCATGGTAGCGCTCACCTTTGGTCCCAACACTAAGTGAACGGCGTGTGCTTGTATTCCAGCACTTGGATGTGGGGCTAGAGTGTGCTGAGGAAAAGGCGTATGCTTGTCTTAGGGGTTGAGAACAGGTGGGGTTTCCGGGTAGCAGTTTGGGAGGAGAAGTGTTTGGTTTGACAGTGATGGGAGGATGAATTAGGACTAGGACAGCAGATTTTCTTTAGCTTGGCCACAAAGGGTCAGGGTGAGACAAATGGACGTGGTCCCTCATCCAGCGAGCGAGCGCTTTGACGCATTGGTCAGGACGCACCTTTCTATAGTTGCTGCTACACTGCAGTGCCTCAAGAAGCTTGGTCTGTGAGTGAGTTCACGTGAAGGGCGCCAGACCTTCCTGGGTGCAGCTCTGGGGCGATGAGGAGACATTGAGGGTGGAAGTCCTGTCTCATCAACCCTCTGAAGAAGTTCAGCCACAATTCTGTGGCTTGGCCTGAAGTTTTACCTTTAAAATGTGCTGGAGGTATTTGTGCAGACAAACTCTCGTGTCAGGTCTCAAAGAGGCAGAGAGTGAAAAGTAAACCGTCTTGGTGTTTGCGGTCTTTGCATGGTCCTTCCTTAGGTCAGGAAAAGGAATTGCCCTCAAACTGGGGTGCCATCCATGCCTTGTAATTAGCTGACAGGTGGTTTCCCAAGAGGTGGCTTGGATGTGGTGCTGAAAGGGACTGTTAGTCCCCACCTGAGAAGCTGTTGTACTCCCCTCCCTCCCTGGCCACTGTTTGCAGCTGGGGCAATTGTTTGCCCTTGGCGCTGTGGAGAAGACCCTGGGGGTCTGTTGCTGTGTGTCCAGGCTGATAGTGACCCCTGGCCCCAGCTAGGAAACAAACCAAGGTCCCCGGCCCCAAGGAAGAGCAGATCCCCTGTTGCAGACAGGCTCTGGCATTGAGGGTAGACAGCAGTGGCTGTGGGACCTGGGAGTTGGTCTTAGAGAGTGGGGCTTTCCGGCCATGTCCCCTTGCAAGATGGGACGTGACACCAAGTGAATGCGTTTTTGTGGGACTATGGTTCTGGGTTAGGAGCAGGCTGTGGGAGTGAGGTGGGTGGGCAGCAGAGGGGAGGCCACTGGTTGGGTCATTTACACGGGTCTAGATGGAGTCATACTTCCTTGCCCGGTGGCTTGGAAAAGCCAGAAGAGAGGTGGTGGCTGGGCCACGCTCAAGATGACTGCCTGGCTTTTGCTTTCGTGGTGGCCGACCCTGTGTTCCCTAGCCAGGCAGAGCTGTGAGGCGGCCCAGTTCCCTTCTTGCCTAAGTGGCAGGGCCTGGGTAGAAGGTGGGCTGTGGCTCTCCACATTAACCAGGACTGTTGAATTACTATTGAGTTGCTTAGGGCATGGCCTCCTAGGTTTTGCTGAAGCTTGCTTGACAGGCCAAGAGGCTGCCCCCAAGAACAATAGTCCTGTTTCCGCGGCTGAGGTATAGAGACTCCTGCCTCGGGCTGTGGAGATGGTCACACTTGGTGTGCTGAGGCTTGCCTAGAGCACGGGGCCTGTCAGCCTTGGGAAGGAGCCGGGGTGCTAAGCCCGATCCCCAGTTGTAAATGGTGAGGCCTCATTTCACACGGAAGGCTGGCTAAGGCTCCCTCTTGCCCCGCCCCCAGCCTCCACAGCACGGCACCTATACCTCCGCGGTGGTGCTGGGGTTGGCTCCATGACCAAGATCTACGGAGGACGGCAGAGAAACGGTGTCAGACCCAGCCACTTCAGCAGAGGCTCCAAGAGCGTGGCCCGCCGCGTCCTCCAAGCCCTGGAGGGGCTGAAAATGGTGGAAAAGGACCAAGATGGGTACGCAGGGTTGTGCCTGGGTCAGGGTGGTCATTGCCATGGGTGACTTCGATGGAGCTGTTGGACCTCCCTACAAGTGGAGGTACTGGCCTCGAGAAAGCAGTGAGGCCTTACTTACCCAGGCCTCTCTGGCTCCAGGAAGGTAATTCAGCGGCTGTCCACTCTCATTAGCCTGCTCGTTAACTTTTCCCAATTGATTTTTCGAGGCTTTTGATCTAATGCTTGCACAAGCGACACCCCGTCAGGTCCCAGGGGTCCCCCACTCCCGCCCCCGGCTCCTTAGGATGCAGCTGGCTTGGGCACGAGTGGGGCTTGGCGAGCATAGGGGTTCCATTGCTTGGTGCTTTCTGCCCTCCCCCCAGGAGGGGGGCATTGAGCTGTGCTCATCCAAGGACGGGTTTTTCTTTGCACAGGGGACGAAAGCTAACACCTCAGGGACAGAGAGATCTGGACAGGATTGCTGGACAGGTGAGGGGTTCGCCCGGCTCACTGCTTCTCTTGGGGCACAGCCTGAGGAGGGGGCCACAGGGGACAGTGAACACTCAGGGTCACTGCAGCTGCTTGGTTAGGGATTCTAGTGACCCCGCTCGAGTCCTCATACCTGCGGGACCCGGTGTGGGCGCCTACGGAGATGGGTGGTGGGCTGAGTGATTCCATGCCCCCTAGCTTTTGGTCAGGTGATCTCACCCCAAAGGACAGAGGTGTAAGCAGGCGCCGTGGGCTCTGCCTAGACCCTGTGCTGCAGATGCCATCTTTTAAGGGTCTTGAGACTAGCTTTGAACCTTGGGTCTCAGAGGGCTTACAACTGTGTAAGAGGGCTCAGAACTGCTTGTGCCATGTGTGACAAAGCTGTGAGACCCACACTGATCTTCTGTCTCCACAGGTGGCAGCTGCCAACAAGAAGCATTAGAACAAAGGATGCTGGGTTAATAAATTGCCTCATTCATAATCCTGCTCTGGGTCTGGTTTTGTTTTAGAGCTCCAGTGTAATGGTAGGGCTGGGCTGCAGGTGTGCGGGGCGCATATCCCCGAGAAGGGGTATTTCAGGCTTTGAGAAAGCTGGGGGTGACCTTCCCTAACAGTGACCCTGCCATCCATCCCCTGCTAAAGAGAAAAGGTGGCTACTGCTGTGCATGCTGGGTTACCCCAGTGTATCTGGGTAACTACCGAGTATGCTGGGGCTGAGCTCCAGGCATCCAGGCTAGCAGAGTTGATCCTGGCAGCTTTCCAGTACTAGGTAGGACTACGGTGAGGCCCTGGAATTTCAAATTCCCCTGTCTGTCTTAGTTCCCATGTATAATAACATCCAGCAACATGCCAGGTGAAACTGGCTTGCTGCAGAGTCCTTGATAGAGCCCCTTAATGGAGGCTGGGCAGTGAAGGCACACACCCTTAATACCAGCAGACAGGTGGACCTCCTGAGGCCATTCTGGTCTCCAGGGCAAGTTCCAGGACAGGCTTTAAAGCTTTTTTTTGTTGTTTTGTTTTTTGTTTTAAAAGCTCTTGTCAGAGTGACTGACTGCCCTTGAGGAATGAGTGCCACCCTTCCCAATGTGAAGTGCATGCCAGGTAGCTTGCAAATACTTTTGTGTTCAGCATTTGAAGATAAGAGTCGCTGGGCAGGCAACAGGTTGTTCCAAGGCTGAGAAATGTGACCTGTGTTGTAGTCCCAGGTTGGACTAGACATGCCCCATTCTGTGGTCCAGTGAAGATGGCTGTCTGGCCAGGTTTGACAAAGTGAGCCTCCTAGCTGGGCCTTTGCTTCATCCACTAGGGGGCGGCCTGGAGCCACTGCTGAGAAGCTTTGCATTATATCTTACTCTGAAGAGGCACTTGAGGGCTAAAAACCATTGTCCTGTGAAAGCAGGCACCTGACAGTGGGGGTGCTGTTGTGGAGACTTCCCAAGGGGGCAACTAAGCTTCAGGGACCACTGAGTGAATTTTGGTTTGTTTTTTTCTAGAGGGATTCTCTAGCTTTGGACTCTATCCTCTGCCTCCTGAGTGCTAGGATTAGAGGTATGTGCTACCACAGCCGGGCTGATGCTCTTAGTGCCAAACTCTTCCTACATAACAGTAGGAGAAACCAGCTCAGGACCAGTCAGCTGAACTCCCGGGGCCAGCAAAAGGATCTGTGGTTCCTGTTTTGTAGCCCGAGCATAAAATGACTAACTCCTGACTGCCGGCCTCCACCTTCATTCACAGTGCTGGGATTACGAGTGTACCACTGAGTCTGGCCACTTGACCTACTCTTAAATGATGAAATATTTCAGGCATTCAAAGCAGCCCTGCAAAAAACTCCCAACCCGTGGCTGCGAGGAAGCCTCTGGGGTTAGGAGCACGTGCTATTCTTCCAGAAGGCTCCAACATCCATGTTATGGCTCACAACAACTCAAGCTCTAGGGGATCCAATGGCCTTTGGCCTCAGGGCCAAAGGCCATTGTGCAGACACCTGCACAAAAAAAGCAAGCCAGGCAGTGGTGGCCCATGCTTTTAATCCCAGCGATGGGAAGGCAGAAGCTGATGAATCTCTAATCTACAGGTTGAGTTCCAGGGCTACACAGAGAAACCCTGTCTCTAGCCACCAACCCATCCCCCAAAAATAAGGGGTTAGAGAACTCAGAAGTTAGGATCACTGGCTGCTCCTCCAGAGTACCCATATGGCAGCTCACAACTGTCTGGGATCTGACACTCTCCCACAGATGTGCATGGATTCGAAACACCAATAGAAGAATTTTAAAAAGACTATTATACAAGGAATATCGTTTATAACTCAGTAGCTGAAACCTTGCCTGGCACAGGAGAGGCCCATACATACCCTGCACAGAGTCAAACATCAGGGAATAAAGACTAAAAACTACAAAGTGAAGATGAGGGGCTGGAGAGGCAGCTGAGCCGAACACTTCCTGCTCTTCCAGAGGACCCTGGTTCAAATCCTTTCATCCGTATGGCAGTTCACAACTATTCAGCTCCCAGGAAGCCTGGCCACATACATTCAAAGCACCCAGGCACAGAAAATGAAAATGAAACGTTTTGTTTGTTGGCGACAGGCTTTCCCTGTGTAGCCCAGGCTGTGCTCAAACTCACAGAGATCTGCCTGCCACTGCTGGGATTAAAGGTGTGTGCCACCACACATAGCAAAACGTTTTTTCTTAAGGTGAGCGAAGCTGTCTGAGTCCTTCCCCAGCCCCAGTCCTCTTCCCCAGGAGGTGACAGTCAAGGGTGCACACATAAATCTCTATCACAGGTGTGCAGTGTCATTGGAAGACGAGTCAACTCTGTCATCTACACCAGGGTTTTTCTCCTACCCATTTCTGACTCGACTTGTGCACTGCTGCTGTCAGCTGCCCTATTCAGCATGCCCTTTCTTCTGCAAATGCACCTTGGAATTGCTTCATGACATGTTCAGCAAAAAAAAAAATGCTGCAATGAATGTGGTTTTTGTTTTGTCAATGCCCTAAGGATTGAACCTGGGACCTCACGGAAGCTGCTTTGTGCTATACTGCTCAAATACCCCCCCAGCCTCTTACAAATTATTTTCTTCTCTTCTTTTCCTTTCTCTTTCTGTTTTTATGTTTGGTTGGTTGGTTGGTTGGTTGGTTACCTTTGGTTTTGGTTTTTCAAGACTGGGTTTCTCTCCTGGAACTCACTCTGTAGACCAGGCTGTCCTCAAACTCAGGGATCCACCTGCCTCTGCCTCCCGAGTGCTGGGATTATAGGAGTGCCCAACTAAATTATCTCTCGTTTATTTTTCTGTTTGAATGTGTATGTGTGTAGTACATATGTGCATGAGCCCATGTACTTGAGAAGAGTGCTGGACCCTCTGAAACTGGAGTTACAAACACAGTTGTAAGCCACCACATGTAAGCACACTTAAGTGTGGAGCTTAGAACTCAGGTCCTCCGCAAGAACTGTGTGTGCTGGCTCGTAAGCAGCTGAGCCATCTCTCCAGCCCCTGGAATTCTTAACAATCCTCATGCCTCTGCTCCCCTTTGTCATTTTGATTTGTTTTTTGTCTGAGGCACAGCCTGTGGCACCAGCTGACCTAGAACTTCCCTTTATCCTGTCTCAGCCTCCCAGATTCTGGGATTATAGGCACATGCCAAGACGCCTATCTTAGTGATTTTTTTTTTTTTTTTTTTTTTTTTGGCCAAATCTTCATACATGTTAAAATTGCCTAACTACTTACTTAGTATCTTCAAAGCTCCATTTCCAGGGGTCTGGAGAGATGGCTCAACAGTTAAGAGCACTGGCTGCTCTTACAGAAGACCCAGGTTCAATTCCCAGCACCCACGTGGCAGCTGACATCTGCCTGTAACTACAACCCAACGGCCTTCCCCAGGGAAAACAAAACACCAATGCACATTAAAAATAAATCATCTTTCCCTAGTATAAAACATACTTGTGTTAGCTGAAAGATGATGACACATACCTTCAATCCCAGCACTTAGGAGACAGAGGCAGTCAGATCTCTGTGAGTTCGAGGCCAGCCTGATCTCCAAAACCAGTTCCAGGAAAGGCTTCAAAGCTACAGAAAAAACAAAACATACAACCCAGACTTTTGTTAACATTTTAAATTATTTATTTTTATGCATATGGTTGTTTTATGAGTATATATGTCTGTGTACCATGTGCATGCCTGCTGTCAACAGAGACAAGAAAAGGGTATCCCATCCATTGGACCTGGAATTAGAGCTGGCTGTGAGGGGCCATATGGGTACTGGAACAAACAGATCATCTGGAGATTACAGGAATGGACCACCACACACGCCTCATGTTTCCTTCTTATTTACTTGTGTTTGCACGTGCCGATATGCTTGCCTGCCCTTGCCAGCATTGACGGAGGCTGGAGGTTGACCTCAAGTGTCTTCCTCAATCTCTTCCCCTTTAAAGAAAAAACTCAGAGATCCACCTGCCTCTGCCTCTTAAGTTCTGGGATTAAAGGTGTGTGCCACCACTGCCCAGCTTTTAAAAAAAAAAAATAAATTTTAGAAGAATCTCTGAGTTTGAGGCCAGCCAGGTCTACAGAGAAACCCTCTCTCAAAAAAACAAAAACAGCAACAAAATGTACAGATATTTTTAGGTATTTTTTTTTTTTAGATTTATTTAGTATTTATGTTTGATGGTGAGCCACCATGTGGGTGCTAGGAATTAAACCTAGTTCCTTGACAAGAGAAATGAGTGCCCTTAACTTTTGAACTATCCAGCCCTCACCCTTAAAACAAAAGGAGGGTCACCCTGAGCTCAATGCACTGGCTAAGCAGACTGGCAAGTGAACTCCCAGTTACCCATCCTTCATCCCTCCCTCCTCCCCCTCCCCCGTCTGCCTGTTTCTTTCCTTTGTTTTTGTTTTCCAGACAGGGTTTCCCTGTGTGGCCCTGGCTGTCTTGGAGCTCATTTTGTAGACCAGGCTGGCCTCAAACTCACAGGTATCCATCTGCCTCTGCCTCCCGAGTTCAGGGATTAAAGGCGTGCGCCGCCTCCGCCTGGCATCTACCTGTTTCTTATGCAGCCCAGGCTAGCCTCTTGGTTCATTAGTCTCTTATCTTGGCCTCTCAAATGCTGGAATTGCTGGCATGAACCACCACACACACACACACACACACACACACACACACACACACACACACACACACACACACACACACAGCTGAGGTCATTCCACCACAGACTGTACAGCCTGCCTGCAGCAGTCCTGCAAGGCTCCCTCACCAGGATCCTTCCTTCCGCAAGTTCAGCGGTGATAACCAGACCTTGAAGCAGCTTCTTCCCCACCCAAGCCCTAGAGACTCGAGGGAATTGTGGTCAGTGCAGGTGCAGGGTAGTTCCTCTCCACTCGGGGCCTGAACACATGGCAGATAAAGGCCACTGGAGCCCATCTCCGTCGGGCCGAACAGGAAGTGAGGTGGAGTTTGGGGTGGAATCTGGTACCTCAGGGCTACTGCAACCCAGAAGGCTAACCAACCCACGGGGAGAAGATGTCAGGGAGTCTAGGAGCTCTCGGAATCCCGCCTGTCTTCCTTCTCTTCCTGTCTGAAGCCTGCCTAGGTAATGTGACAAAGGGAAGGCGCTGGGGGCCGTCGTGTGTGCGTGTGCGTGTGTGCGTGCGTGCGTGCATGTGTGCGTGCGTGCGTGCGTGTGTGTCTGTGTGTGTGCTCACGCGCGCGTGTGCATGCATGTGTGCATGTGTGCATGCGTGTGCGTGTCTGTGCACGCGCGCGTGTGCATGTGAGTGTGTGAGTGTGTGTGTGTGCACGCGCGCGTGTGCATGTGTAGCATAGCAGATGGGAGGGCTGGAGAGCGGAGAGAAAAGCAGAGGGAACCCAGACAGGATGACGCATAGCGCACACCCCTTAAAGTAACGCTAGGACTCAGTACCTTGACCGGGAGGGAGGAATGTTGCATTTGAGGCCAGCCTGGGCTACATAGTGAGTTCTATCATGGCTAGGCTGGGCAGTTTACTGAGACCTGTCCCAAGAAGAAAAGGAGCAGGGACAGGGAACGGGGAAGCTTTCTGGACCAGGACATACCCGGGTTGGGTTGGAGGAGGCTCAGGGAAGCCCACTGACAGGCTCGAGACCGCCATGCCCTGTGACACAACCTCACCTCCACAAGTAGGAATGAGGAACTGGGTCCGCGTTGACTGAACAGGCTGAGGAGAGGGTGTGCAGCAGGGGAGGGAGGGCGTGCCCCACCAGACTCTCCAAGTGTGGCCCCGCTGGCCTAGGCTCTCAGAGAGGGAAGCTCACACACTCGAGTGATACCAGGAACGCTGGCTGTGAGTCTTACGCCCGTGACCATGAAGCTGTTCCTTCTCTTTCTTCCTCTCTTCCGACCTTCCTCTTCCGTGTTGTGTCCAGGAAGGTGGCTGCAAGCATGTGTGGTCCTGGGGAGGCTGAGGAGGAGGGGGGTGTTCAAGATAAGCACCGAGTGGACAGACGCCACAGGCACCAGCCTCCTGTGTCTCTCGGAACTCCCTCCCACTCCCCTAGACAGAGCTGGGTCCCAGGTCCCCAGGCTGACACGTTAAAGTTACAGAGGTGAGGGACAGCCTGTGCACAAAAGCCGAGCCGCGGTCGGTCAGGAAGGGACAGATTCAGGGAGGCGGCAGGGGAGCCACCACCCCCGGTAGACTGGGTGATGCCGCGCCCCTGCCCACCCTGGGTCTAAGCCGCGCCCCCCCCCCAGGCCCAGTGCAGGATCCGAAGGGTTGGGGGAATGGAACACATCCCTTCCCAGCAAAGGAGAAGGCCTTCTGGAGTCGAGCTGGGCACTGCTGGTGTCAGAGCAAAGCAGCGACAGTGGCAATAAGCCACGGGGCTTCCCTCCCAACATGGACGGTGTGAAGGGCTCTGGTCGGGGCAGTCAGCCGTCCCCGCACCCACTTGTCTCTCCTCGTGTCTCCACAGGCCCCACATGCCAGGCCCTGAAGATAGAGGCCCCACCATCGGTGACAGTGAACATAGGGGACGAGGCCCGCCTCACCTGCAAACACGATGGCCGCAACCCTAATATCACATGGTTTTTCGGCTTTCGGCTCAACTTCAACAACTCCAGCCCCTTGGTGTTCCTGGGCCCTGCTCTGGGGCCCAGTGGCGAGCTGGTCATCCCCAACGTAAACAAGAGCCACAAGGGCATGTACAGGTGCCACGTGGAAGAGAACAGAGTGGGACAATTCTCCTGTGGCACCTACCTCCGAGTGCGTGGTGAGTAGCGAGGGACACTGCCCCTCGGGTTCCCTGTCCTGTCCGGGACACTGCTCTCACGGGAGCCAGCTCCCCCTCCTGGACCTGCAACCAGCAGCACGCAGGTTGTCACCTGCATGAGAGAGAGGGTGGCTTCACCCGCGTGAGAGAGAGGGTGGCTTCACCCGCGTGACAGAGAGGGTGGCTTCACCCGTGACAGAGGGTGGCTTCACCCGCGTGAGAGAGGGTGGCTTCACCTGTGTGAGAGAGGGTGGCTTCACCCGCGTGACAGAGAGGGTGGCTTCACCCGCGTGAGAGAGAGGGTGGCTTCACCCGCGTGACAGAGAGGGTGGCTTCACCTGTGTGAGAGAGGGTGGCTTCACCCGCGTGACAGAGAGGGTGGCTTCACCCGTGTGAGAGAGAGGGTGGCTTCACCCGTGTGAGAGAGAGGGTGGCTTCACCCGCGTGACAGAGAGGGTGGCTTCACCCGTGTGAGAGAGAGGGTGGCTTCACCCGCGTGACAGAGAGGGTGGCTTCACCCGTGTGAGAGAGAGGGTGGCTTCACCTGTGTGACAGAGACGGTGGCTTCACCCGCGTGACAGAGAGGGTGGCTTCACCTGCGTGACAGTGGGGCGTCAGGGCTCCCTGACCTCACAAGGGGCGGGCCGGGAGAGGAGGGGACCCGGGCACAGCACCGTCCCTGTCCACACAGAGCCAGTCCCTAGGCCCTTCCTGGACATGGGGGAAGGCACCAAGAACCGCATCATCACAGCTGAGGGGATCATCTTGCTGTTCTGCGCAGTGGTGCCAGGGACGCTGCTGCTATTCAGGGTGAGTCCCCCGAGTGACGAGTGACACCCGCCAAGTCATCTGGGCTTGCCTAGTCCCAGACTCCCAGTGTCCAGCTGAACCTCTAGATTCCGAGGTTCCTCCCCCAGCTTGGGAGACTGAGCGTACCCCTCACTGTAACAAAAGGATTTTAAGTGATTCTGAGCTCAAGGGATGTCACTGTGTCCCACTGGCCCTCTCTAGATACCTTCTTATTTCCCGTTCCACCAGAAGGGCAGTCCCCTGCAAATGCATCCAAGGCCAGGGAAGAAGGGGACCAGCGTCCTCCCAGAGCGCCTACTTTCCATAGGCAACAGGCAACTTTTATATATATGAGGAGTTACTCTGTAGCCATGACTGGCCTCGAACTCACAGAGATCTGCCTGTTTTTTTGCTGCTGGAATTAAAGGTGTGTGCCACCATGCCTACCCTTATGTATTCCATGTCAGTGTGTACATGTGGATAGCGTGTGTGAGAGTTTGGGCATGTGAGGATGAGGGTTGGAGGACAACTTTCCAGAGTTCCTTCATTCCTTCCTCCGCTCAGCATCACCAGACCAGATTCCTGACCTCAGGTTTGCATGGCAACGCATTTCTTCCCTCCCGTTTTCCTTCTTCTTTCGTTCTTTCCTCTGTTTGTTCTGATTTGGTTTTTGAGAGGTGTGTGTGTGTGTGTGTAGCAGCTCTGGCTGTCCTGGAACTTGCTCTGTAGACCAGGCTGGCCTTGAACTCACAGAGATGCTCCTGCCTCTGCCTCCCGAGTGCTGGGATTAAAGGTGTGCGCCACCACCGAATGGCTGCCAGCTTCTCCTCTTTTTCCTTCCTTCTCTTTTCTTTAAACAGCTCAGTCCAGACTGTCCTCCGTGGCTGGCCTGGTCCTTAGCCACCATCAGGTTTTTCTTTCCTTTTGAGTGGGGAGGTTAAGACGGGATCTTGCTATGTAGTTCAGGCTGGGTTGGAACTCACTATATAGATCATTTTGCTCTGGAATTCATAATCCTCCTGCCTCAGCTTGCCAAGTGCTGGAATTGCGACAGATGTTCTCCACAACTTCTTCAGTCCCAACCCCCACCCCCAGCCCGAGACGGGTTTCTCTCTGTAGCTTTGGAGCCTGTCCTGGAAATACCTGTAGACCAGGCTGGCCTCGAACTCACAGAGACCTGCCTGCCTCTGCCTCCCGAGCCTCTGCCTCCCGAGCGCTGGGATTAAAGATGTGCCCCGCCACCGCCCGGCTCTCCACTACTACTTATTCTACTTTACTATTACTCTTGACACCGCTGGAGAATAGCAGAGGGCCAGCATGATGGCGTTGCACCTTTAATGCCAGCAGCCCTCAGAAGGCAGCAGAGGGTCCAGGGCCAGCCTGGTGCACTTGATGAGTTCCCAGGAGCTCATGCTGGCTGGAAACCCGGAGAACGCTGGTGGGATGTAGTAGCAAACACATCCAGCACGCTTTGGAGGGTGACGCGGGAGAACAGTTCAAAGTTTGAGGCCAGCAAGAAGAAAGAGAGGAGAGGATTGGAGAGCGGAATCCTCTGAGGTCCCGGTGTGTGGCCTCGGGTGTGTCCGCCTTTCTGATAAAGCACTTGCTGGGATGAGAGGGTCTGAAAACTCCATCGCCTCCTCCTTGCTTACTGAGACTATCTCATCACCGCCTGTAGAAGCGATGGCAGAACGAGAAGTTTGGGGTGGACATACCGGATGACTATGAAGATGAAAACCTTTACGAGGTGAGCACTGAATGGGGTCAGTTCACCGGAGAGGCCGGCGGGCAGGCGGTGGGTCCCAGCTGCCAGGGTGCTGACCTCTACTCTGTCCCCTACAGGGCCTGAATCTTGATGACTGCTCCATGTACGAGGACATCTCCAGAGGCCTCCAGGGCACCTACCAGGATGTGGGCAGTCTCCACATTGGAGACGTCCAGCTGGAGAAACCATGACTGCCAGCCCCCACCTTCCCCACCCCCCCAGCTCCCGCTGGGTCCTCTGTCCCTACCTGCCACATGCCCGACTGCAGCACCCCTGCCCCAAGCTCTCCCCAGGAGTACCCCCTTCCCCCAGTGTGCCACCCTTGCCTCCAGACTGCCCCACCCTGCTCTCCCACCTAATTTTGTCCTTCCCCAAGCCGGTCCCCGTTCCCGCGCCAGTGGGTAATGAGCCCTTAATCTCTGCCTCTAGGGGAGCTGATTACAGCAGCCTCGTTAGTGTCACCCCCTCCTCCCAGATCTGTCATGGCCACTTAAGTGCTAATAAATCCTTCCCAAAGCAGCCCTTGGCAGGAGTCATGGATCTCATGAAGACTGGTCCTTAACACTCCAGGGAACCAGGAGCAGGAAGCCCCTGTCCCCTTCCTCCCTCAGACCCAGGGGCCTGGACCCAACTTCTCACCGGCCCACTGCTGAGATCCGGGACTAAACAGTCACTCCTGGCTGCACCCACCCCTCCGAGAAACAGGAAGCCTCTTGGGGAAGTCCCCACCCCAAATGAAGGACGGGTTTAGCTCTTTCATAGGGCCTCACCCTCCCCAAGTCCCTAAGCAAGGGGGGACCAGCGGGGGTGTTACCAAATTATTATGGCATATTTAAGCTCTGAAAACACGAGGTATTATTTCCTGGGGGTGGGACTCAGTTCCCTCATGGGTTCACGTGCACAGGCTGATTTGGAGAGTTTCTGTCAAAACCCCGGAGATGGTAGAGAGATGCACAGTGGTGGGACACGGTGGTGGCACTAAGACGGGAAGAGCAGACCCAAGAAGGCAGTTAAAGCAGGAGCGAGGCGGAGGGGACACGGGGATCCCCAGAGACAGGGATGCAGACTTGAACTGAGCCTGAGGTCTCAGGATGAGGGAGGCCCAGCGGCCACCTAAGGCGCAGAGGAGCTGCAGCGGGTTGAAGACGCAGGGGCCAGGGAGGGAGGAAAACAGCTTTGGGGGAGGGCTGGATGTGGAGTGTGGGGTTCACAGAGAGTGAAGCTCGCGGGGCGCGAGCTTAGGCGTGGTGGCGCGCACCTTTAACTTTAACCTCTGCGATCGGGAGGCAGAGGCATGTCTGTGGGTTCGAGGCCAGCCAGGGACCTTGTCTCACACTAAGGAGAGAGAGAGAAAAGGAAGAGGAAGGGCCAGGGCAGGAGCTGGGCAGCAGCAGGGCAGGAGGCAGCGAAGCCGGACAAAAGCGAAGGGGAGCCGGGCGGGGCGGGCGGGGCCGCACCCGCGGGGAAAGGAGGAGCCGCGCGGGCGAGCGAGAAGGGGAAGGAAGCCGAGGTGCCGGGCGGGCACGGGGCGCCGGCAGGAAGCGGGGAGGGGCGGCGGGCGGGGGCTCCGGAAAAACGCCCCGACTTCCTGCCCGCTGGAGCCAGGAAGCCGGAGCCGGGACGCCGGGCCCGGATCGCCGAGCCCGACCCCGGACGCCCCGCCGGTCACCTCCCCGTCCCCGCGCGGACACCAGGTACATCGTCCCTGGCCCCGCCCGGCCTCCTCCCCCCTCGGCCGCCGGGGAAGCGGGAGGAGCAGGGCGGGGCCCCGGCGCCGAGGGCCTCCGGGAGTGGGGGCGGGGGCGGCAGTGAGCCCGCAACCTCCCTGCCTCGGACCTCAGCTTTCTCATCTGTCAAAGTTAGCAAAGAGAAAACCCGGCGTGGTGCGCACGCCTGTCATCCCTGAACTTGGGAAGACAGAGGCAGGAGTATTGCCGTGAGTTCGAGGCCAGCCTGGGCAACCTAGCATGCATGACCCTGCCTCAAAAGCAAAATCAACCAAGAATGAGAGACAGACGGACAGAGAACATTTGTGGAGTGCATACTGGGTAGAGATGAACTAGGTTGGGATCAGACTGCCCACTGTTCAGCTCAGCTCAGAACGATAACGCCCATTTACCAGTGGGGAAACTGAGGCTCAGGGAGTCGGACCTCCTCATCGTAGGGACCAGGGATACTAGGTTAGAGGTACCTGAGGTAAACAGTAGTATCTCAGCGGGCCGTTATGAAGCCGAGAGTTAGAGCGTTGAAAACGTCTCAGAAGGCTTTTTTCCTTTTTCCTTTCCCCTGGATTATTAATTATACTCTGGGAGATGGCTGTAGGGGACAGAACCAGAAACTTCTCCACTCTGAACAGATGGGAAGACTGAGGCCTAAAGAGAAGTCATTGCTTTTGGCAGGGGAGAAAGATACTCTGGAGCGCATGGGTGATTTTTTGTTTTTATTTTGTTTTCCCTTTCAAATTGCAGCGGGAGGAGCTGACAGGGGTGGCAGACGGAGTCGGGACGCAGGCGTTGGCAGTTTAACAGGTCCAGGTCGGGGAGGGAGACAAGGTGGGAGGAGGTGGCGAAGGTAGATACTTTGGAACCGTCCACCGCTCCGCTCCCGCCAGGGGGCGGGCCCGGGCCCTAGCCCCGGAGAGTGACAGGAGCAGTCGAGACGCGGAAACGCGGGCCCTCCAACACAGGCCAGAGTGGCCCGACCGGGCCAGCGTGGCGCCGCGGAGAGCTAGAGCGGCCGGCAGGAGGAGTGGAGTTGCCGAGGCCGGAGAGCGGCGGGAGGCGGGCTAGAGCAGCCAGAGGGAGGAGTGGAGCTGGGCGCCAAGGCGGCCTCTGGCTGGGCTAGAGCGACTCTGCGGCGCGGGTGGGGGAGCCTTGAGCTCGGGCGCGGAGGCTTCGGATCCAGAGGCTGCAGTGGCTTCTCATCCCATCCGACAGGTGAGGTCCGCAGCCTTGGCTGCCGTCAAACCTGACCCCGCGCGTCTTCCCTGCCGTCCACACTGCCACAGTCGCCGTAGTACTGAGCGCCCACGTAGATCAGCCACGTTCCTTGTAAGATTTAGGGCTGGTGAAGACCCGCCACGTTACACAGGTTATGAGAGCTTTCATACTTTCCAGGTTTCAGGAAGCCATTCAGGGAAAGCCGGTTTTTAATAAACATGGGCTTATCATGGATCAAACCGGGGCCCTCCAGAACCCACCACACACCCCTGTGGAGGTCCCATAAACCGTTAGGTTCCTCTTTAGAATCAGCATCTATCTGGGTTCCTGAGGCCCACTGTATCAAATAGAACCTGGGGTCATGCATATTCCAGGAGCCTCTTTTAGGTTTTTCTAGGCTCCTAGAGGTTCTTGGAGACCTGAATAATCCAGTCTAAATGCTTATGGACCCGGGCCCTTACAACCCAGGCGCCCTTGTGTGCTCACTCCTCCAGTAAGACCTCCACTGCGTAAACCTAAACCTGCCTAACTCCCCCACTCCATCTGCCAGAGCCTCAAGTGCAAAGTGCGCCATCTGCTGGACTACGAAGTAGACTTTGTCATTTGTTTATGGAGCCCCATTTTGCCAGCTTTACCTATATCCTAATATTCCTACCCTCCTGGTCTAAGCCCAGACTTCTGGAGCTGCTGAGCCCATCCTGGGTGACAGCTGAGGTCACAGCAGCCACATGACTTTCCCAGACACCGTTAGACCCGAAGTGTCTCAGAGCATTGATGCAGACTTTAGCATCCTAAGGGTGATTTCTGTGTGTGTGTGTGTGTGTGTGTGTGTGTGTGTGTGTGTGTGTGTGTACTGGATGTTTAAACTGTGGAACCAGACTGCCTGAATCTGAATCCTGGCTTTTTCCCTTATAAGCCATGCCTCAATTTCCCCCTCTGTAAAATGGCAATAAGAATAATAGTGACCCCCAGATAAAAGAAATGGAAATAATGCTGGCCTCATTGGGTCCGTAAGAGGATTAAACGAGTTAACACCAGTAGACAGAGCCTGAGCCCTGTGTAGAACCTAGGTGTGTGTGTGTGTGTGTGTGTGTGTGTGTGTGTGTGTGTGTATACACACGCACACTTTGCTGTGTTTGGTACATTCTGAGAACACCTTAGATATCAGCTATTCCATGCTATTGAGATGAGGAACGGAGATAATGCATGTTAATTGTGAGAATCAGGGTCTTGCAGTGAACATTTGCTCAAATTGTGGACCTTCTTTGGGTTCACTTTTTGGGAGTGAATTAATAAAGGCATTTCAAAAAGACTTAGGTATGAGAGGTAAGGGACCATTTGAAAGACACTTGTGAGAGCTAGGCGGTGGCACACATCTTTCTTTGATCCCAGCGCTGGGGAGGCAGAGCAGGAGGATGTCTGTGAGTTCAAGGCCAAACTGGTCTACAAAGCAAGTTCCAGGGCTATGCAGAGAAACCTTGTCTCAGAAAAGGAGGAAGGAAGGAAGGTTTAGTCTTTCTGGCTTGCTGTTTGGTGCTGCCTCGGGTAGAACTCAAGGCTTCTCAATGCCAAACAAGCATTTTGTCATTGAGCTGCACCCTGAAACCCTCCTGGGCCCCTTTGGGATCTCTCAGTTGGACATACTTACTGCTAAGTGGTGTAAGTGTGAGAGTTCCAAGTCTGTGCTCATGGCTTTTAGCTCAGAAGGTCTAGCTGGCAAGGGTAGTCTTTGACGCATCACCGTTTCTCAGGGGGATGAGCATAGCATGGATGCTGGTAGCTGGGGAGGTAATGGACTCGATGGAGATGGACATAGTGCTCCACACCTATAACACCAGAACTTGAGAGGCCAAGACAGGACGATGGCCTCAAGTCTGAAGCCCGTCTTCAGAGTGAGATCCCTTCTTGAGGAAGGAAAAGGGAAACAAAAAAAAAAAAAAAAAAAAACACTAATATATGCCTGGAACAAGTCTTGAGTGCTACATGAGTTTAGTTTTAGCTCTCATAATAATTACTATTTGCTGTCTTGGTTTGCAAGTTTGTTTATTAAACACTCAACAGATCTTGAAATGACCCAAGCTTTTATGGTGAACAGATACAGTTTCTGAGAATACAAATGATGCCTGCTTGGGTGAGCCCCCAGGATAATTGCTGGGCACTCCAGGAAGCATCACTGCTCAGATATCACAATCACAGCTACTGCTTATTGAGTGCTAGGGAGGAGCCTCATGGAAGCCGGAGAAGGGTGGATCTCAGGCAGCCAGAGTTATAAATAGCTTTAGGGTGTGGGGACCCGCCCCCTCCCCCCCTCGGGTCCACCCCACCCCACCCGTCTTCCCACCGTTCCTTCCGTTCCTTCCCTCCTGACACTGATCCACACAGCATTAGTCAGATCAATTAGCGTGTAGAAAATGCCACTGGAAGGACCTGGGGAGAAGACAGAGATGGGCAGACGCGGATGGAGAAGGATGAGGCAGCAGTATGAGGCCGGACTGGACGCCACCAGCTGTGGAAGGACAGCTGTGCTGAGATGGGGGAGGAGCCGCAGGGAGTCAGAGCAGGGCGGCAGAAATGGGACGGATGGATGGGCCAGGTCTGGGAGGAGAGGGCCACTACCCCATCGGATTGAAGGGGACATGCACGTGCCTGACAGTGGGCTGTTGGGGCCCACCACCCCCCATCGTTTTTTGTGGAACCACAGTGGGTGGGAACCTTAGGGAACCCCTGGGCTCAAAAAGAGCTCCAGGGGACCTGACAGAGAAGGACTCAAGTTTTGTTTTCTTGTATAGAGGGAGTTGGAGGTTGGGGGTTCACCGTTGTCATTTCCTGTCACAGGAAATGGGGCTGGTGGGTTCAGAGGCGACATCCTGGCCCAGGCCCGCCACAGATCAGAGGATAGTCCCATTTCCCCCCCACACACACACACACTCTTCCTACACCTTCCCTAAGATTTGCTCCATTAATTTTGCTTGTCCCAAAGTCCTGCCCCCTTAGGGACTAGCCAGCCCCCTGGGTCCCTGGTCCTTCCTTCATTAGTGACCCAAAGTAATGACTTACTCAGAGCCACAGCCCACCCCAGCACACACACACACACACACACACACACACACACACACTCACACACACACACACACACACACACTCTGCCCTTGGTCTCCCCGCCTCTGCTGGCCTGTGAAGGGTTCTTTGTGGCCACACAGAGGCTCCATTGAGTTAAGGCAGCTGGGGGGGGGGCTGTTTACTCACCTTCCGCACCTGGGCCAGGAATCTCTGAGTAACTGCCCAGCCTCAGGCACTTCCTCCCGCCCCCTAACCGCTGCTCCTCCTCTCCGCAGCCCTGTGGAGTCCCGGAGATGGGAGAAGTCGCTGGAGGGGCGGTGAGTACCTACCCAGAGGAGAGCTGAGCTAAGGTGAGGGGGCTCTGCTGCTCTGTGAGGTGGGGCGCTCTGAGGATTGAAGTCCTGTCCCCCCCTTGCAGGCCCCTGGGCCTCCCCGGCCTGGTGTGATACCCATTAGCATCATTGGTGCTGAGGATGAGGACTTTGAGAACGAGCTGGAGGCGGTGAGCAGGGTAGGGTGAGAAAGTGTCCACGGGCCCGTTTCTCCAGCCTTTGATGTGTCCTCTCCCTGCTCCTCTGCCCTCCTGTCTTCCTCCTAGTGCCTTCCTTATCTTCCCACCCCACAGCGAGTGTCACCATCGTCTTCAACTCCCACCCTTCTTAGTCTAGCCTCGGCTTTTCACTAACCCCCAATGTGACTACCCTGTCTTCTCAATAACTCCCGTCCCTTCTTCCTAGCTTCCTGCCCCTACTGTCGGGGTTGTAGCATAGCCATGAGTACCCCACTTCCCAGGATCTTCCCTATCTTGGAGCCACTGAGAGGTGCCAGGGACGGGGTAGGACAAGCCTAAGACGCCTCTTCTTTCCTGTGGCACTCAGCTACCTTATCTTCACCCCCACCCCCACCCCCACCCCCAGAACTCGGAAGATCAAAACAGCCAGTTCCAGAGCCTGGAGCAGGTAAAGCGACGCCCGGCCCATCTCATGGCCCTCCTGCAGCATGTGGCCCTGCAGTTCGAGCCAGGACCCCTGGTAAGGGTACAGGGTGAGGTGTGGGGGACAGAAGAAGAATGGGGTCCAGCAGACCAGTGAAGGTCAGCCAAGAGGCTCCGGAAAATCCAGAACACAGCATGAGTCTGAGAAATAGGACCACAGACAAGATGGAGCAAGCAGGCCCACGATCTTGACAGACTTGCAGATGTCTCCCACTGAGCCTCAGCAGTGACCCAGGCTGGGTACACGCAGTAGGAGTCAGTGGGCCCCAACATCCTGGCCGAAGCCACCTCTTGTCCCCTTCCAGGCCTGTCCAGCATCTCCAACTGGTTACTCTGCCACTCACCCAGGGAGCCCGTCAGGCATTCAGAATTTGGTGTCATTTGTCACCAGATACCCAGGCAAATTCCATGTGGTTGCTAACCTAGAAACTTCCTGAGCCTGGTGTGACACCTGTGATTCTAGCATGTGGAAGGCTGAGGCAGGAGGATTGCCACATTCACAGCCAGCTGCGGCAAGACAGACCTGGCATCAAATACAAGAAACTTCCAGGGCCAGGCAGAAGATACTGAGGGTTGCAGATATAAAACCCTGAGTTCACAAACACCTATAGAGTAGAAAAGCTCAGCTCTTAGCAAGAAGCCACAGCACTGGTGAGGTGTGTGCGGGGTAAGGGGCTATTAGCTGGGGAGCGGGAGAGGTCAGGTCCTTTCCTAAGAAGACTCGATAGCACCCAGCACGAGCCACTTGCCAGGGGATGGCCTAGGGCACTGTACTGCATGAAGATGCACCATGGCTCCCCCAGAAAACCAGGAGACTGAAAAGAAGTCATGGGTTGGGACAGCCAGGGTCGGAAAGAGGGGGCATGCTGGCTGTAGCTCATGGCTAGCAGGCCCAAACATAGTGGTCTGGGCCTGCAACAGAAGAGAGAAGGATCAAGAGCTCAAGGCCAAGCTGGAGAGATGGCTCAGTGGTTAAGAGCACTGGCAGCCCTTCCAGAGGACCGGGGTTCAATTCCCAGCACCCTCACAGCAGCTTACGCCTGTCTGTAACTCCAGCTCCAAGGGACCTGACACCCTCACATAAAATAAGATTTTTTTAAAAACCAAGAGTTAAGGTCATCCTCAGCTGCGTAGTAAGTCTGAGGCCAGCCTGGGCTACATGAGACTGTGTGACCTGCAAGGCTGGGAATTGTTGTCCTGACACCAAGGCACATGGATGGTATCTGCTGCCTGAGCTTTGGGGTTTCCAGATCCCAGGAGTTTCTGATCCTAGACCTTACTTAACTGAAGGGCTGTGCTAACCTCTCTGTCCCACTGACGTGGAAACTGAAGTAACCCAGAAGGAGGCTTCTGGTGTTGTGAGAGTTGTCTTTATACAGCTTCTGCACTCTGCTATATTTTGGGGGTGGGGATGAGGAGAACAGACATAGATCTGTTGAAACCAATAAATGTAAAATGTTCTGCCTGTGCCGGAGCGAGTCCTCAGGCACACGTAAGGACATGGCACCTGCCAGGCGGCAGCTGTGGGAGCCCACACAGGCAGAATCCTTCTGCATTTCCAGGGCTGCCCATCCAAGCCTGGCACACTGGCCACCTCAGGAGATGCCTGGCGTGCATGAGTGAGGCCCACAGGCCCTCATGGCACGTGGTGTGAGCACACAGAGATCAGAACCCTCTGCATCCCAGGCAGACTGCTCATGGAATTTATAGACAGTCAGAGACCAGCTGCCTGCCTTTGAGTCCAACTTTACCATGTAACATTGAACAGGCGTATTTCTTCATTGTTAACCCGGGCCTTAGCCGTGCTAGGCAAGCAGTCTACCACTAAGCTACATCCCAAGCCCTCATTATTTCTGCTTTAATTTTTAATGTATTATGTGGTGTATATATGTGTTCATGTGGGCATGTGCATGTGTGTGTACACGTGTGTTATGTGTAGAGGCCAGTGGTCAACTTCGGGTGTCTTGATCTCTCAGTACCTTATTTTCTTTCTCCTTTATAAATTATATTCTTAATTTTGTTTTGTTTGGTTTTTGTTAGTTTGTTTTGTTTTGTTTTTTGTTTTTGCAGACAGGGTTTCTCTGTATTGCTTTGGAGCCTGTCCTGGAACTCGCTCTGTAGACCAGGCTGGACTCAAACTCACAGAGATCCCCCTGCTTCTGCCTCCCTAGTGCTGGGGTTAAAGGCATGCGCTACCAACACCCAGCCTTATTTGTTTTGTTTTTGAGACAGGGTCTTTCTGTTATATAGTTCTGACTGTTCTGGAACTCACTATGTAGGTCAGGCTGGCCTTGGACTTACTGAGATCCCCTTGCCTCTGCCTCCCAAGGTGTGTGCCACCACACTCAGCTCGTTTAACTTTGTGTATGGACATGTGTGAGGGTACATGCATGCTGTGGCATATGTGTGGAGGTCAGAGGACAATTTCCGGGAGTCACTTCTGTCTTCCTGTGTAGTTCCCAGGGATTGATCTCCACTGGTCAGGCTTGATAGTAGGCACCACTGAGCCACCGTTGGTGGCTACATTATTTTTGAGACAGGGTCTCATGATCAGGGAGCTCATTTGTGTGGCAAGGCTGCCGAACCACGTGCTCTGGGGACCTACCCTCAGAGTTTCCAGGCACAGTCTGCCAGGTTTGGTTTTGACATGGGAACTAGAGCTGCCAACTTGGGTGCTCATGATGTCCATGATGCCTGTGCTTTCCTCCCGAACCCTCCCTGTAGCCCCTCCTGTGGCTTGCTCAAGGCGGTCTAGTATGGAACCAGGCTGGCCTTGAACTTGCAGTGGTCCTCCTGCTCCCGCTTTCAGAACGCAGGGATGCACCAGCAATGCTGGCGTTACCTGGTATTTTGAGATTGGAGTTGGTAGTGCTTGGTACCGTTTGGTAGTATTGTTTTGGTTTTTTGAGACAGGGACCTTGAACTCCTAGTTTCTCTTGCCTAAACTCTCGAGGCTGGGATTGCAGGCCTGTGCCAACACGCTCAGCTTTGAACTCCCATTTTTCTACATTATTATTATTATTATTATTATTATAATTATTATTATTATTATTAGCAGGTGAGGTCTGTAGCCTAGCCCAACCTCATACTCACTGTTGTTCAAGGATGACCTCGAACTCCTAATCCTCTTGCTTCTACTTGGAAATTAGGATTATAATCACACACCACCATACCTGGGCTCAGTGTTCTCTACAAAATGGTAATAGTGATAGTCTCTGATGGTGCAGCTTCCTGAATGTGTATGAATGGCTCAGAATGGCCGCTGGGTCACCCCGGGTCCTCAGAACAGCTAGTAGTGAGAATTGGGAAGGAAGAAGGGAGTCTTCAGAGCGGTGACCCTGGGGAGTTGGCAAGGGACACAGGCCTGGGCAGTTGGGGTAGAGGTCAGGGTGTGCTTTGTAGGTAGGGGAGGTCATGTTGGGACCAGGGAAGAGTTATAGTCTGTGTGTTCCCAGCTCTGCTGCCTGCATGCGGACATGCTGACCTCACTGGGCCCCAAAGAAGCCAAGAAGGCCTTCCTCGACTTCTACCACAGCTTCCTGGAGAAGACCGCGGTGAGACATACCTTCCCGCCGCCCCGCCCCTCACCCCATTTCAGCTCCGGAGAGTCACCATGTGCCTCCCATGTCCACCTGTGGAGGTGACTGCCAACCCTGGCCCTCCCCTCCTGCCACTCACTCCTGTCTCCTAAGCAGGTTCTGCGGGTGCCCGTCCCTCCCCACGTAGCTTTTGAACTTGGTAAGGAGAGGAGCCAGGGGCCTGGGGATAAGGGAGGGTCTCTGGCAAGGACGTGCCTCCCAGGGCATTCATTCTTGGTGGTGGCAGCCCAGGGAAACGTTGGAGCCCGTGGGCTGGTGGGGACAGGGATCCAGGAGAGCAGCCAGGCCCCCGGACACGGTCACGAGCCCTTGCCTCCGTGTCCGTAGACCGAACGCGGCCTGACCTCATCTCTGAGGATGTCCAGAGGAGGTTCATGCAAGAAGTAGTACAGAGCCAGCAGGCAGCTGTGAGCCGGCAGCTGGAGGACTTCCGCTCCAAGCGGCTCATGGGCATGACGCCCTGGGAGCAGGAGCTGAGCCTGCTGGAGCCCTGGATTGGGAAAGACCGAGGCAACTATGAGGCCCGGGAGCGGCACGTGGCCGAGCGGCTGCTCTCCCACCTGGAAGAGATGCAGTGAGTGGGGCTGGGAGCCTGGCCCGCCTAGTTTTCCGTACGCCTGACTCTGAGGACTTTGGGTCCCAGTGAGTCCGTGTTTGGGCCCTAGCACTGTGTCCTCTAGGATGGACCTTCCAAGGTCCTCCTCGGCCACTTCCCTTTCTTCTCCTCACCTGACAAAGACATGGTGGCCCAGAAGTGTGCCCTGGCAGACAGGATGCCAGGCTTCTGGTTTTATTGCAGATTTCTTTCTTCTCTCTGCAGACACACCATCTCTACAGATGAAGAAAAGAGGTGATGGCCGTGGAGAGATTGGGGGAAAGAAAGGCAGATGGTCTGGGCTGCGGGATGCTGTGCTTCCTGGTCGCCACCCTTTCCTCTGACCACAGGAAGTGGCTGAGGGGTGGTGGGAATGGTCACTGGGACCCTCACCTCACTGTCTCCTCCCCTCAGTGCCGCCGTGGTCGCGGCCATCAGCCTCTATATGCGCCACCTTGGGGTTCGGACCAAGAGTGGGGACAAGAAGTCAGGGAGGAACTTCTTCCGGAAAAAGGTGCTGAGGTCAAGTCTGGCCCTCTCCTCTCTGAGATGCCCCGGGGGAGGCATAGACCTGGAGTCCCTTTCCGCTTTGTTTGGAAATGTTAGCCTTCCCTTTCCTCCTCTTCCCACAGATGATGGGGAATCGGCGGTCAGACGAGCCCCCCAAGACGAAGAAAGGGTTTAGCAGTATCCTAGACCCTGCTCGCTGGAACCGGGGAGAGCCACCTGGTAAGAGGGCTAGCCTCAGCCCTAGCTACGGTCAGCCCCAGGCCACCCCGCTCACTGCCCTACTCTTTTCTTTCAGCTCCAGAGTTTCGACATCTAAAGGGCGAGGTTGATGGTAATGGACTTGTTTAGCTCTATGCTATGGGTATCTATGCTAGGTCTCAGGGAGGAGAGTGGGCTCTGGTCCCCTGGGTCTGGGAAGAAGACCCAGGTTCAGGGAGGGAGGGGCCTCTTGTGATAAGGAAGAAGGCTAAGAGCACAGTGTCTTGGTTCCCTTGGGACAGCACATAAGGCCAGAGCCTCTGCTTTCTCATTTTCCTCTCTCCCTTGCTGTCTCCCCAGGCGAGAAGCCAGGCTCCACAGACCGGAAGGGAGGCCTGGGTATGCCTTCTCGGGACAGGACCGTTGGGACTCCTGGGCAGGACAACTCAGGGATCTCTCTGCACCCTCTGTCTGTGGACAGCCCCGACCACCGGGAACCTGGTGAGCATTTCTGAGTTGGGACAGGAATGCCACCAGCCCCTCAGCCGTCACTCAGATGAGATGGAAGCTGTTGTCCCCATTGGGATCTCTCCTTCGTCCTTAGCATCTTTGTCCAGCTGGTCAGCAGCAGTGATTGCCCCCTGCCTCAGTTTACCCATTCCACAGCTTTCTTCTTGGGTCCCGATCTCTGTCCTAGTGCTGTCTCCTCAGCCCTGAGCTAGGTTTCTTTTAGGGTTTGTGTTTTGTTTCTTAGCACTGGGCATTGGAAGTCTTCCCTTACACCTGCTAGGCAAGCTCCCTGCCACCGAGCCTCACCTCTACCCCTCACTGGTGGGTCTTAGGCAAGCTCCCTGCCACTGAGCCTCACCCCTACCTCACTGGTGGGTCTTAGGCAAGTGCTGTGCCAGTGAGTTGTATTCCTCCTAACCCCACAATCAGACTGTCTCTATCAGTCCCTGGGTTTCATTTTCTAGAACCTGAGAGAGGCTAGTCCCCCTCCAGATGAAGTTCGTGTCCTCTTGGGTAGTAAACCTCAAAGCCCCATGAATTTAGTGTCTCCTCCCCAGGGCTGCAGGTCCCTTATCTAACCCTTAGATCCCAGAAGATTGTCCAGCCTGGGTTCAAATCCCTCCTGCGGCTTATTGTGTGGTATTCGCCTCTCCGTGGGTCCCCTCCTGCCTCTGGTGGAGCCGCATTCTAGTGGGGTGGCTTACTCAGAGGACACCCTAGTTCTGTGCCAACTCCCCGCTTCTGGCTCTCGCCCTGTTCAGCGTTGGTCAAGAACGTTTCTGTCGTCTCATATTGAGTGCTGAGTGAACGGGTGGTAGCTGCTAGGCCTGAGTGCCTGCCAGCCCTCCCCCGTGCAGTCGGGGAGACCCAGCTCACCACGGCAGAGGCTTTCCAACCAGCTCGGCTCCCCCTCCTCCCGCAGGTGTGGATCCCCCCCAGGAGCTGGGGGACACGCTCCCACAGGGCCCCACAAGCCTGGAGGCCCTGACAGCCCCGGAGAGCACCGAGGAGAGCGTGGAGACAGAGAGGTGCCTGCCTGTGGTGCGGGGCTGGGCTGCCTGGGCTTGCTGCTGCAGTTTGCCTGCTGGCCCCTCCCTCTCCCTCTCCCTCTCCATCCTGCTTTCTCCTCCCTCTCTTCCCACTCTCCTCCTCCTCCCTTGTTCTCGTTGCTCCCCCTCTTCTCTCTCTCCTCCTCTTCCACCTTCTCTCTGGCCAGGCTCCCCTCCCCCTCCCCTCCCTCCTCCCCTCCCCCTCCCCCTCCCCAGCCGCTCTTCACTCTCCATCCTCTCCCTCTTCTCAGTAAGCTCTGCCTCCCTCAGCCCTGCTCCTGGTGTGCCATGCCCCCTGGTGCTCCGTGCTGTGTCCTGGGGGCCTTGTCCCCCTCACAGTTGGGGGGCAGGCTCTGCCCCTTGCCCGTCCTTGTGCGCTGCTTTGGGGGCCCCTTGGTGGGGATGGGGAGCTGGGTTGGGCACACTTGGTCCACCTCTGACCCTGTGCCCTCTCTCCCCAGAAGGTGGAAGAGGTGGGTGCCTGGGCCCTGGGTGGGGGGAGGGCCAGCCCTCCCCCGTCTCTCGCAGCCCCTCCCCCTCCCCATGGCCACCTCCTCCCCTTCACCCCCTGTGAGGGGAGGGGTGGGTAGGTATGTCACCCTCCCGATTGAGCTAAGTATGGAACTCCCTCCTCCTTGTCCCTCTTCCCTACCCCCTCCTCAGGGACGGGAGGGGTCAGTCCTTTTGGCCACAGTGGGTTTCCATCCCCTACTGTGTTTCAGTCCCCTTCCCTCCCAGCCCCAGGTCCCTCCCCAAGTCCCACTACTTCTGACTCTCTCTTCTCTCTCCTGTTGCTTGTTTCTTCCCTGTCCTGGTTTGTCCCTGCCCCTGCCCCTGTCCTGGTCTGTCCCTGCCCCTGCCCCTGTCCTGGTCTGTCCCTGTCTCTGTCCCTGTCCTGGTCTGCCCCTGTCCCTGTCCTGGTCTATCCTGTCCCTGTCCTGGTCTGTCCTGTCCCTGTCCTGGTCTGTCTCTGTCCCTGTCCCTGTCCCTGTCCTGGTCTGTCTCTGTCCCTGTCCCTGTCCCTGTCCTGGTCTGTCCCTGTCCCTGTCCTGGTCTGTCCCTGTCCCTATCCCTGTCCTGGTCTGTCCCTGCCCCTGTCCCTGTCCTGGTCTGTCCTGTCCCTGGCCCTGTCCTGGTCTGTCCTGTCCTGGTCTGTCTTGGTCTGTCCTGTCCCTGTCCCTGTCCTGGTCTGTCCTGGCCTCTGCCTGACTCTGTCCTTGGCCTCGGGGTCCAGGCTATCAGGGCGTCTGGGGCGCTCAGAGAGCCTGCGGGTGAGTGACCGCCGCCGGCCTTCCCGGGGCAGCCTCGGGGCTAAGGGCCGGGGTGGGGGCCGCTCCCGGAGCGACGTGGACATGGACCCCGGCTCTGCCACGGCCGTGCTTGGCCCTACCCGACGAGCCACGTACGTCACATCCCCCTCATTAACTGAGGAAGCCTAGAGAGTTGGGAGGCAGTGGGTTGATGCTAGACTCTCAAGGAAATAGACAGCCGATATTTGAGGGCCACTAGGACAGCACAGGCCACTGAGGAGTTGGGAGGTGGGACACTGCTGTCTAGAGATTGATTGGTCCATGCCATGGGCCACCCGGAGGCGTCTAATGTTGAGGACACGGGGGTTGTAACTGAGGAGCTCTGTGGTTGGGGTGCTCCAGGCTGGGGTCTAACGAGACCTCTGTCCACAGCCCAGAGCCTGGAGATGATGGGGAGCCAGGGCGGTCGGGCCTGGAACTGGAGCCAGAAGAACCTCCAGGCTGGAGGGAACTCGTGCCCCAAGACACCCTGCTCAGCCTGCCCAAAAGCCAAGTGAAGCGGCAAGAGGTCATCAGCGGTGAGTGATACCCCTGGCTCCGGAAGCAGCCGGGATGCCATGCTGGCTGAGGCAGAGACAGGAGTGTGAGAGCGGCAGCCGCCAACAGACCACAGCTGGATGCACAGCTGTGCAAGAGACTCAGTCAAAGCCAAGACCGCTGCAGAGCCAAGCTTCCAGACACAGTGCTGACATCAGGGGCCAGACACAGCCACCGTGCCCTCTGGGGATGGCCTGGGGAGGGTCAGGAGGCCAAAGGGAAAGACGTCAAAGACGTCGGAAGCTCAAGGCCATGAGGTGACCTAGTGGGTAAAAGGCATCAGGCTCTACCCACATGCTGGGAGAGAGCTACCTCCACAGGCTATCCTGACCATCGTATGCACGTGTGCACACATATTCTGTGTGCATGTGTTCTATACGTGCGGTTTTTTAGACAGGGTCTCTCTGTGTAGCCCTGGCTGACCTGGAACTTACTGTAGACCAGGCTGGCCTCAAACTCACAGAGATCCATCTGTCTCTGCCTCCTGAGCACTAGGATTAAAGGCGTGGGCCACTATGAGGGTGCTGGGAATTGAACTCAGGACCTCTGGAAGAACCAGTGCTCTTAACCTCTGAGCCATCTCTGCAGCCCCTCAACTTTTTTATTTCTAACCGCATTTGTTTATTTTTATGTGTGTGTGGTGTTTTGTGTGCAGGTGGGTGCTTGGGGCCCTTGGTTCCTCAGGCTACAGTTATAGATGGTCGAGCTGCCTGAGGGCGGGGATCTGGTCCTCTGCCGGAGGCCCCAGTGCGCTCAGCTGTGGCCATTGCTCCAGCCCTCCGCTGTGTGCGCTTTTGTTCCTTCGTTTGTTTTAATGGAGTCTCATACAGGCCAGGCTGGTTCCCAGTTTCCTATGTAACTCAGGGTGGCCTTGAACCCCTGATTCTCCTGTCTCAACCTCCCAAACGCTGGGATTACAGTTGGGTGCCACCAGGCCTGGCTCTGACTTTTGTTTTGTGAGACAGGGTCTCTCACACTGTAGCCCAGGCTGGCCTGGTACTCAGGACACTTTGCCCTAGCCTCCTGAGTAGCTGGGCCTACAGGACTATACCATTAGACGTGGCTTAGCTGTGGAGCTCTTAAAGTGTGGCGGCCACAGCCGAGAACTGCGCTTTGTGGTTCATTTACATCTTTTTAGCTGAAAAATGGAAGCCGCAGCAGGTGTCTGGTGACCACCCCATTGTACGACTGCCTCTCACCGGGCAAGTGCAGCATTGAGAACAGCAAGGCGGCGATGTGTACCTGCAGCCCAGCACTTGAGGGAGAGAGGCAGGAGAGGCAGGAGTTGTAGGTAACGCTCAGCTACAAAGCCAGTTGAAGACCAGACGAGGTTTCAGGAACACCCTCCTTTCTCACCACCTTTCTCTCACACACACACACACCGCGCACACACACACACACACACACACAGAGGCTCTCTTTCACACACACACACTCTCAAAGTCACACTCACTCACACACGCACACTCTCACAACACTCACACATTCACATACACTCTCTTACACACACTCACAGACACACACTCACACTCTAACACACTCATACTCACAATTCTCACACTCACACTCACTCACACACACACACTCACAGATACAGTCACACACACTCTTTCACACACACACACACCCATGCACACAGACACACACACTCACATTCAGACACACAGTCTCACAGACACATGTACACACTCTCACACTGTCGCACTCACACCCCCTCACACATTCTCACACTCTCACATTCACAGACACACACTCTCACACACTCACATTCACATTCTCACACACACACTCTCACACACTTTCTCACACACACACACTCACACACACATTCTCACACATTCACAGACACACACTCTCACTCACACACTCACATTCTCTCACACACACTCACACACTCTTGCACACACACACTCTCACACACATACACACTGATCATCATCACACAGTACATTTAGTCTCAGCAGACTTCGTGTGCCCCTGAAACTCAGAGACCCCCCCGTGGCTGGTTTGTGGTGGAGGAGGGAGGGTCGTCCCCAGGACCTGAAGCTGCCAGCCTGTGCTAGACATCTGTGTTCCCAACACCCAGGGGGCTGAGGTAAAAGGTATTGGAGTCCCAGGCCAGCCTGAGCCGGGTGAGACCCTGTCAGTAGGTAGAAAGGTGTGTGTGTGTGTGTGTGTGTGTGTGTGTGTGTGTGTGTGTGTCTGTGTCTGTGTCTGTGTCTGTGTGTGTGTCTCAGTCCTCAGACTGACTCCACCTCTGGAGGTTCCTCGACCCCTCCATTCTGTTGCCTGCCTTAGAACCTTCCCCTAGAGTTTGCATCCTCCCTAATGATGCTTCCTGTTTTGGGCCTGCAGAGCTGCTGGTGACGGAGGCAGCTCACGTGCGCATGCTACGGGTACTCCACGACCTCTTCTACCAGCCCATGGCGGATGGGGGCTTCTTCCCTCTGGAAGAACTGCAGAACATCTTCCCCAGCTTGGACGAGCTCATCGAGGTGCACTGTGAGTGCCAGCCACAGCCCCCTCCTGTCCAGATGCTGCCCTCAGCTCCCTCCTTCCAGGCCTCTGTTGAGTCCTTGCTGCAGTCAGTCTCTGGCCTACTCCTACAGATCACTCACACACACGCACGCACACACGCACATACACGCACACACACACGCACGCACACACGCATGCACATGCACACACGCACTACTACAGATCACTCACACACGTGCACGCACGCACACGCACACACACGCACACACACGCACACACACGCACACACTACTACAGATCACTCACGCGCACACACATGCACTCACACGCGCACACACACTACTACAGATCACTCACGCGCGCGCACACACACTACTCCTACAGATCACTCACACACACACACTACTACAGATCACTCACACACACACACACACACACACACTACTACAGATCACTCACACACACGCGCGCGCACACGCACACACACGCGCACACGCACACACACGCACGCGCACACGCACGCACACGCACGCACACACACTGAACAAGCGCGTGACACGTGTATGCCAGCTCACCAGACGCCCAGCTGCCTCCTGGGCCAGCAGCAACTCCAGCCAGGCATTTCAGTCCCCTAGGCTTCAGCACAGCAAGCCCCTCCTGTGTCCCCTACAGCCCTGTTCCTCGATCGCTTGATGAAGCGGAGACAAGAGAGCGGCTACCTCATTGAGGAGATCGGCGATGTGCTACTGGCCCGGGTGAGGGGCCCTCGACACTTCTCCCCAGGTCCCCGAGAGGTCTGGGCCCCAGGCCTGCCCACTTGGGCTCCATCCCTGTGCAGGACTGGTTTGGACAGCCCTCCTGAGACCTGCCCTTGCCTGACTCCCTGCAGTTCGATGGTGCTGAGGGCTCGTGGTTCCAGAAGATTTCCTCCCGCTTCTGCAGCCGCCAGTCATTTGCCTTAGAGCAGCTCAAAGTCAAGCAGCGCAAGGAGCCTCGGTTCTGTGCCTTCGTGCAGGTGGGGTGGGCCCCGAGCCCCAGGGAGGGATGCAGACACATCACACAAATGTCACGTATGAGGGGGGAAGGGCAGGAACCCCAGGGAGTGATGAACACACATCATATAAACATCACGTATGAGGGGGTGGGACAGGCACCCCTGGCAGTGATGAACACACATCATACAATCACCACGTATGAGGGGGGGTTAGAGCTGAATGCTGGAGTCTTAGGACAGAGGCTGTGGGCTTGGCCCTGGGCTACCCCAGTACTGCTCGCTCCCCAGGAAGCCGAGAGCCGCCCACGGTGCAGGCGCCTGCAGTTAAAGGACATGATCCCCACGGAGATGCAGCGGCTCACCAAGTACCCGCTCCTGCTGCAGAGCATTGGGCAGAACACAGGTACCCACCCGTCCCCCAGGCCTTCCTCAGGCCGGTGCCCTCGGCTCAGCCAGGGCATGCCGGGCGGGCGGGTGGGGCCTCATCTGACCTTGCCTGCAGAAGAGTCTGCGGAACGAGAGAAGGTGGAGCTCGCCGCCGATTGCTGCCGAGAGATTCTGCACCATGTCAACCAAGCTGTTCGTGACATGGAGGATCTGCTGGTGAGCCTGGGCGTGGCTCACCTGGGCCAGGGCGTGGCGGGGCCATACTTTATTTTCACCTCACTCAGAGGTCGGGCATAGCTTTTGCCCCCTCAGGGTCAGTGTCTGGGGGTCAGATCTGTCCCTCAGAAGCTGGCCTTGCTTCTCTGCTTCCTCGCCCACCTTGGCGTCCCTGAGTGGCAGCCCCTGTGACCCTCCCCTCTCTGCCCTAGCGGCTCAAGGATTACCAGCGGCGCCTGGACTTGACTCACCTGCGGCAGAGCAGCGACCCTATGCTGAGCGAGTTCAAGGTGAACCAGTCACCTTCCCCCTCAGCTCACCTTGGCCCTGCTGCAGCCCAGGGCACCCCTGTCCCCGCCGCCTTCCCGGTCGCCTGTCCATGGTGACCCCTCACCCCCTGGTCCTTGGCTGTCCTGCTTGCTGCCCCCTCCCTCCTGTGCCCTTCCTGCCACGTGGCTGACCATGGCTCCCTCCCACCCCAGAACCTGGACATCACTAAGAAGAAGTTGGTCCATGAAGGTCCACTGACATGGCGGGTAACGAAAGACAAGGCTGTAGGTGAGTGCTCCCTCCAGCCAGGGCAAGGTGGGGGGCAGGTCGGGGGTCATGGAGGTCAGGCGTGATCTTGCTGCGTCACCCAAAGAGGTCCACGTGCTATTGCTGGACGACCTGTTACTGCTGCTCCAGCGCCAGGACGAGAAGCTACTGCTGAAGTCACACAGCCGGACGCTCACACCCACGCCCGATGGCAAGACCATGCTGCGGCCTGTGCTCCGGCTCACCTCTGCCATGACCCGGGAGGTGGCCACTGGTGAGCTGGGGCAGGTCATCTGAGCAGAACTGCCCCATGAAGTAGAGAGTGGACCTCTCTAAGAGCCTCAGAGCCCACTCTGGGACAAGACTGAGAAAGGTCTAAGTGAGGCAGAAATGGGCGGGACTAAGTAAGGGTGGCCCCCACTGTTGTCCGTACTCAAGAGGCAAGGACCTCCAGTTTGAGGTCAGCCTGGTTAAAAACAGCCGGGCGGCGGCAGTGGTGGTGGCGCACGCCTTTAACTCCAGCACTTGGGAGGGAGGCAGGGGGATCTCTGAGTTCAAGGACAGCCAGGGCTACAGAGAAACCCTGTCTTAAGGAAGGAAAATAGAGGGAACTGCCTGCATTTACAGAGAAGCATAGTCTGCCCTGATGGAGATTTTTCACAATACTGGCTCCTGTTTAGGAGTTGTGGTACTTGGGACATGAGGCAGAACCTCAGGGCAGAGCTCAGCAAAGGCTGCTGAGGAGCTGTGCTAGGGCCCCTGATGGTAGCGACACTGGAGATCTCTGCAGGTCAAGGCAGCCTAGGCACTGTGGCTGGTGTGTATAAGTAGTAGCAGTACCCCACGCGCACGAGGGAGGGCACAGACTGGCAGCCTCGGCTCCAGGCCCCATCTCTCCCTCCCTATGCAGATCACAAAGCTTTCTATGTCATTTTCACCTGGGACCAGGAGGCCCAGATATATGAGCTGGTGGCACAGACATCGTCGGAGCGCAAGAAGTGAGTCCCCAGGGGTGGTGTGAAGGTGTGTCCTGCACGCACGCACGCATGCACGCACTCGTGGGCCTTAAGAATGCTGAATGCCTCTGATACTGGCCTGTCTCCCCAGCTGGTGTACCCTCATCACTGAGACCGCCGGATCCCTGAAGGTCCCTGCCCCAGCCTCCCGCCCTAAGCCCCGCCCCAGCCCGAGCAGGTAAGGGGCCAAGAAGAGAGCGGAGAGCCAGGGCATGGAGACCTTGTCCCTGTGCATCCCACAGCCCCAGCCCTGTGTGTGTGAGTGTGTGTGTGTGTGTGTGTGTGTGTGTGTGTGTGTGTGTATGTCTGTCTGTCTTTCTGTGTGTGTCTGTGTGAGTGTGTGTGTGTCTGTCTGTGTGTGTGTGTCTGTCTGTGTGTGTGTGTGTGTGTGAGTGTGTGTGTGTATGTGGTGTGTGTATGTGTGTGTCTGTGTGTGTGTCTGTATGTCTGTGTGTGTGTGTCTGTGTCTGTGTGTGAGTGTGTGTGTGTCTGTATGTGTGTCTGTGTGTGAGTGTGTGTGTGTCTTTCTGTGTGTGTATGTGGTGTGTGTGTGGTGTGTGTATGTGTGTGTCTGTCTGTGTGTGTGTCTGTGTGTGTGTGTGTGTGTGTTATGTGGTGTGTGTGTGGTGTGTGTATGTGTGTGTGTGTGTGTGTGTCTGTATGTCTGTGTGTGTGTGTGTGTGTGTGTGTGTGTGTCTGTGTGTGTGTGTACAGGCTCCGTCACTGCCCACCCCCTATCTCCAGGCCTCTGTCTCCTATTGTTCAGACCTCCTCCAGTTATTTGTCCCCTGGCCCCTGCCACTCCCTTGGGACCGGGATGTGGGGTCAGTCACTCCTCACTCCCCTCCCTAGCACCCGAGAACCCCTGCTCAGCAGCTCTGAGAATGGCACTGGAAGCCGAGAGATGCCTCCAACTGACAGTAAGTCCCAAGGTCACTGGCTTGGGGAGTGGGGGGTCACGGGAAACCAGGCAGGATCTGAGCGTTCCTTTGTCTGCCTACCCAGCCCGAACAGAGCGGATCCTCAGCGACCTCCTGCCCTTCTGCAGACCAGGCCCAGAGGGCCAACTTGCTGCCATAGCCCTTCAGAAAGGTAGGCCAGCTCTGCACCCGCCAGGCCCAGGAGCAAACGGTGCCTCTGTGTGAACGGGAGACAGGCTCTGTCTTTCAGACAACTCTGCCCGGCCGCACCATTGAGGGCGGCCCATGCCACTTGCTTCTTAAACTGCTCTCCCACCCTGGATGCTGAGCTCAGCTCGCCCGTCCTCAGGCACCCTGCCCCATTCTAACCCCTTTGAATGCTCCCTCCCTCATCCCTCGGCTCCAGCTGGCCCTGGTTTTCAGTCCTCCTTACATCCAGAACCCCAAGCCCCCTGCCTCTGTGACCCTGTCCCCCTTGCCTTGGCCAGTGCTGTCCCTGAAACAACTGTTGTTGCCTGCTGAGGAAGACGGCGGCGGACTGGGGCCTCCCCGGGATGGGGTGCCTGGTGGTGGTTCCCCAGGCCCAGTGCAGACTCAAGAGATTCAGGAAAGCCTGCTCAGCCTAGAGGAGGCTGTCAAGCAGCTGGAGGTATGCCTGGGGGCGGCACCTTGGGCCAGGTTGCAGAAGGAGGGCACCTCCCTCATCGCCCATCCTCTTCAGGAGTTGGAGGAAGAGTTTTGCCGACTGAGACCCCTCCTGTGTCAGCTTGGGGAAGCCCTGTCACCCAGTGTGGCTGCACCTGAGCGCTCTGTGCAGACTGGTGAGTTGGGGGCTGGGGCCAGGGTGCTGCCTGGGAGGGGCTGGCAGGGCGGGGGTGTGTGTGTGTGGGGGGGTGATACCCTGTCCCACTGTCCCTCCCTGCTTTGCTTGTCAACCCCTTCTCCCGTCTCTCCTTGTCTCCCTCTTGTAACCCTCAGGCCTTTCATGAAGAGAAGAGTGGGGGAGAGGATGTGAGGGACCCCACCCCACGGCTGCCACAGCATCTCACACCCCAGAGGTCTTGAGAGGGAGACTGGCCACACTCAAGAGGAGACCTGCCAGGGTCCCTGCCTCCCGCACTGGCCTCTGTCTTTCTCCCTCCTGCCTTCGCTTGGGGGACTCAGGGCTTCACCCCCAGAGTGCCACCACACCCCCACTTTTCAGGCCATCTCAGTATTGCCTATGAGGGGGCTACCCCTCCACCCCACCCCAAGTGCCTTTGCTCTGTTTTTATACCCTGGATGGAGGTTTATTTTTAATATATGTTATCTAAGGAGAGGTCTGTGTGTGTGAGGGCCGTGAGCCCACCCATGTCTGGCTCTGACCCGCGTCACCTCCGTGACTCTGGGCTCCCTCCAGGCTGCCCATCCATCCATTCACTTGTCCAACACTTTTATTTAGTACATGGTGGGTGGGGCACATGGGTGCCGTGTGAGGACAACCTGCGGGAGTCGGTTCTCCGTCTTGCATCCGGGCCCTGGGACCGAACTCAGGCTGTCGGGCTTGATGACAGCTCCTGTACCTTAATGCCTTGTCCCCATTCACATGTAAGAGTGATTACACACACACACACACACACACACACACACACACACACCACGGCATATATGAGGTGCTCCCTCCGTTTGGAGCCCCTTGCTCATCCAACATGCCAAGCGCCTACATCTCACACTCTGGTTCTTTTATTTTGTAGTAAACTCTGAAAGTGGCTGTGGGATTTCAAGGGGGGGCCAGTGGGGAGGCCCCTGGGTTCAAGGGGGGCCAGTGGGGAGGGGCCCCCCGGGCAGGGGCTGGGGGCGGGGTTATTGCTCTGAGCTCCCTGTCCCCAGGGGGACCCGTGTGGGAGGATTTCAAGAGAGGGCCAGCACTGGACTGGGGACACGGCCACACAAACACGCGGATCACAGCACATAAGAGGTTGGGGAGGCTGGGCGTCGTATTGCACTTTGAGAGTGGGGCCAGGTGGCTGTCCCCCTCAAACTGGAGCCTGGGGGGAGACTGGAGGCCATCGTGTCCCTTTCCACTCGGTGGAGAAGGTGTGACCTCCATTCAGGGTTTGGAGGAGGTGCCGAGGGCTGGTGCTAAGAGCAGACCAGAACACCCCGTCACCAGCACGGAATCCACCCTGCCTCTGCTCAGCTACCGCTCCCCCCTTTGCCTGACTTGGTCTTGGGGGACACATGTAGACCCTCATCGCCTTCGCTGTCAGAGCTGCAGCCACTGACGTCCGTGATCTCCAGCTCGGAGTCGCTGTCCTCTTTCCCACCCAGCGCAGCCTCGGGACCTCCAGGCCCCGGCACTGCCAGACGAGGGGCCACAGCCAGCCCGGCGGGGCGCTCAGGGCCCAGGCCTTCCCCTGACGCAGCAAGCAGGGGCGCAGCCATGGGGCCTCCCCCTGCCCCTGCAGAGGGCAAGTGGCCCAGGGAACCCAAAGGGTTAGGGTAGAAATGAGGTGGGTAGAGAGAGGGGGGCAGCTTGGGGAAGGGGCCCGTGAGGTATGGGTTAAAGTTCCAGGGGTACTCAGGGAAGGCGCGGCCGTAAGGACCCAACAGGCCTGGGGGCTTGGAGTAGCCGGTGGCACCTGGGGTGGGGGACACACAGAGAGACAGTCAGGGTGGCCCACAAGCCATTGGGGGCCTGCTTGCACGGTGGGCGTACCTCCTGCGTGCTCTTCCTGCCCTCCCCATGCCTCCCTCCTCTCCCCCACTTCACCTCCATTTTTCTCCTTCCTTCAGCCTGTCTCCCACAAAACCCTCCCTGCCAGCCCCCATCTCCCCAAGCTGCTCAGCAGCAGCCTCACTGCCGTGACTGGTCTTGTGAGATGGTCTAGTTATGTAAGCCAAGCTTGTAATCTGCCTGCCTCGGCTTCCTGAATGCTGGGTCCTGGTGCAGCCCAGCTTGGCTCTGACCTTGATCTTCCAGCTCCTGTGCCCCTCTGCTGGGATCGCTGGTGTGTGCACCTCCAGCTGCCTCAGTGTTGGTAACCCGAGGCTCCCTGCAGGCTCTGGCTAAGCTACGTTCTCACCCCATGGCCTGGCTTTAAACAGACTCCACAGACACCCCCTAGCCTGGGCATCCCTCTGTCTTGTCCCCTGCAGTCCCCTCTGCCTGTATGAGCAGATCCCCCCAGCCCCCCGCCCTTACCAGAACCCAGGAATGGGAAGGGGCTGTCCAAACGTAGTTTATCCGTCTCTGGGGAGAATAGGGGTGTCCGGCCCCCTGGTTCTCCTAGGCGTGGGGTAGAGAACAGGTTCTGCAGGGTCTGGAGAGGGAAGTAGGGAAGGCGGGTCTGCTTAGCCCCCTTTGTGGAGAGGATCACGGCGTAGGGGACAATAGACACCCCACTTCCAGCCCTCAGACACCAGTGTCCAAACTTACCTCAGGGGTCAGGGGTGGAGCGTCGGGCCCGTGTGCCCCCCCCAAAGGGACCGGGGGTCAACAGGAGCGGGGAGCCAGTGGCGGCGGCAGCCACATCCAGCAGTGGGTAATTGACCAGAACAACTTTGCTGAAGTTGAACTTGTAGGTGAACCTCTTGCCTTTGGTCTTGTGGAGAATACGCTTGTTGTAGTAGTAACTGTGGGAGAGAGGACGGGGTACTGGGGAGGGGCAGGGGACGGGTGAGGCAGCAGCTGGGCTCAAGTTCCTGTCGCCCCCCCCCCCAGCTTCCACTCACAAATACTGGATCCAATGGCATTCAGTCCTAGGATACATGGGAGCACCCTTGGGGGACCAGAGGGACAGTGACGGGAGAAGAGAGCATGATGGGAGCCTGGCCCACCCCTCCTCACCGCAGGGCCCGGCTCAGCTTGTCATAGTTCATGTGGGGCTTGCACTTTCGAATGCCCCAGAGGCGGGCCACCTCATCAGGGTCCTTGATGACAAATTCCCCGTAGTCCCCTGCCAGGCGATGACGCCCTGGTACTCCTCCTTCTGCAGCAGCTCCAGGATAAAATGCCACAGCTGGATCTGCCTCGAGCCAGGGGAGGACTCAGGCTTGTAGGCCCAGTCTGGGAAGGCAAACCCTAGGGACAGGAGACAGGGAGGCCGTAGGGTTAGGAGGCTGAGGTGGGCTCTGGAGTCTGCAGCCTGGGATGTCAGTCTCTGGGGAGCATCTTTAGGGGCCTGTGTGTCACTCTTCAGACATACCCTGCTGAGTCTGCTCCTTAAGTCACCTCAACAGCTGCAAAGAGCGGTTTGTGCTCCCAGAATTCCTCAGTGCAGTCTCCCCAGGTTCAGCCAAGGAGTTGAGAGGGGCACACATTACTGTATCCATGGCTATGGGGGGGCTGAGAAGCTGCACCCTCTGCACTGATCACCCTTAACCCCGCTCCCCTGTCAGGGGGCCTTGATATTTCCTGTGTCCTGATGGCTCTTATAATCAATCGGCCCATTCCCTAAGATCACCCTGGCACACGCTCGGCCTGTATCCATCTGTGTATCTGCCTTTAGTGTGCCTCTCCAGTGTGAGGCTGTGTCTACATGCAGGCACAGGTCTATAGGTGACCGTGGCGGACAGCACATCTCACACACACACTTGCAGTGTTATCCTGCGAATGCAACCAGACACAGACACTTCTGATACAAACACCAGATACAAACACCAGATACAGGCTGCCTAAGGTACCAGGACATCAAAACCCAGCCTTGCACACCCATTGCAGTATGCACAATTACATGCTGAAGGCCTCTGTAGGGACCGACTGACAAGTATGTGACAGAGAGACATGGGAGCCCAACAGCCCAGCTAACAGCTGGTGTGACGGAATGCAGCAATGAAGTCCCCAGATGGACAGATAGACACATGACAAGTGAGTAACTTCCCTTCAGGCACGTGTATGTCAACACTGGCATCCCCTCACCCCGGCAGGGGGGTCTGGATTCAGTATCCATATGCACCCAGAAGCCAGGAGCAGAGATCTTACCCACCCCTGGTCTTCCCAATCTGGAAGGCTCTGGGTCCCAGTGTCCACAGCAGCTCCTACGTCATCCTCCAGCTCCTACCTGCCCTGGATCGGCACGGCCCAGGCATGAACACATGGTTCAGTCTGGTCTCTAGCAAGCTGAGAGCAGGCAGTTCAACATTAAGGGGAGGCTCAGGGAGCCATCAGAGTGGGGCATGGGGGACACTGTTGAGCTAGGAGACCTGGGTCTCTGTATCCTGGTGCTGTGCAGCCCGGAGGAATTTCCTTGCCCTCTCTGGGTTGAGGTTCCAGAGGCAGGAGTCAAAAGGAGCAGAGTCTCACTGCGGCTGCCCTCTGACACGTAAGTGGGCAGGTGATGTCCCACCTTGGAAAGGACAGGCAGTCCTCACCAGTCCCCATGGAAGAGGAATTTTAATCTGAGCCATTCCCGGCTCAGATGCCCTGTCTGGATGGACACCGGCCTAGCCACCCATAGTACACAGCCATTGCATCACAAACACGTTTGCACAACCAACAGAGAAGAGGAAATCCGACGGAGAGAGGCTCTGCCAGGGCAGGCAGACACAGACAACCCCAGACCCAGGCAGCGGGAGACACAGCCCAAAAGCCAAGCCCACACACCAATATACATGCCCAGGGTCATCTACCACACACTCCGAAATGTACCTCAGCTACCTGCTGAGAACGTCATGGACTACGGGGGGGGGGCAGATACTCACACCCCTTCCCCCCAGCCAAAGCCGAGGCACACAGCCCGGCAGACAGCAGATGTACACATGCATGACCCTGAAATGTAGACTCCAGGGTGGCTCCCGTGGCCTCCACGGTCCAGTCCTGTGCAGCAGGCACAGGGCACACAAAGCCTCCGACAGACACTTGCCCTCTGTGACCCCTTCAGTAACACCCAAGCGTGATGCACGCCAACACTCCACAATGAAACTCCACCGTCTGGCAGCCAAACAGTCGCTCTCAAACACTCCCACTAGTGACTCCTGCATGCCCAAACGGCTCCTCTTTCTGCGGCCTGAGCATCACCTCCTGGCAGCCTCTCCTTAGGCTGTGCGCCTCACCTCGTGCCTAGCCTAGAGCCCCAGGCTCTGCCCTCCTCAGCAGGTAATGGGTAGGTGCAGGCTAGGAGCACATGGCAGAGAAACCCCAGATCTCAGCCCTTAGTCCTCATCCCTCTCCATACCTCACCCATCCTCCAAAAGACCTCCAACCCGTGTGCCCCAGCAAGCAGGTGGCAGGGAGGGAGGGCTGTGAAGTTTCTCGTCAAGTTTCTCACGAAAGGGTTTGTGTTCAGGGGACCCAGACAGATAGGTTCACAGGTGCATAAGACAGATGGGAAAACAGGGAAGATAAGGAACGGGGTGCAGCCCCTGGGAAGGGGGAGGGCTGTGGGGTGGACAGGACAGTTACCAGGGGTCCAGAGAGCCGGAATGGCAGGCGGGGCGAAGAGAAGGTCTGAGACGCAGCTACAGTCCATGGCTGAGCGAGCCCTGCAGAAGCGGGGAAAGACAGGGTAGTGGGAGAGAAGCAGCAAAGACAACAGGTCAGCCAGCGGGGGCTGTGGGGCTGCCCCTTCCCAGGCCTTCAAGCTGGTGCCAGCCCACCCAGCTGCCCTCAGTCCCACAAGCTCCCTTCCAGAGCCTCTGCCCTTCCCTGCTCCTTGCCTCCCCCCTCTCTGGTCCTCTTCACTCTAGTCCAGCATTCACCACTCACGGTGGGCGGAACCCACCTCCTGCTATCCTGCCCCCCACCTGACCTCTGGGGGAGTAAGGGGTTGATCCCTGGGTCTTTCTGTCTTCCTCTGCGTGTGGCTCTCTCTGGCTACTTCAGATTTATCCCTTGGAAACACAAACTCGCCCCCACCTGGCTGACCCCCTCCCCCGCAGCTCCCTCTATGGCTCAGAGATGGCAGGGCTGGGTAACTGCTAGCCAGTCTGGGAGGAGCAGGCCCAGCCCTTGCCTCTCTTCCCAGGTAGACACTATCCCCCCACACACCCTAGACACCCTAGTCTGCCCTCGGAGCCCACAGACACCTCCCCTTGTCTCAAACCTGCCGCTCACCCAGGTTCTCAGTCCACCCTCAGGTTCACTTCCCCTGCTCCGACCCCACCCCCAGCCCTCCCCCTCCATTGAGCCGGTTCTCCCAAAGTAGAGCCACCCAAACCTGCGGATGGACAGCAGGACCCCATGGATCCCTGCCTCAAGCCTGCTGTTCAAAGATTCCCCAGACCGGCCAGCCTCCCTGTCAGATGCTCCCTCCCCACAGGCAGCCCCCCAGACACCTGTCTACTCAGAGTGGCACTCCGCCTCAGATACCCTTCCCTGCACGCTAGCCTCTCCCTCAGACACCCTCAGACTGGCATCCCCGCTTAGACACCCCTTCCTCGACTGGCCTCTCGGACACTGCTTCCTCTGACATCGCCTCCCCCTTAGGATCTGCCTCCTCCCTGCACAGGCCTCCTCAAATCCCCATGTCCCCCCAAGCCCTGTTTCCTAGATACCGGGCCCTTCCTGAGCACTGCCCTTCCGACAGACGTCTTCACCCTCAGCCATCTGCCCCCTCACACTCACTGCAGACACCCTAGAGAAAATGTCCTCTAGCCGTCCTGCCTGCACGCAGAGCCACCACGTCCCTCCAGACACCCCACCCACTAGATCTTTCTAACACCCCGAGTTCTGGACATCCACACACCTCTCCCATACCGCATAGCCATGAACCCCACCTCACCCCTTGGGTGCTCCTGTCCCCTCTCCCAGTGTGCAGCCTCCCCCACAGCGCCCCTTGGCCTCCTGGGGTCTCCCTGCCGGTGGCATCCCTCCCACACTCTATCTCTCATGTCCCTGCACCCGGCCTCTCTTCCCTCCACCTGGAGCATCTGCCCGCATCTCTCCCCAACTTCCCCCGTTCTCTGCCACTGCCCCCTCCCGCACTGTCTCCTGGCCCCCTACCCCTATTCCTTCTCCACCCCAACTTCATCCACCTCCCCACGTCTCTCTCTCTCTCCATCTCTCTCCCTCATCTGTCTACCTCCCCCTCCTCCTGCTCCCTCCCTCTCAGCCCCGCCCATCCCGTCTCTCTCCCGCGCATCTCCACCATCTCCATCTCTCTCCCCACACTCACCCCCATCTCACTCCCCCCTCCTGCTCTCGCTGCCTCTCTGGGTCCCCCTCCCCCTCCCCCACCCCCCATTGGCCCCTCTCATTTCCGTGTTGGTTTTGATTTCTCTTCCCAACGCTTTCAACTCCCCGCCGCCTCCTCCGGACACGTTATAACGAGGAGCCGTGGGATCGGCGCTCCGGGCCCTGCTCCCACGCTCCCCCCGTCGTCTCTCACACACATCTCTGCCTTCCTGCAGTCTCTGCCGCCACTTCCCCCGTCTCTCCTGTGCGTGGTCTCTGTCCTGTGTGCCCCGCCCGCCCCCACCCCCGACCTGGTCCTGGCCCTCCAGCTGGGTGCCTGTCAACACCCTTGCCCAGCCTTTCTCTGTCCCAGAGTCTCTGGGACTTTCTCCTCCACACGGCTCCTTTCTCCATTTCTGGGTCTCTGGATCTCCACATCTCTGCCTCCCTGTCTGAGTCTCTGCCTCTTGCAAAGTCCCCATCGCCACGACTCCTTCTCTAGGTCTCTTCCAGTCCCACTGCCCCTCTCCTGGGACCCCTTTGATCTCACCATGCCCCTGGCACCCCCCTGGCCCCATTGATTGCCGATCGACCTGTGGAGGAAGTAGGTCCCGCGGCCTGGGGCTATTGGGCCAGGCAGGAGCTCTGGCAGAGCCACCGGACAGATGGACAGAAGGCCCCAGCCCCAGTGGCTGAAGAGGGGAGCAGCCGCATCACGCGCCCCTCCCCACCGGCCGGCGCGGAGCGGATGGGGACTCCGGGCAAGCTTTAATTTTTAATTTTATTTTGCTTCCTCCACCCCCCTCACCCCCATCTCTAGCGCCCGCAGCCATGGCACCGAATGTGTGCGTGTGAGGCAGCGGGTTGCAGAGGGGCTGGGTGGGCAGGGGCTGCCTCCCTCTGCTCCTCAGCACAGTCACACAGACCCGCACCTTCTGCAAGTACACAGTCCACATCACACAGCCCAGCAAAGTCACAAAAACAGTACCACCATCACACGCGAAACACACTCTGTATCAGCAGACTCACACACATCCCCAGTCACATCCAACCTGTGCAGGGCAGCCCACCCACATCATTGAAGCCCCCATAGCAGCAGCATTGTCATATACGACAAAAACAGACACGGGGTCTGACTAGACTGACGCACATTAACACAGGCACACTGTCACTCATCAGGGCCCGCAAATACAGAAACACAGACCTTCAATCACAGGCACACAACGGCACACATAGACAGTGTCACAGAGAAACAGGAACACTCCCAGACACAGAGGGGCACAGCCAAGTCAGCAGCAAACACAGAGTCACAAAGACAGGCCCCAGAGACCCTCTGCCAAACACACACATGGGCCCCACGCAGACAGACACACAAAACACCCCTGGCATAGGCTGCCTGACACAACCGTATGGCAAACTCCGGTGGCCACACTTATGGCAGACACATGGCCACAGTCCCAGTAACTGAAATGGTCAGCAGCCCCCACCCCCAGAGAGAGGAGACCTAAGCTTGGTTGTGTGTGGGGGTGCCCACCTCATGGGCCTCTCCTAAGCGTCTCTTCCCCCCCCCCCGCCTCCTCCCATCGTGTGTGTGTGTGTGTGTGTGTGTGTGTGTATGTGTGTGTGTGAGTGTGTTCAAAATGTGTGTTTGCCTCATACTGTCCATCTTCAATCTTCAAACATGTCCCCCCATTGTCTGTGTCTGTCTGTCTGTCACTGAGGGTCTTTTGTTGCTCTCTGTGTACCTCTGCTTCTGTCTCTGGGTGTGTCTCTCTGTCCCTCTGGGCCTCTCTGCTTCTGTCTCCTCACCCCATCACCCCAGCCCCCTGGGCTGGGGTTTAACCAGTTGTTTTGATTTCTCTAAGCTGCGCTGGCTGCCTCGAGAGCTGCCTCAGGCCTCACACCGCCCCCAGCCCCTTCATCCCTCACCCAGCCCCCCCATCCCACCTCCCCTTAACACAATCTGCACAAGTGGAATGAAAATTGATTTTTTTTTTAAATTTCATATCTTCTCCGGGGCTCTGTCTAAAGAGGAGAGAGACGCGGCCCAAGACCCCTCTCCCACCACTGCCCCCGCACACACACACACACACACACACACACACACACACACACCCTTTTGCACACACATGCCTGTGTGGACACATGTGTGGACACAGTACAGATGCACAGCCATGCTGCTCAGCCATGGACACACACACACATGCACAGCCCTAGACCATGGGCGTGCTGCTGGGTCCTGACTACCGTTAAGCCTATGCATGGGTAGTACACACCCTGTCCCACCAGAGCTGAGCTGTGACCCCTGTAGTCACACACCATAGGGGTGCCTGTGCTCAACACACCTGTCTCTGGCCAGGTTCTAGGCATGTCTGGTATATACGAAGCCAGGCTTGGCGGCTGCTTCACCATAGGCAGCAAGAAGTCTATGTCTGTCCTGGCAAAGGAAAGTTCTGGAGGCAGCTGTCATACCAGTACCTGACAGACACCCTTGTGTCAAATTTCACCCAATTTCCTCTCCTGCTCTCATCAAGCAAGTGCTCTGGGCTGGCCCTTAAGAGGGAGTCACCCTGTGGCAATAATCCACACTTCACAACCCACGTACTACACACACCATATACATGCTACACACATGCAACATATCACACACACACAGTACACACACCGTGTGCAGCAGATTGTCTGTATACTCTCCACACACATACCATTACACACCACACACCACAGACCAGACTACATACTGTGCACATAGCACATGACACACATTACATATACCACACCATACTCCCATGCAAACATATACAAGTCACATATCTACTACATAGTATATGTACATGTACCCTTGGCACACACATACTATACACACAGACCACATAAAGACTACATACCATGCAAAGACACAATCCACATGGTATGTGCCTCAACTATACCACATGCCATCCATGCTATCCCCATATTACATACAGATACCACATTTTACACGTCACACACAGATGCTGAACACATGGCACAGCCTTTGCTACCTCCTAGGGCCACACAAGCATAGGACATGCCAGAACTGAAACCCCCTATGACCCTATGTACAGGGTCACCCATGACACAAAGGTCCACCTGGAGGAGGCAGACATGGTGATCCAAACACACTTTCTCACGGGAGGTGTCACCATAAACACAGCCTCACATACAGGATCGGCACGAGTTCACACTGCACTCGCATGCAGCATTCAACAACCACACGGGATGCACATCACAAGGTCACGTGTGTGCGCACACGTGCACGCGTGCACGCGCGCACACACACAGCCATGAGCATTCTTCAGGGCTGGTCCCGCACACACACAGCTGCAAACCAACACTCTATCCAGCTTGCTACATTTTGCTTCCCAAATGACTGCATGTGCACGCACACAGAGAGCGCCATCGGCATCCAGATTCAGACACAGGCTCAGAGAGGCAGCAGCCACCAAAATCAATCTGCCACATAGCCAGCCGGAGCCTGGCACAGGACTGGGCACCTCTGTAGCTATGCCCTGCTGCTCTTCCCTGCTGGACTCCTTACCCTCAGCAACCCCTCTGCCCCCCCCAGCTTCTCCTGAACTCAGTCTCCTTACCTTCCTTACCCTCAGGGCCGGGCTGTCCCGCCCTGGTCACTCAGCCCTGCATAGCCCTGTACACGACGCAGAGACACCAAGCAGCACAATCCAGAGTTCTGGGCAGTCAGTCACACTAGACACGCACATGCTCGGCTGTCACATTCATGGACACGATGTGCGTGGCTTTGCTCAGTGGCTTTGCTCAGCCCCTTGACCTAGCACACAACACACACACACACACACACACACACACACCTGATCCCCTGTGCCTGGGGAACATTTGACACAGGCACACACCAGGAGACCTGTGACAAGACTTCATTGCAGGACAGGGCCAGGGCCTGGTGGAGGTCTAGCTGGTACCCAGGCAGGGGCAGGAACCCAGTGCCTGTGAGGATGGGAATGGAGGCTCACCCCCCACCTACTCAGCCTCTCTCTCCCCCTCTTTGGGTGTCCCTGTCTGGAGCCTTGCTCGTCTCTTTGGGTCTCTGTCTCTCTCTCGCCTGGAGCCCTAGGCTCAGCACACATGTCTCTGGGGCTGCAGCCGGCTGCAGAAGGATTGTCAGTGGGGGCAGTGGAGAGGGAGAGTCCCCAGGGAGGTGGGAGCCGCAGTGCCACGCACCCCGCCTACAAAACAGTGCTGGGGGAGGGGTAGGAAGTAAGGCGCAAGCAGTCCCGGCCCAGCCTGCTTCTTGCAGAGACCCTGAGCAACAGCAGAGGCTGGGGGTTGGTTACAGACACAGGGCCACACGGAAAGGGGGAGGGCCAACAGGAGCGACCCAGAGGGCCACACGGAGAGGGGGAGGGCCAACAGGAGCCGTGAGGCCAGAGGTGGCCAGAGGAGGCCAGAGGCGGCCAGAGGCGGCGGCAGAGCAAGAGATACAGAACGGATGAAGCCCAGGCTGGCCGAAGCCAGAAAGAGGAAGCTGGACAGAGACAGAGAGATCAGCAGAGCAAGAGGGAGTGGATGGGGAAAGGGCTGAGATGAAGCAAATTGGAAAGCTGAGAGCCAGGGCACCACCAGAGAACTTGGGTCACAGAGGAAGCAGAGGACGGACAGACGGGGCAGAGATGCGGAAAATTGAGGGATTAGGGCAGAGGCAAGAGAGAGGGTGAGGGGGAGCGGGGCTGAGATGGACAGAGGACCAGCCTCCCTGCGATGGACCCTATGTGCCCCCACCCGCCCCGACCAGTGCGGGTTCATGGCTCGCTCCTCCAAGCCTTGCCCAGCTTCAGGCTTGAGGCATTGGTGTTCCCTAAGGTCTGTCACACCCCTACTCCAAACCTACCACTCCTCACTACTATCCCACCCCACCCTCCCCCGCAGCTTGGACCTTACCACCATCCCCATCCTGGTGCCTAACCCCCACTTTTCACCCTACAGATCATAAGTCCTGGCCTCTTCCTGGCACCATTCCCAGCCTCATCCCCAAGGGTCCTGACAGCTCCCCAAAAGTAGACCCTGCTGGTGCCTAGGCCCCCATCACCCTAGACAGGGCCCTGGATATGTAGCAAAATAGCAGTGGTGCTGTCAGAGAGTGTCAGTGACAGCGTTTTCTAGAATGGGTTTGGCAAAGACTGGCCAAATACTTTGTGGACTCCAGATGAGCAGGACGTGGACGGCAGGGAATCAGAGAGGCCAGGGGTGGGGTGGGCAGTCAGGAAAGACCCTAGATGGGATACTGGGTCATAGCAAAAGAGCTAGAGGGAGGGAGACAAGAGAGTCTAGAGAGACGGGCAGACTGGGACCAAATGGGGAGAAGAGGGTGACAGAAAGTCAGGAGCAGAGAAATGGCATTGGAGACCCAGGCGGGCTGTCAGGGGAGCCAGAGAGAAACCTTGACAGACGGGGAAGGGCAGCAGGCAGGGCCAGAAGTGCCCCTGGCCAGCACAGGGGCCTGGGTTGGCTTGAGCTGGGCGCTGGGAGCTGGGCTGCCATGGGGATCCCATAAGGGGCAGGGTCCGGCCAGGCTGAGGGAGGCTCGGGGCTCCGGGGGCATCAGGCGCGGTGCTAATTCAGCGCCATCGATCAGACGGGATGAGAGCAATAAATTATTGTGACAAGATGCAATCCTGGCCCTAGCACTGCCGCCGAGGCGGATCGATCCCTGTCCCCAGCTCCACACCAGGCCCATGCCCAGGCCTTGCCGGCTGGGACTCCCCTGCCACCTCTTGATCCATTCTCCCCACCGTACACGTACGTACTCCTAACTGTTGACCAGGCCGTATGGTAGCCCTGGATAAGAGGCAGGACCAGGAGAGGATGCAGAGGGAAAAGTCTAACCCCTGTGTAACCTCAGTCTTAGAGTTTCCCTCAGCACCATCTTACCAGCACCTGTAGGGTGAGAACTGCTGTGGTGCCCATTTCACAGACATAAAAACTGAGGCTCAGCTAGGGAAAGCTAACTTGGACATAGTCCGAAAAGGATGAGTAGTGAAGCCTGGACCCAAATGCAGGTCAGGATGATTTCAAGACCCCAGTATCTCTACTGTCAAAGGGGACAAAGACGAGAAAACAAGAAGAGGCAGAGGCAGACAGTAGAAAACGAGAGAGATTCAAATGTACAAAGAGACACGGACCTAAGCCAGGCAGTGCAGGCCTAGCGTCCTGGGCACTCGGAAGGCTGAGCCAAGAGGACTACAAGTTGGAGCCCTGCCTGGTCTACAGAGTGAGTTCAAAGCCAGCCTGAACAGCTGTGTGAAAACCTGAAAAGGACTGGGAGCCAGGGACGATGGTGTTCACCTGTGCTCCCAGCACCCGGGAGGCCGAGGCGGCTACGTGGTCAGTTCAAGGTCAGTCTGAGTATCGTAGACTCTATCAAAGGCAGGTTACTGGGACTCAGGTCGATGGTAGATTCTTTCCTACCCGGGTTACATCCCCACAAGCACAGGAAGAAGGGGGGGGACACAAGGAGAAACACTGAAGACACAGGGTCCATGAAACAGAGACAGGCAAAGGGACAAAGGGAGAGAGAAGGTGGCAGCTGCAAAAGCAGATGAAGCCCGAGGACCCTGTGGAGAGGGGTGGGTGTCGGGAGGGACCGTGGGAGAGGATGAGGCGCAGCTTTGGTCTCAGAGTTCAATGTCCGTCCATCTGCAAAAGCCAGGAGCGCAGTGTTGGGCACCCCGACAGCAGGCGGGAAGGCGGGGAAGTTCTTGGTGATGGAGAAGCAAGGTTGCTGAGGGGCTGCGATGAACAGGTTGCCTGCAGAGGAAGGTGGCTTGCTGGCAGCTGTGGGAGGCAAGCGAGCCTGTTTGTCTAGGAAGGCCAATGTCTGAGGTCGGACTCAGTTCTCCCACAGTGCCGTTTCTGGGGCCTCGGGAAACAAACTTTGAGCTCAGTTTGTTTTTCTGGAAAGTGGGGACATAAGTCAAGCACCTGTGTTATAATGGCCAGTGTGCCAGTGGATGATGCCCTGTCGCAGAGGTGGTTTTAGAATCAGCTGTCATCAGTGCCATCGGCATCATCACCAACATGAGGGAGGGTGTGTCCCTGTGGCTTCGTGAATAGATGCTGCTCAGAGTTGGAGATGACGTCCATCAGTGACAGCTACATCACCCAGACACTTAAATACCCCAGCCTTTCAAGCCAGGTGTGTTAGTGCACACCTTTAACCCCAGCACTGGGAAGGCAGAGGCAGATGGATTTCTGAGTTCGAGGCCAGCCTGGTCTACAGAGTGAGTTCTGGGGCAGCCAAGGCTATGTAAAGAGACCCTGCCTCAAAATAAGTAAATATCTCCAGTGTCTAGAGTCGAGCCTAGGGTTTCATTCATTCACGAAAGGCAAGAGTTCTACCACTGAGCTACACCCCCAAACCCATTTTTGATTTTTCATTGTGAGAGCCTCGCAAAGGCAGGTTGAACTCTTGAGCTTTCAGCCTTAGGCTCTGAAGCAGGTGGATGGATGACAGGCCTATGTCTGTCACCAGGCCTTGCTTAAGGGAAGGTCTCTATCGTGCAGGGAGCAGTGTGCAGATGGCCGGGCGCAGGTATCACATGCGTTTAGCAGGGTCTACGGGTATTGCTCTCAAGCAGCAAGAAGGCACGTGTTCCCTATGAACCTAGCTGGGTAGAGAAGGAACAGGTGCTTCTTAGTCCTGGGATGGATCGGGCTGGAGACGAGATAGGATCTGAGGGCCTGGTCCTTGGGATGTGAGCACCAGGTTGAGGGCAGATAGTGAAGATGAAAGGACCGGTTGGGTGGCAGCTGGCTCAAACACACGGAATGCCCACCAAGAATTGAGGGCTACTAAATGCGTAGTAATAAACAGATATAGAGCCAGCACAGGGAGCTAGCCAGGTGGATGGGGGCAGGGGACTTGCCCAGAAGTCTGTGTCCCCTTTGGAGCATACCGAGAAAGAGTTTTGTGACAGAGAACAGCTTAAAGAGGTGTCAGGTGGAGAGAGGTGAGGGTGATGCCTGGGGAACACAGGTGAGAAACAGGCAGTGGTGTGGATGTAGGGGTGCGGCCTGGAAAGATGAGGTGAGAAACATGGCTGATGCATGTGAAGGAGGAGAAAAAAGGGGACATCTAAGACACATGAGAAACATGGCGGGGGACAGAGCCCCACGGCCAAAACACTGGAAATGTCTTATGTTATAGAGGTAAGAGTTGGGAGCAGCAAGCGCACAGGTGGGCGAGAGCTTGCAGGCCTGGACAGGCAGAGGTGTCAGGAGAGAGCCACATGATGGCAGGGAACAGATGTGACAGAGCTCTCAGGGCTCTGGGACTGAAAAGCAGCTGGCAGTGGTTCCTCTGCTGTCTGGGACTAGCGGGACAGGTGGGCTTGGGATATACTGTGGCAGGAAGTGTACTTTTGTTTTTGGAGACAGAGTCTTGTGTAGCCCGGCTGATTTCAAGTTTGCCAAGAGCTTGCAGCCTAGAGAGACCTTGATGGTCTGATCGTCCTGCCTCTACCTCCCGAGTGCTGGGGATGCAACCTCGGGCTTTGCAAACACAAGCGCTTTGTAAACTCAGTTGCAGCCCTGTGAGTGTGTTAATATAAAAGATAGGCAGCAGAGTGTGTGTGTGTGTGTGTGTGTGTGTGTGTGTGTGTGTGTGTGTGTTCCCAGGTGGCCTGAGGCTGTTTTGGAAGGTCAGGTGTAAGGGTGGCAGAGGAGGGTGGATGGGGTCATACTGTAACTGAGAGCTCTGTGCAAAGGAAGGTGTGTGTGTGTGAGTGTGTGTGTGAATGTGTGTGTGTGTATGTGTGTGTGCGGTGTGTGTGTGTGTGTGTGTGTGTGTGTGTGTGTGTGTGTGTGTGCGCGCGCGTGTGTGTGGTAAACAGGTACTTCTGGAGGGGAAGTAGCCTGGGTTAAATATAAAGATGTGAGAAACAAGTACACTGAGACAGCCTAGGGAAAGGTTGGCAGGGCACTGTGAGACGTAAAAAATCAAATTGGCCACAGATTCGGGCAGAGGTTCAGCTTTTGGAAAACCGCTGTAACTCGGGAGAGGCTGCAGACAGGGCTCCTGTTAACCAGAGACTCTATGCTAATGAGCATCTCTGGGGCAGGCTTGAAGGGTCACAGGCTACCTGGAAGGACCTGTGAGTGCCTGCCCTTTTGAGCCCCAGAAATGGATGAAGGGACCGGGTGTCAGGTCAAGCAGACCGTGTTAGGCAGAGGATGTGGAGAACCGGAAGGATCACACGGATGGCACAGGTGAGTTGGTCGTCAGGGCGCGGGTGGAGGGTGTTACCTGAAGCACAGGTGCGCCTGTCTTCCCAGGAGCCAGCTCGAGCTCACAGGTTCCTCCCGCGGGCCCAGCTCCGGGCTTGGGGAGGCCTGGGCCTGCCGGGCAGCTCGGGCTCCTGAGGCTGCTTGGCGATGCGGAGCGCGTCTGGGCCTCGGCGGCCGGCGGGGCGGGGGGAGCGGGCGGGGGGGCCGTTTAGCCGTGATAGATCCGCGCGCCGCTTGTCTCTTAATCTCCGGAGCGACCGATCGATTCGCTATTTCCCTTTGTTGCCAGAAAATTCGATCCTGGGCCTGGAATTAGGTCCCCGGCTTAATCTGAGCGGAAACCAGCGAGGGGGAGACAGAGATACTGGGAGAGACAGAGACGGAGAGATAGTGAGAGACCGAGAGATGCCCGCGGAAGAGAGAAAGACGTGGAGATAGGCACAGGGATTCTGGGTGGGGTAGTCTAGGAGTCAGTGCCCAGGAGGTAAGGGACAGACAGATAAAGAGTTAGAGAGGCAGGACCTGGGAGTTTGTCACTCCTGGCTCCTGGGGGAGCTGGACGAAGTCACAGAGATGCCGACAGAGACAGTGGAGATACGGCACAGGGAGCCCAACAGGGCCGGCGGCTGCGGTGGAATGCGCAGACAGGAGGGCGTCCAGCACATCCCCACACCAAAGTTCAGGGCTAGGCACTCCATGCTCCCAAATGGGCTGACCCCAGGTGGGCTCCAATAATCCTTCCCACAGAAGGTGTGACCCCTCGCACCAAACATGTAGAGCCAATTTTGTAGATGCTCAGCTTTGAACTCCAGCCCCAACCCAGATCTCCTCTCTCCTAAATCCCAATCCTCAGTTCCGCTCCCCAGCCCCAACGAGGCAGCTCCATCCCCAAACAGCTAGGGCCTGAACACCAAATATCTTGACTCTAGGCTCTGAGCCCAGGTCCCAAATATTCAAGCCCTCGGACTTGACCTTTAAACCCCATGGCACTCTGGTCCTAAATATCCTAACTCCTCAGGCTTGAATATCCAGACCCAAGCTCAAGTCAGCCTTCAGTCCCCATCCCAAATAGTCACTATATATATTTATATATTTATATAGTCTGTCCTGATGCCTTTCCGAGGCTTCAACGCTGACACCCTTCGCGCCCCCCACCTCCGTACCTTGTACCCCAGTCTCAAGGTCCTGTCTCCAGGGCTCATCCCTCCCACCTCGCGCCCCCGTCCGCAAGCTGCTCCGGAGGGATTCCCTCCCACCTCCCCAGAGTTTGGCGCAGCCGCACCCTGCTGCCTGCGACCCCCAGGCTGCCCTGCCTGGGGCACCATCCCGGCCCCGGGGTCTCTGGGGACCACCTCCCGCGGCCCGGGCCCCCGCCCCGGGCAGCAATCCCCGCCCCTCATCCCCGCCCCTGAGACGGCCTGCGGCGCTCACTCACTTTCCGCGCCTCGCGCATCTGCTCCGGTCCGGGGAGAAGTGTTTAAAGTTCGGATCCCGCAGCCATGGCCCCGCGGCGTCCTGGGAAAGGAGACCCCGGGGCGCGAGGCGAGGGACGCGGGATGTCCGGAGTCCCGCGGAGATGGAGAACGAGAGGATGGGGTCTGGGAGTCCCTGAGACAGCGTGACAGAGACAGGGAAACAGAGACGAGGGTGCTTGCAGAGATGCAGAGGAGACACCCCTACAGAGACGCGCGCAGAAGAGCACGGGGCGCGGGAAGCAGGGAACCCGGCTCTGGGTCAGGGCGCGGGGGACCGTGCCTCTGCGCCCCCTCCTCTCCTGCCGCCCCTCTTCCTCCTCCTCCCTCGCTCCTCCGCGGCGCGGCGCGCTCTCCCGCCCTCGCGGCCGCCCGGCTCAGCTCGGCGCGCAGATATATGGAGGCGGCGGCGGCGGCTGTGCGGGGGAGGGGGCGGGCGCGCGATCGATGGAATATAATTTTCCTCAAACTCGGAAAATAAAGTTCAGAGCTGATCAAATTTGAAAACAGATGTCGAATTGCGACTCTAAATAAGGTTCGATCCCGGGACTGAGAGAGTGGGGGTGGGGTGGGGGCGGAGAGACACCCCCAACACCTTTCCCCTTCCCGCCCCACCTCCCTGTCCTACACCCGGAAGACTCGCAGACAGACGGACAGGATCTAGTGGAGGGACCGCTGCTGCACAGAGGTGAAGCTGGGCCTATGCAAGGACAGATGGGTGGACACACACACACACACACACACACTGCCTGGACATCGGACATAGGGACACACAGAAACAGTGACATAGACCTTGCACAACACACACAGGACACAGCCTAGGCATAGGGACACACCGCCAAACACAGAGGCAGACACATGCACACACGTGCACGGATATGCCCTCTAGTCTAGACACACTCCACACGTACCCATCCCAACCCCCCAACCCCTTCCCGATCCACCCGCATAGCATGAGATGCACAGACTCCAGGCTGCACGGTGACATGCCCACACCAGGGTGTGAACCTTACTGGCATACTGGACAATCACCAACAGAGCCCAGGGTGGACACATTGAGCTCTCTCTCTCTCTCTCTCTCTCTCTCTCTCTCTCTCTCTCTCTCTCTCTCATACACATACACACACACACACACACACACACACACACACACTCACACACACTCACACACACACACACACACACACACACACACACACACACACACACACACGGGAAGGCTTGCCAGTTGAGTTGGCTCTCACTGAAATACAATGTCAGCCATCTTCGGGACCCCAGGAGCAGTTCATCTTCCATAGGTCCTCTCGCTCTCTACCAGGCCACCACTCAGTCTCTTTCCCCTCAAAAAACCTCCCTCTTTCTCTAGTTGCTATCCCCATTCCCAGGCCAGGCTCCTCCCCACTTCCAAGCCCCAAGAACTCATTGTGTTTTTATGTGTGTTTGTTTGTGGCCCCATGTAACCCAGGCTGGGCTGGATTTACTATGTAGCCGTAGGGTAGCCTTGCTGTCCCTTGCTCCTCCTGCCTCCACCCCCCAAATGCTGGAATTGCAAGCATGTGCCACCACACCCTAGCCTCCAAGACCTCATTCTTTAGAGGAAAAAGCCACCTAACCCAGAAGGGGCAACTATGTCTCAGAGCAAGACTGCCATGACCAAATAGACACTTTGTGTCCAAGAACCCAGGTGTGGCAGTCACCACTCAAACTACCCGTCAAGGGCAGACACTGAGGTGCTGTAAGGGTTCTTCCTTTTGTGTCAGAGAGGGTCTGCCCCCTCCCACTCATTTGGCCAAGTCACTCATCATCCCTGAGTCTTAGTTCCCTCACCTGAAAATGGGGTAACATGACAGCTACCCCTTAGAGTGGTGGGAGGGCCAAACTATGAGCATCCGTCTCCTAAGTAATCCACTAAAACTTGCAAAGCCAGAATTGACCAATCCGGTTCCACCTTGTTCGAACTCACGGAGGTAGTAGAAGCCCTCCCCAACCCACTCCCTTCTCCATACCCCCACCCCCAAACGAGGAGCATTGACCATCTACCTTCACTAGGGCTGCCCTTAAGCCCTCGGGGTGATGGGCATGACCCTGGGGTGTCTATTCCAGCACTTGAAGACTGGCTGCGTGCTGATATTCCCCAAAGATAGATATTCCCCCACCCCTTTCCAGAGCAGGGTTCTGAATATCCTGGAGAAAGCGGTGGAACATTCTCTGTGAAGCAGAGCTTCCTCGGATGTGTGAGACACCCCCTACTGTGGGGAGATGTGACTCCTGGATCTGCCTGCATACCTGGCAAGAAAGCTAAACTCCACCAGACAGCATCAAGGACACTAGCTGCACAGGACGCCTTATCTCAGCACTCAGGAGGCAGAGGCAGGAGGATCTCTGTGAGTTCCAGGACAGCCTGGTCTACAGAGTGAGTTCCAGGGCAGCCAGGGCTACACAGAGAAACCCTGTCTCAAAAAAACAAAGCAAAACAAAACAAAAAAACAAACCACACTAGCTGGAAAGCAGGAGGTGAGGAGTGTTCCTCCACTCCTGCGCTCCAGAGGCTACAGCATCAGGATCCAGAGTTCAAGGTGAGCCTTGACTGTCGGGGGGGGGAAGAAGGGAGGAACAAGAAAAGAAAAGCTATTAACTGCTGCATTTATGGTCATGAAGAGTGCCATGATAAGATATCTATGAAGGAAGAACACCTTCTGACTGTAACAGCCAGATGACACACTATCCCACCGTACCCGCACCACTCAGGCAAGTAGAATCTTTGGAGTTTTAGCGACACCCATAAGACCGCTGAGGGAGGCTGTCCAAAAGGTCTCACACTTTAAACCCCGCCCCCGCCCCGCCCCCATAGGAGAGGTGAAGACGGCCCCCCTGTCGGGGGAGGGGTGCAGTCAGAAATATCAGCCATTCTAACGTCGTTAAAGAGTTTACAGTGTCCAGCCGAGGGTACAGAACACTGCCCGCTCCTCCAAGGAGGCCTTTGACGCCCTTGGGGACATGGCCCACACGTATCTGATCGCTCAGGACTCTCTAGTTTCCCCCTCCCCCACCCAAAGGGCCTCTTTGATCTCTGTAATGCCTTCTGGTTCTGTGAACCTTTGGGAGATTTTACATTCTTTGTCTGGGGCCCTGAGGGGTGGAGAGGCTACAGGGAAAGCGTGTGTGTGTGTGTGTGTGTGTGTGTGTGTGTGTGTGTGTGTGTGTGTGTGTGTGTGAGATGTTCGCTCCCCAAGGCACACAGTAGGTGCACTGTAAAACTGGAGCTGTCAGGGCACGTACAGCATTCCTGTGCAGAGGTGTCACCCCCACCCCACCCCCCGCCGGGTCGGTGTAGCCATTCTTTGGCAGCCTCGCCAACACCCTCTTGCCTGTAGGAAGCATCTCACAGGAGGGGGATCATTAAACTGTAGTTAGGCTCTCCAGGGGGGCTGCAGGAGCACAAAACTGCAGTTAATGCCCCACAGAGAAAGGACGCCCTCGGGGTGTTAATGTCCCCTAGGGGAGTGAGGAGAGAGGCTGTGGTGAGGAGCAACCTCGCCAGCCTTCCAAACTCAGAGGGCTAATTTTTTTTTTTTTTCTTTTTTTTTGCCCACAGAGAGGTCATCTAGGATCTGTCTTACACATGAAACTCACAGCTGCCAAGGACTGAAGAGGACTCTCTCTGGGAACTGACCCTCCTGGAAGGTTGCCCTCCCCACCCCCACCCCCAGCAGCTAACAGTGCTGGGACTAGGGCCTGGGGGCAATGAAGGGTTTCTCACCTCCAAGCACCCATTGTTCCAGCCCCTCCCCCACAGCGGCCCACCGAGTCCTCAGGAGCAGAGGCAAGACTTGTTGCGTACTGAATGAGCCTGGTCCTTGGACCCTGGCAAGTGTCAATGCAGTGGACACCTTTATGAGTGCCCTCTGCACCACACACCTGAGCACTCTATGCCTCCGACCAATTCTCGTAACCTAAGAGGTATGTAACAGGCTGCTACCTGCATCACCTCCATTTTAGCGACGAGGAAACTGAGGCACAGAAATCACTTGTGGTGTTGGAGGTGGGTCTAGAGCCTCGGGACTTGAAGGCATGGGGTTTGAGTTCCTAAATACCCAGTTGTCCATCCACTCCTCTACCGACAGTGCCGACCGCATCTGGGCCCCAGCTTTGGGCCTCCATTCTCCCCATCCGTCCAATCCCAAGTCTTTTGGAGCAGCTTGACCCCCAAGATCACTGGAAGGCTCCAGGCTCCCTGAGGGCAGGGCCTGCGTCTGATTCTTAGCACCCGCTGGGTGAAGCCCAGCGCAGCACACCAGGCTAGGGGCGGAGGCAGGAGGGAGCCGGGACTCCCCAGAGATAGAGGGAGAGCCCAGAGGAATGTGGGGAAGCAGGAAGTAAGGCGGGTGGGCTGTGGATGTCAGACTGGGGGAGCGAGTCTGATGGAGGAGGGACCAGCAGGCTGTGGCACCCCCCACCCCCACACCCATGGCCTAAGAGCCGCGGAGGGACCATGGAAGGTGGAGGAAGAATGAAGGCGGGAGAGGATGTTCTGGAAGGACAGATAGATCACCAGCCATAGGGGCAGAGGGAGGCGCCACGAATGAGTGGAAGTGGGAAAGTCAGACAGACAGACAGACGGGAAGGCATTCGTTAGAGATATGGGGGGGGTAGGGAAGGACAGACAGACAGCTTAGAGCCAGGGTGGGGCACGGAGGACTTCATGCCCGCAAGGGAGAGTGGCCTCGGTGAGGGAGGACAGGCAGAGGGCATCTTGGGAATAGGTGGACAGATGGACCGAGGGACACGGTGCTGGCGCGGCACGGCCGCGAGGCCAGGGCCAGGCCGAGGGCGCGCGCCGCGGTGGCTAGCGCGGGAGGTGGAGGCTGAGCGAGAGCGCGGTGTTTGTAGAGCTGTCGGCTGCGGTGGAATTATGAAAAATAGCAGGCATCGGAGCCGGCCTTCAGCTTCGATTAGGGGAGATGGGACATGACAGGTGCGATCAATACGCAGCCGTTCTATAAAGTGTCAAGTAATGAATCAATTTCGACTAAATTTTCCATTTTTCAGAGGCCGTTCTCCGAGAGAAGAATATCCTCTTTTGTAAAGATATTATTATCGATTTCGGCGGCAATTTGACATCAGGGGTAGTTAATTCCACTCAGAATAAAATTGAAAACACTTGAGAGAGAAAAGAGAGAGGCGAAGAGTGAGACAGAGAGGGAGAGAGGGGGAGGGAGGGAGGGGCTGGGAGGGAGAGATGGATGGACAGAGCGACAGGGATGGGAGACAGAGGGACAGACTCTGAGATGGGGAGGCACAGAGGGGGAAGAAAAACTTGAAAGCCAGAGAGCCTAGTTCTGTGAAGGCAGGGACTCAGAGATACAGACAAGATAAGACACAGACAGACAAACAGGCGGACAGACATTAAGATAGTGCCACGCAGAGACACTAAGAGCATCTCAGAGAAAACGCCCCAGGGTTAGCAACTTGTTCTGGTGGCTCAGAGAAATGGGGACAAAGGCTAGATTAGAAAAAGCGACTGGGAAAACTGACAGGCCAGTGAGGAGAGAGAGAGAGAGAGAGAGAGAGAGAGAGAGAGAGAGAGAGAGAGAGAGAGAGAGAGAGAGAGAGAGAGAGGAGGCTGAGAATGCGGGAAACTTAGGGAGTTGAAGGAAGCAATAGATGGGGGGGGGAGTACTGGGGTCCAAGGCTTCAGGGACACGGTTCCTGGGGGGCTGGGCGGCTGAAGGGATAGCAGGAGAGCAGATGCAGAGTTGGGGGTCTGCAGTGTGTTAGGGGAGCCCCGTGCTTGGGCTGTACTGCTCCCCAAAGTTGCTCTGATGGGTGAAGCCCAGTGTGCATGATGCGGACAGGGAATCTGATGGGGTGGGTGGCTGGTGGGTGCTGTGGCTGGGGGCGGGTCCCCAGGCTCGGGCGTCTGGGTAAACATCCATGCTTGTCTGTGTTTCCTCAACTGCATTTGTATGTGCGTCAGGCCCTGTGCCTGCCCACACTATAGGACCCTGGCCTGGCAGCCCCATGGGCCTCAGTCACAGGCAGTGGTGACAACGTTTCTGGTTAGTGCCTGCCAGTCCCCCAACTGAGATTTCCATTTATCCCTGAGCCGGTCAAAGGCTGCCTGGGTGGAGAGGAGCTGGGGGAGGGGAACTCCAGAAAGGCACCGTGGGTCTGAGGGAGAGCCGAGGCCTGGGCCTCTGGGTTTTAAGGCAGGAGGCTAGATCTGAACTTGAGCGTGTCAGGGAGGAGCGCTGGGGCATGGGCAGGCAGGCTCTGGATAGACGCCCCTCCAACTCCCATGCAGTGAAGCCTGGGCCTGCTGCCCCCTAGTGGACATGGAAATTGGGCTCATGAACCGACAGTTGCTGGCCGTGGTACTCGAGAGAGAGGCCAGAGGCTTTGAGGAGAAAAGACAGGACTAGAGAAGGAAGTGGAGGCAGGTGGGGGAGGAGAGAGGTGGACAGAGAGCTAGGGGTCGAGATGAACAGGGACAGAGACAGACTCAGGTAGAGAACTGACCGTTTCCAACGAGGATAGGGGCAGGAGGTCGTTCTCCAGGAGCAGGGGCAGAGACCGAGAGCATCGGAGGTTGCCGGCCAGGGGACCGGCTGCGATGCCTGCCTGTAGGGATACTGTGAGATGGAGATTGCGACAGAGCCCTGGGGTCAAGACAGGATGACGGAACACTGGGGTCAGGTCCAGAGAAGGAGCAGGGAGCCACAGGGAGTAAATAGCCAGAGAGGAAATAGGCTAGGGCGGACACTCAGGGAAAGACACACAGACTGAAGCAGAAACAGGCTCCCACTCCTAGAAGGACAGGAAAAGCAGGCAAAGACAGTGGAAATATGGACAGAGCTTAGCGCCCTCACACCCCCACGCCAAGCAAACGGCCAGCGAAGAGCAGAAAGAGGGTGGTTTGTGGGGCAAAAGAGGCTAGACAGACCCGGACTCGATGCACTGCAGTTTGGCGAGGCCGTCCAAGCTGACAGGCTCTGATGGCGTTCAACGCTCAACGCTCAGGACTAAAACTGGGGACAGGGGCTCTTTTGCCCTGGGTCTCTGCCTGCCACCCCTCCCAATCCACTCCCCCCCACCCGGCGGGCTGCCCGGCGGAGGCGACAGATTGAGCGATGAGACGCATTACGCACTTAATCCGCCTGATTGAATGTTTTGCTTTCGCCCAAATTGAAACATTAAACAACACGGGACGAGAAGAGGCGGCCGCAAATCACTCATGAAAGATTCATCTTCTCTCCGGCAGCCCAGCCGCCACCGCCTGCCTCTACAGCCGCCCGCCCCAGCTGGGGAAACTTCTCAGGGTTGGGGGTGGGGGCTGGGGCAGTGCCCCTGCCCACCCTGAGTTTCCCCTTGCTCCTAACCTTCATGGCCCAGGAAGTCCTTCTTATTGTCTGACCTCCATCCCACAGGTGGTCTCGAGCTTCTGGGTCAGTTGGACAGGGTGACCTTGGTACTGTCCTTGCCTCTGTCCATGGGGAGCCTTTTTCTCTAGATTATGGGGTTCAGGTACAAGACTGGCAGTCTTCATCTGTCTACAGGCATGAGCCCCAGTCCTTGGGGATATGTAAGGTTGACACACAGGAGTGTATTCTGTTGAGCCGAAAAGGGGTACAGGAAGTGTCCTCTGTCCCCAGCTCAGTCTGTCAGTCTGCAGGGACACTTTACTCTTCGTGATCCCGGCTCTGTCTGTCTGTGTCACCACCTCATGCCTGTGTGACCTTGTGTGTCTACACCTGTGCCTGAAGGTGTCTGCAGGCCTGTGTTGTGTGATGTGTGGCTGAGTCCCTGTGTCTTGGGGAGTGGCTTTGGGTAGATGCCGGTGTCTGTCTGTCTGTCTGTATTTGTCTGTGTGTTGCTCACTCTGGGCTGTTTAACCACTTCTGTGTCTGGGCCCGTTCCTGTCTGTCCTTATGTCTTTCTGCTTCTGTCACTGACAGATGGGAACCAAAGCAGAGTGACCACAAGGCCAGGGGCAGGGGAGAAGGGGAAGAAAGACAGAGAGAAAGACGGTTAAGGCAACGCTGAGTGCCGGGAGCAGAGAGCAAGTGCGAGGCAGCTGGGGGGGGGGGCATCGTGGGCGCCACGGCCAGAGCGGGTGATCAATATTCGATTTAGGTTTTAATTCCGGGGCTTTCGGAGCCTGTCAGCCCTGATGTATGAGCTCACACCGGGGCCGCCCAGCCAGCCACCCCACCGATGCCCATGGCCTGGTGGCCTGTCCTGGTCCCAGCTTCCTTGCCCTTCTGGCAGTGGCAGACTGAGGAGGGGGTGGACAAGTTAACTTGAACCAGGGTGCTCAGCCACTCACTCACCTGCCTTTCCCCAACCTGATATCCCTGCCTTTCTCTAAGCAATGTTCAGGGACACAGCAGGGCCCCACGGTCCTCATTGTCCAGGGACATCAGCCTGCCAGGGAGCACTGGCCACACAAGCATCCAGACGCCACATGTACACACGGGGAGCGCTGGACACACACATTCTGAACATGCACCAACACACACAACCCACATAACAGTGTCCATCCACACCAGGACAAAAAACCCCTTGTGCACACACAAACCCTGACACACACAATCCAAACACACGTGTCCACACACACACCTGGACTCTAATTCTTATGCATAGGCAAACTCTAACACATGCAACGCCAGCACACACATATCCACACGTTCTAGGATACACACATCTCCACACTCGCAATCTGGGACTGACACTCATGTTCTCTGACAAATGTGTCTACTTGCAGGCTGTGACACACATACATGTGTCTACATTGAACCCCACTTAATACTCAGACACATAAAATCCATTAAGCCTGGCCGTGGTGGCACACGCCTTTAATCTCAGCACTTGGGAGGCAGAGGCAGGTGGATCTATGTTTGAGGCCAGCCTGGTCTACAGAGCCAGTTCCAGGACAGCCAGGGATACACAGAGAAACCCTGTCTCAAAACAACAACAACAAAATTCCATGTTAATGGGGGGTTAGAATGATGGAAGACAGCCTTCTGACAATAGGAGACAGCCAGACACACAGACTCCAGGACAGACTGACACTATGACAGATGGAAAGATGAACCCTCAGAAAGCAGGGCAGTTGCAAAAGCAACAAAGGCTGGGAGGACACCAAGAACCCCCAGAGGACAGAAATTCAGCTGGGGGATGGGGAGCCCCTCCTCCACGTGCCCCCCCAAACCCCGTCTCTCTCTCAGGAAGATGGATCCACCGCCCTCCCTGATGACAATGCTGTCTGCGCAAACTTTAATTAACACTTTGAGTTAATTAGTTCGAGATCATTTAGGAGTAAAATGTTTTTATTAGGGAGGCTTCGAGCCTGTTGATGGATGGGGCGCGATTCGCTCTTCCGCCTGCGGGGACAGCCGGTAAACAGAAATCAATCAGGGGCCTCCCAACCCAGCACCCCCCCCCCCCCCCCCCATGCCAACCTCCCAGCCTGGGGCCCAGGAGTCCTGGCTCCCAGCCTGTGACGTCCCAGGAACCCAAGAGTTCTAACTTCTAAGACTGTTCCTTCAGACCTAGAGTCCAGGCCAGCCTCCTCCTTCAGACCCAGAGTCCAGCCCAGCCTCCTCCCTCAGATCCAGAGTCCAGCCCAGCCTCCTCCCTCAGACCCAGGGGTCCAGCCCAGCCTCCTCCCTCGGACCCAGAGTCCAGGCCCAGCCTCCTCCCTCAGACCCAGAGTCCAGTCCAGCCTCCTCCCTCGGACCCAGTGGGCCAGCCCAGCCTCCTCCCTCGGACCCAGTGGTCCAGGCCCAGCCTCCTCCCTCGGACCCAGAGTCCAGGCCCAGCCTCCTCCCTCAGATCCAGTGGTCCAGCCCAGCCTCCTCCCTCGGACCCAGGGGTCCAGCCCAGCCTCCTCCCTGGGATCCAGTGGTCCAGCCCAGCCTCCTCCCTGGGACCCAGGGGTCCAGCCCAGCCTCCTCCCTCAGACCCAGGGGTCCAGCCCAGCCTCCTCCCTCGGCCGCCCTCTCCCACCCCCACCCCCGGTTCTTCGTCCCTCGTTGGAACTCCCTCCCAGCAGGTGCCCGGGGCTCGGGGACTCTGGTTCCCAGGGCTCTGGCAGCCGGCGGGGCTCTGGCCTGGCCATCCCTGGTGGAGGTGTCACGCCGCCCCTCCGCCGCGGTGACGGCTTCATCAGGTGTCCGCGGGCGGGCGGCCGGGCGGCCGGGGCCGAGTGCGGAGCGGCCGGGCCGGGCCGGGGGCGGGGGCGGGGGCTCCGGGGCCGATAAATCTTCATCAGCCGGCGGCGGGGGGGCCATTAGGCGCTAATGGGAAGATGGAGGGGCCTGTCGGCCGTGCGGGCCGGGCCTCATTTGTCCTGCTTCCCGCTCCATTGGCCGCCGCCCCCGCCCCGCCCCGCCCCGCCCCTCCCCCGCCGCCGCCGCAGCCGCCGCGTGCTCCCCGTTTCCGCTTGCAACCCCGGCGAGGGGCTTGGGGGGCTCGAGGGGTGCCCGGGGGGCTGGATCGCAGGGGCAGGGTTAGGAAAGGGAGGCGGCCTAGGGCAGGGAGGGGGAGAGGGGTGATGGAGCCCAGACAGCCCAGGACCAGGGCCACTCAGGAGGCAGGCGGGATTAGAACGTAGGCGGAGGGGCGACTACAACGCTGGCGGAGGGGTTCGAACGCAGGCGGGGGGACTAGAAGAGGGGTTGGAACGCAGGCGGGGGGACTAGAACACTGGCAGGGGTCCAAACGCAAGCGGGGGGGGACTAGAACTCTGGCAGAGGAATTGAAACGCAGGCGGGGGGTGGGGGGGACTAGAACTCTGGCAGAGGAATTGGAACGCAAGCGGGGGGGGGACTAGAACTCTGGCAGAGGGGTTCGAACGCAGGCGGGTCGGTCAGAGTAGAAGGTTGGCGGGACAGCTAAAATGCGGGGTGGGGAGTTAGAACGAAGCCGGGAGGATTAGAACGCAGGCGGGGAGCGGGAGATAATTGTGGGGAGAGCTACAAAGCTGCGGGGTGGCGTGGGGACTAGAACGCAGTGGAGGGAGAGGAAAACGCGGGGAGGGGGGCTACCACTTGGGGGAGCAGGGCTAGAGCGCAGGCGGGGGCTGTGCGCACGCCGAGGGGACCTGCACTGCGGGCGGGGTGGGGGCTGGGCCAGGCAGGGATGCGCTGGAGGGGAGCTTGGAGAGGGTCGGGTCTCTGCCTGTGGCCTCCGGCCCTGGGGCCGGGCGGGCGGGCGGGCGGCTTCCCTGGAGGCCGGGGCGCGGCCCCCACCCGCAGCCTTCGCCGCCACCCGCTCCCGGACTCGCGCCCTCAGCGCGTCCACTCTCATTTCTCGGCCCATTTTTCTTCCTCTGCTGTCACTCCAGCTCTCGCCCTCCCGCCGCCGGCTGCCCCGCTGCGCTCGGCTTCCCGCGGGAACCCCTGCTTGCAGCAGCGCCCCACCCCGCCTCACCCCTCAGTCTCTCCTGACTCGTGTGTTCTAGGCATGTGACCCCCCCAGAAAGTCACCCCTAATTGACCTATCCCCTGAGTGTTTGGAGGGTGGGCCCTCTGAGCTGACGTAGGACCCACGGGCTGTAATGTCAGATTTCCATAAAGGACGCGTGCGTTAGATACCCACAAGCCCAGGGGTGGGGACGCCCGCCCGGGGTGGGGACACCCGCCCTCCTCCCCTGAGAAGGCGGCAGCGTCAGGCCTGGGCCTCCGGTTGGGTCACCTGGATAAACAACCACTTTTGTACAGTACCCGGCCTCAGACACTCCAGAGAGAGGATTTGGGGCCTGGTCCCTTTCGTCCCCAAACAAGGACTCCAGGTCAAAAGGCACCTAAGGATACAGAAATGGTCTTCCCCAAATCAGTACCGGTAACGTCGTGAATCACCCTTAAACTAGCAGTCATCTCCCAGATTATAATCAAGGGCCCTGAAGCGGGTAAACAAATCAGGCTTTTCCACAGTGAACCCAAGACAGACATCAGGAACTTAATGTACATCTCTCACGGTCTGGCCAAATGGGCGGGGAATCTGCTCCTCATTCGGACCCCATTTCAACACACTCAAACTCAAGCCGTGTAACCGATTCTGCAGCCTCGCCCCGTCCAGGGTCAGTTTCCCCCAAAGCAGACAGTCTGGGTCCTTAGTCTTTGATACTGAAGGGGTTCCAAGTGCCCCTGACTGTAGTCATCCCACTGGGTGGCATCACCCCAAAGATGACATCGGGGCCAGATCACTGACACCCTAAAAGACATTGGCTTTGGCTTCTTCTGTTTGGAGACAGGCATTGTATAAAGGTATGTAGTCCAGGCTCTCCATCCCCCTGCCTCAGCGCCCTGGTACCGGAATACAGCTGCGCACCACCATTCCGACAATGCCTTGCCCTGGCTTCTGGAACCTCAAACATCAGCTTCCCTTAATACACACGCCAGAGATTTCACCTCAGTGACCCCAACTCGTGAGGAAGTGTCCCTAACCTCCCAACCAGATATCCCCAAAGTTAGGGGTTTGTGACCCAAAGCTCAGTACACAACCTACACTTCCCCCTGTAGTGTTAGAGCCCCATTAGACCTTACTATGCCCCAGAGTAGGCAAGCCAACCCTCCCCCCATTTTAGGCACCAGAAGCTGTCTCTCAAGGTCAGTCATCCCTCATCCAAACTGCAGGAGCCTCCTGAGGAGAGCAAACCCTCCCACAGGGTGCTTGGCTCACACTGCAGGGTCTGAGTGCTGGTCCCCTCAGGAGCTATATCTATGCCCACAGCCTAGAACCTGCTCACGTGACCTATTAGGAGAAGGGTAGTTGGGCACCGGAGTGGCGCACACCTTTAATCCCTGCCCTGGGAGGCAGTGGCAAGTGGGTCTCTGTGAGTTCAAGGCCAGCCTGGTCTACAGAGCGAGTTCCGGGACAGCCAGGGCCACACAGAGAAATCTTATCTCCAGAAATAAGGGAGATTTGTGGAGGCAAGTAAGGCAGACTGTTGAGATGAGGTCATCTTGCCTCCTCCCTGGCACGGACTTCACGTAAGGGACAGAGGGGACCCGGGGATGGAGAGAGGAGCTGGGGTCATGTGAAGGTGGGGCCCGGATCTGGGAAAGGCCAGGGGAGCTGCATCCTGGTGCTTTGGGAAGGGACACGGCCCCCACCCCACCCGCCTAGAGTTTACACTTCTGGTCTCCAGTATATCTAGGGAATCATTGGTTTGTTTCTTGAGACCCATGACTCACGCTGTCGCCAAGGCTACTCCAACTTGCAGCAATCCTCCTGCCTCAGCCTTCTAAATGTCGGGGATTGCAGGTTGGCGCCAACACACCCGGCTGGGGAGAATCCATTTATGTTGTATTAGCCAGGGCAGTGACTGCTGTCTTTAAGCCTCTAAAACCACAAGAAACAGGTGTAACCCCTAATCCAAGCCTCAGCACCCTTAGCCTGGTGAGCCCCTAACACTAGGAATGTGGATTCCCAGGGCACATGCCCTAACTTGGCCTGAGTTCTTTGATGGGGCTCCGGGTCTCAGCCCAGTTACTCACCACTGTGCCGGCAGAGACTCATACCTCTTCCAATGTGTCAGGCAAATACAGCCCTCAGCGTGCACGGGATATGGTTGCTCTACTTCTAAACAAACACCGGGGGCTGGTGAAATGGCTCAGTGGGTAAAGGGGCTTGCCGCCAAACCAACAACCTGAGTCGTCGCCTCACTCATGTGAGAAATGACAAAACTGACTTCTACAAATTATGCTCTGGACTCCATACAGATGCCAGGGTATGCGCAGGCCAACATGTGTGCACACGCAGTAGAACGCCATAGAATATTTTTAGTTGGGCAGTGTTGGCATGCATCTTTAATCCCAGCACTCAGGAGGCAGAGGCAGGGGGACCTCTGTGAGGTCAAGGCCAGCCTGGTCTACAGAGCGAGGTCCAGAACAGCCAGGACTGCTACATAGAGAAACTCTGTCTTGAAAAACAAACAAAAAAGTATATGTGTGTATATGTATGTATTTGTGTGTGTGTATATATATATACATACATGCATATATATATACACACACATATATATTTAAATTCAAAACATAAATAAAATAGGCACCATGTTCCCCCCTGCCCCCAGCTGGTAAACTTCATCATCTGAGCGTCAAGGTCAGGCCACCCCTGAACTACGTGCCAAGACCCTCACATTAAACCACCCTAATACAGATACACAGAATCTGCTGGACCTGAATCATGTCAGTCAGCTCTAATTACATAGCAGTGTGTAATTGGATACCCCATTCCAGACAACCCACTCCGTACACCATCTCCATTAAACTAGATATAAGGAACCACGGCACGTAATCAAATCCTAGCAACTAGGTTTAAATTTTTATTTATCTATGTGTATTTTTAGATTTACTATTTTGTATGAGTGTTTTGCCTGGAGGTATATGTGTACTACATGTGTGCCTGGTACCCTCAGAGGTCAGAAGAGGGCATCCTCTGCCCTGGAATTGGAGTCACCATGTAGGTGTGGTGAACTGAACCCAACCCTTTTCCAAGAGCAAGAGGTAAGGTCTTTTTTTTTTTTTTTTTTAATTCATTGCTAGGCAGTGGTGGCGCACACCTTTAACCCCAGCACTTGGGTAGCAGAGGCAGGCAGATCTCTGGGTTCCAGGCTAGTCTGGTCTACAGAGTGAGTTCCAGGGCAGCCAGGGCTGTTACACAGAGAAACCCTGTCTCAAACAAAAAGAAAGAAAAAGATTCGTTTTTATTTTAAAACATATTATTATTACTACTATTATTTTCAGACAGGGTCTCTTTATGTATCCCTGGCTGTCCTGGAACCTGCTTTGTAGACCAGGCTGGCCTCGAACTCACAGAGAACCACCTGCCTCTGCCTCCTGGGATGAAAGGCCTGTGCTATTATCATACCTGGCCTTTTCTTCATTCCCAGAAAGGTCCTTCTGTGTTATCCAGACTAGGAACTCACAGCAATCCTCCTGTCTCAGCCTCTTACTATCTGTGTCTAGAGGTGCATAGAA